>CM060273.1:0-743769 GCA_030684275.1 Acipenser oxyrinchus oxyrinchus
AGTGTTGAGGCATGGATTGCTTTTACAACTGCCCTTCCTGCATATGAACGCTGCATACCATAAGCTGACATCATGGTAAATGGAACAGATGGCCAGGGAGAATGCTCTTGTTTACAGTGGTTCTACTGAGCTCAAGGTGAAGTGTAGCATTTAGAGCAGGGCTTCCCAACCTTGGGGACCCCATGTGTAGCTTTCAGTTACTTAACTAAACCCTTAGTTGAAACAGAAGTAAAAACAAAAAGGTTTGGTGATTTATTAATTGACCACAAGATCTTTATCTGTTATCAGAACTGCCTGCAAGTAACGAGGCGATTACTTCCTCAAAGGCTTTGGTGAAGTGCAGAGTACTGTTCATTTAATGTTGTTAATGTTGTTTATTTTTTTTTTAACCCTATGCACCTCTTTTTAAAACGATTCCAGTAAAGGTAAATGTGCCCAGTATACAAACCCAGATTGGACTGGGAAGTTGTTATAGCAGCAATTGGAAACCTGTTTTGAGGGTTGGTTGCACATTTTGTTTTTCAGTTATAAATATTGTTCTTCATTTTAAAATGCTGGATTGATTTTCAGTTCAGATTGTTTTGTCACAGGTGTCGTCTCATGTTAGGAAAACAGCAAACTGACAAGAATGACACCACAAGCACAAACAATATTTCAGTCCTTTGCCCACCCAATCTGTACATAAGTCTGTATTACCCAAACTCACCCTAACTGCATCAGCACGCGTTGCTATAACAACGGTTTTTTAAATTTATTTATTTATTTATTTATACATTCTATATTGCTTACTAATCATACAGTTTCTGAATTTTAGTTTGATATTTTCATTGCAAGAAGCCTTGATTTCACTTTTTTTGTTGCTCTGTAAGTGTGAATGTTATACTTTTAGTTTACAGGTCGACAAATGGCCTGGTCTTTTCTAATTGAATTTTTCTTCATTCGATTACAGGACATCAACGAGATGGTCCGCACGGAGCGTCCAGACTGGCAGAGTGTCATGACTTACCTCACAGCCATTTACAAGTACTTTGAGACATGATGTCCCCCTGCCTGGACTCCAGTAGAGGACTGTCTCTGAGGGCGACCAACCACTAAATCACCTGCTGCAAACAGACTCCCAGCAACATGCAGGGATACCCAACTTAACAGCATTAAAGCTAACGGACACCACAGCCAGCAACACCTCTAGATACAAGCTGACTGCTTTGGGAATCCCATCCACCAATACTGACCAGCTGCACATGGGAGGCACACAGTACTGTATGTTGTCTAATATATTAATTATAGCCACACCCAATCGCTGCTGGTAGAGACTCATCTGGGTGAAAAGGACAAGATTGCACGGACATAAATTTTTAGTGAAGGAAACAATAAACCCTCTGATTGCTTTTATTGCATTGTAAAAGGCTTTCCAGGGATCAAGGAAATAAGGTGTTACAATAATACAACAATCTGCTTGGCTGCACCATGTATAGAAGCTAATCATGCATTGAATACAGACTGGTACTGAGCTGTGCAACAGCACGTTACAAGGGGGGAGGGACTCAAATCCTTTTATGCAGGATGATTTCAGGAGTATCCAACGCTTTTTCCAACTTCAGTAACTCAGCGTAAAAAAATCTTTTTTGCAGCAGTAGCTTCTGTCATTTTTTGCTGCTTTAGCACTGCCTTGAAGTTTTCAGTCAAGCTGAAATCCCAGTTTAGTACTGAAACCAGCACAGGAAATAGCCACATAGAACCTCGGAGCTCTAATGCAGCAGGCATTAATCTTACAGGGTACAAGCTTTTACACGCAACACAGTTCAGAGGAAACGATAGTATTGGTACAGTAGAGTCAAGTCCTGCCCATTCACCTGCACACTGCATCATTTCTGATTGCAGTGGTAGTTCATAGTTTCACACTTTATTTAAACAATTAAAGCATTTTGAAACGTGCTTAAAAACAAAACTAAGCACATCTACAAAGCTATTTCCCCAGAAGTTAATTGATTCTATGTTAGCTACACAAGTGTGTCATCCCAATGAATAAACCACCTTCATGCACTGACTTGCCAACCATAGCACCATTTTTATGGTGCTGTTAAAGCTGGGGGAAACCCACTATCCCTGTGTACCTATTTCTCCTTTGCAGCTGGTAATGAGGACATTTCACACAAAATAACTTACAAGTGGAGGTGAGAATGCCAGCCTCAAGCCAAAATTGTAATTTTGTTATGTGAAGTTGGGGCTTTTGTGTTGTGGATGCTATAGTCATCAATACCAAACACTTTTTAAAAAGCTAGTGTTACACAAGGATGTGTTTTTAACCTCACTAGGACAAAAAAAAAAAAACTGACATGGATTGCTCTTGTTTTTAGGGTTTATTTTACTGTCTGTTTTTGTGTTCCCTTCTCATTCTGTTACTGGTTTCCACAGCAACACAAATCCATTGTTTTTCATGACTCCCGACAACCAAATCTAGACAAGCCATCATTCCAGTGAAGCATTGGCAGCCATTGTGTTTTGTGGCGTCCATGGGGCGATGGTAGCTCAGCCTCACGTAGTACTGTGCACGCATCTCAAGGCTTCAAGATCACAATGCTGGAACCCATTCTACAGATCTATTAGTCAGTCCCTCCTGTACTGGTACAAGTATTTGGGGAATGACGTATTTGGTAAAAACCACAAATTTACAATTTATTGCGGTTTCCAAAAGTGAAAAATGAATCGATATCAAACATCAGCAATAACTCCAGATGTCAGTATTACGAGGCACGAGTGTGGGCTGTATTAAGAAATGCCTGACTCCTCGCTCTTTTTTTTCTTTTTTTTAAAAGCACAAAAATAAAACAAAAAATGGGGGCAGTCCATTTTAAGGGGTGGTTACACATTTTTTCCTAAATTCCTTACAGTTGCCTTTTGGACCATGCTTTTTTTTTTTTTTTGGACTGTAAAGTTAAGCTATTTTTATGACTTCACACATGGTTTGTGCCATTGTTGAGTCTACCTGCCTGCCAGGATATAAGCTGCCGCTTATGAAGACACCTGGAAGAGGGTTCGAACTGGATCCTTTGAAACAATATGTTCAGATAAAATTGTCTTTCTGCCTTAATAGCTTTGATGATTTAAAGCTTAGATTTTTTTTTTATTATAGCAATCATTCAAATTAAAATGTATCTGTATTCCAGTGCCAGGCCATGCAAGGACTAGGCTGTTAAACATCACTTGACTCCCACATGAGCGTAAGCAGTATGCTGAGCTCGGGGCCTGTCTGTTTTAAAGCATTTAGAGGGGGTTAAACAGATTCTGGAGCTTAAAAGACATTACACAGGCAGTAGGGATGGTGTATATTTTTAATGTTACAAGGAGTCTGCCAGTCAAGCTTCCTGGGTTAGTCAGCTGCAATGGACTGACAGTTCCGCGCACCTCTTGGTTCAAGTTATGTTTAACATCTATATACTCTGTCTCTTGTACTTCTAATTAAACTATCCTCCAGTCATCTCAGGTGCCTATGGAACACATTTTATTTAGTTCAGTTTACTGCACAGGGGTTTGCATGAGGATTGCGATTGGTTTGGTCACAAAGAACCACTTTCACGATTACTGTACCAGGAGCTAAAGGGTTTAATGAGTAAACATGGCCTGGCAGGATGAACTGGGGACCCGTGATCTGTATGGCCTCCTGCTTCTGTTTTATTTATTGCATGACTTTGGACATCCACTGCGAAGGATGCAGCAGCCTCTCTCTGGGTTACTGGCACACAGCAGTTAAACCTGCAGCAGCTGTAGCCTGTAAAACCTGAAATAATGGAGAAATGCTGCAAAAACTGCTTAATCAATCACATTTTAAGTTGTTATCTTTTGATGGATTAAGTACAGTTTTGTATTCGTGTAGCTTTTATAGTTTAAGGAAACCAACAAGAATCTAATTTCAACATCATATTGTATTTAATCCTTCAAAACATTAAGGTCCGATTGCAGGCTGCACTGGGTGTCACATGTTTTATTATCGGTGGGTTGCAACATTGGGGTAAAATACTGAACAGTTGAGCATTTCCAGTTCTGCACACTAATTATGCTACAGGTTTGAATTTGGACAATCGGTTACTGTTTGCCTTGTAATTCATTAAAAGGGGATGCTGTATCTAACTGTTACTTAGCCGAAGATTTACACAATGAAAGGTGACCACTTAAACACCATTGTTATTCTTCTTGCAAAATGATGTCTATCAATAACATGTATTATTTTGTATGTTATGTTTTTTGTAGATCTTCTTGAATGTATAAGGCTTTCTTTCTGTTTGAGTTAGTATTTGTGTGTGTGTGTGTCTTTGTTTTCATGTCATCTGCCAAACAGGCAACAGTATGGCAGTATAATTATTATTAAGTTATGTATTACTTTTCATTACTTACCTGGGCATTTTGTTTATTTTTTGTATACAAATATATAAATTTGTTGTTGGAAATGTATTGAGCAGATACAGATGTCTAAGCAACATTAAAACCATTATCAGATCTTTGAACTGTTACATGATTATTAAACAACAATTTAAAAAAATGCTATTGTGCAGGGGGAAAATTACACCATAACAGCTAGTTAAACTAACTTGGGTTAATGATAGGAGTTCAAATATATCCCTATCAAAAGATCTTACAGTGTGAATCCACTTGATCAGGAAAAGTAAACTGGCCAGTACTGGTGTAAATTATGAATTGGTGCACGGTGCACTGTTGTGGTTGATTTCCGTTCACTCACTACCCACACACAGGCTTCCGGTTGGTTTGTACATTGTCTGCTGTAGCGGACGTCTAGGGTTCTAAATGCACTTCTGGCTCAGCCACTGACTTACTTTTGGGTAGATTTAGACACAAACTGGATTCTTTCAATTGAAAAGATGATGCGCTTCGGTCCTGGGCAATCAAAATGAGAAATTCGAATGCATCCCAGTCCCGAGAGAGTTTGCTTCCGCTTTGAAAATAAATTAACATACGTAGGTGTTCTGTATTCTGTTGCATGATTCCAGATTTTAAGCCTTTTGGCAGAAGTCTGCTCTATGATTAGCTCAATAATTGCAAGTCTGTTTTATATATATTTTAATGAGAGTTTAAATCACAATTAAATGGGCAAGTCAGCTTGTAAAACAATGTAATGACATTTACCAGAAAATAATAATCAGTTTAATCCAATGGTATATGGAAGGAATCCAAAACAGCAAAATTAATCAAAACTGAACTGAACCATATGCATGACATTTTAATGTTTTACAGCAGGCAGACCAAATCACAAATTAGTAGTGACATCATAATTGTAATCATTAAAGCCCATGGCATTATAAACACTTTAAAATCATTTAAGTGAGTAAAACACAAAGACACTTGCCAAAATCTATTTTTAAAAATCAAATCAGTGAAAAGTAGGCATGCTTAGTTTGTGCATAGATAAGTGAACACTGTTGTGGACGTCTCTGTGAGTAGATGAATGCATTTGGTTTGCAGTAGCCAGGCAACCTGCCCACTAGCCCTGTGTAATAACCCACTCTCTGTAGGCAATGGCGGTCAATCTCTTATTGACTGGCAACTGCAGAAAATGACATTATAACAAGCTGACTGAAGCATGTTTAAGCAATAAGACCCAACAGACAGCGGTACAGAGTAGCCAGGGGCCTAGTTCAAGACAGCTTTCAATACTTTGAAATAGGTGCCGTTGTGATTCTGATTGCTGCATGAACACAGTACAGTACCAGGCATTATTTAAAAAGCATGTTTTCAGCCTACGGGACATCTTTTATTATAAATAAATAAGCATACTGTGCATTCAGGCAATTGGTAGCATCGACTAATGCTAGAGGCTGGTTGACTTTGATACAAAATGTATAACCTCTTACGACCTGACAGAATTCTGTTAATTGGATTGAATTCCCCTTTGAACTGTTGATGATTGAGACCCAAAGAAATCAAATCAATTACAGAGAACAGTAATAACAAATAAGAAACATTCAATTCTAATGTGCACAGAGTCCAAGAGGGCGTGTATCCTTTGGGAACCAGATACAACCTTTATACACAGGGCTGTTTATTTTTAAATTTTAGCATCATAGAATAGAATTATAATGACATCTAGAGATGTTATAAATATCATAAAATCCTATTACCCTTGAAATGCGTAACTTGTTGAAAACATAAAATATATCAGATTTTCACAGACTTCAAACATTTACATTTTTAGACGTTCCTCTGCCTTAGGTATATGATGATCAATTGTAATATCAGCAGTAGTACTTTAACTGATCTGAGAACAAATTGATCTTTAAACCACAGACAGCTCCAAGATGTGATTGTATTTAAGCTATATGAAAAATAAACGAAATAAAAAACAGAACCTAAGTGTATCTTACCTTAAGGACTTCCTGAGCCTGTGCAAAAATGTTCCTGTTAAACAAATAAAAACATTAATGAATAAACAAACAAACAAGCAAGCAAGCATGTAAATTGCATTGCAAAACTTGTTTTTGGTGCTTATGTCTTTGCAGTTTCTCAGTAAGTGATGTGCTGTTTGTAAGTGGTACTGAATTACTACAGTAAGTGAGGTCACCAGCTGCAATGAGAGGCACTTGAAAAGGAATCTGTGTCATGTGGAAGCACTTGAGAGACCAGAGACAGACTCCAGTCACTTTCTGGATCTGTCAAACAAGACTAATTCCCCATCAACGCTTACCAATACATTTGAAGCCAACCTCAATGCTTTTGGGCAAGGTTACCTTAATCTTTGTTTTATACAAACCATTTCATATACCTAATGTGTGTGTGTGTTTTTTTTTTTTTTTTTTAAATCAGTTTTATTATTTTTAGATTTGGACCAGTTTTGGTTTCCACTTATCAAGGGGCCAGCTGACACACTTCCAAATAGATTTCCTACCATTGCCTAAAAAAAGTTCAATTTTACCAACAGCTATGGCCAAACATTTTGTTTCCAAAGTCAAATGGACTTTCAATATCCATGAAAAGTATTTTTTTTTTTTTTAAACCAAGTGATGCATGACCCTTGAATTATACATTTCCTGGTAATGCATTTGACTGTCTGAAGGAATGAAGATAGGACAGGAGCAGCATTTATTACACACTGTGACATGTGCTTGACTAGGAGAGGAATCCAGGGATTTGTCATTTTGAAAAACAGCCCGTTACCTCCAGAAGATATTTGTATCCAACGTTAACGGAATGGCCATCATGCATGAATCACTGTAAATGAGAAGACAATGCAGTGAACTCCTTAAACTGTGTGTCTCAAAAGCCTGGATTCTGAAGGGGAATGGTTACAGGTGCTCAACTACTCCGAGGGACCTTGCAATTGAGAAACCACTGTGTCAAAGAGCCTGAAGCAGCTTCTTTTAAAAAGACTGTTTAGTCCTGGCACTTAGGATTCTCCAGACAAAACTCAAAGCCAGGTAAAGGTTGATTTAGAGAAACGATAAGAACTCAATATGGGAACAACAGGAAACAGAACCATTCGGAAGGATTCAAACAAATATTAAAAAAAGCAATCATTTCCAGCTACTTTTTCTTTAAGGAATAACAACATGCCTCGAAAACCCCCCTCAAAGGCTGTGGGTCGGGTGTTATTTTTTGAAAACGTCGCACAGCACATTGAGCTGGAGCTCACTAAAGGTGCTACAGAAACACATGTATAGGTTGGAGGATGTGAAGCAAGCATGAGGGCACTTGTATCTCAGTGCAGCATTGAACCCTAGCATCCTGCATTTCCTTTTAACAGCTACACTCTTTCTCTACTGAAGTTCAGACCTTTCCTTTGGAAATGCAAAGCATTTCCAAAAGGAATTCCGTGGAAGAATTTACAACGCAGGAGAAAATATGTGCTGAACTCCCCTTTCCAGGATACTATTTTGATCTTACTTGGCACTCCACAACCCCGTTTGAGTATCGAGCAACAGCATGAAATAACTTATTGAGAAAGCAAAAGACAGTATGAGAATGAAAAGATACTACAGTACCCAGAGGCAGGAAAAACACAGCCACAGTATTCCTGATGTATTGGCAGCACACTGCAGAAACCCCTTCATGTCTGGCAAGAAAGGTTAACAGATTACCTGACTGATGATACAGTACATATATCGCATGTTAGCAAATTCTGTGTGTAGTCTTTTTTCCTAGATAAGTGTTCATTGCAGTGGTGGAATGTGATCCTGATAAGACAGTAAGAGAAGCAGCATGATCTACTGCTGGAGATGCTTCTTCAGCTCATGTGGTAGAGTTCCCTGGCCAGATGCTATTTTGGAAATGCCAGCCTGTTTGCAATCTGGTAACACTTCATAACAAGAGTCAGTAGTTTCACATCAATTGCCGGTGAAGCCACACATTCCCTTTGAAGTCGTAACGAATGCATTTGATGTAAACATCAATTAAATCAATTAAAAAAACAAACATACAATTCATGTTGTAAACATTATAAAATACATAGATACATCCAAAGTTCCATTAGCCTTGTAATGTGTAGCTCATTGTTGAAAACATCCAATTAATCTGGATTTTCACACTAGCGCTCCATTGAAAACATTTTCCAAAATAAACAGCGTCTCCATTATAATCCTGGCACAGGCCCCCTTAGTTTCATTTATTCTATTGCAGTACAGACTGCAGATGGATCAAAGTTTAAGTGTGGAAGGATGGTTAGGTTTTGTTATGAGGAGAGGATGTCTGGTGTGATCTGGACAGGAAAGTCTTCCAAATCCCTCATCACATGGCTGGCCGCTGGTCAGGGGGTTGGTAAACACTGAGCTTTCTTATCGTTCAAAGCAAATCCACTGGTGCCAGTGGATAAATAAACAGTATACTGTAGTTGGAGGAATGCAAGAAGAATGAATAGCTCAGCACAATGTTATACTCGATCATATTATCTGATCAAGGTTTGGTAGACAAAACAGATCTATGGCTTTCCTTTCTCAGACAGCACAGAACCTTGGACGAATAGTATTTTATAAAATAGTATTTTTATATACTAATCTATAGTCTCTTCAATCACTGTATGTATAGTTGTGCCATGTTAAGTGTCCTACCTATGCTAGTCTTTATAATGCATATATGTTTATTTTGAAAGTCCGTACAATTTCTTGTACCCAGTATTAGAGATCACGTAAACAGTTTTCAAAATGTCTAGAAATGTAATTTAACAAAATGTGATTGAAGGTTTTTTTTTTTTCTCTCCATTGAACTGAATGCGATTGTACACTTCTGTGCAGGATGCTCCTGCAGCTGACTTGCACGACACTTTGAAGAGAGATGCCCTTTTCTCTGTGTGAAACACAATGTCACAGACTTCCATCTGACCTTTGTAAGTGTGCCCAAACAAATTGCTACAACTTCATCGCTATTGTGCACATAACTACACTGTGCAAAACAGACACTGATGGATGCCATTTCACTTTGTGATTTTTTTTTTGCCAGTTTTTCAGCACGCTCCATCTATAAAATGCTGCCCAATTTAGAAATCATGCAAGATCTGGTTGAATAACAAGTTGTAATGAGCGTTTGGGGAAACCAAAAAAAAAAAAAAACTGTGTTAGTTACACACAAGCTGTCGTCTGGCAGAGGGTTTTTAGCTGGCACGGTCAGTTATTTGTCCCCATGATTGAGAAAAGTAACTAATTTGTGCTTTAGGAATTCCTCTTCTGCGTTTTCAGTTCCTGCCTTTGTGATGCTGGAAAAGAGAGTGATGCTGAAGTCACAGGAACTGCTTTGCTCGCCTGGGTCACGTCTGCTGTTTTTGTAGCCAAGCCTGTATGTTTGTACAGCAGTCTTAAGATCTGGAGACAGTAACCTTTCCAGTGTTTAACATGGGTGTTTAGTGCCCAATGATTCCTCACCTAGTGCAAATAGATAGATAGATGTTGAAAAACTATCTATCTATCTATATATATATTACATACACACACACTGCCTCACGTGAGGCAATGTGCTGATCAATCTGCATTCTGCACATTATACAGATCCCTTTAAATTGTCAAATCAAAGCACTGTCAACTCAAACAGCAGTCACAATTTAACCTGACTGCGATGTTAGCCTTCACTCCAAGTTAGCTACCATCCCTTTAAAGGACTACTGTATGTAAGCATCTAGTTTAGATCAATGGCATAGTGAAACAGTTTTGTTAACGTGTTTGGATTCAATTAACACAAGTGTTGTATGTGTTTATGTCAGATTACTAAAGAATTAGAACAGCATGCTTTATATTATACGTATATGTTCCCAAAGTCTCAGTGCTCTGGATCCTGTCATTACTGTTCAATATCATGGACTAGTTTAAATAAACACAGAAGCTGCATGCTTTCCCGAGCATGTGCTGTGAACCTGTTCTGGCTTGTGTTTGGATTACAGTGGGCTGTTTTTCGATCCCGCGTACAGGGAGCCTTTGTGAAAGAGATATTTTATCGCTCCTAGGATTGACATTTAAATGTAGATTAAATAAAACAAAAGACAGGTCACATATCTCGGTCTCTCTCTCGCTCTCTCCAATGTGCAGTCTCACAGCTGAGTTTAACATGCTCAGTTTATACTGCATTACAGAATGCCACTGGCATTCTCTATCAGCTGACAAACACTGCATTTACAATCTTACATTGTCACAAATAAAGAGTGCAACCTGTTTCTATAAACTGACAGACTCATCTGTGGATGATTACACCTTTATCATTTGAACTCTTTTGTTAATTGTTGTAGAGATTTATTATCATTGTTCGTTTTGTTTTGTGGCTACACTGGTTACCAGGTTGAGCATAAGCTTTAGGATATTCTACACTGACAAAAAAAAAAAAAAAAAATCCTGTGGACAGCTGATCCCTTGTACCCCCAGGCCCTTCTGTCTCAACAGAAACATCCTGTCATTGTCCACCATGTGCTCAATGGAGATGCCAGCACCTTTCCGTTTCTCAAGCTGGTTTTCCCTTGATTAGATGACAGCTTGGTTCTGCAGGATGACTTTCTCTTTGAAAAGGGATACATTGCCTACATGCAGGCGTGTGTTCTGTATGATTCTCTATTTCCTTTTTCTTTTAGTTCACCCACCCTTCCCCTCTAACCCACTACAGACTGGTCATAATCATGGATGCTATCAACATTGAGCACTCACAGGGAGGGGATACTCCTAGTATAGAAACACCAACATACACAGTTCCTAATGAGTACACTAGAAAGACAACAGTCTACTACATGACTTTGTTTCGTATAATCTTCTGATTGAGCATTTTGATGCTGTATGAATGAACACCTCGTCTTATCCTCAATTATTATTCCAAACCTATATAATTCAATGCATGTTGTTTTGTATTTCTGTTTCCTGTGCACCAATCATGAAGTTCCACCAGGTATTTGGTTGCAGACCCACTCAGCTGCAGTCTGTCTCTCTTCTGTGTAATCACAGAATCGTATGACATATTTGTGAATCACTGAATGCAAGAATTAGCTTCTCATCTTACAGATTCTTTCTTGTAACGAAAAGCTAAAATTATTCAGTTATTACAACAAAAACAAAAAAACACACCATACACTTTATTCTCAAGTGATACCAAAATAGCAGTGGCATTATTTTCTTGTCATGAATCTTGAATGGAAAATTGGAATTACTGTATAATGATCTTCAAAACACTTAACTGCAGGGATGGGGCGACTAGGGATTGATTTTTTACTCCCTGTACTGTAATTCATAAATACTTTAAATAGTACATGAGATTAAAATAGATGATCTATTTTACAATAATATTAATAAAGCAGAATCGTCCAGCTACTTGGATGAAATTCTCAGAGAGCCATACAAAACACGCATACATTACTAATGGAAATCAAGACAAGAACGTAGCATTAAATAAGTTTCACTATATGTTGGATAAAAAATAAATAAAATAACACAATCCTTTATGGGTATCCTATGTATATCTACAGTGAGCCACAAAGAGAGAGCGAGAGAGAGAGCAGTGCAGTGATCAAATGACTTCATAGCCCCCCCCCCCTTATAAACTCAGACGTAGACAGAGTGGCAGAGAGAGAGAGAGAGAGAGAGAGTCCCTTTTTTATACTAGCAACACAATACACTGCAGACCAAACTCAGAGACGTGAGAAGTGAGCAGGAGAGAAATCGACCCTGACAGAGTTCACTTCTGTGCGTGGCTAGGATGGCTTGTTTTGTTCTGTACTTTTTTAATGGATGTGGTGCACATGAAGGTTGGGGGCAATAATTTATTTTTTTATTATTTTTGTTTATTTAGCAGACACCTTTATCCAAGGCGACTTACAGAGACTAAGGTGTGTGAACTATGCACCAGCTGCAGAGTCACTTACAAATACGTCTCACCCGAAAGACGGAGCACAAGGAGGTTAAGTGACTTGCTCATGGTCACACAATGAGTCAGTGGCTGAGGTGGGATTTGAACCGGGGACCTCCTGGTTACAAGCCCTTTTCTTTAACCACTGGACCACACAGCCTCTGCAATGGCAAAAGCTACAAGTGAGACTAAAAAAGTGAGTGATTTTGTGAGGTGCACTGAAAGCTATGTTGAGCCAAACCCTGGCCTCCGGTGGGATTATACATGTGTGACAAAAATATTAAAGTCTGGACACGTTCTAAACTTTTTTCATACTTCCACAACTAACATAAGTGATGCAAGCTTGAGCCACACACCTTGAGACAGGAGGCAACCCCATGTATGGGCAGTGCAGCCTTCTGGACACTCGATTGTAATATCGGAAAGCAAACCTTGTTGACAGTCCAGTTTGTTTAACGTTAGCGCTATAGAGACGCATGGTTCTCCCCCTGGAAACAAGTCAGCCAAACCTCTATAACCCAAATACTGCAGCTATGCTCCCCTCAGCAACTGCTTGCAGCAGTAGGATGTAATAGATGACAGACTGGAGAAAAGAATAATCTAGCTGATTAATGCTAGGGCCCCCATTTAGAAAATAATATTTTAGGCGGTGATAAGCACCTGTACCTTACTTCCAGATGTTTTTTTTTTTTCTATATCTGGTCAAGACTGTTTTTACTCCATCCCTCGTTGTTGAATTAAAGTTTACATTGTTTTGTGTGTCTTTTTTTTTTTTTTTTTTTAATATAAAAGATCTCTGAAGCAGATTGACCACCCACGGCAGTTTCTTGCTTCACATACACACTGAAACTAGAGGCTTCCATGCGTGGGATGTAGCACGAATCAGAGACGTTAACAAAAGTTACAGAATAGGTCTGATTATGTGTAACAGATACACATCAATCGAAGGTACTGTACCACTATCCTAAAACCATGTTTGAATAGCCGGAACAGGTATTAATTTGCTTATTCAATAATTACAATCAAGTTTAAAAGCGCAATTCCGGTATTGTATGGATCAATGCATTACTTATACAACACCGTGCAATATGACTATACCGTAATAAAGAGACCGTGTCGATCACCGCACCCTGTTGCTAGTGTATGCAGATTCGAGTAGCGTGTAAATCACGTGGTTTTTGCAGGGGTCTGCGGCTGATTGGCTAATTCTGCTTTCTTCAAAACCTGAAGCTCGGCTCCAAACTCAGAAACAAAACCAGACCGGTTAAAGATGTGCAAGAGAGCGCGTGTGGCTGACAACGTAAACAGAAAAGAAAATCAACGAATAAAACAACAGCAGAGGAAACAACTGTATCAGACTCCCTGGGATCTGCAACAACCATGCGGAGGATCCAAAAGCCTATACAGCGATTAAGCTTTTTTTCTGCTATAAATTAACTTGATCATAAACCGGGAGCATACCAAAAGTGCGAACTGCAAAGGTGGAAAATAGTTATTTCTGTGTTCTAACTCATAACCGAAAAAAAAAAAAAAAAATTTAGCTAATCTAAAGACAATGCATCAAATTGAAACCATGTCGTCGAAACTTACATCAAAGAACATACACTAGTTCCACCGATATTGAATGGAATTTTGCAGACAAATAACTTTACCAGAAAATGCGATGGGCAAAGGAATACTTCAAATAAAAGGGTATAGCTGTTTATTTATTAAATTCCAGGTGATTTAAAATCTGTATCAGGAAAGCTCTGCTTGCCTCGGCATTCATTCCAATCTGGAAGTCAACCTCAAAATTCAGGACTTTTAAGAAATGTTTTTTTATTATTATTATTTTTCATAGTCAAATAAGCTTACAAAAAGACATTGACCATAAACAATTTTTCTTTAATGGTGTTTTTTGGAGTACTTTATCAGAAGTCGTATTTTTGGATTTTAAAAGGTATGTAATATTTGTATTCATTATATATCCACACGTTATAGTAATTCATTAAAGTATATAAAAGTAGATTCTAAATTGTGCTAACAAAATTTGAAATGCTAGCTTAAGAAATGCACAGATAGCTTTTTAATTGGACTACTGTAGGCTAGTTCCAGTAAAAACAACTGGACTGCAATAGGTTGTAGTGTGGTATTAAACTAACAGCCTTACACATTGGTAATTGCAGTGCACTGTAATTCTCTCGTACAGTATGGGCAGTGAACAGCAAAGTAGAAGCTCTTTAGCCTTGTGCTGCGGAACTCATATAAAGATAATTCAATAACAGTTATTTATATCGCCTGAACAAATTAGGTACGTGTGCAGACCTCATTTCCTGAATGTAAAGCTAGATTGTGCTGCAGAAAATGACAATGTACCCTGCGGCTAGGCAGCTGTACACCCAGATTACACGTACATGATGCTTGCTTTAAGGGACAAAAAACAAAAGGTGGAGTTGAACCCCTCAAACACACGCAGTGAATGACTTTTTCTTGACCCCTGTTTTATAGAACATACAATAGGGTAGTAAAACACACTTGTTTTAGTTTAGCGTCATCTAAACTTAATAAAGCGGTGTCATTATCTATCATACTTTAGCTCAGATAGTACTGCCTGTGCTGACATCCTCATCAGTGACATACTGTAACTGGAGTTGTATTGTGCGCACAGTATTTCAATAACCTCAAACTAACACTGCTAGATGTATTGCCATGTATACACGCCTAATGGTAATTAAGTGTCATACATATTTAAAAAGCCGTTTGGTTTGTTATGCCGACTAGTGTAGGCCTATGTATAATCGCTTATCTAGGTGTTCAATTCACGTTTACCGGCATTCTGTGTATTATAGCCTGTTTACCTTAATATGCATTTAGATTAATATTTTAGAATTTAGAAATGAGAATCGTGCTGTACGGTACATGCTCGAATAAAATAATCGGTAGTGCATCAGTATACTAGTGGTTATATCATGTGAAGAGTAGAAAATGCGTTTATACAGCAACCTGTTGCTGGCATATCTTCAACTCTTCGCAAGAATATACTGTACAGTGTCTGGGAGTTTTAACAATCTAATAGTTGAAGTAGTGCGCAGCTTGCAAGTCTTAGGACACGTTACCTGCCACTAAATTGAGGGGGCTTTTTTAGTTGGCTTTGTTTTGAACTGCAACGCAATAACCCCCAGGGACCTGAACGATTAAAATCGCACTGCATGTCTGACAGCATGCGGCAAACAGATCGATTCATGTACTTACCAAGTTAAGGTGAGATCCACCAATGATTTAGTCAGAGGATGAGAGTTGTTTGTTTTGTAAGCGGACCACCCCTCTTGGTGTGTCCATCGTCCACCTAATCGTTTTACTACGCTCATAAAGACCATTCGAAATAGCAATAACAGCTTTGTGTTGATGGGGTCGATTTGCAAGCAAATCTAGCTAATTGACTGTCTGTTTGCATGGGCTTTATCTTGTCTCAAATTTCATAACCGTCTAGACATATTGGCTAGTAAAAATGTGCAACAAATCACTGTGTTTGAACTAAAATGTCTTTATCATTCCCCATGCTTCATTTAGTTTCTTAATTGCATTCGTTTTGCTATTAAGCGTCTTCCAGAAAAAAAAAACACGTGGAACCCATTTCATACCCATTTCATACTAGGACACTCCGTGTACCTGTCAAATTCGTCATTTTATAAACTCTAAAACAGTACGTTACATGTGAGATACAGTGTACCTGCCTGTCAGTAGTGTTGCTTGACTGTAGAATGTGGAATTGTTCAGTGCTGATTGGGCGGAACCGATAGCATTCCAAAGTTGCACCCGACATTCACACTATATTAAGAGCAGCTGACAGTTAATGGTTGTGACCTTCTAATTGGTCTCGCCCTAACAGAGCACATTTCCCGGTTGGCAAAAGTCTAGCTCACTGTGCCATACCAAATGTTGTTTTATTGTAGTTCATCCCGCCTCAACTCCCATAACCCCTGCAAATCGCCAAACAGCTAGATGCAGTAGACGTTCTGCTGTATTTGTACAGCAAGCATGGTATTCTTTTCCTATCCAAATATTAAATATTAAATGTTATAAATGTTATAACAGAGTAGGAATTTGTTAATGCAACTGGAAAGTGTTTAATTGGTGTTTGTTTATGTGCACCTCGCTCTCCTCCCTCTGTTCTGTCAGATTAAACAGCCAACATTTGGTTCTAATTAGGAGTTTGGGATTGGGTTCAGCAGGGTGATCAACATTCACATGGTTCCTGTCCCAACTCCTAAATGGGATTCTCAGAAATCAACAGCATTTTTTTTTATTACACCTCTAAAATACTTTGATAAGTAAATATTCAATAATTACTGAGTCACAACCACAATATTGTGCGCTGGAAGTGAACCATTGCAGTAATTCTCTGATCACTTAAAACGGATTACAGTGTATTAAACTGACTAGGTGATAAACTTAACTCACATATTTACATTTAAAACGAATGTATTCAGTATGGGGTTCATTTCGTAATGCAGTACTAAGAAAGAGAGAGCATTGTTTGTGTCCTTCGGAAAGGACAGTCATTCTGCAGTTTCCCCATGGTTATACCATACATTTACCATGGTTTGACATGTTTGTAATATGCTTTACCACAGCTCTCTGGGTTTTGCCAATGCTTACCTGTGGTTGACCATGCTGTCACTGTGCTACACATTTCTCTGGTAAACATTTAAAAAGTTTTTCCTCTCAAAAAAATAAACATGTCAGTTTCTTTTTTTTTTTTGCAGGGGGAGGGCTTTAAATTGCAGAATTTAATTCAGAAAATGAATTCAAAATTCACTTTTTCTGATCAATTTGATCGTCAGTACTGGTAACACTGTGAAGTGTTAGAGTAGTTTAGGGGTTTTGATCGTCAGTACTGGTAACACTGTGAAGTGTTAGAGTAGTTTAGGGCTTTTGATCGTGCAGTACTGGTAACACTGTGAAGTGTTAGAGTAGTTTAGGGGTTTTGATCGTCAGTACTGGTAACACTGTGAAGTGTTAGAGTAGTTTAGGGCTTTTGATCGTGCAGTACTGGTAACACTGTGAAGTGTTAGAGTAGTTTAGGGGTTTTGATCGTCAGTACTGGTAACACTGTGAAGTGTTAGAGTAGTTTAGGGGTTTTGATCGTCAGTACTGGTAACACTGTGAAGTGTTAGAGTAGTTTAGGGCTTTTGATCGTGCAGTACTGGTAGACACTGTGAAGTGTTAGAGTAGTTTAGGGGTTTTGATCGTCAGTACTGGTAACACTGAAGTGTTAGAGTAGTTTAGGGGTTTTGATCGTGCAGTACTGGTAACACTGTGAAGTGTTAGAGTAGTTTAGGGGTTTTGATCGTCAGTACTGGTAACACTGAAGTGTTAGAGTAGTTTAGGGGTTTTGATCGTCAGTACTGGTAGACACTGTGAAGTGTTAGAGTATTGTAGGGGTTTTGATCGTCAGTACTGGTAACACTGTGAAGTGTTAGAGTAGTTTAGGGTTTTTGATCGTCAGTACTGGTAACACTGTGAAGTGTTAGAGTAGTTTAGGGGTTTTGATCGTGCAGTACTGGTAACACTGTGAAGTGTTAGAGTAGTTTAGGGGTTTTGATCGTCAGTACTGGTAACACTGTGAAGGGTTTTTCAATCTTGGACCAATGTCGATAGTTTATTTGTTTTGGCCACTGCCTAGGAATGTCTTATCCCACGAGTACAATACAACTCTAGAGAATAGCCTGATTTTCAACTATTTCTGAAGTTCTGACTTAATGTGATTGTTTATGTTCTGGCAGCTGTGCTGTTTTTTTTTTTAAGTTCCACAGTGTGCGACACATACATATATTTAGTGGAATCTTATCTGAGAACCCTAACTGGAAATGATGTCCCTTTCCACGTAGGCTTTCCATTGTTAACTGATTATTAGTGCTGGGATACACAGGGACATTCTTTCATAATGAATGATAAGATATTATATTGTTTTCCCAGTACTTGTACTGTAGTAGACTAGACCTGGTATTCGAGTAAGGTTCACCCAAGTAACGAGCACAGAGAGGACTAGATGGCACATATAGAAGCTGAGTAACAGTAAATTCAGAACAGCTTGTGCCAGCCGCTTATTTTTAGGAGTAAGGTAGGTGGTTGTAGCAATCCTAGTTCATTCGTTCTCCAGTGCTGCAAAATGCTCTTAAAAATGCTTTGGTCTAAATCTGAATGCTCCTCACACAGAATTATTAACATTTGTAAATATTTGGAAAGCACTTGATGCTTGAAGAGTTTGTATTCAGAAGTAAGCACCATTCCCGATCTGAGAGAGATATTGAGGGAAAACAGAATTGCTTATTATAAGTGTTAATGTTCCTTGAATTTCATTGCTGTAACCTTTGCTGGGTTTCTCATTTATTGGTACCATTTATTTGTGCCAGACTTGTTTTTTTGGGTTTTTTTTTTTTACAATTGCGAAAATGCTTTAAAAAACAATGTAGCTGTTTATTATACTCCCTTTTGGGTGTCATTTCAAGGACCCAGAATGTGAACACACTTCCATTTTAATAAATGGGAAACCATTGTCCCCGACTTGCCACTGATATCATTGAAAATAATAAGAAAAGGGCGCGGAACGAGAACGTATCCAATGATTCTTAAAGGCGGTGCAGTGGCACTAGAATAGCCATGCATCGTCTGCAGTTCTTTATATTGTGACATGCCAGTGCAACCCCAGTGCTGTGAACCAACACACACTGTTAATCCATTGCAGTACAATGATACCAGATCAGTTCCAGTGTTACACCCATATGGCTGCCTGATTGGGTTTATGTGACTTTTTGTTTTTTGGATGGTAACGCTTTGAGATATTGTCTTCATACTTTGTACTCTGGGTCAAGTTCAATCGTTGATAGAAGAAAATTGAACCCTTGCATGTCTCATATCATACATCATTTGAGGAAGCTGCTTTATATTTGCAGGGCTAGCCTATATACACACACTGTATGTGTTGGTGACATTGACATTGGACTTCCTTGCCTAAAGTCCCAATAGGTAATCAATGATTAGTGCTAATCGGGGTCTGTCATTAGTATCAGCCATTTCTGTGCTGCGGTCCAGCTTCCTGTGGTGTGATTCAAAATCAATTTCAGTACAAAGGGTTCAATTAACTTAATTGCTGTTCATGCCCCCAATAGTATAATGAATCCATGTTTCTCCATTGCAGTAAAAGGGCTGATTTGACAGAATCTTTCAGTTTCATTAGTTATCAGTTCATCGCTTCAAGGGAAACTGTTTGCCTTTGGCTTTTTCCCATAAGGGAAGAGAACTGACCTCAGAATATCACCTAACTATATAGTGATGTGAAAGCAGCAGGAGTTTGACATGGCTTGCATCTACTCATGAACTGGCCTGTGTTCACAGATAGGATCGGAGCATTAAGCAGGAGGCTGGGCTGGGGGGGGTGGGGAGGGATTTGTTATGAAGGTGCTTAAATTGATTTTCAAAGACTGGTGAGCTGAGAATTGTTGCTTTTGCATTGGGTTTAGTCTGAGCTTTTAGCAGTGGTGTTTTATCTATGTAATATGCTCCAGAGTCTGTGGATCAATAAAGTTCCTATAAATCCACTGCCAATGACGGTACACTGTGGAAAATAAAAAATTAATTTGAGAATAAGTCAACCAAAAAAAACAACAAGGTGCTTTGACTGAAACTGGTTCTGAATCCCCACACAGCTCTCTCTTTCTCTCTGGTTAAATAATTGTAACTGAGTAAACAGCCACCAGGGTTGTGCAGGGATTGCTTAGGGGAGTTCAACAGGCATGTGAGTGTGTGTGTGCAGTGCAGCGCAGCGCTGTGGCTTTATTTTAGCTGAGTTTTCTGTCCCGCTTGTGTGAAAGTGAGGAACTGCTCACAGGCTTTTTCTGCCACTGATTGATTGATTGCTTTACTGTAGCACACAATGAGGCCAGCTAGCACACCCCTCGCCCCTGGGACAAACAGGCATCCCGGAAAGTCCAGCTGCAAGTCAGGATATGGCACGGCGTCCAGTTTTCATTTGGGTTGCTCCTTTAAAATAAAATCGACTACCACCTACTGAAAAATTGACCTACATTTTCTTTCCCGCCTTTTCTCATGGAGAATGTTGTACTAAAGCACCCAGTATTTATTTATTTTTTAATTTATTTTTTAAGTTAAAAACATTATTGCAACAGTCGGTGTTTCACTACATCAAGTGATTGATTTGTCTGTGGTTTTGTTAGAAATATTTTGTACCTGAGGGGGAAAAAAAAAAGACTCCGGTCTGTTAACCCCTTCACCTTCAACCATTTTTCATAAAGCTTCATCCATTAAATGCTGTCAGCATGCAAACACAGCAAACCATTAGTTTTAAAAAGGGTTCGGTCTGCAGTATTGGAAACAGACAGTAACATGTTGGAAACAGAAGGTCCTACTGGAGGTATCAGAAATGGATTCCTGAGGTTAGAAGATTAACATTGAGGTATTGGATCTGAATGTACACAATCCAATTCCTTTATTAAACCAGGGAAACAGCATTAGACACAAGTTCTAATTTACAGTGTGACATGGCTAAGAAGGCTCAGAGGCTGTGCAACAGTAAGCAGTACAACTGCATGCTTACAAATGAAGGATTGTTCAGATAAGTAAAATAATACAATGAAATAAATTCACAGTGGAGATCAGCCATCCAGCTTGCCTAGCACAGGTATCTAGCCTAGTTTACAACAGAGAAAATAAATGTACTAAAAATTATACTTAACTGCAACCTACAAGTTCATTCATTTCAACTAGTTCCAAAAGGGCAAATATTTAACAGGGTAACTCATTCCCCAGCTTTTCGGTGGTGTCTTAGTTGAACGTTGTGCATCGTGCCCTTCCCACCTTTCAGATTTTAAACATTATTACATTGCAACTTCCATCCACTGGCAGGTTATTGATAAAGTTGGAAATCGAGCCAGCTACTCCAACTAATATGATCCTGAGACCTGGCTGTTAATGTGAGTCCCAGCAACCTGTTCTTACTCCTACACATCATATCAATCAAAGCAAAGTAATCAGAATCAATGGATGTTAAAGTTCACACCATGAGTGTTAGCATACGTTTCTCAACCGGCACGGTCGGTACCTGTGTATCAGGTGTCTTGCCCTGGTCTCATTGCATATTATTACAAACGCAGTCAAGTAGATCTTTGGCACAACAGCAATTTTCCTGTATGCCAATAAAATGGAGGAGGCTGTGTGGTCCAGTGGTTAAAGAAAAGGGCTTGTAACCAGGAGGTCCCTGGTTCAAATCCCACCTCAGCCACTGACTCATTGTGTGACCCTGAGTAAGTCACTTAACCTCCTTGTGCTCCGTCTTTCAGGTGAGACGTAATTATAAGTGACTCTGACATGCATAGTTCACACACCCTAGTGTCTGTAAGTCGCCTTGGATAAAGGTGTCTGCTAAATAAATTAATAATTAAAAAATTAATAAAAATAAATAAAGAAAAGCAGTGAGATTCTTTGGAAGCGGACAGCATCAGTTGTACCACATCCTCTTAAACTGCATGCACTGGCAGACAGACTAGGGTCGGCATTCACTTAATTTTTTTCATGGTTATCGTTTCTTCACCGGCGGCATGTCTTGAGATGAGGAAATGGTTTAGAACACGATCACCATATTCAGAGAATTTCAGCCGCCTTATTAGAAATACAGTTAATGCACATCTGCTTTGAAGATCAGCCCAGACATCAGCTATCTGCTTAAACCATGGGGAGCGTCAGGAAATCAAGCCAGCGTGTACTGTGGGAACTTGACTCTTCTTCAGGATCAATGTATGAAACTTAACGCATAAATTGCATGTTACTTAAAACAAAGTTGTATTTGTAAAAGTCTGCAGAATTGTGTTTGATATTCCTGAAACTAGGCTGTTGTTTGTTTATATACAAGTATATACAAGTTACAGTAATTCAAGTTACAAACCTATATTTGAATGAATGCCAAAAGGACATCCAGGACAGCAAAACATTCATGTTCAGTGTTTAGAATGCATTTTTTGTTATTTAGATTTTTTCTTGCAAAATAAGCAAATTCATCCAGATAAACAAAGTAGTAAAAAAAACAAAAAACACATAGCTTGTGCTAATTAGGATAGTTACAAAAAAAGAAGTTACCAGAAAGTGTACATTTAAGCTGTTTTCCTTTAAAAAAAAAAAAGATTTCAACAATCAATTTCTAATAGGTTCATAAAGAAAAATAACCGTTAGTAAATACAGACTGTTACAAAAACAAACTAGAAATGTATGTGGTTTTTGGGGGACTCATGACTGGCCAGATGTCTAGATGTTACAAACATAAATAAAGTTTGAATCTAAATATGACCCTTGAGTGTTTCCATGACAAAATAAGAAACTGAATACTCTCCCTATGAATAATAAACAAACTGACCAGCTGAATGAGGACAACCAAACCGCTACACAAAGCTTTGTGTCTTCAGTGAACTGCATGTCTATTTACTGTATATGTGAACAGTTGCCAAAGTGCTTACTGCAAACATGTCTAATTATTAAAGCTGCTTTCTCTGAAACAATAGTTTTAAATTATCTAGTAGCTAAGAGCTGTCAGAAGACACCTCGAGATAAATTGCTGTTTATCTCACACCTGGAGAAGATTATCTTAAGGTTATCTGTTACTAATGTATATATCACTATATGTAGTTTCATGAGAAGCTCAATTGAACCCATTCTGGTTGCTTGGGGAGTGGGGAGCAGTTGGTATACTGCTCCAGATCTTATTTTTTGTGAATGTTCATACATTTTCAGCACTCTACAAATCACATTTGATTAATAATTCATTCTGGTCTTTTAACAGGTTACAAAAGTAATAGAATATTTTTTAATCAATAGCAATAATAAATGTTAAATTATTTTTTTTCAATACATGACAAAGCTCCTTTTCAAACAATGAAAAACAATAATTACTGTGTAAATAATAATATTATTTTTTTAATTTCAGATTCCAATCGTGGAAGGCTGTAAATCTGAACATTTAAAACCAGAAGTGAAGAAATCGGATTAATTTCAAACAACCAAAGCTGCAGAACATAATTACAATAAGCAACATCTCAACAGTATGTCAACAGCAATATAAGAAGTCGTCCTTGGATTAACCACAACTCAATGACAGTTTGGGTTATTCACTGACCCATCAAAGAGACTCGGACTGTCTTAAGTTCTTCTCAATTTAAAAATCAGTGAGTGAATGGTTATCTTCCCATTTTCTCCTACCATTTGATGGCCAAATCATTACTGCTGGAAATTGTTCTGGACTAAAGTTGTTCCAATCATGTGTCTTCACAAGAGCCTTGAACCCTGAGTTGGGTTGTTTTGGATGCAACCTCTGAATCTGTTGACGCACTGAAGAAAACAAAGGGCCAATCAGAATCATCAGTATTTGGAATGGCAAAAGGACTTGCCTTTCTGTTCATGTGCTAAGACAAATTCCTTAACTAAGTCTTAAATAAGCCAGTGCCAATACACAGAAACGCATCTCTTAACAGATTTAAGACATCTGCAACAGCACTTCCATAAGTATTGACCATTTGGGTATTACGTCAGAGTCAACCGGGACTGGGAAAGCAGACCGTCTTGAGGGGTTAATTGAACTTTTGAATACACATCAGTTGTGTCTTTCCTACAGTCTTAGAGCGTACTGGCTGATCTGGTTTAGGACCATTTGGAATTGAGCCAGAAGGCTGGTTTGATCCTCCATCAGAACTTCTTGCAAAAAATCTCCTGCTGTGGTGGTGGTGTGGTCCCGTGGTGGCTTGCTGAATTGCAGCTATGCACGTTGAAGTGACCCTACATCTCTCCTCCTGCTCAGTCTCAGTGTGTGCGCGGCTCACCTCACCATGCTAGATGCTGACGTGATCTACATCATCCTGGAGCTGGTGATCGCTGTGCTAGCAGTGCTGGGCAACGTGCTAGTGTGCTGGGCGGTGTGCCTGAACAGCAACCTGCAGAACGTCACCAACTTCTTCGTGGTGTCGCTGGCGGTGGCGGATATCGCGGTGGGCGTGCTGGCCATCCCCTTCGCCATTACCATCAGCACGGGTTTCTGCGCCCACTTCCATGGCTGCCTCTTCATCGCCTGCTTTGTCCTCGTGCTCACCCAGAGCTCCATCTTCAGCCTGCTGGCCATCGCCATTGACCGCTACATTGCCATAAAGATACCCCTCAGGTAAGAGGGCAGCCACGGTACTGTACGTTTAGATGTTACTGCAGTTCTACTGGTATAGACAGTCATCACGTGACCACTGCCTTGTATACAGGACTGTAAGTCTCTGATGATCTGTTCCTTATGCAGCCGCCCATACACATTGTATTACTGCTGCAGTGTTTGAGGTGCATATTTACAGTAGAGGTAACATGTTCCATTATATTTTTCCTTTCACTAAAATGGTGCAAGTTGCATGAGTGTACAGAGCTTGGCTCATTATTATCCCCACTGGGAATGCATACTTCTACAAATTCTTCATATATCTAGAGAGCCTTTAGGACATTTTTTTAGGCAGCTATTCAATTGGGGATTATTTAGCAAGTTATTTATAATATCAGAATGTAGGGATTTATGGAGAAACGTGTCTGTATGCTACAAATGAACCTTACTGTACAATATTTGTCACATTTACTTTTTTACATATGAAAGTGATCATCTTTATTGTGATACTGATGGCTCAAGTTTTTTATTTTTTTATTTACAGCTATGGCTTGCATGTATGATAGAAGCATAAACTCACACATTACCATTAGCAGTGCCATGTTCAGGGCCTTTTGCACAGAAGTCCGCTGCTTTTTTTCCATTAATGTTTGACCCCACAACTCAAAGACAACAGCTAAATAGAACGATTATACAGGTTGGGGGTGTTTGTCGTATTCTCAGGTTGTGTTCCCGCTGTGACCAGGTGGTGAACTGTTTAAAATTAGAACACTTTTGGCAAAAAGTGTCCAATTCAGACAGTTGTTTTCCACTTTCCCATAACAGCACAAAGGAAGGGAGCCACAGGCTGCTGTTGATATTGGTAATGAGAGAGAAGCACATGTATTACAGAAGCTCAGAAGGGAAAGAAAGCGCATTACATAAGGCTGGTTTATACTTGATTTATGATTCATGCTGTTGCTGGAGATTTTTTGGTCAATGCGTTCAGGAATCTGTGACAAACACATTTTATCGAGCATAGCTGTCTAAACAGAGCGTTACGGTATAATTATCTCCCCAGACAAAAGTACAGTATTTCAGAAGAAATATATACTGTACTCAAATTACATTAAAACACATAACCCCACACCCAGAGGGGAGCTTATTAGGACCTGCCAGAGAAACACATGCATGCATGTAAATTAGAATGTTCACTTAGCAAAAAACAAAGTATGGTATACTGTAAATTTACCATGGTGAGGTTTTATAGACTCAACTTCTATGCACACTGTGTGCAAGAGAAAATGTGTTGCAAATACGTGAAGGGGTTCACACTTACAAGCATTACTCTTGAGAGGTAACCCAGGGTGTTACTGCAGACCGCGTGATGAAAGAACACAGAGGTGTCAAATGTATGCCTCCTAAAAGAGCTCTGCCCGATGCCTTGAATACATATTTAACTTTAAAAGCCTCTTATAATAGATGAGCAAACATGAGGACTTTTTTTAGACGTTAGGGGTGTTAGGTTTCCTAAATGTCTAAACTTTAGTATTAAACACTTTGAAATGCTTAAGTTTATTGGTAATGTTTGTAACCAGTCAGAAAAGCCATCATAAGAATCACTGTTTTATAAATTACTGCAAAAAAAATAAATAAAAATGTTTGTGTTCAGCATTTACCTGTACATGGAAAGGCTGAAGAAATAGTGAATATTATATAAATTGATCCTACACCGTATACTAAAGTGAACACCTATATTTTCCCCACAACAGTTTTTTGACAACACGTTAAACACAAAAAAACTATAAAATACTAGAAGAAGTACTGTAGACAACCATTTCATCCATTGCCTTCATCAGTCGTGTGACAGAGCAATATAAAACCAGGATTATGTCAGGTTGCAGGAGGAATACTAAAAGGAACTTTTTATTGTATTTACCGCCACCACCCCTACACTACCTTGAAGCAAAACACAGTAAATCCAACTAACTGAAATGTGACATCATTGGAGTCTAGAGTCTATCTATGACAAAAAGAACCTACAGCCAGTGAGACGGGTGACAGAAAGCTGTCACGTAATTCTCTTCACAGTTTCAAAGCCCTGCGATAGGACTCTTAACAGGTGGCCCATGATTCCAGAGATAAGGTTTAATACAATGATTGTGCATGTTGTGTGCCACTGATGTCAGCAGCAGCATCTGCTTCTGTTCTGTGTGAGTGTTGAGTGTCCATGACGCATCAGTGGTCATTGTGTAAATCGTGTGTGTGTGGGTGACTGCAGAACTGTTTATTCAGAATAGATCAGCAGTAAATCACCTATTAGAAGTGCAAAACAAAGCTTTAAAATCCCTTTCCTTAACTCCTAGCAGCACTAGCAGCACTAGCACTGGTCCCACTACATATTGTTGCCTTTAATACAGCCTCCGATTTTAATCCCAAAATAGGAAGGAACCGGTAGCTTGTACCTCTGAAACACAGGCCAGCTGCATTGGTAGTCCCAAAACAGATGAGACATGTTTTCATTGGACTTTAATTCAGATTCATATTTAATGCTTGCCATTTTTATTGTCATGTGCAGTCAGATAAAATGGACGCCAGTGGTGGCTGAAAGTAAGATTTAAAAAACATCTGTCGGTTTTTTTTTTTTAGGTTCAATAACAAAACAAGGGAGTTCTCAGTAGACTTTCTTTTATAAACCTAAATGATTTTTTTTCCCAGAACTCTCCTGCTGTGTGACTTGCAACATAAGGAACACATTTCAATAAACAAAATGCATTGCGGAATTCCCTTCATATCAGAACTTTACAGATGCACCTTAGCGTTGCTCCAGGCCCCAATGACAGCCCCAGGAGAAGGGGCAGGGCACAGCACTGCAGAGTTTCCTTCATGCTGGAACACTTGTGGTTCTTTCCAGTTGGAACTCCACTTGACACATGTTCTGCCTGTCCTGCCATCTGGCTTTACTGAAAGAATGAGACAGGTGAATGATCCAGAGTAAACATTTCCTCTGCAAACCAGCATGGAGGAGAAGGCTGCTCAATAGCGTTTCAAAGTGAAGGCAATGATATTCAAAATGGAAAACCCAACTGCATGAAGATAGGAAGAGAACGGAAATGAGTACTGTAGCTGAAAAGGCTTATTCAAAAATGTAGGTACAGTACTAGAATATTAACAGATTTGAAGGACGGTATGCATTATCAAAATGTGAGAATCTGTTGGATGCTGGTTTGGTTCACAGCTCGTTCTGCCCGGACCGATTAGGGTTGTTCTGTCTGTGTGCGTGTGTCTCTGGGGCAGGGTTTGTTTATTCAGGACCACCCTGTTAACTCTAACACGAAGAACCTGGTCAAAACGGCCAAAACCTTCAGCTGTTATCCCACAAGATCTGAAAATAGATCTTGTAACTGGACTGTAAACATATTAGTTTTTTTTTGTTTTGTTTTTTATAACAGGAAGTCCAATTATATGTTTTATAGTAGAATATTGAACCAGTTTATGAGACATTGTACTGACTCTTCAGAGCAGAGATTAATTCCCAGGAATGCATCAGGATAAGTATTTTCCAATATAAATGTTAAATGTCTTTGCCTCTCACCATATACAAGAAAAAGAATATGGTTATTTTGCAGTATACTGTACCATGGAATATAACATACTAAATGGAATATAACTACATACTGTTAGTAGAAGTATAGGGGAAAAAAGCATAGTTTCCCTTATTACAATGATCATATTAACTGGTGCACAAGTCAGCATATCTTAGGATTGCATGGTTAGTAATGGATCCATTACCTATACTAGTGTAGTTTCCCTCATACAGAAACATTGCATTGACACTGCCATGGGAAGTGCACACACTCCTAAACCTGCTTTACATTACTTGATAGAAGACATTGTACAGTACAGATGTGAATGATCGTAAAACAGACCATTCTGTTTTAGTTTAAACAACATCAACATTGAGCTCTGCATTGCAACAACAAACTACAAAGTTAATGATAGTTTAAAGGTGAGCCAGACATGGACTTTGCAATGAGACAAATGAAGGAGACATACTTGCATATTCTTTCTCAAAGGAGAAACATCTGAGCCACATACAGTATCATATCCATGCCCTGTAAACTCTGGCTTTAAAATGGTCCTAAATGCCTGGAATCAACACAGCGACATAATTCTGTTGTTCCTCCTGAAAATAAAAGTGTGTAGCCTTCTGATCCTAATACTTGATTCCAACAATACGCCAGCAAATGCACATCTTACCCCTGAAAAGTAACTTACAGGTCCATCCGAGTTACAAGTGGAGGAATAGAGTAGCTGTCTTTTTTTTTTGGAATAAACTAAAACAACATTCATTTAACAGAAAAGGGGGATCTTTTCCACCTTCCAAAAAATGTGTTGCATAGCGCAAAAGAAAGGGTTCAAATAAATTGTGTAGAATTCAGTGTTCATAGAAGTCCTTCATTTATCAACAGAACAGGCTTCCGCATCCAAAACCTTCACACACATTTATAATAAATTGCTGGAATCTGAGATGTTCAAACTGGATTACACATCAAACATGCATTTTCCAAAAGAGGATGATTCATATCTGCTTGATTAAGAGAGGGCACTACAGAAGAGTGTTGATTACAGAGTGATGGGCTCAAGGCATCGCAGATTGATATCTGAGGATTTCGTTCCATTGAGTGTTCAGGGCCAGAATAGCCCAGTCCCAATATCAGGGCAGTTTGATTAATCAGAACGCCATGCAGGTTCCTAATGCGAGTTGTGAGTTTTGTTCCATTTGTCTGCCTTGTATTTAAAAAAGAAAGCACGCATTTTTAGCTCCTATTTTATTATTTCAAAAATGTGTCTGCATCATTTTTAGTTCTGTTTCCTTTGTTTTCTTAGTTTCATCAATCTCACAAGTGCTTGATTTCCAGACATTTTTCCCAGCACAGTTTGTTTGCTCCAAACACCCCGCGCCCCCCTTGATTTCCCCTTACCCAGGTCATACAGGGGGTTGTTGGGTTATTGAGTGTATTGATTTGATGCTTTTGTTTTCATGCAGTCACTATCATGTCTCTTTCAAAATATGATCAATCTTTGCATATATGCATTTCACAGGCATACTAACCAATAGCTAATTGCTCAAGGACTTATATACCGCACCGTTTATCTTGTCACATCTTTCAGCTCTTTTGCACATCATTGCCTTGTGATGTGCCTATTTCATTTAAAGATCACCTGTACAAAGCAAGCATTGTTACAGTCAGATCCAATCCACACTACATCTAAAAAGATTATGAATAGAAATGTGCTTATCCCGGAATTCTGAGAGGTTTTGATTTTGTTGTCAGAGGTGTTGTTTGGGGTGATGCTCACAAATCTAGCTGTGATAGAAGAAGATGATTGAAATGTCTCAGATCCAGTTGACCTTGGAAGCCTTAGACCTTTCCAGTGAGATAGAAATGAATACTGAGAGAGCTGATTGTGAAGTCCTGTTGGTGTTTATTTTATTGCCCCTGTGAATGAAAACCCACATTGTAAATCTACGTTCCTTTTCTAAACAATGAACAGTGGACTAGGGACAGGCTTGATGAGATGAACAACCTCTTCTCCATCCCAACGTAGCTTATGGTCTGTTCTATTTTAGTGACAGGAATAACTTTGTTTCCTTAATGTTGTTTCAGGTATAATGGTCTGGTGACGGGTCAGCGAGCTAAAGGGATCATCGCCATCTGCTGGGTCCTCTCTGTCATCATTGGATTGACGCCCATGCTGGGCTGGAACAAATGTACTAGTGAGGCCACCAACAACAGCAACCAGGTAAATCATATAAAGTGCACAGATGACCGCATGATGCCTTGCCTCTTTGAGAACGTGGTCACCATGGATTACATGGTCTACTTCAACTTCTTCGCCTTTGTCCTTGTGCCCTTGCTGCTCATGCTGGGGATCTACCTGAGGATCTTCATGGCGGCTCGGCACCAGCTCCAACTGATCGAACTCAAGGCCATCCAGGGGGAGAAGTGCCGCTCCATCCTCCAGAAGGAGGTCCACGCGGCCAAATCCTTGGCCATCATCGTGGGGCTGTTTGCCGTCTGCTGGCTCCCGCTCCACATCATTAACTGCTTCACCTACTTCTGTCCTCTGTGCCCACGGCCCCCGGCCTGGCTCATGTACCTGGCCATCATCTTGTCCCACGGCAATTCTGTGGTCAACCCATTTATCTACGCCTACCGGATACGGGAGTTCCGACAAACCTTCCGGAAGATCATCAGGCGACACATTCTGGGCAAGAAGGAGCATCTGTTCAAGAGTGGGGGAAGCAACAGCACCAGGACTTCGGTGCTCACCAGCATGGCAGAGAATTCCACCGTCAAAATTAATGGATACGCCCTGGATATGTACACAGAGGAAAATGCCAGCAAGCTCTGTAATGAGCAAAAAACTCCCGGGGAGAACCCAGCTGAGCAAAAAAATAAAAACAAACCCCTCTCTGATTTGCATCAATATGGACAACATTTAGACCTCCCACATACGCAACATCTCCGACAACAGAACAAAGACTTGCCAGAGACTTTTCGAAATGGGGACATGCCCAAGCTTGACAAAAATGCAGAGGTCCCATATCTGCAAGAGAATGAGGAATTCTCGAAGGTGCATGTCAATTCTGTGTACCAAGAGAAATCTTCACAGTGTCCAGGTCTTACAGAAGTGTCTTGATTTCAGTCCAGAACTGTTTCCATTAGGATATGAATCTATGTTTGTATTATTTATTGACTCCCTTCTTAAAGAGGGCAGCAAGGGGGAATAAAAATAAATGTAAGAACGGACTGTGGTCCAGAATTCGCTCCGCATTCCAAGGACCAAGGGTTCATGAGTCGGGAGAAATGGCAGAAGGTCCTAGGCCACCACCTTTTGTAAAAGGGCAGACATCTGCTTATTGAGGCCTGGGGGAGGTTCTGGTGTACATTTTATGGGCATAGAAACGTCTTTTTCATGTGTTGTTTCTTGTTGTAAAAAAAAAAAAAAATTTTAAAATATTATGTCCAGGATGGGGCCAAAGAGAATACGTAGGGTACAGTGGCCACCATTCCCTGGGGATCCCACCATGCTCAACTTAAAATGAATTTCACAGCGCTTAAGGGGGTCTTAATCACTCCCTGAAATCTTGTTTCTTTTCCATTGAGGACCTGATTACAACGTGTTGATAAGAATGGGATGTGGAGCCGGGTCCACTTTCAAATAGACGGTAGTTTTCTTGTTTCAGTCTTACTTGATACAAGCCAAAAAATACAAAGCGGCCCGTGTTAATGTACCTATTTAAAGCGTTACCAGGCAGGGTCTTGTTAGCAAACAGCAAACTCATTAAGCATTAAGTTGTGGTACCCTGTGTGGTACATTTCAATGCAATATCTTTTTCAGCATAATCACAATTCCTTTGATTTTTTTTAAATGACGTTCAACGCAAAATGATTCCCTTTTGAACTGAGTTATTGCAATCTGTTCTGCTACATTCCACATTTGAGTACATTAGGTATGTGATTAATAAATATGAAAGCAATTGTGATTATGCTGCAAAAGAGGATATGAACAGCATAGGAGACTATTGCAGTAAGAGTTTCTTCAATGACACTGCATACTGTAGCATGTTCAGTAACGCTTCCAAGATGCTCTCCTGTTACATAAAAATAAGTGAACAGTTTTGTCATACAGTAGATCTTTACAGGCGAATGTTGTGTTGTGGTGGAAATAAAACTGTACATGTGTTGTTGCAGACCTTCTAAGCATCTCGAAAACTTAAAACCCTAATGACAAAATGGGTCAATATAACCCACCAGACTGTCACACTTGGTCAATTTTGGATGTTCAGAACAGTTAGTTGACGTCATTAAATAGAAAACGACATCAGAATAATACAACAAATTAAAGTATTTTATATATCAAAACCAACTTTTAATGTGAAATACATTTTTTCGTGAGTTGTGTCTGATTCAGGCAAGGAGTGGATAAGAGACTGAATATTATTTGGCTGAAGGGAGCAGCTATTTCTTCACCCACTGGACCAAGAGAGCAGAATATTCCATGTAATCTCCCCATCGTTTTTCAGAAAATCAAAGCTCTGGTTTGTAATGCAGTGATAAATGAAGTTAGATGTTTTACAGGAGGATGTCTGTTGCTTATCCAATAAGAAACACAAACGTGCTGACCTGTGGTACGCTCATATCGCCTATAAATCCAGCCAGAATTAATTCACACTCTTTTGTCTTTGGCCTGGGTATTGTCTTCAACTGTTGGGGCAAATACAGCAACACCTCCTTTTCTGAATAAATATTTTTAAGAAATTACGTTTTTTGGTGTTATTATTAAGAAGCTGTGGTTTGTTTTCACCCTATTGAAAAATCTGATTTCCGACATCTAAACTCCTCTCTTGACGGCTAATTAAAATCAATCTGCCGTCCATCAGACGAGTACGAAACATTAATTGCATGTACAATCCATATTTGAGTTTTTCCAGTTTCCAAGGTGGTGTTTTGTTCTTTGCTGATGATTCTCATTAGGTTATTGGCCTGCGGCAGTTTTTTCCAGTTTTTTTCTCCCGTAATAAAAGAAACATAATTGCAGCATCTGCTGATCAATCTCTGAAAACACAGTTGTTTTTACTGGTCTGGAAAGTTTAATAGCACCTATTAGTTACAGCTGGACACATTTCAGCTGTTGCTTCCTGGTTCCAGGAGCATTAATCCAGGGAAATGAACGCTTTCTATTCACAAGAAACTGTTTCTAAGACAGCTACTGGTTATAAATCCCACATATAATGTGTAACTTGTTTTCAGATGTATTAATCATACTAGAGGTACACCAAATAAAAGATTCATCGAGTAACTGGTTAGGATCACTAATTTGTAGTAAATCACCATTCAGTTAACACCTACACCAATTTCCAGTTTTGTCAGTAACATTTCTGTTAATTAAAAGTAGATGTTATCCAAGCTTTTTCCCACCATCCCATAATGAGCTTCATGGCCCATCATATCAGTACAGCTAAGAACAAAAACTTCTTCATGATCAAAACAGGACTCCACTTGGCCAGATATTTTTTTTTAAAGAGGTCAGTTTTGAACTCTTTACAGCCTTTATGTTTATCTGTATTCTTAAATGAAGACCTCTTGTCGTTACACTAAAGAGTGCACAAGAGGCCTTGCTATGCAGAGAACAGAACCTGGCGTAATATATGGGCACCACAATCTGTATTCAATTATAAGGAAATACGTCTGTAAAAGGAACGGCAAGGGAGAGTGGAGCTGTGTTGCTGGAATTGGAAATGTGCCTGCTACCCATTAGGGATTTCTGAGTAAAGCGATCTGCAGTGATCCTGTTTATGTTTAAAAACCGCTCTGACTGCTCAACACAAACACCAAACACTTACGGAGAGACCCGACTCTACAACCTCTGATCCAGGCAATAATCTACTGCTGGGTCCACCCTCACCCAAGCGGAAGATATTCACCCTTAAACAGTCTGGCCAAGAAACAAGCAAAACCCCCTGCCACCATTTCATAGTGTGGGAGCCGCATGAACTGCTGTAGCACGAAACAGCTGATCACCTATAAGCATTTGTCACAATTCCAGGACATCATCTCTTGTGTTTAGATGTCTTCCTGTGCACAGAACATACTGTAGGATAGAATCCCAAAGTTAAAAAAACAATGAGTTAGATGTACTAAAGTGTTGCGTCTGTTGCAATCGTTGCAAACCACATGCAAACCAGTCAGCAGTGTAGTGTGAAATGTACTAAACGAATGCAACGCTGTTAGCATCATTTTAATGAATGCTTTGCAGCCGCAGTTCTTATCATTCTGATTGTTCCTGTAGAAATTTGCAAAAACAGGGTGGAGATGAGGGATCAAAAATATTATAATGAGATGTACTAAAGCTGTGGGTAATTGCATTGCTACAACTGTTTAAATAACGTACCTGTAATTTTTCTTTTCATTGTTAACATCCTGACAACTTTTTACACTTATAACTGCCCGCGTTAGTGCTCTGGTTTTTGAGATCTGCAGGAAGAGCGATTAAAAATAAACAAAACCATAACAACAAGTGCTCTGGCTTTTCTGTTCCGTACCACATCATGGATCATTATTGCTGTGTTACCTGTTTGACAATGTGGGCAATAATCCTTACACTATCACTGCACTAGAGCAGCCATTTTGAAAAGAGGTTTGAAACAGACTTTAAAGTCATAAGTGTAAAAAGTTGTCAGGATGTAGCAATGAAAAGAAAAATGACAGGTACATTATTTAAACAGTTGTAACAACACCTGGGGACGTGTAACCCTATCTTTATTGGAACCCCACTACTTACTCTTTAACTGTGTTCTAGGAGCACAAGCTGATGAAGAACAGTGAGGCTCAGGATGAATGCACTCAGCATTGCTACCCATTACATCCAGTCATACAGGTCTGGAGGCAGATCCTAGAGGAAAACGGAGGGGCTTTGTAGAGATGGAGTAAGAGGTTGGTGCATTGGGTCCTGAAGTCATGAATACAGTTTAGCCCTTTGACCCACGTCAGTAGCTTATGATGCCTTCCAGGCTTGTAGCAATCCATAATGATGATTGCTGACAGTCTATGTGTGTGTGTGTGTGTGTGGGTTCACCAGCATTTCTTCACTTCTACAGCCAGCATTCTCTAATCGAAATGAGTGCACATGGATAATTTGCAACCAAGTACTGTATTTACAGTCCCTGTAACACTATCTAAGCATTGCAGATGTTCTTCTGTGGGTGAGGAAGGGTGAAGCAGCGAGTGGAAACTGGTTGGGTCATATTTACAGATAGCACAAACCCTGGCTTTCTTCACAGTCACACTGTATTTATGCATTCTGATAAATGTGGCAATTGTGAGCAGGAGAACAAATAAGGAGAAAATAAGAAGCTACACGCCCACCAGGGTTTGCAAAGCAATGTGCTGCAAACAACAACATTGAATTTAAGCAGTTATTAATTGCAGAGTAAGGGTACTGGTAGTCCTGTACTGGGGGTGTCATGTTTAAACATAAACAGTATAGTGCTACTAAACATTTAGCCATTCACGAAACTAAGAGACAGCAGCCACCAAAATTCATTCAGTAGTTTATTAATTTGATTAATATATATATATATATATATATATATATATATATATATATATATATATATATATATATATATATATATATTCAATAAAGAGCTAATTAGAGCTGAATTAAACACTTTGATAGGACCGCTCTGTTTCACACGATTTCTTGAATGTTAGTTTTACTTTAGCATTGGTTCCTAGGTTGGCACATTTATTAGATTTGTTTTGGAAAGGATAAAATGCCAATTATAATTGCAAAATGAATACAGTAAAAAACAAAACAAGACTGCTTCCCCAAATTAAATGTCCAGGTTGTTTTTCTTTGGAGTAAAGAGATTAAGCAATCCAGGTTCGTTTTGTAGTTCGAAGTGGAGGCCTTATTTTGTACAGGAGATAGGATAAAATAAATAATTTGACAATGTGAACCTTTGCACTTGGCATCCTTGACTCTGACAGCAGATCATTTTGAGATTCAGGTAACACCCATCATAGCAGCAAATCAATAGTAGCACCCTTCAGTTTCCCCCTCATCTCTGCTCTACACTTAACCTCATTAGTTTTGCCATTTTGACCACTGCGTAATTTAATACTCACAAATGTTTTTTACCAGCATGCTAATGGAATGGATAAGAATTTAAGCCATGAAACAGGCAGAATGTATGCAGATTAACATTCCTTCTTTTCTAATTGCTGGGAGTAAATAATTATGCAGCATGTTTACTTGTGTGTGGTTCTTTTAATATGTGTGTATGTTGTGTGAATATAAACAGTTCTGCCAAAATTTATAAAACTGTTCCCAGACCCAGAATAAGTCAAAAGGCATCCTTTGTAGCATATTGGGGACAGCCAAGAAGCCTAGCGAGAATATACAGAAGAGCACCTTGCCGTTAGGTCTGCTGGCTTCAATGTCATTGCGAAATGCCACGCTCCCTTTGATTGAGGTCAGGGTTGGGAAGAGAGTTCAAGAGGGGAAGCATTACATTGCTGGGTGTAATAAAGAACTGGCTTCTCCCTGAACCCATTTCTTATCCATTGAGAGGGGGAAGGGGTTAGACGAAGGTGGGGAAGGGGTTAGACGAAGGTAGGCAAGCATACAAAGGAGTAATGTTCTCCAGGGCTAAGAGGTCTGTTTCTGATCACTAAATTGTGAAAATGTAGTAGTAATTACATCATGGTTTCCACTATAAAGAACCTGCATTGCACTTATTTGCATTGTTAATAAACTAGTGTCAAACTACTTCATTATTTTAGGTGATCGTTGTCAGTTCTTGTCACTTCTCTATTGGTGTCAAAGTATCAAAGCTCATGGAAAAAGGGTGCAATTAATCAATCCAGGTGCTTTGTCACTGAGGAGCTACTGAAGTTAAGGCAAGGTTTTCTTGATTATATCTATACAGCATTGTCACAAAGACGGCCGGAGTGGGTGATGACGTCAGACCAGAGACCGGGAGCAACACAGAACAGACAGAGACTTGGGGTTTTGATGAAGCTGAGCGCGTGATCGCGCTCAGCATTTAATAATTAACAGAACAGAAAATAAAAGGTATAAACACAAAAACACAGGACACGGCACTTGCGCCAAAATAAATAGACAAACAAAACGAACTACACAGACAAACACGGTGAGCTTCTACTTTAACTTTAACTTTACTTCTCCTTTCTCCTTCTCCTTCTCCTTCTCCTTTCTCCTTCTCCACACCCGTTCTCCACTCACCGAACACACAACCCCGAGTGAGTGAAAACATGCTGTTTTTATGCAGTTGTACCGAGACTCGATTGCTAGTCAATCATTCAATTGGAATCTCGGTACAACTGCACGTGAATTAATTAAGTGCACTCCCGTGACCACACATTACATTTTAACCAGCACGTGAAGTGATTTGTGCCCTCCTCGTGCCTAAATACAAATCTACATTTTTAAATCACACGTGAAACACAGACCCGTTTATATCCCGTGTACCGATGACTATACACCAACATTTACACACAACACGTAACATATAATACACAGGGGGGGCACTTTGCCACAAGCATATACCTTCCCGCCCAAGATTACAGTCATGTTTTATTATTTTTTTGGCATTGTCAAGTAGTGAGGGGAGCTAAGCAAACATGATGAAGGCATTACCTGAAATATCTGTCTACCTGACTTTCAAAGTCATAAGCCCCATAAATTGAATTAGAACAAATACAGATATGCAGACCTGACACTATTTAATTTCCAAAGGGACCACTTCATAACTGGAAAATCCATTGAATTGGGGTCTAGCTGTTTTTCATCATTTAGATATAGAATCAAACCTAGTATCTATTCTTGATGTGAATGTCTGGCTTTTAAATTAAGAACCTCTCATCCACTCCTTGTAATTCTAGTCTATCGCCCTCTGAGACCTAATACTATTTTTTTTAGCTGAGTTTGCTGACCTCCTTACATCTCTGTGCCCAATTTTTAATAGAATGGTCCTGTTAGGTGAACATTCATGTGGACTCCATGAGCTGTTCATTTGCAGCTGTCTTTTTAAATTTACTTGACTGCTTTGGCCTTGTTCAGCATGGTAATGTTCCTACACATAACCGTGGTCACACATTAGATCTCATTATTACTGGTGGTGTTTCTCACTTCCATGTTCATGAACTTGGTTTTTCTGATCATATGGCTGTTCTTATGGATCTGATTACACCTCTACCCATGTCTAAAACCAAGCGTCTCATGCTATTCTCTACTATCAATCATATGCTAAAGCCAGCATGCATATCCACACTACCAGCCTCAATTGAGCACTGCAATTCCTTCTCGGAATTCTTTCAAAATAAGACTGATAATATACGACTTCAAATTATGTCTTCTGAAACCAATGCTAGCTTTCTGTTGTTTCTCCTGCCTACACTGAGACTGTTTTATCTGATTTTGTAGGGATTACTTCTACAGGTCTATCTGAGCTAGTTGCCAAAATGAATTCCACTATAGTAGTTCTTTAGATCCCATTCACAACTCTTTACTCAAGTTGTGTTTTCCATCCTTATGCCCCTTTGTAACTAGTTTAATAAATGAATCATTGAGATCTGGTGTTGTCCCCTCACCTCTCAAACTGGCCGCTGTTACTCCATTATTATAGAAAACAAATCTAGACCTTGAAGCTTTATGTTATTACAGGCCAATCTCAAATCTACCTTTTCTGGTCAAAATCTTAGAACGGGTGGTAGCGTCTCAGCTTCAGTCCCATTTAGTGTTAAATCAGCTTCATGAACCTTTCCAATTCGGTTTTAGATCTGCACACAGCACAGAAACTGCCCTAGTTAGTAAATGATTTGTTGATGGCTGCAGGCTCCCCATCCATTCTTGTTTTGTTGGATCTAAGTGCGGCCTTTGATACTGTGGATCATGACATTCTTTTACATCGTCTGAAGGACCTCATTGGTCTTTCCTGTACTGTCCATCAGTGGTTTACCTCCTATCTGTCAAACAGAAAGCAGTATGTTACCTTAGACGGGTTAAAGTCTGACATTACCTTTGTTACATCTGGTGTTCCTCAGGGTTCTGTTCTGGGACTACTTCTATTTAATATTTACATGCTCCCACTGGGTCAAATAATTAGACAGTATGGCATTCAATTTCATTGCTATGCTGGTGATACACAAATCTATTTTCAGAATAAACAGAATGTTTCTTTGGCTGTTTCTGTACTTAATGACTGTCTGAATGATATAAAAACATGGATGCAGCAAAATATCTTGCAGTTAAACTGTAGCAAGACAGAGATCATGTTATTGGGTTCTTCACATCAGGTCAGGAAAGCTGGCAAGGTTATTAATGGGTGTGAGATTAGTCCAACCTCAGAAGTTACTAACCTAGGTGTAAGGTTTGATTCCGAGTCTTTTGAGGCTCATATTAAGAATATCTGCAGTGTCCTTTATATTGTCCGCCTTAGGTCAACCTTGTCTTTGCTTGATGTGGAGAAACTAATTAATGCCTTTATTACATCAAGGTTGGAATATTGTAATGCCTTGCTTGCTGGTGATTCTTTAAAATCAATTAATCGGTTGCAGTATGTGCAAAATACTGCTGCACGGCTTTTATCACGATCTAGGAAGCATGAGCATATATTGGCAATCCTGGCATCATTACATTGGCTACCAGTAAAATTCAGAATAAACTACAAGATCCTGATGCTGACGTTTAAGGCTTTGCATGGCCTTGACCCATCATATGTCCGGGACATGCTTAACCTTTAATTGCCACAGCGGAACCTGCGCTCTGCTAATGACTCTAATCTACTTGTGCCGAAAACATATTTTTATCAATTGGCTTTTTTGTAATTGTGCTTATTTTTTTACATGTATTTCTCTATTTTTACTTTTTTCTTCCTCTGTTGTTAAGCACTTTGTGATTCCTGCAATGAAAGGTGCTATATAAATAAAATTAATTATTATTATTATTATTATTATTATTATTATTAATCACATGTCCTGAAACGCCTCAGAGAAGCATTTTAAAGTCAGTACAGAACTCCTATGCCAGGTTATGTAGAATGCGTGAATAAGCATTGCACCTGTAAAGCCTCTGGGAATGAGATCAGCCCTGCTCATCATGTTCTGCCTGTCCTCTTGATGCTGCTGACCGTGCAGAATAAAAGGGCCTATTCTTTATGAGGTGTGACTGCTGACCACAGTTTCATCTTTACTGGGAATCCGGAGGGATTCGTCACAAGCATTGGTTTCTTGGTTCCAGTTTTAGTTTCAATTCCACCCTGCTTTTATCCTGTGAGTAGTCAATGTGATTGCAATGGAAAGAAACACACACCCCTCACCAGGCCCAATTCAATTCACTTTTCGCTGGTAAAATATAAACAACTTTTTGTGTTTTAGTGAACAAATAAATGGGCTCTTTAACAAAGCTTTTCGGTTCCGATGTAATTGATTTTCTTACAATTTGGATAAACTGTACCATGTTCCTGTTGTTTGCCTGAGGTAAATACATCCTAAACCAGTGGAAGAAAACTGACCTAGGCAACTGGAAACCAAGGGAACAGTAACTAAGGATGTCAAAGGGGTGAGAGAAGATCTGTTACACAATCGTCACTTCCTCTACCAGCTAACGAGGAAGTTCAGGAAAGCGGGGATTAAAAACACTAAATCCATAGTCTAAAAAATACAGAGTTATACAAAACAAGACAGAAAAGCAGGGAGACCATAGTGGTTTCTGTCGAAGGCCAGAATTGGACTTTCAAAGAGGAGACCGATGCACATTGAAAACTCTGGGAACACAAAAATCCCTAGAAGTACAAACTGACTCAAACCATGCCCCTAATTAGGTGCCTTTGCCTGAAATCTATTCTATAATTTCCTCAGCTATTTTGAAACAATAAAGTGAGTATCAATGCACCCTATGGTTCTACATGCCCCAAGTATAATTTCAAATACACAGAACCAAAGATACTAAAGAGTGACTAATGCTTGATGCAACCAAGCTAAAATTAACACAATACTCCTTGCTTTCTGTGGTTTCCAGCAACCACAGACCAATGTTATTAATGTTCTAAAAATGAGACTATCAGGGGCAGAACACAGTTTCCTTTAGTGGTAGATCTAGGCATTTGCACAATGAAAGCTTGCTTCTGAAGCCCTCTCTGTTCTGTTGCAAACAACAGAGGCGCTTGGTGGAAGTTTCCACACTTGTCAACAGAAGAAAACAGATCGCCTTTACTTTCTTATTTGCAGATCTAAAAAAACACAGCCGACACTTAAATATATATTAAACCGTGGAAAGAGGCCTGTGGCTAAAGGGTTGAGGACCCTGCTGCGAAAACCAGAAGCTACAACCAGTAACTCTATGCAACACATGCAGAACAAAACAACAGGGGCGACTACAACCCAAAACCTGGTCAGGTAAACAGTTACCCTCCACAGCTCTCATCCAGCAAGCACTCACTTTAGGATCAATAGAGACGCAATTTTAGAATCGGTAGGAGATTGATTGGTCAGATATCTGGACTCTGTTTATTTAAGCAAGGTACAAAACAATATCAACACAGAATGATGTAGGTCTAACTAGCTGTTACAAACGAATGGCCAAGCAAGAATTCTTTTTTTTTTTTTTTACAGTAAATGTTACACTTTTAGAAAGTTGCAATCCTATGTTTTTCAATCAGGTTCTGGACCATGGCTTTTCAGGTTGTTTTGTGAAGATGTGAATGTAATGAACAAGGGATGGACCACACAGTGATGATTCATACATTGATATAAGTGACCGCAAGATCAAGACTGACTGCAAGGCAAGTGGATGACTGCAGGAGCTACCAGCTGCAAACCACTTAGAGCTGTATGCATTTGGCAGCAGGTAGAGAACTTGGAGGGGTTTCAAGTTCAAATCCCATTCACAGATATATTTAAAAAAGAATCCCTCAAACCATCTAAACAGTTTGCTTGGATGCCAGCAGTTCAGTCAGCGCGCAGGTATGACCTCTATTACCCTTGCAAACAATTTCAGCACATAATTGACGGACTCTTCACTGCTGCAATAATGCTGCCTGACAGATTCTGAAGGGCACTTTGCATTGTTAATGATAACGTGTGAAGAGGACACTAAATACACCCTCTGAAGCCATATGGTGAAATAAGAGGTTTACAGTTTATGTGGTTAGAATTGATTGGACCAAGGTGCTGACATTTGAATGAAATGTCAGTTTACTGCCTTGGTAGGTCAGTATGGCAGTAAAAGTGGTCAAGCCCCCTGTATATGATACCAGTACAGTATGTTAACAAGAGGTGTCTGGTATCTACTGGCAGATCAGCTCTTTAAATGAACATGGAAAGCTGCCCTCTGTTATCTCATACTATCAATCACTGCCTCAGTTGTGCCAACAAGGTCCCATGGTTTCAAAAGATAATAATATCTTTATTTTTATATAGCGCCTTTCTTAGTGAACCACCATCACAAAGCACTGTATAGAGGTAGGCTGTGAACTGTGCATTATATGCAGAGTCACTTACAATAAGGCATTGATTTAACATCTCATCTGCAGGATGGAGCACAAGGAGGTTCAGTGACACACAGTGAGTCAGTCAGTGGCAGAGGTAGGATTTGAACCGGTGACCGTCAGTGAGATTTGAACTGGTGATCTTCTGCTTACAAGCCCTGGACTTTAACCACTGGACCACACTGCCATAAGGGCAGCCCTGCAGTGTCCTGGCTAGCTGAGCATAACATGGAAAGCAAGCGCTGTCATTCCACAGACAATGAGAACAATCACTCTTGCCCAGAACAGTCAGTAATAAATAAAATGTGCTGAACAGGAGCAGCCTGGCTCCTTACATACCCCAGGGACTGCTGGGGCTTACAGGGGCTGACAATGAAACTTATTTCAGGAGACAACATGCTTAAAAGCTTTCTGTGGTAGGAGATAGCTAATCACACTGAGAGTGGTTCCTCATGCTGTGTAGCTGCTACTCAGGTTCTGGCCTCTAATGATCTGTTTATATGATAGAGTGCCCATGCTGGGTCTCAAGGCCGTACAGTGGTACTGTTTGCTAAAGCTATCTGCACCCCATTGAAGCGCGTTCATTCACACACACACACTTTTCCTTTCCACTCAGAGGAGTGATTGTCTTTAAATAACCTTGCTTGTTCATTTGTTGACTTGGGTCAGGGCTCTTTCTCTCCCATAATCACTCAAAGGCTTTCAGTAAAGAAGGAAGTGTTCAGAGTTTATAACTCCCCCACACACACACGCACACACACACACGCACACACACAGTCTCTAGAGGTCTGGTCACAATCCTGACATCTCGCACATACATGTACTGTAGAGTTCTGTATCTCGGTATCTCACATTGAAAATCACAATCAGCCAGCAATTTTATTCATTTATTTGGAAGAGTTCACTCTAGGGACCTTAAAGAGAATGAATCTACTTAAAGAAGGATTCTTTCACAACACAGCATTAGCCAGGGAATTTCGGGGTGGCAATTATCTACTGTAATGTGTTGCCACTGTTTCAGTAGGGTCTATAAATGTCTATAAAAACATGTGCAATGCTAAGGAGAAGGTTGACAGTAGGGTGAAAAGGATTGGAACATGTGGAATATATTTATTTATACCATTGGAAACCTATAATTGCAAACCTATAGCTGAAATGTTGGAAAGCTTACAACTTTACTTAAGTTCCATGAATAAAAATGTAATTACTTTGTGACAAATTGCATTTAAGAACATCCAGAATTATGATTCCTGGGGATCGAGCACAAGGGTATAATTTGTGAAGGAGAACTGTGTCTGAAATCTAGAGGACACAATCTCTCATTTGGCTCTGTTGACCTCAAACTCCCAGATATGTGGTTCAATTCCTGCTTTGTCACAATAACTAGCTGTTTATGTACCGTCTTGTTTTTCAAATGAACATTAAATATCCACCAATCACTTAAATTTATAAAACACTTCCAGGGAAATGGAGAGGTTATGGCAAAATGTAATGACCATGCTAAAATAAGGAACTTCCCTCGAAGAGTCTTGGCTTTGAAACCAGAAGGTTAGGAGATCTCTTGTTCAAGGAGGCACACCTTACGTAGCAATATATTATCCTGGGCATGAGAATATTGTCTATACCAGAGCAAAGGCTAGTGCTGCAGTTACTGGCATGCACTGAGGGGAAGAAAAGGCTGATTTACACTCAGGAAGGGTGGTTAGTACTGCAAATGTATAGTTTGTCATATTGACCCTGTACATGTAAAACATTTTAAATGTACTGGAATGGAATTTGTGCCATCTTTCCCAGTGGAACAGTCAGCAATTGATTTATAGAAATTTCTGTTTAAACAAGCAAGCTGTATTTTTCCTTTTTAAAAAATCGACTCTCTTTAAAATAGTACTGCAAATGCCATTGACGCCAGTCGCTGGGTGTAATGCAATGGAAAGCTGAAATGAGATGCATTTGATGATGTATTTTCTTATACCATTATTATCCGCATCATCAATAGGATCACATTTGGAGGGGAACACATCAGTTACATCGGAGGATAATTGTTTGCTAATGCCATCATGGATCTAAATGGCAATGAGGCTTGTGCTTATTTCAGTTTCCAATTGCTTTTGAGTGAGGTGAGAAAAGCACACCAGCAACAGGGAAGTGCTTCTTAAACCACAGCAACACCTCCACTGACTCACCTGGTAAAAACACATCAGTGACAGGGAAGTGCTTCTTAAACCACAGCAACACCTTCGCTGACTCACCTGGTGAAAGCACTATTGGGAAGTCGCTGAGTTTGGCTGAAAATGCGCAGAGGGCTGCCATGGAATCACAAAGGGTTCCAGAACACAATAAAGTACCTCTCTCAAGTGACTGGACCCCAGTCATCCCCGTCAGCAGCTTTGAAAAACAATGTGCATTATCTGCAAATCTAAACACAATATTTAAAATGACAAGCATAACATACACATATCATATAACATACCTACCTGTTTTTTTTTACATAATATATAGTACAGTGTGTACAAGTTAAATATTTAATTTCTATTTGTTAATATAATATATACAACATAAAATAAAGTATTTTGAGTTATTTACTGTAAATTACAATTTTCTTGGTGTGTTGTTGTGTGCTTTCCAAATTATATACCTTTTATTATGTATTTTTGGGAAAATGTAATAAAAACAAATTAAAGATAAAAGATAAGCATTTCAGAAAGCGTTTATATTACTGGACCCAGTTCACCCGACATCCAACAAATTCACAAAGGCATTTTTACTGCAGGGCCATAAAACCAGAGGTTATTTCATGTTGTTTTATTGGCCAGTCTGTAACTGCTGATATGGGACAGATTTTCTTCAGCTGCCCTGCATGAACTATTTTTAAACTTCTCCTCCTCATCTGTTCCCGTGCACAGCTGCAGTGCCCCACACTTCAGCGATATTATAAAAACCGGATTGTTCTAATATATGCTCTGCACACATCTGAAGGATAGAGGGCTATTTTTACAGAAGTGCAGGGCACTGACAGGTGCTGTCCGCCAGGCTGTGAGAAATGAAAAGTGATCACGATTTCAATGTTATGTAGGGCTTGCCTGGGGAAAATATGAATAATAAAATCAATGCAAAAAATTTAAACAAACAAACAAATCTAAAATCTAAATCAAAACCCTGCCCCCAAGCAGCGCTATCACGGTGCAGCGGCAGAGAACAAAACCTGCTGCTGCTCCCAGTCTTTTCCCTAAACTAACCACACAAACAAAGCAGCTGGCTCCTCCTCTACACAGCTGGCCAGCCCCCAAATTGCCAATCAATTAACCAATTTAGGAATGGCCACATTCCACACTTATATCTGCAGGGATGGGATTTTAACCCCGTCCATGCCCAACTTCAATTCAAAATATTTTGATTTTACAAACCTCAGTAATCAGAATAGCCCTGTGTCTTATTGTGCTCTTCTGCACTGCAAAATGTGATACCCAGCCCTCTGTCTACCATGTTTCCAGTACAGCACAGTACTGTTCTGGTATGCTACATATTAAAGACAAAGGGTTGGTACTTTCATTTTTTTCTTGTTCAGGATTTGTTCTAATGGAGGCTTCACTTTTGTATAAATATATATTGATATATAGAAAAGGGCTATTGAGCTCCTGACAGTATAGAGTCTATTATAAGTCAAGTCCCCATTGGAACCTATTAGAGGCAGCTGAGAGTGTACTTTCTCTGCACTCTTTGTATGACAGACCCAGTAAAGAGTGGTGATAAATACACTCTCAACTTCATTAGAGCTCGCCACCGACATTCATTCAGTCAACCTAAACAGCGGCTGATCTAGATACCACCACCATCACTGAAATAAAAATAAGGGGACTTTGTGAAAACCAACAGCTAACTATGTTTCCGAGTCCTATTAGACTATTTTTAGCTCAAAAGTCAAATGGCAGGTCTGTGGTGGTATTTAGATTTGCCACTGTTTAGCTCATTTAGACTCAAGAGAAATCAAGCACTAAGAAAGTGATTGAAGTGACTGCGTACATTAAGTTTTAAATGTTTTACATTTAAATGCACATGAAATGTGACTCGGCAATGCTTGTCATAAAAAAGCACAGCACAATGAATAATGTTTCGTATTCATAATTGAAATAAGCCTGTCCTTTAGGCAAGCTGTGGTAGAAAGCAGGGTTGCAGGCTGTGCTGTGTTTTTTTTTTGTGTGGGGTGATGGAGAGGGAAAGGAGACCGGGCAGCACTTGTTATTACAGCAGCAGCTGCTCAGGCACCTGTTGTCTATCAGCACTTGTTATTTTAGTGAGTGTCTGTTCTGCATTACAACCAATGGAAGTAATTTAATCCAGGGATATTGCTCACAGCACACAAAAGGATTATGATATAATGATAACAATAAATACCGCAAGGCTGAACTCATGCTTTAAATATCTGACAACAAGATAAATACGTTTAACCCATTCAGGAACTGCATCCTGTTAATACTCTTACTATTATATTAAGAACCGTATATTTTGGTTTGAAGGACTTCGGGAGGAGAGACGTCATACTGAATGATAAACCGCCAGTAAACTATTAATTCAACCATGCTGGCAACCTTATTGTGTTCATGTTTATTCACAGCACCTCCCTCATCCCTGATCTAGCATTTATCCCTGGGTTCAACTCAAGGCAAGGCAATAGCTCCTCGCTGACCAGGTATGAGGCACGGCATTAAATACAGCAGACACAATCATTTCAATACATTAAATTGTTCATTTACATTTGTTTATTTTTTTTTATACATAATTTTGTCATATAATTGACCGTGGAAGAAAGGCCAGGAAACCAGGTTTAAAATTCCTCTTACTAGGAAAATAGCATTGGGATATAATAGTTAAAATAATTAAAAATAATAAAAAAAGAATTGAAGAATCACATCTTTGCTGAGATCAATAAATGATGCAACATTTAATTTGCAGCGTGATAGCTCTCAGTACTGCATGGATATTTGTCCATGGCTGATAAATGATCGATTGACAAATTCACTTTGTTCATCTATCAATTATCCATGGTTGGTTTGCACAGTAAGTTTGTCTTGGTCTTCTCTTGTCTTCTCATCTCTTTTTGTGAAGTGTAATCACTTGAGTTATTTAGATTACAAAACAAACACGCTCTACATGTACTGTAGCATATGCATGTAAAATCCAGGTTGAGGGGTGACTGTAGACAGGGTATTTCTTGTACATGGATCACACCCTCAGTACTCAATGGAAGCCCATCTTGAGTAGCTCCCTGCTCATTGTTCTGGTTTAATCAGCTTCCTCACGTCCTGCAGTCAGCGGATGTGTTATTGTGTATACTCATTGTCTGTTCCTTATCACTTCACAGAGCGCAATCACTCTTACTTTTATACTTTATTAAGAAACTGGCTTCATTTTTTGCAGAGGCCGTTAGTGTTCTTTGTACAGTATTAGAATATCCAATCCAGAATTCGAATGCCCATGAACAAAATAATACAAATTCGAGTGAACAGAGAAATCTGACTGGCTTGAGGCAGCTTTTAAAAAGTACCGCACCCCAAAGCTATGGTGCAATGATTTAACGCTAGCAATGCATAAAAGGGTTTCAAGGGGGAGGTTGCGTCTTGACAGATAAACCTTTGCAGAATGTTAACAGGTACCAAGAAATACAATGTTATGTATTAAATATACAATGGAAGTTACAGACAACTCATTCAGGAACCCTGCCCCCAGTAAGTATTATTTAGAAACTGTTTTTAAATGCTACCCCATTATAGCAGGATACTCACTAATTTACTAATATGTAATTCCCAAGAATGCACGCACCCTGCCTCATTATCCCAATGCTGGAATGTTACAGTGGAAAGAAGATAGTAAGAATTTGGCTGCAGTATCGGGGTCAGTAACCTCACACTGATTAATTAGCTCACTACTGTGTAGAATTGAACGTACACTGAGTTGAGAAATCACTACAGCAGTCTGATATCATATGTCTTGGCAGATCGAAGTAGATGAAGGCAACATGCAAATTGGAGTTCTTCCTTCTACATGATCAGGGTTATACATAAACATAGTGATGTAAACAGACCGCATAAAACCACTCAGTAACAATCTAATCTCCAAGAAACTCACTCATAAAATGTTATGAAGGCACTAGCGGAATATTTGTCTTCTGGACATGTTCATAGTTTTACATGTATTTCATTAAAAACTATAAAACACTCACTGGTTTCTCTAGCACAGTTTTACATGTATCTTAAAATTGCTCACCTCCGGTCGGACTCGGTTGTGTATCTCGGAAACAAAATAACTCCAGTAAATCCTACCTAATATGTATCTCACATTTTAAATAACCTCTTGAAGTGGAATGCCTGCACACCAATGACAATGACATATTTTCAGGCATTTGCATATTTTTACCATTAAATGTGTATCTTATATACAGGAAAATGTAAGCTGTACATTAATTAAAATGATAAGATTGCTAAATACAAGCGAGATTATGATACAAAGAATATACAGTAAGTTCTTTTCCCTTGGGAAACAGCTGTAGGGAAATGTTTTGTAAATTATTTTAACAGTAAAATCTAGAGGAAGCAGAATTGAGTTATCTGTTAAAACGCAGTGGTAATGTATAAAAAGTGCGTGCAGGCATTCACAAGCCTGTATTAAAAACATCAATAAACTGTAGAAGATACTTGCTGAAAGGTTTTTCTGACAGATTGCATTTGGTCTTACTCACATTTGATGATTGCGTGCTAAGGATTAAAACAAAAATGTTTTGCTTTCTAACCTATACGAACTGTTTACTGTTTATCCACTACAGAGGAGGCTTCCAAGTTTTATTATCTGAAAACTATTTAAAAAACTGCACCGTTCAGATGTTTCCAGTTAAGGACCACTCTGATTTAAGAATGTGGGATGCTGCCAGCTTGCAAAGTGTTCTATGGCCAGCCTCTTTACTTTAATGTTCGTTTTCCTGGATCTTTCTGGTTTTCTGGATCTTTCTCCCATCTGGAAGTCTGTTGGTTTTTAGAAGAATGTTCCTACGTTATCTAAAGCCAAGTGTTGCGGATTTCAATGTTTGTCGTTCCAGATTATTATTTCCTTCCATCCCTCATCATTTCTGCTCAAATGCACAGAAAAGCCACCTTTCGATACCATCAAAATAGCAAAAATATCAACTATTAGCAAACCACAGCATTCCCCCCATTTGCAACAAATATTTCACAGTGGTCCTAATACATTGCACGCAAGTACTGATGTGGTACCATGGTATTGCAATATATCAACAGTCCACATGGACTCATATCATTCTACTGTGCCGAGTTTCCAGTATATTGTTCAAGTGGAAACAGGGGTGTCTTGTCCAGTATTGAAGGTTTCTCTGATTTGGGTCACTGTAGCACATCAGTTGCTTCACAAATCCATTGCAAACATTTCCATTGCAAACCCAGGAGTCTATCTTGAAGGTCACGGTGGTCAATGCAGCCACTGGGTTGAAGGATGAGCTGCTTGCACTGCTTAGTGAACTCACTGACCTCATTCTGAGTTCCTGTTATTGTTGTTGAATAGTTGCACAGAACATCGCTTTTTTTTATATCTCCTTGGATCTTCCTGAAATTGATGTTGGTGGTGTCTTCTTGATTCAGAATCAGACCTCCAGCCAATGGACCATGATGGCTGCCAGGGGACCGTCACAAGTGATTAGACATGGGATGTTTACAACACACTCCAGCACCAGCGGGAGGTTTCACACCTGTAAGCAAACAATGCTTGTGAAAGTCTGTGAAGAAGATGAATTCTCACAAGGGTCCAGTGGAAATGATTGAAGATTGTTACACAACGCTAAAGAACAATCTTGAAGTGACAGCTCCTGCTGTTCTATGAAAAGACCCATCAGTTCCATCTCTATGACACTATTCTTTTCAAATGCCTGTTATCTGTTCATCCTTGGATATGAGGTTTCTTGTACTGTAGATGGTGCATTGACTGGAGTAAGCATCCTTTATATGCTCAGCAAATGTTCTATTTACAGCTGTTTTGTTTTGTTCCAATGTACATTTTATTGCATGTTTTGATGGTTGCACTGTTGTTTACGAATATACAGAGAGTATCAATGTGAAACCTGCTGCCCTCCACTATATATATCATTTCACAATGCACCACAGTGCTATGGATAACCCAGAGAATACCTGCTACCATTCATGCTTTGTGCTGGTTAGTGAACCACATTAAAGAACATCATACCAGTGAATATTCTCAGATCTAAGGAAATAACATTATAATGCAGATATATATTTTTGCACCTAGGATCTGTGTAGTCAGAGATTAACAATGGCTGAATATATATGTTGTCCTCTACTGGTTGACCGCATTTCCAGGTTGAGACACTACTGTAGTGCTGCTGCAAACCCTTTCATAGCCTATCAAACCTTTGGAAAAAAATGTCTGGTTGTAAACCTAACTAATTGTGCCGTGGCAGAAAAAAATAGCCACCCCTGTCCTTTCCTGGGATAGGATTGACAGCATCCTTCCTTTAGTCCTAATATTTAGAGTAACGAAACAAAAAACAGGGTTTGTCTATGGAGTGTATTCTTACATATGGTAATTTATAAGTGCATTTCATTGCTGGGAGTTAATTATTATAGGAGGCTGTGCGGTCCAGTGGTTAAAGAAATGGGCTTGTAACCAGGAGGTCCCCGGTTCAAATCCCATCTCAGCCACTGACTCATTGTATGACCCTGAACAAGTCACTTAACCTCCTTGTGCTCTGTCTTTCGGGTGAGACGTAGTTGTAAGTGACTCTGCAGCTGATGCTTAGTTCACACACCCTAGTCTCTGTAAGTCGCCTTGGATAAAGGCGTCTGCTAAATAAATAATAATAATAATATTATATGATTCACACTTCCCAAAAAGCTGTTATCGCATCATAACGTGTACACCTTGAAAGCTTAGTCATCCTCTCTCTTATACTGCCAGACACTTTGTTTTATCTCTTTCAAACTGTTGTTGGAAAAAACCTCTCACTCACCCTTACTGTAAGAAACCTTAACATGAACTTAGAGCAATCTCAAATGGATCAATAGCACCATTCATCACTCTTCCTCTCATGTAGCCCTTTAGAATATACAGTAAGTTCTTTTCCCTTGGGAAACAGCTGTAGGGAAATGTTTTGTAAATTATTTTAACAGTAAAATCTAGAGGAAGCAGAATTGAGTTATCTGTTAAAACGCAGTGGTAATGTATAAAAAGTGCGTGCAGGCATTCACAAGCCTGTATTAAAAACATCAATAAACTGTAGAAGATACTTGCTGAAAGGTTTTTCTGACAGATTGCATTTGGTCTTACTCACATTTGATGATTGCGTGCTAAGGATTAAAACAAAAATGTTTTGCTTTCTAACCTATACGAACTGTTTAAAGATATATAGACTCCTACTGCAGCAAGTAGTAGCTACAGCGTGTCTGTTTGGTTCTCAGAGTTACACAGTGGCAAGGTTTAAAATGGGAGCATTGCGTACTGATAGCTAAAACTACCTTTGTGCAAAGCAAGCAAGCTGGACTGTCATTAAGTACTTGTTCATTAAACAGTGAAAAACATATTAGATTATGGAAGCATGGAATAAAGACCAAGGAATGATGTTATGTAAAACTGAATGGGAATGTGGGATGTTTAAGTTTTAAATTAAGTTTGGTTCACCTTTCTTTTTCTCTAAAGCTGAGGGAACACAAAGCCACTTTGTGGCTTGGCTTGGAACTTTTCAGGTTTCAGGAGACTAGATCTCAAGCAACTGCCAGGCACACCAGGGGAAACTTGCCTCATACTAGGTCTCCTGGTCTCCTGGAAGCAGGTTTCAAGCCACTGTTCCTGATAAAGTGGCTTTGTGTTCCCTCAACTTTAGAATGACTGCTCATCCAAGCTGTGTAAACAGACCACCATTCCCGAAGAGGACCCAGAGCAAGCTCACTATAACCAATGGATGAGAGAGGGAACTGCATGCTACTTAGACCCTCCCAAACTCCCTTCTCCTTAGCAAACAAACACAGCACATACTGGAGAATCAGGCCAAATCTTCAGTGTGGGAACGTATGAATAGTTCTGCTCTCATTCATTACGTTTTGCAGTGTTTCCTCTGCCTCTAAGCTAAGCTGTGACTCTCCAGTCTAATCTAGATTCATACCGCCTGTCTGGCTTTAAGACTATCTTGAGAGTCTGTCTACAGCAAGAATAACTGGAAACCAGCATGTGCGGGTTTAAAACTTGTCACCCTGTAATACTGCTGCAAACAAAAAAGCTGCCCTTAAGAATGAATTTAGTTGAACCCAATGACCTATCCTGGTGTTGAATCGCCTTGAGACTCAATGGTCCAACAGGTAACGGAATATAACTCTGTAAATGCTAGTTCAACCCATCCTGAGCCTGTGACCAACCAGGCTCAAACCAATACGTCAAGATACAGCTACTGCATCATAAATATACACTACATAACATGCACCTCCAGAATAATAAAACAATGTGTGTATATGCGTTTAAATATAACAAGTTTTAGTCCCACAGTCAGGGGAGTGCGGCTTCACATTAGGGTAGTCTGAAGTCGCTGATCTTCACCTGTGGATTCCACAGCAGTGGATTAAGATGGCAGGGCATCAGATTTAGATTTCAGTATGTAGTGTTGTCTAGCCTCTGGTTTTGAAAAAGCTGGAGCTGTTAATGTGACTCAGCTGATCCAGTCACACAGATAGCGCTGAATCTACAATAAAAAAATACCAGATGCCATTGTATTTCTATACCACAACTAGTAGATGCAATCTTGTCTTAAAAGCATATGGACAAAAAGCAACGCACAACGACCCAACTGGGATTCCAGTAACCGTTGGTTCGCTGGTAAGCTGTGATAGGAACCAGAACATGAATTTACTGCTTTCTTGTTGAATTATTACACAGCAACCTAGCACTAGATGCAGCTGCAGGAAATTGATTAATTCCTCAGCAGACAACATTAACATTAATGATTAATGGGACTTTAAATGTATTTCCTTGATTTATATGTGTCATTATAGAATGAAAACCCACGAAGCCTGGTATGGTGTTTCCGGAGTTGAAAACACCTTGAAATCTGAACCAAGTTGTCTATTGAGAGATGTCTAATGTCCTATGAGAAGGAGGTAGGTGTTCAACCACAGGGGAAAAAACAAAACATGAATATACTACCAGGAAATCATTTGAAGGAGGATAAGGAATGTGTAAACATGAAAGTGGCTCCATTAAATGAATCAGACTTTTAACGACCACTTGCATATAAAATCAAATACAGACTTATAAAAAAAGTTTTAAAAAAACAAAAAAAAACAGTATTTAAGTAATTGCTATAAGAATGATTCTAAACATTAACAAAGGGACAGCGTTCCCCAGTGGAGGGGGCTGCCTTGCTCTTAGATGTGTCTGCACAACGACCCCCACCACGATCAGCCACCACCACTACCAGGCTGGGAAGTTGCTGTCGTGCAGATCAGAATGCTGTTTATGTTCTGTGCCTGCAGTCACTCTTCAGTTTCCACACAGACTTCCTGTGCTACTCGTGCATATCACTCCTCTACCCCCCCCAAGGCATGTGTGCGAATTCACGTGCGCAACAATAATTCAATCTGTCAGGCCGAAACAGGATGCAAATTGGAACCCCGTAAAAAAAAAACTATGTAGCTTACTTTAATAACAGTGCAGTGATTACAGCAACATCCTACACAATAAATACTGCTGTATCATAGGAGTCGCATTCATAAGCTGTAACCGAGGATGGGGATCATTTAAAACCCCTGCTTAGCAGTTTGTTTAATGATTCTAAACCGGCTTTTAAAAATACCTCAAGTTAGAGTCTGGTCAATAGGGCCCATAGTACCACTTTAAAGGACTAAATGCTAATAAATGAAGTGCAAGGCATTGCTACATATATTCGCTAGGCTTGACTCAAATTCATCGGAGAAAGACACTTTGTAGGAAACATGCACAGCGGGCAACTATTATGAGCACAGATAGGAAGGCAAATAGTGTTAATAGAGAGATAGTCCTCCAAATCAAGGGAGCTCAATGCAATTGAAAGGGACTGACAGGATTGGTTAGTGTGCTCATCTGTCTCAATGGGGAGATTTATGGTGTTTACTATAACTGTTTTCAAGCTATGAAGCCCATGCTTTAGGTTTGCCTGTGGCTGATTGATAATAAAGTGACTCACCAATGCAGTCAGCCACCAGGCAATCACTGTGCTCCAAACTTTATAAACATGCTAGACAGAACTTGCAAATCCTGGATTTCAAGAGCTTCAGGAAGAGCACATCAATCATGCCCTGTCTTAGGCTCTCTTTATTTTTAAAGTGGGCGGTTAGGTTGATGCTCTCAGTAAATTCAGAGCACATACCTGAAGCTGTACTCCTGTTCCCTAATGCCCTTGTGCTCATGCATTAGACGGCGTTATAGATCAAGGAAATCTCTTCTGGCTTTGATTCAAGGGCTTGGAAACACATTTGGAAACTGAAAAACATATTTGTTTGCTGCTAATTAATTCAAGCATGTTTAGTGTAGTGAAAAAACAGTGGTACAGTTTTATTGTGAATGCAGATATGTATTAGAGAGAGAGAGAGAGAGAGAGAGAGAGAGAGAGAGAGAGAGAGAGAGAGAGAGAGAGAGAAAATACAAAAACAGTAAGGAGAATCAGGATCCAATAGTATACTAATCAATCACTAGAAATAAAAAAAAGTCATTCAAATACTAAAAATACTAATAGCAGCTAATTACTAAAATAGTGAGTTTTCAGTTTATCAATTACTTTTCTTTATCATGTTTTGAGCAATGAAAAACATACGTGAATTTGTATTACATTCCCTCTAGAAAACGTGAATAAACCATCTGTTCATATTTATTTATTTTGGCAACCGGAGGGAAAAAACATTGAGAATCCTCGCTGGTTTTAAGTAGTGTACCGGGGGAAATCATTACTACACTGTCTAGGGCCAATGCAACTGTTAATATCTACAGAGGAAACATTACCTCGCTCCTTTCGTGTGACTGAAATGGAAACATTCTATTTTAGTAAAGGTTAGCTGAAGTTCCTGCTTACGGGGATCACTTGCTGAGAAAACCTTATTAAATTCCAAATATTTGTAACCAGTCTGCAACTTTGGGAATACTGCCCTGGATTAAAGCATGTCTGCTGAGTATAGTGCTTACACAATTAGAGAATCAATATCTATGCAGTGCTTGGAAACATAAGAGTGCTATGGTAAGTAGCCTGCAGACAGGATGCTGTAACTTTAAGAGACTTTAGGCAAAAGTTTGGATCCTCAGGCCCCTCAAGCAAAACTGTATAAAAATGGTTTCTGAGCCCTGAGAGAGTGCATAGCAGAGTTCTGGATAAATATTGTTGTGCATCTCAGTTTGTTACAGGCAATTAGTACAGCTGTTAAAGTAAATGAAGGCTTTAGATTGGGTTTATGATTTATATGTTGTGCATTTATAGCAGAGATTGCAGCAGCCTTATCTGAGTGTTGTGTTTAAGAGCTGGGTTTTACTCAGCATTGTGATTCCCAGGGAAACGATCCAGTTTAATCCAGCATCACAAGTGCATGATTTGTTTTTTTAATCTATAGATATATTAATGAAATGTGATGAGTGGATCTACATTTGTTTTTGTAAATATGTTTCTCTAATGTTTCTTTTTCACTCGAAATCAGTATATACTAGAGCATTTTACAACCACACAAAGTAATAAAAAAATCCTAAGAAAGATAAACAGTTTTTATACAGAAATGCTTTTTGGCTCAATTCAAAGAACACATAAAATCAGGACATAGGTGCTGCTGTTACATATGAAAGGAATGCATTTGTTTATTTAAGGAGCAAATGAAGGATATTTGAATACTTTCCACCATCTCATTATCTCCCTTGTCCCTCATTCCATCCCTCTCTGCTCGTAACCTCGGTGTCATCTTCAACTCTACCCTCTCCCTTTCTGACCATATCTCAGCCATAACACACACCTACCGTTTCCACCTATTCAACATCAACAAAATACGCCCCTCCAGTTCCTTTTCTGCTACTAAACTCCTTTTCCATTCTCTCATTTTCACCCGTCTCGATTACTGTAATTCCCTCTTCCTTGGCCTCCCCTCCTACGCTTTTACACCATTACAACAAATTCAAAATGCCTCTGGCTGTATCATATTCAACCCCCCCGCTCCGTCCACACCTCCCCTCTCCTCCCCCAGCTACACTGGCTCCCTGTCTATTATCGTTGCCTGTTCAAATTCCTTACCCTTGTGTACAGATCTCTCCATGGTCTTGCCCCACCTTATCTGGCTGCACTGATCACCTACTATGTTCCTCCATGTCCCTTACGCTCTCAATCCCTATTGTCCTTCTGTCCCACCTCAATGTGCCCAATCCCGTTTCCGTTCCTTTTCCCTTCTTGCTCCCCTTCAATGGAATAGACTCCCACTTATCATAAAACAGTCACCCACACTGCGTAGTTTCCGCTCCTCTCTCTAAACGCATATCTTCTCCCTAGCCCATACTACTAATAGTCCTGGCCCCTGACCTCCTGCTATGACCCTGCTTGCCTGACCCTGACCTAGCCTCTGGCCCTCTGCTTTCATACTAGTAATTAATCAGTATCTCTCCATCCTAGCCCAATAACTTGCATTCTTTTTTCACGCAGTTTTCTTGATTGTACCATTTTGTCTAAATTTGTAAAGTGCCTTGGTTAAAGGCGCTATAAAAAAAATGTAAATAAATAAATAAACTTTCTGATGTGGCATCAACCTTACTATCCAAAGAAAGACTTGTATGTCAGTGACATAAGATTACCTGAACTGTGATCCCATTGATCTAAATTACCCATCTTAATGTCATATGAGCCAATGCTGCAGACAAGGTAACCTTATAATACAAATGGACAACTTTCATCAATAGTGTTATTATAGCTGGTGCATCATCACTTATGGATATTTTCAATAGCCATTTGAGGATCATGTAAACCTATTTTGTTGTATTTAATGGTTTCATATTTACCAGTAGATCTGATAATTGCATTACCAGTCATTAGGTATGCTGGTAGAGCATCTCTTCTGTCTGCACAGGAAAGGGCTGGATCTCTGCACCTTTTCCTTACTTTCCAAATGAGGACTCATCATCCTATTGGCAAGCATGTAATCACTTATGTAAGCAGGCACAAATACCCTGAGCTGTGTTTGTCTTACAGCTTTCCTAGTCATTATGAAGCATCATTGGCTGCTAGTTCTCCATAGTTATCAACGTTCTATTTGCATAGCGTTTATGTTGATTATTTCTTCAATTCATTATCATACTGCACTTTGTTGGTAATTAGTTCTTCACATGAGTCACTATATAAAGCAACCAATGCCCGTACTATTAGCAAAGCATTATTGAACAGCAGATGCACTGCAGTGTATGTTAGTGACCTGTGCAAACCCTGGCAGAAGGTGTTAATTGTCTGATGTACAAAAAAAAACAATTGTCCTTCGTTTAGCCTTCTGTATGTGGGCTGCAGGGATAACAATAATTTATAAACCCTATAATTGCTCAGAAAGTTTGCCTTTTGAAACGGCTGAGGAATGAAGCAAAAGGTCACCAGAATCTCATTAATAATGCCTTTTGAGAAGCTGGCCAGAGTCATATAAAACATGAACAAGAAATACTGGATAATTGTTTCTCACTAATGGTAACTACAGCAACAGATTTCCCCCACTAACCATGTCATATAATATGCCTGCAATACACATTTAAGGGATAAATAGGATGACCTTTTCATTAAAGTACTATCTGCCAGTGATAATAACACTAATGGTTTGCCAGAAATATATATATGGTGCAGTGGATGTGCCACATAACACTTGATGCTGTGACTGATAACTTTTAACACTGTTGTTTTTTATGTTTACTTGAAATGGGATGGCTGGATGACAGAAGGTCAAAGTAAAAAAAGCTGCCATCTGCAGCTGGAGGTAATTGGCACCTCAATTAGCCCCCCATCCTCTGACGTGAGATGAGGCATCAGAGGCTGTATAACAGAGCCTCATTAGCAGGGCAGAGGAAGATGGGCTGCAGCAATTGTCACTGCTGCCAGAAATACACTGAACTGCTCTGAACTGCGTCTGACCTTGAGAATATTACTGAATCAGCGGAAACATGCAGCTGAAACATTATCACAGCTCAAAGGTCTGCCTTGGAGATCAGCAATGTTCAAGTAAGTACTGTTCCTGATGAGGGGTATAGTGATCAGGGTCTGGCACTAAAGAGAGTAAATATCACAGTAGCTGCAGAGGCCAGCTCAGAGTCATTCGACTGCTGTACATGTAGATTCCACAGCCTGCTCCACACTCAGCAAGCCTAGATGTTTTAATATGGCTCGAAATACAAAGGGTGATAGTAAAAGGTAGTCTCTGTCTGAGACAATGGTCACCATGGATACGGCGAACGACAAGAGACAACAAACTCCTAGGCCCCGCTCAACTCAGACTCCGTGGTGTCCCAGATCAAGGAGAGATATATTTTCTTTTAAAGCATGTATTTGTAATTAGCACATTAGCCTCCAACAAGCATTGGAGCAGTGAAGTATTGGGACCGCAAGAACCCTAATTTGAAGCAAGAGCAAAGTTAATTTTCTGAAAAGACTACAACTATTTTAATATTATAAAATTAGCAAGAAACAACTTGGTTGTAGGAAGGTGCGGTATAATTATTGTTAGGGAGAGGTTTTTGTTGTTCTCTAAAGTGCATTCAAATTGATTTGCTTATGTGTGTGTGTCAACTGCTAATTCTCACTTATACATGCCAACAATTCAGCAAAAATACATTTGAGGAATATAAACAAACCGTCAACAAGGTCTTACAAAGCATAGAGTTCAGAAAGTGAAACTGTAAAGGAATGTAGAAAAAAAGACACCAAGGAATTCTATTTTAGTGTACTGGTAAAAGTGAAGATGATTGCAGAGCATTGTAGCTTTAAAGTTTCTGTTTCTAAGCTGCTAGCTAGCATTGCCGCTTGGATGTCATGATGAATTTTAATGACAGCAGTATTGAAAAGTGCACTTAGACTTTATTGTAAAGGTAGATTCCTCCCACTAAGCATTGCTTAATCGCTGGCACCAAGACTGCCTCTGTGTGTGTCTGACTGATTCTAAAAAACAGTGCTTGCTTCAGCCGATGAAGCCAGGTCAGGCAGTAGTGGAGAAAAACACAAAAGACAGCGATCGATTATTAAAAGCAGAACAGCTCATTTAGTTTCTCCAGCCACACACTTCCCTCTGTATTGTTACTGTGAAAGCAATCTGTATTCCGGAATGCTTCTGCCATTATAACTTATTATTCAATTCTTTTCACTCAAGAAACTCACACGGGCAAAGCACAGAAAGACTCTTTGGAAATATGTATCGCAGCCTTTTCTCAGAAATGAAATTCAAACCATTTTTGTTAAAAGGAAAAATAAAATAGTGTTTTCCAAATTGATTGTTACTAGTTTTGACAGTTTGGTTTGTGCAAGCGGTAACTTTGGAAAATAAACAACTAAATAAACAACTAACAACTAACTAATTTAAACATTTGCGTTGTTTCTTTTTAGTTTTCGAACATATATTTTGTGGAACATTTGTCAGATAACGATCCTGCGTCGTTAGTACATGTATTAAAAATATCCCTTACGTAAAATCCTATAGATTTATATTATATATATATATATATATATATATATATATATATATATATATATATATATATATATATATATATATATGTAGATCATACTTGTTTCTATACATTTCTAGATTTTTTATAGATCTGTAAAACATGTCATACATTTCTTCATTTTTCTGTAGATTTCTTTAGGATTGTTTTTATAAGGGACCCTAAAAAGTAAGATTTTTCAGGAGGGAATTTGTAAGAATGCAATAAACTTCTTATTGTGCACACACACACACACACACACACACACACACACACACACACACACACACACACACACACAAACACACTCGCTCACATGTATAATGAATCCTCTTTCACAATAACAAAGCTTTGTCACTAAGCTTGGCTGTAGTCAACAACACTGATTTAAACCCCTTTTGTGAGCTGTGTTTAGGAGACTGGGCTGGATTTTGAGCTGGGAAGTAAAGACCAGAAAAACGTGCTGGCAGTCAGTGCAAAGGAACAGCTCTCTGGGGGAGAAGTCGTTCAGCCTTGGGGAATTTTTTTTTTTAAATCCTGGGGGAGGATGTTTATCACAGTGAAGTTTGGTGGTAAGTTTTGATTGGAATTATAAAAGGTTTTTTTTCGAATGAGTTTTTCCCCCTCTGTCTTACTGTTTTAGGCATTGCAAGTCTAGCTATCCTCTCCTCATGCTGTGTGGTTGTATAAGGCTTTAGCAGCTTTCCACATTCAATCCAGCATTGCACAGTGGGCGGCTCCACTGTGGCGGACTCTCGAGAGCAGGTGTGTATTGATTAACAGAAACATTCTGTGTTTAAAACAACCCCATTTCAACTCTTGTGTTGTAACAAAAGACAATGTTAAAAAAAGCACGTGTCAGACCTATAGAACCGGGCATTTATATATACTGTGTAACCCTACCTGTGGAGCTAAAATCTAGCTCTGGGGAGGCAACATGACATTTAAATTATTAAAAGAAATTAATGCCAGCTTTACATCGTTCTATATTCTCTTTTGCAAATGCACTATAGAGCATTGGTGGATCAAAGGAGAACTCATGAGCAGAACTTTGCGATGTGCCAGTAAGGCTGTAACTTGTATATTGGACAGCTTTTATTAATAATTGACAGAAAATTAAAGTAAATACAGGTTTCTTTTTATATTAATCTATACCCCCTTGTTTGTTGCTTTTATCTACAGAAGACCAAAAGGAGATATTTAATCCAAACTGTGGAATCATTAACTTCATCCACTCATTGAAAGAGAGATGTAACTGTAAGGAAGAAGGTACATGTATTTCTTTGCCAGTGTAAAACCTTTTTCTTTTGTTCAAACAGCAGCATTTATCAGGGGAGTTGATAGAGGAGGGTTGTGGGGTGAAAACAGACCCACAGTACGCATTGATGTTTCCCTTATAAAGGTCACAGCAAAAGCATAGCAAAGTATAATAAAGCACAGTGAAAGCATGGTAAAGTATAGGCAAGCGTTGTAAAACCCAAAGAGGTATGGTAAAGCATATTGATAAACATGACAAACCAGGGTAAACTATGCATGGTATAATCATGGAAAAAGTATTGGAAACTACAAAAAATACTGTGCAAAAATGCAGCGGAAAGGGTTTTTATGGTTAGATTATTATAGAAAACAGGTGTAAACTGTCTAGGGCCTAGCAGGTAGCTATAGAGAGAAACTGAGACAGTTTTGACTTCTATATTTTAACCTGCTGTATGAAATACTACTGTGTTAGTTAAACACCAGCTGTACATACTGAACACCTGTAGGTAAGTAAACCCTTTCCAGTGTTTTCAGGTCAGGTAGGGTTTGCATGCAAGCTATTTTAAATGTGATATTTAATGTTAAAAAAGGTTTACATGCTGTGAAAATCGCCGCAATTCTCAAATCTTAGCAATGGCATGTTTATTGACCTGTGAAACTCACTCACAGCACCCGCCACAGTAGCTTCACCTAGGTGTGTGCAAATCTTAAGCAAAAGGGATGCTGCACTGTAGGTTCACAGTGTCACAGTGGGTGAGATGGGATCTGAATCTAGGATCTGCAGACTCTTCCGAACCATTGCCTCCACAAAGACAATAAGCCCTGTCACCAAAGCGATCTCCCGCTGATGTCACCAGGTCTGACAATAGCTGCCCCCAATAACAGCACTTTGTTGCCATGCGATGTATAAAATCCTTTATTTTGAAGCAGCGGGGTACAACGCTTTTACTGTCAAGACTAAGCCCTAATTTGAGGTTAGAGGGATGTCAGTCTACAACTGCATTGCCCGCACTGTTGACATGATTGTACACACAGGAATTACTTTTGGGAAAGTTGCACAAAGAGAGAGTAAGCCCTAAAGGACTGAGGACAGAACATGGCAACGGACAGTATAAAGGCCACCACACTGTCTCTAATGGTCATTTAAAAGTAAAATCTGCTCAAGTCAAAACTGTAAATATTCTGGTCTCGGCTTTATTATCATAAAATCCTCAATAAGAAAAAGCTATAGCACTGCTTCTGTTAAAAATTCAGTCTTTGGTAATTAAATACTAAAAGAATGTTGCTTTTGCCCTTGTGACATTACCGAATGCCAAGCAACCAGAAAATGTGTTTAATAAACCATCCTGAATTAAAAATATGCAATGTGGGTTTGATTGTGTATCTGTGTATTGAATATGCTATGTTTCTGTTTTAATGAACCAAGACTCTTTCATTCCTGTAGTTTGGATCGACCTGCTAGATGAATCGGGAGCCCTGATGAATTTGAGCGAGCATGAAAACTCGCCTGACTTCGCCAGCAGCTTCCTGAAGGAAAGGCACAGGTACATCCTGCTCAAAGTCATCAGTGAGTCTAAAATATAATCACCTATTTTGGTCTAGAGTAACAAGCGCCATTGTTTTAAACCAGTTTTCATTTCCCAGCTTTAAAAAACGCATTGTGTGTTTGTTTTAGGAGGAGATGGCGGTGAAGGTAACAAATATGAATCTCTTTTACTGAACCTAGGAAAATGCCACCCCGATTTAGCAGGTGAGAGCTTGAACAGGATTTTTTAATTTTTGTATTAACTTTCTACATTCTTTGTTATGAATCTGATGGATTCTTCCCAAGGTAAATACAGCATATGGCATATGGTACATGAGTATCTGCTCTGTCTTCTATATAATTGCAACAATATATTTCTTACTGCATAAAAACGTTCTATAATCTACCTCAATTGAATCTATATACGGTATTATTGCTGGATTTTAATCCAAAATGAATATAATTCAAAGTTGTTTTGTCTCTGTCTGAATAATAGTGGTTTCTAATGCAGTATGAATCTGAAGTGAATGACAATCCATTATCACTCTAATTGCAAAGAAATAATCTTCTGAACATAGTTGTGTTCTGTGTACTCCCCTATTAGTCATTCCATAGACCTACGCTCTACTTTCTTAGTGCATGTTGTAGTTCAGTTTCAGTGCACCCAGTAAATAAACCTCTGTTTCCCAGATGTCCTACAGAAGCTGTCAAACCCCCAGAGAGACCGGGAGAGGAAGAACTGTGTCTCGAGGAAAGGCCGTCAGCACAAAGAGCCTCCGTCCACCCACCCCCAAACTAAGAATAAAACTCCCTCCACCAGCAAAAAGAATTCCAATATCAACCACAGAACTTAACAAGAGCCCTCCTGACATGCACTGAGAGGGAACAGACCGTATCTCAGAAATAACTGCTTAGAATGAGACATTTGCAAACTATATATATATATATATATATATAGTTTGCAAATGTATATGTACAGAATAAATAATAATATATATATAATATATATATTATTTATTTATTTAGTAGACGCCTTTATCCAAGGCGACTTACAGAGACTAGGGTGTGTGAACTATGCATCAGCTGCAGAGTTACTTACAACTACATCTCACCCGAAAGACGGAGCAGAAGGAGGTTAAGTGACTTGCTCAGGGTCACACAATGAGTCAGTGGCTGAGGTGGGATTTGAACCGGGGACCTCCTGGTTACAAGCCCTTTTCTTTAACCACTGGACCACACAGCCTCCTCTATATATATAATGTTGATATTTTCTATTGCTCCAGTGAAATATTTCAATAATAGAAAAAAACTCAGAAAATACCCTTTAACCATTTTATGCAAGATATAGATATATAGATATAGATATAGATATAGATATATATCTATCTACTGTAGACTGTAGATATATATATACTGTATATATATAGATATATATATATATATATATATATATATATATATATATATATATACTGTATATATATATATATATATATATATATATATATATATAAAAGTAGTTTTGGACACATAATAAATATATTTTTTGCTTAAAATTGTTTTCATTTTTTTTCCATTGCTTTATATGGGGAAAAACTGGCTTTGTGACACTGAGCCTGGAACTGGAATGCATGTCCAGTCTGTCTTGGTTTCCAGTAACACTCATCACAACCTCCGGACTACAAGGTCATCCAAGTGGACACAGTTCTGCTTCAGAAACAGAATATATATATATATATATATATATATATATATATATATATATATATATATATATATATATATATATATATATATATATATATATATATATATATATATATATATTTATATATTTAAACTGCAATGCTTTTCCAGAAATATGTTCCAAAAATAAAATCCTCCAGATCCGGTTTAAAAGTTCATGTGGTAAACAGGAAACTCTTGGAAATAAAAAGAGGAATATTCTCAAATATATCATTTTGATTCCTTCTCAGCTGCTAAGGAAATTTTCTTGTACGTGATAAGCAAGCATGAAAACTGAGATATACAATTACATCTGATCCGTGCTTACAAGGGTCGATATTTATATTTTACTGATGAAAGATCTGTAAACAGGATAGCTCCACTTCAATACAACAGGGGTCATGCCAGTCTGATCATTCCTTTAGTAAATATCACAAGGCCTTCCAGCTAGATCCATTGTGAAATACATGCCTAAGCAAACTAACCGAGCATAGTAAAAACGACCTGCTTTTGAAATCCAAATCAGCTTGCTTCCCACCGTTAATCTGGACACCAAGGAATCATATTTCATTGGATTTCATTGTAAACCAAGAAGAGATTGAGTCAGGTTCCAAAGGAAAGCGATTTGCCATTTGAATCATCCTTGAAGTGAAGGTTGCATCATGAACACGTGGAGGTGTGATTAAACGTCTTTACCCTTTATCAGTAACATGTTTAAAAGGCATTCAATGTCATCTGTCTGCATTTAGTGATAAATCAATGCCATGCTTGGTAGTTACAATCAGATAAAGATCCGGGAGTTACTGCAGGTACATTACTTAATTCCTAATGATTTCCTGCTGCAGTGAATTGAAGCACAACCACAGCGTGATGTGTAAAATCTCCTCAGCAACAGAAGCAACGTGTTTGTCCACCTGTTGTAACTCAGCTCAGTAAGGAAGCAGATACTGTTCCATTCGAATACAAGAACGACAACTTCCAAATCATTTAGCATTAACATTATAATAAAACATAAATATTTTAAAAGTCATCATCATTATGATTATGATTATTATTGTATTATTAAATTATCTTTCTCATGATGTTGCCAATAGCTCCGATGTTCCAATACTGAGTATTACTCATTTCCCCCTATAACTTCTCTAAGAAGTTTTTACCTAAATTCACTATTAAGCTAACATTATCTTTTGATTTCTTCAAGTCTGTAATTATCTGCTCAATACAATACAGTTTGCTGTATTATAGCTTTTACTGTACACTTCTTTGTGCAGTGCACGGCACAATTAGTAAGTAATATGCCTTAAAGTGTGTAGTTTTAGCTATTAGTATCATGAATGTAGGTAGGGTGATTTAAAACGTGTGAAAACACTGGCTGACCACTACAGACCACCAACAGGCACGCTGTGCGTGCTTTCCTGTAGACGTCAGATTCAGAGTTTCGTCTTTGTTGGCATCGCTCTGCTAATGTTTATCAATTTAAAACGTCACTGGCAGTCTCTAATGTGCGATCAGTGCTGAGGCTAGCCATGACCGCAGAAAAGAAAACAATGTCTGCCGGCAATTGAAGATAGTCATGATGACATAGTCGACAACATTTAAAAATAAATAAACTAGGAGGAGAACATAAATCGAATTACTGTACAGAGAATGAATCGATTGTGTCAGAGCAAGGTTGACATTATGGTCTAAGAGACAGGAGCTAGGGAAAGGGAAATGGGACAGCACGCTATCAAGCAGGACAACATGCACTCAGAAATGATGTAGCGTGCATGTTTGGTGTTTTATTTGGAAGCGCAGCAAAACGAATCAAGTTACAAAGAATGTCACAAGTGACATATAAATAAATATGCAGAGCATTGTGATAAAGTACAAACAAGTCTAATGAGCAACTTATAAACAGGCCCTACACTTGTGTCCCTTGTATGGGCTCATTGGATTTAGCAAACCAATGCCGCGCTATGTTTAATACTCAACACTAATTAATTCAAACGGGAATCGTACTATGTACTTTTTACTAAAATTACTAAATTGTAAAGATAATTGAAAAAACAAACAAAAAAAAATTATTACAGATTTAAGAAGACTTTTCTTGTTAAAAAACGTTTTAAAAATACGCCCCTGGACATTGTGCCGCCTCTAAAATAGTTTGGAATTTGGTCAAGTATTAACCAATGAAGCAAAGAGGTAGTGCCAGTTGAAGGAGGGTCGTGAAGTCAGGGAGTACGCGCTGGACTCGGCAGGTTAGACGGACTTTGTTGCAACCGAAGTTTACCATGTCTGCGACTCCGTTTGAATCACTGGAGAAGACGCTGGAAATACACATCCCCCCCGAGGAGCTTAAAGAAGTCAAACGGATTATGTTCGGGAAAGACACCAAGTAAGAGCAAACAAAACAAAGCTGTCCTTGCCTTTACTTTTTACGGGCCCGAGCTACCTCGCCTGTCACTGAGTGGTAAAAATAGACTACACAATCCCAGCACACACTGCGATGTTTTTCACTTGTTGAAATGGTTAGGACCTGTTTCGATGTCTCTGAGAAATGTGGTTGACTCCTGTAAGGCACCTTCTTGGAGTTTGTAAACCTTTATGAAAACAAGCGTTTGTTTATTTATTTACAAGTAACGTTATTAAAATATGTTGTGCATCAAAATACATACGCGGTATATAATAAATAAATACATTTTGTGTATATATATATATATATATATATATATATATATATATATATATTTATATCTCATAATGGCTAGCCTGCCCACTGCAACTTTAATACAGTATGTGAAAAAAGAAAAAATACCCTGTTTTGCTAGGGTCAGACATACTGCATTCCACCAGTCAATCATTTACAGGAGAGCTTAACCCTAAGGCTTGAGGTAAGACGCATTATTATAAGATAGAGTAAACTATTTACTACTGTATTTAATGTGTTTATGGTGAATACAAGTTTGGATATTTTTATTTGATGAAAAACAGTGTCTAATCTCAATTGTCCAAATAATGAAGATAAATACATGACATTCATATATAGTTTTCATTTGTTGTTTGTTACACTTTCCTGGTGAAATGACCTAGGAAGTAGTGTAGGTATAACATACTACCTAAAGCAAGGCGTGCAAACTGAGAGATTATTTTATTTAGTATGGTTACAGCTGTCATACATTGTATGATCTTACATTGTCTAGCAAATAGACTGGCATTGCGGGTACAATGCTTGGAATTATTATATAGCTATAACTACTTTATGTTTTCCTACATTTGAAACATCACTGAGGTCCAACACTTCAGAGCAAACCCAGTTCTTGGTCTATGGGCATTCACTTATGTCAGTGAAGCAGCATGGCATAGCAAGGGTTAAATGGAGTTCTAACTGGAAAGTGACAGTCCAGTAAATAAAGCATGAGGCTTTACTGGGGTGTGGAACAACATGGCGGAGGGGTGTCTGCATACAGTATAGTAGGATAGTTCAGCTACACAGTGATGAGGGGAGCCATTGGAAAGAACATGCATTTGCAAAAACGAATCTCTTGAAACTGTAGGAAGTGCCTCCCAATCCCCCTAGTTTTTGATGGTGGTATATCTATATACCACTGGACATAAGATCAAAAAATAAATTCTCCAAATTTCTTATTTACCATAATGAATTCTTTCAGGCCTATCAGAGTTGGTTATATCACTGTTTTTATTCTGAAAATGACATGGTATGACCCAAATTCAATCAACTGTTGTGTTATCTGTTTGTGTGTAACCATCTCCTGTAATTTATATTTGAGGACAATAGAGTTGCCCCAATGTGCCGTGGAGGCTGCTGCAGAAAGGGGCTTTGATCTCCAGGGCTCTGCATTCAGTGCTTCTGTGGAGCAGCTGCGTCAGCCCCGCATCGTCCGTGTGGGACTCATTCAGAACCAAATTGTGCTCCCTACTGATGCACCTGTTATAGAGCAGGTAAGTGTGGCTCATTCAGAACCAGATCATCCTCTCTACTGATGCACCTGTTATAGAGCAGGTAAGTGTGACTCATTCAGAACCAGATCATCCTCTCTACTGATGCACCTGTTATAGAGCAGGTAAGTGTGACTTATTCAGAACCAGATCATCCTCTCTACTGATGCACCTGTTATAGAGCAGGTAAGTGTGACTCATTCAGAACAAGATCATCCTCTCTACTGATGCACCTGTTATAGAGCAGGTAAGTGTGGCTCATTCAGAACCAGATAGGCCACTCGCAATGCTTCTGTAATTTGGCATTACATAGCAAACATATGTAAGACAGAAAATGTTTACTCTGAAGCCACGGTTATAGGATTCATTGTTGAAATGACAGATGCCTGAGAGTGGCACCCAAGGAGAGTGGGGCTTTTTGATTACGTCTATTGACATCAGCAGGTCCCTTTAGATACATTACATCTTACTGTTTTATTTGCAGCTATGTTATTATTACTTCTTCTTATACATTGCACATGCACTACATTTACGTATAGATTTCCCCGGACACTTGTACATGAGATGTTGAATCTCAAGTGGTTCTTTTGTTTCTCTAAAAAAAAAAAAAAACCTTTAAAATAATATAAGTACAAATTTAAAATAGTCAATAAAATGTACCATTCAGAATAGAATCCCACAAACAAACAAAAACATTTTACAAAAAGGAAAGAGGGATTCCATAGAGAATAGATGTCAACATTGAAAAACTGGATATTGTTATTTTTTTCTTAATAAATTCAGTTCAGGTATTAAGGCTGAAAGCCGACAGGATAGAAAACAGCAGCTGCATTTATCATCCAGGTTGGTAGTAGCGGTATTTGAAAAAGTAAAAAGGAAGCGCTCTCAAGGATTCATGAGATTTCTAACTTTTCAAGAAGTAAATCTGCTTTAAATGAGCATTGACCTCTCTCTCTGACTGGAAGGTCAATTCATTTGAGTGTTTGCAATGTCTGGATATTGAACAGAAACCCCCTAGAAATGTTAGATAATTCAAATGGAAAATACTGTACAGCACCGGACACTGCACCAAAACATTTATACTTGAACCATAAAAACTTGAACAAAAATGTAATTGATTATTACATAAATACATGCTGTGCTTCAAATGCAGCGTACAGTACAGTGTAGCGGGTCCGATTTTAATTAGATGAATATCTGGTCTAAGTTCATCCCATAATAGGCAAAGGAGCTGTGACCGGCATTAGCATTGGCAGCAGCTCAGAGTCTGTTATTATTAATTATAAGTTCTATAGATACTATGTTCTGTAATCGCACCCTGTGTTTCTTCTGCACAGATCACTGCCTTGCACAAGCGGGTAGGAGAGATTGTCGAAGTGGCGGCCATGTGTGGGGTCAACATTATCTGCTTTCAGGAAGCCTGGAGTAAGTACAGTGCACTTACTGAACTGTAAGTGCAGCACAGACAGTCAAGCTCATCCTTGTGTTTGCTGCAGTATATTAGAACATGGTAGTGCTAAAAAAAGAGAAAGATTTCTACATAGATCTAGAGAACCGCTAATGCAATTGTGACAGAACTTGGTTAGGACACAAATGAATGTGTCAGGACCTGGGGATATGTGGACTTCTCTGTCTGTCGTGCTTACTTTTTTGTATATACAGTCATGTACTTGTTACAGTATTTCGCAACCTGACTTACACATCAAAAAACTGTAAATATTGAAAACACTGTATGAAGGGCTCTGCACTAATAGTGTCTGTGCAATTTACTTTCAGCAGCTGTGAATTAACTTGAACTTGTGAATTATCGAATAATGAAATAATGAGAGGACACTGTACATATTTTTTTATGATTCTAATAGTGCTAATGTTGTATTTACCGCTGTGGCATGGGATGTATTCAGTACATCTTTAGAAGTAAGATTGTAACATTTCACCATATTTTCAAGGTAAAATCAATATGGCCCACTGAAAAAAGGTAATGCAATATTCAGAGACAACCTTGTAGTTGCATCAACGCATTATTGCAGCTTGTGTGGTCTGAACTATTTAGGGATCAAAGCCTGGTTTTCCCGTGTCCCTGGAGATAAGGCCAAATACTGTCTTCCAACACAGAGGAAGACAACGCTCAGGACAGAATTACTGGGAACCAGGAACCCTCAGCGTTCCCATCAGAGTCCCTCTGCCACCCAGGACCTTACAAAAATACCAATAAGATACCATTACAATACAGGTGCATTAAGCATTACCAGCAAGCCCGACACAGTGGGTGTGAAACAAATATTGCACATTGGTCTGGTACTACTAACTTGGTACCAAGTGTGTGTGAAACTATTGGCATGTTATATGGAAATAAGACTCCCATTGTATAGAAGTGTCTTCCATTCCTGGTTTCACTGTGAGTTAAATAAGACACACCTGAGCTTGTTACCTATACACACTGTGGCTAATCAAGCTCAAAATACAACCTGCTACGGTTGAAACTGCTATGCAATAGGAGTCTTATTTCCATCCCTGTGAAATGGTTACAGCTGTGATGCAATTCTATCAATGTCTCCTAGCATTGTAGCTGGATGCCCTTGTGCTACCATTTCCCATTAATATGGTATCCGTGATACACAGGGCACACTGTGTGTGTGTGTGTGTGTGTGTGTGTGTGTGTGTGTGTGGTTAATCAAATTGTGATTGAGGTGTTAGGGGAACCTTGAATTGACAGTCAATTCCTGATCTGAATGAACATGTTAGTTGGCTTGTGAGGATTAAATCAGCTATTTTACTCTCCACGGCTGGTCGTAAGGATTAGGGACTGCCCTTGTTTTGTATTTTAATGAGATTTCAATGTGCGCTCATAAGAAAGGTCCCATGTCCTTCTCCTATTGACTCCTGGAGCTGCCTCTGGAGAGCCACAGGACAGCAAGGCCTGAGAAAAACAGAAATCCCAAAGGACTTCTGGTATCTGGGATTTACAATCCATAAAAAATCTTGTTTTAACAACCACGGGGGCTGATCAAGATTCCCCGGGAGATTTGCATTACAGAGGGTTGGAGTTACAGGCTCTCTCTGGATAAGGTTTGTGAAAATCCAAGGCATTTATTGTGTTTGCCATTGAGAGTGTGATAGACACAATCAATGGACAGGGGTCTACATTTTGAATGAGGACCCTAAAAATGCTTTGTCTGTTGTTTTTAGAAGTACCTTTACTTGTGTTCATTGCTGTCCTCTGCAGAGCAGGAGAGATACGATACAGTATTTGCTTTGGCAGCTTAACTGCATGAGAAACATGAACACATTTGTAGCTGGAGCCTGGGATATACTACCACACTCCCAGTTTTAAAAAGCTGATAATATCCAATATACCAAAAAGGCTATAGTTTGTTGTATAAAAGCATATCTGTTGAAACTGTAGTAGTCCTTGGAAAAGGCAGTGAACCACTGTTTAAACCATTTGAAATCCGTGATTCAGGTGTTTGCTTCTGTTTTTGTGCAGCAATGCCCTTCGCCTTCTGTACCAGGGAGAAGGTGCCCTGGACAGAGTTCGCTGAGTCAGCCGAGGAAGGACAAACAACACGCTTCTGCCAGGAGGTGAGAGGCTGGAGGCTAAAGGTTAATGCGCAGGCTGCATGCATGCTGAGCACATGCCTGATCATATAAGAAATGAAGAAGAAATTAAATCTCCCGACTACCCACAATGCAACATTCTTTTTAAGTGTAGCCGATTTGTTTCTGCAATGGTTTATAATCCTTTAATCAGGGTGCTTGTAGACAGACAGAGCACAATAAAACAAAACAGATTTCAAGCATTCCTCTTTACAATGAAGTTGTGTTCATCTGAATAATGAGCATGCATCTGAGAGGCAACCTTATTAATGCATGTGGCTTTCTGCTCATAAAATCGGTTTAGCTAAATTCTCTAGGCGAGTCATCTAGGAAGAATCAGGAACTGAAGAGGGAAGTTAAAAAGCAAGAAATCACCAGGTGCATTTTTTAGGAGATAATCGCAGCCACACAGATGACATCTTATTGATCCACCTGACCTGTAAGAGACTCCAGGGTTAAAGTGGCCATGCTTCAGTATGTATGTGCGTCACACTTACTTTGAGTGAATGGAGAGAGCAGCTTACTCAATTGTGATGATCAGCTTGCTTTAGGCATTTTTTAGATGTGGATTACGGTGATGAGTTGGGTATTATTGCTTTATTGTTGTTATAATTATAGAAGGTTGAACAACATATTTTTTTGCTAAGCATTGGCTTCAGTTTTAGTTTCATTTTTTCAGCTTCATATTTTGAGTCACTTGCAAGTCACTGAGATATGCAAACATGTCAGTTTAATACAGTCAGTTACAATGCCCACACTATTATTATTGTGGGATTTTTCTTCTTGGCGTAATGATTCAGTTCACTTAGTCTACCCTCCACAGCTACTATGTGCTATATCAAGGACGTAAATGATGTTTTGCTGCATTCCATCAGTGGCCGCCTAAAACACATTGAATCCCTAATGCCAGTATTAGGAGTGTAAGCACACCCAAGTGCCAGTTGTTAGGATGTGAATGAGTCTATAAATCTCAGCAAGAGTCAGAGCCACTGTTGTTGAGATGATTAAATCTTCTTGTGACATTCGCCATCATATCTGAAGGTGATGCTTTTAAGGAAAGGTTTACGATTTGTTTTACAAGTTATATTTCAACTTGCTTTGGTTCCTTCTGGCTGTAATGTATATGTAAAATATGACAGTATGGGCAATAATATATAGGAATAGGGGTTTGGGGTTTGGGGTTTGGGGTTGGGGAGGGGGGGGGAGGGGGAGTCCTTGGGGAGCGATTCCCCAGTTCATTAATGACCTGAGATCAAAATAAAGGATTTTATGATTAAGAAGTTCTGCAGTACGGTATACAGGAGTCAGGAGAAGTAAGTAGTGAGGCTGGTTTGGAAGTCAGGGGAAAGCTCCAGCTGGCTTTGACTTTGCGTCTCAATTCCAGCTTGCTAGGAAGTACAATGTGGTGGTGGTGTCCCCGATACTGGAGCGTGACGAGGTCCACGGAGAGACCCTGTGGAATACCGCCGTGGTCATCTCCAACTCCGGCAGCGTGCTGGGCAAGACACGCAAAAACCACATCCCACGTGTTGGGGACTTCAATGAGGTAACAACTGTAGAAAACCACTTCATAGAGCATATATGTGACAGTGTTACTAAAGGCTGAATGAAACTTAAGAAAACACTCCAGTAAACAAATGTTTTGACAAGGCATCTTATTTAACTGCATTTGTCATTTTGCCTTAAGTTTGCCATGGTAAATTGGCCCTGTGTTTTTTTCCCATGCTTTTCTCATGTTTTCGCATGCTTTACCATATTTGTATGTGTTATACTTTCTTTATATTACACTACTATCCTTTCCTATGCTTTTACAGTGCTGCACAGGGATCATGATTGACAGTCTAATTTATAGACACTTTTACAATATGGCTGATTCTATATGAATAATTTTTAAAATCTCAAATAAATGGGTATGCTTTCGAGATTTAGAAACACAGAGAAACACCGGGGGCAGGCTTGTTCACACAAATCCAAAACAGGCATTCATTGGAACAGAGCCTGTCATTAGGAAATTATACAGTATTTAAGAGACCAAATAAAAACCGCAAGAACAATTTAAAAAGTCAGCAAACGATGAGTAATTGTGCTTTAACAACCAGGACGAGCATTTTAGTGCATCAGTCTGTGAGCTGACTTGAGATCTGAGCTGATTAGCTTCAAATCTGCTCTGTTTTACTGTGACCTTCCTAATCCAGCAGATATAATTGCATCTCCGAAAACATTTTTTTTTTCTACCAGGATGACAACTCAAGTCTGTTTGTCACCGCAGGATTTATTGACATTGTACAGAAGCTCTGTCTGTGTTGATCCAGTGATTTCAGGCTTGAGAGAAGGTCCTGTTTGAGGTGATCGTGTCCAGTATCAGAGGGGTCATGATCTGTTCCTTGGGGTCAGTGTGTCAGACTTGGAAACACCAAGGCGCCTGTCTGTTATTGGTGAGGGTTGATGGATACTGCTGTTTACGTATGGCCAAGGAGAACGGAAAGTGTTGATTAGCCACAGTATACAGTATTATATACGTAACAAGCTCAGGTGTGTCTCATTAAACTCATAGTAAAATCAGGAATGGATCAAACTGAGGACATTTGGCCATGTTCACTCCCTTTCTTGAGTTAAACTTGGAGAGCCTTGCTGTACATTAATGTTCATTGGGGTCTATGCACAGGCCAAGGCAGACCATTATTGTCAAGGCTGTCAAAGATACTAGAGTTTGCACATGGCAAAGACAATGGAAAACCATCACCAGAAAGAGCACAGACAACTACCTATTGCAACAGGTAGTGGTGTTTTCAGCCGATTGCTTTGTTTTGAGCAATTGACGGCTTGCCTATGTGTCACACACTGCTGTCATTATGACTGCTGACCCCTACAGGTGAGACCGGGTAACAGGAGCTTGGAAAAATCACTCCTTTGGGGGCCGCGCCCAGCTTCTGCTTGTATTTTCGATAGATTGCATTGACCTGCTCAGTGATTGGCCCGATGATGTCTTGAAATCGCAGCAGAATTAGATTTGAGTTCGTCAAAGGCAGGATAATAAGCACACACAGGTGCCGCGTGCTCTGGAAACAGAGTAAGTGACATGGCAAGTCAGAAAGCTTGCAATCCCAGCACTGTCACAGCAGGGAATGGTGGCTGCATGCACCTTAATAAAACAGATGCTTCCTTGCATTAACAAGTAAGTGAAAGCAGGACAGTGTGCATGCATTTTCAGTGTCACCGTGCACCCAGACACCCAGATATTTAAAACATGACATTAAGAAAACCAGCTATGTGCTCTTTAGGATTGTGGCATGCCAGTAAATTCTGACAGTTTTGTGCATGATTCTACTGTTACCCTTGCTGTGAGAGGCAAGGCTTTTGAGAAATGATAATGCCTTGCTATCAGCAAAAAAACCTTTTATCACTGCAATGAAGCGATGTGTTGACAAGACACCCGTCATTAACAAATGCACTAAATTACAAAGCCAGATAATTGTAATTAGTGCTTTGAGAGCTCTCCCATTCTTTGCAATTTCACCCTCTCTTAGAACATTAATTTATTTGTCTAAATATTGCTGCACACCATCACAGATCTCCCTGGGGATGACAGACTAAGCTATGGTCTCATAGACAAGGGGAGCACTTGCCAGCATTGGGACAATGCAATACATGTGCAATATCTTGTGGTCCACCCCAACCGATAATCTGTTTGACTAATACTGTGACACAGGTTACAAATAAGCAAGCACTGTATGTTATATCTATAACCAATTAATGATGCATTTCTCAAACTAAAACTTGCAATTCTGCCTCTAGTGGTGTATACAGGACATGTGATTGCTTTAATAAGTATTTCTTCTGTTATTAATTGTAGTACGATTCATTTTGAGTGTCAGCCTGTCGGACTGATATGGTTCGTAACTAAACGGTGTGAACACCCTCAATCAATATCTTTCAGAAATACTGTGTCTGTGTCTTCATTGTCTTTCAGATCACACAAGGTAACCCTGCACGCTGTAAAAAACCGCTCTGCATAGCAAAGTTCATATTGGCAGATCATTCTGATGTACATCGTATCACCGTAGGTTATGAGGCTGAATACCTTTCGGATTACCCAAGCTGCTTTCAGTATGACACTCTGGCTTAACAAACACGAGATCGACCCCCGTTTTCTCCTACTGTGGTGTACCATGTAAATAAAACAAGGTGAAATTACAAGAAGCTAAGTCTAGTAGATAGGCTAACGCCTTAATCAGTTAGACTGAAACAAGACACTGTAAGCATGGGAAAAGCATGGAAAATACAAAAATTACCATGCAAACTGGATCAGTAATAATATAGCAGTGATGGTGATGTAAGCTTTTATTAAACAATAGTTGCATAGTTCTATAGCAAGTCTTTTTATCCCTTTCCAAATCGTTTCTCTTTTTTGTGCAGTCGACCTATTACATGGAGGGGAACACTGGACACCGAGTGTTCCAGACCCAGTTTGGGAAGATCGCTGTGAATATCTGCTACGGGCGGCACCATCCACTCAACTGGTTCATGTACAGCGTGAACGGGGCCGAAATCATCTTCAACCCCTCCGCCACTGTCGGGGAGCTCAGGTACTGAGGTGGGCAGGGGGGCTGTACCCAGAAACTACACTGAGTGCTGCTACCGAAGCCTGCAATGCATAGCTACTGCCTCATTTTTTCGAGGGGAAACAGGCATGTCTTGTCCAGTGTTGAAGTTTCAGTGATCTGGACCTCATGCTTTCCCATGATTGTTTCTGAATAGTTGCACACAGCTCTCACACACGTCACCACATTAGTTTGTATTAAATTTCAAACTAGAAGATTTTATAATTGTACATTTTCAAATTCTTTGGTCTGTCAGTGTAGGACACCCCTTGATTCTCTGAAATAGTGCCAGTAATCTTTAATGTACAAAATACTAGTAGACCGTGCCTTTGTTTGAAATCATACAAAATGTAGTCTCAGTGGCCCCCTATATGTTAAAGCTTCATTACTGTGAAAAATAAACCTAGTATGATGATTTAGGAGTTACCAAAGCTGCCTCATTTCTAAATGAACTTTTCAATATGTATCCTTTTACTCCTTAACCTTTGCCTTAAAACAACTGGGATCAATGCTAGTTAATTGTAGTGTTGGTGAGCTGCAAAGTGGTTTATTTTCGGTTGTGTCTTGGCACTGTGGAGCATTTTTTCAGTGCCAGCTGGCATCGACGCCCTCTCTCAGAACTCTGGCGTATTGCACAGGAAGACTCTACTGTACCCCGTTATTACCATGTGATATACAAACAAGTGGATTGAGCTGTCCAGCTGACGTGCAGCCAGTCTTGTCCTTGAGCACGTAAGCCTGTTTTGGCCTTGTTTAGAAATGCAGTTGAACAATTTGAAAGAGTTTTCAATCCTGATCGGCTTAAGTGAGGGTGAAAGGTGACGGTTCTTGTGGAATGTTCCACTGTCTGGGCCCTAGTGAGCTGGAGTTTCTCCAGATCATGAGATGTATTTTAACAGTGTTTAAAACAACAACAACAAACAATGCTAGTCGTATTGTCATTATTGTAATAGGTATGCTCTTGTCAAAGCCCCACACTAGTTCTGACTGGACTTATAAGGGTCCTTGTGGCTCTTGTGGGTTTTTATATCACCAGGATCCCTCTATGGAATTGGTGTTACTATATACAGTTGGATTGGATGTACATGATTTCCTTTTATTATTATTTTCTCTTTCAGTGAACCAATGTGGCCAATCGAAGCAAGAAACGCAGCTATCGCCAACCACTGCTTCACCTGCGCCATCAACAGAGTGGGAACGGTGGGTAATTCAGTGTTAGTTCTGACTAGACCTTGATGGCAAACATGTTTTCATTTAAAAAAATATATATTACTAGGTTAAAACAAAACTTTCGGTTTTACAGGGTCTCTTACACTTGCACTCCAGAGATCATTTCACTTCAGCAATGTCAGAGCATGTCACAGGCTGCTGCAGGTGTGCTAGGTTAACCTACAATGACCCCCTGCCTCAGAGAGAAGCCCTTGAATTTGACAGGCTTTTTGCTTTCTGTACATTGCACAGTTCTGGTTGGTTTACATACAAATTCCAGATAGACAGACAGGCTGTGCGTCTCCTTCTTAATATCTGACGAATACCCGGTTCGGAAGTCCTTGAAATGCAGAATAAAAGAATAATTCAGTATTGAGTCTAAATTCCATGTTGACAGATTGTTTTCCATTACTTTCATGTGAGAGCAGCAGCTTACTACTGTTGCTGCCGCTTGTGGTGATACACTGCCCTCTACAGAACACGGTGGGCTAGACTCACCAATGCAAAATCCTAAGGAATAAAATGTTTGTTTCAAAACTAGAATTTGAAATTAAAACATAGTAAATCAGTACGTCAGGGATCCACTGACTTCATCTGTCAAATAGCTAAACAATGTTTTTTTTTCTGGTTATTCTGATTTCTGTGCCTATCTACAGGAGCATTTTAAGAACGAGTTTACATCAGGAGATGGAAAGAAAGGTAAATATCAAGTACTTAAATATACTTGTCAGTTGGATGATACAGTGTTTAAATAAAAAGAGGCAATACAGGTAGAATCACCAGGGATAAGGGGTCAGTCTGTCAGTAAGGGTGTATTATGACAAACTATTAATTGATGGCTTGTTTTTAAAGCCAAATTCGATCAACCTTTTAATAGGGAAAATCGCAAAATGCTAATCCAATCACAACACACATTTGCTGTGCATCTATTGCATGAATGTAAGATTATCCAAAATGTTTCCCAAGAAAATACATAGAATTTGCCCATTTGGACTGTGCACAGCGTGATGCGTTTCTGTTTTTCAGCACACACGGATTTTGGCCATTTCTACGGCTCTAGCTATGTGGCCGCCCCCGATGGCAGCCGCACCCCTGGCCTGTCCCGCACACGAGACGGGCTGCTGGTGGCTGAGATGGACCTTAACTTGACCAGGCAGATCAGCGATAAATGGAGCTTCAAAGTAAGGAAGCTCACACTGCTTTTTTTTCTTGCAGACGTCATATTAATACTCTTGTTGTTTGTATCCTTTTCTTTCTTCCAAAGAACGTATGTAAATCTGGGAAACAAGGAGAAAGCAAGAATATATATTTATTCAGTATATTGAAAGAACAAAACTCGCATAATTATTGTGGGCTTAATGACTGAGTTTGGACTGAATGGGGGACTCCCATGATCTCACCTTCCGGGGCGCCAGGAGCCTCCCTCAATTGAGGTACGACCTCTGCCACTGTCAGAGCTCAACCAAGGTCGGCTGGTGGAACCCCCTTAAAGGGAAATGCCACTGCAAAGGAGGCAAAGGGGAGGAGAGGAGAAACAACTTCAGGAGGATTTTGTGAAAAGCAAGCTCTGTAGGAGTAAGCAGTAGTTTAATCAGTGGTAATAGTTTTGCCTCTAGAATAATGGCATGCCTTCAATGTATTAATTGTTTGTTAAGTACTTTTCAAATTCTCAAATTAGCACCCTTGTTATCCGTCTTCACCCCAGTTGCAGGGACTAATTGCACTGCAGATATCCTACCAGACACTAATAACGTTTTACAGAAGGGAGGTGAAATGATCCACTCCTGACCTCGGATACGCTTCTACAGCGAAGTCAGAAATATGTAACATGTCACTTTTGTGATCGCTCTATATACCCGGTATGTCGTCCAGAGTACCGTGGCTGGGATTACATTTCAGTTACGGCATCGCTATCAAAACAACGGAAACTGTGATAAAGATGAATACATTTGAAGCCTTGAGAGCAGGTACATCATAAGTCACAGTTATTTTGATACTGAAAAAAAAAAGTTTTGACGATCTTGCTTTGACATGAAAACACGTGGAAATGATGTTTTATGCAAACAGAATTATCCTTCCACCCACTGTTAGTGAGGACTTGCATATACAGTGGTCCCTCATTATTTTACAATTCCATAATTCACGACAAGGCCATATGGTCACTGTATTAAGCCCCTTCCATTAATTCACTGTTTTCAGTATTTCACTATTGTTAAGCCATTATTTAAAGCCTTAATAGTAAGCACTACACAAATAGACAGCCTATGTGGATGAAAGGCTGCTTATTATTTTTTTAAGATTTATTACAAATAAATTGACAGCGAGCAAACTGTTCACTCCTTTCCAATTAGTTTGAGACAACTGCTATTTTTCTATTTATAAAACATACAGCAAAAGGAAACTGCAAACAAAGGAGCCTGTTTTAATCACGGATCTACAGCGATTCACATAGTTTAATTATTTTTTGCGGTAGGTTTGACAAGTATTTGTGGATTTAGCACAAGGGAGGAGGGATTAGGCCATTCCCTCACTTTGACAGGGTCAAGCTTTTACTTTGACACTCGCTCTCTCGATCGGCAGAAGCAATCTATAAAACGTCCCTCAGCCTTCCCAGCGCACTGACAGCTGCGTGATTCTTCTGTGTGTTTTCCAGATGACAGGCAGGTACGAGATGTATGCGGAGGAGCTGGCGAAGGTTGTTCAACACGACTTCAAAGCGAACATCATCAAGGAGTGATCACACGCCCATTGGATAGCAACCCGGGACACAGGGACAAACCTGCCTGTTACAAGTGGTGTACCGCACCAGTTGTGCAGTGACCAACTAAAAGGGTTACAGAACACATACAGTTTACCTTTGCCGTGTCCTGCGTTGTCTGTATCGCAGTAATATTTTTTGTAACAATGTCACGATTGTCTTAAAGCAGGTGGAATGAAACCAAACAGAATAAAGAGTTGTTTCGCAAGTTATTTAAAGTCCTTCTGCATCATCAGTGTTACAGAACTAAGAACAATTTGCTCCATAAAACTGGGTATTGAGCACCCTCTAGTGTACAAACTGTGAAGAGCTGGACCAGAGTTGAATACTATACTTTATTGATTACATGAATGTAATTCAGTTACATTTCCTCGTGTGCTTAGATTCAAAAGCCTTTAACTTTTCTTTAAAATTATACTGACAGCATAAAAAAAGTTAAACAACATACCCATTTATATGAACATATGATCATGTGAACATAAATGCATGTACATGTAATACAGTACGGTTATGGCTGTCGGAAAACCTTGTGGTGCAATACCTTTACTAACTGCATAACACTCCGATGTATAGAAAACCCAAAACACTATGCTAGAGATACTCTATAATAAGGAGTGATAATCTGGTTTTGAAAAGTCATTATTCTAAGATGATGAAGAATAAAAAGCGCTATTTTGTTAAGGGGTGTGAGATACCCCTGCAGTGTTTTAATAAATGCATTTGTGACAAAAGTGTGTGTTCACTTCAGTGCAGTGATTTAACCAGTTTGATACCCTATACAAATCTGAAAAGTCCAACACTGAAAATTTCTCACACCCCTGACTCCATTAGTGATAAAAACAAAAACATTAAGGATCTGATCTGGAAATGTGTGCATGTTCATATCCCAGAATGGATGATTCTCAAATGGGTAAAATAGAGGATTCTGACCATTATCAGGTTGCACTCACTTCTCCACTCTAACACTGGTCAATCACAGGGCATGCTTATCTTCACTTCCATTTGGATCGTTTCACTGTTGTGCTCTTCATTTGTTTACAGACAGTCATAAACTGTACTTGCAGTCTTCTTTTCTAGCACCAGCCAGCCAAACTTTATATATAGCTACACCTCCACTGAACTTTGGGGCAAACTTTCAAAGTATCGACTCCAGTGTCAGGAACAACACACTTGAGAGTGTTTATGAGATCTTCAGTTATATTCTTTCTTTCTTTGTTTTGTAAAAAGTGTTTGCGTTACGACTGGAGTAGATGCTTTGAAAAACAAGCTCTTTATGATATTATCATGGTTTCAGGGTTCAAGGGATGTTTCCAGATTTGCCATTTGGGGTCGATTCACAAATCTTAACTCACAAGTTAATGAATCAAACAAACTGTTATTACCATGAGACTGTTGCTGGCTTCTTAAATAACATTCAGAAAAAGTTTGACGAATATTAACTTTATTTTATAAACTAAGCTTTGTGAACTGGGCTCCAGGATTCTACACTGATCCCAAATCCTTCTTTTAGCACTGCTTTTGTTACAATGAAAAACATGCAAGATAATAATAACACACTTATTAATGAGAAACAGACATTTAGTCTTATAAAAAATAATAAAAATAATAACACCTTTATATTGCATAATCCCCGGAAGTTGTGAAGCAGTTGATTAAACAAAATGCATGTTAAAATAAACACATTTCACTTCAATTTAATCTTCAAGGAAAACTGATAACCTTTACTTTTAATTTCCTTGTTAGTGTGACTTGAGAATGGATGAGCCATGAGTAGACAACCGGGCGCCGCTAGCCAGGCAGCTGACCCAATCAGTGTTCAGGTCCCTGTGAGGTCACTTTGTATTTCCTGATGTTTTACACCTCTTCCCATGATTAGATAGCAAGTTTCTGCAAAATCTATTCCCTCTTAAGCTCTGTTGTGTGAACAGAAAACACTACGTTCCTTGAATAGTATTAATAATGCACTAGTTACCCAAATGCAGTACCTGAGATTCACAGTGAGGATTTCCCCAAATAAACTTTGCTCTAATGCAAAAAAATAACACAGATCATACAAGATGTTTTACCTCCCCCCCTCTCTCCTCCAAAAAAATAAATAAATACAATATTGCCCTTTTAAATCACAGCACAGGCAGTGGTCTCCCAAATCTAAAGTGTGGATCAAAATGGAAAAGAGAAAAAATAATCTCTCACTCTTCTCAAAGATCTTCAAACGGTTGCTCTTAGAAACTGCCTGACACAGAAACACCTCAAACTTCATGCCGTGAAACTGTCTCCATTGTGTCTCCAGTGAGGTGTCGGTATTGAGTAAACACTATAGGACAAGGCGGTGGGACTTTTCAGGATATAGTTTCCTACCTTCCACTATTCTACAGTGTCCGATAAGCCAGGCATCAGATGTTCTCTATTAAATCGGATGGCCACACCCAGTTGACTATCTGAACCACGCATCAAAATTATCTAAAACCTGAAAGAAAACAGTAAGACAACCAATATTAACAGTTATGCAAAAGGATAGCCAACTTATGGGACACCCTGTATTTCTAGTCTTGGGGTGCAAAACTATCCTCAAGGACTGGTGCCCAACAACTTACCAGCTAGCATAAGCCACCCTCTTAGTTATCCGGTTTTAAAAACTGTGTTTGCATTCCTTGGCTGTGGAACGTCACAACCTGGGTGATCTGAATAGTAGCCGGTTAAGGTAGTTCATATAGTAATTATTCGACTTGTTAGGCTTTAGATTTAAAACGCTGGTCGTGTTTCCCCCCCTCCCCACTGCTTGTCTTTAACCTTAAATTTTCCTTTTTTTACACAGAATTGATGCGAGAGAGAAAGAGATAAAAAGAGAGACAGTGACGGATCTCAGGGTCTCAGTCCGTTGTACAAATTGAGTTTTTTTTTGTTGTTTTTTTAAGCTGCTGTGCAAGTCATGGTTGAGAGCCACGAGCCCTGCCGTGTCCGGGGCTGCATAGACTGGTGGTCACAGTGAGTGTCCAGTGCTCTGCGCGGATATCAGCTCTCCTTGTATACAAAGAGAATGTCTTGATCTGTCCCGTAGCTCATCCGTGCCTCCTCAAAGGTGCTGGTGCTGGTGCTGCACACTCCTGGGGGACACACAGCACACAGGAAGGGGTTTTACAAGAGTGCAGCACGTGATCCACGAAATGAGACCTGTGCTTTTCTCCCAAATGTAGTACTTCTGATAATACAGATTAGTCTAATTTGTATCCGCTAACGGGGGGAGAATATCCCAGGCAGCAAGAATACTGTAAACATAGCTCTTTGAAAGAACTGAATCTTGAGAACTGAAATAAAGCCTTCTATCTGCCGACCTCTGTAGCAAATCAGCCTCAAAGAACAGCTCAGAATTGCACATTGTGTGCAGCTGGCTGGATCGGTTATGCTTCATTATGGGCACAGGGCTGTTGTCTACAAATACAATTCTAATTGATTGCCTCTGTCCTGGACAAGGTTTTGCAAACCAGTGCTCTTTGCTGTCTGAATAGATAACTCACGGTCAGAGTAGGCAGGGTTGTTGTAGAAGATGCAGCCTGTGGCCCTGTTGAAGCCACACACCACCACAAAGTGCCCCTGATAGTCCGGCTTCCTGCAGAAGCACTTCTGGCCGACAGGAAGGAAGCAGCAGTACTTGACAGGGGTCGAGCAGAGGTCACAGACCAGCAGGACCGCGTTCACCAGCACGATCGCAACGTGTCCTTGAGCCAGGTGATTCTGGATCTCCTGAATAGTTACAGAACTGGGCGAGACGAGAGCACACAGGAATTAGGAATGGTAACATTTAATTCATTTTTGTATGTAAATGATACAGGGAACATGTTATTCAATGGGCTTAGCTCATTGTTAAGTGTTGAATGGGTAATGACCTAAACAGCAATGTATCTAAATACTGCTGTTGTTTCACTAAATATTAGTTGCTTTCACTTCAGCTGTGATTTATTGGCCCACTTATACATAGAATGAAAATATGTGGAAAGAGGGTGTTTAGGGTGGTAGTATTAGGATCTGCCACTGTTAAAGATAAATAAAATGACCATGACGTGTTCAAAACCAATAAATAAATAAATAAATAAATCTATTTATTATTATTTATTTCTTAGCAGACGCCCTTACCCAGGACGACTTACACTACAATTACAATAAAATTAAGAGCAAGACACAAAATACGACTTCAGTCCTAATAACATTTATATTAAAAGAAAAATGCTGAGTAACTAATAAAATGTTTCATACCGTTTCTCCACCACTACACCGTTGGCTTCGGCTTTAGCAAACAGCTCATTGACTCTGTCCTCTTCAGTACTGAAATGCTTCTTATAAAACGACTAGAGGTGTAAACAGAGCGATAGTCAAATACCCAACACACATATACAAGCTGAACTCAGCCGATATCACCAATCAGAAACACATCACCACCTGGTTTCCAATCAATCACACTGTTTGGAGAAGATGTATCTAAATGTTTTGCTACAACGCTGAATAATGTATACAGTGCCCCCGGTTATAACGCTCCTACAGCATGTCCCCCAATTCCCTATACTAGTGATTCAATCAAACATCACATCTGGTTAGCACTATCAAATTAGCAAAGATCGAAGCAATGTTGTTGGTGTCCCACTCGCCTGGTTTCGATAGCCCTTGTCCACGCCCAGGGTCTGGGTACAGAACCTCTGCCTCACCCCCAGCTGGCACATCAGATAGGCCAGGTCGATCGTCCACACGCTCTCCGTCAACTTGAGCTCCCAGCAGGCATTCTGGAACTCTTCCTCACTCACTGGATGCAGGTACCTGTGCAAGTTGATGGTGGTGGTTGCCATGTTCAACAGGGGCTCCCAAACTTTCTTATCTGCCACCCCCCCCCTCCTCCCCTGCATTTTACATTGCTTTCTTTAAAAGGTATAACATGCTGTCCTCTGTCTTCAGTTCTACCTTATGTCTACAGCAATCTCAGGAATCCCTTTCATTTTGCTGAGGCTACAAAACTTATTACCACACTGTTTCCTGTCCAAGCTCAAGGTATCAAGAGAGAATCTCATTACACACACAACCCAACTTGCACAAAAAGTATTCTCAGTTGTTGAAGGGTATTGTACATGTGGAAGCAGTTTCAAGTAAAACCTGTCTCAGCATGTTTTCAAGGGTTTTCGTGTTCATTATTGGCGTCTTTGGGTCTCACAGTTGCAGCTCTTTTGTAAACATAATTCTGTGTGGACCACATGTATAATCAGATTCCAGGTAAGACGATGTTATCTCTGCTACCCTAACGAAACAAGAACAGTCGAAATACTTACTTCAAAACCATCCTGGAACAAGCCAGGCCACAGTCCCAGTGATACAGCTGCCGAATGACAGGCACTTTCAGTTGGACATCTAGGAAACAAACCACCCTATTACAGCACTGACATGCTCCGACTCGTGAAAAGGGAAAATCACACGCTGCAAAATTATATAACAAACTTGAGTCCTTAAGAGACGTTAAGGTGTTTGGGTCTACTTTTGTAAAATGTAACAGATGGAAATACACTTATTAGTTTAGCCAATAAAAGCTGTGTATAATTTACGTTGGATTTGTTCTGCTGGACAGGGCATTACTGATGAAAAACTAAAGTGCACGGATCTTTCTCAAGCCCGGATTGTGATGAAGGATTTCAGAGGAACAGATAGCAATTACGTTTGCTTATTTTTAGCTTGTGTACATTACAGTCTCTGGGAAAACTCTCAGGATAGCCTGGTGTGCAGTTACTATAATTGGTCAGACTTAACTTCTGCTGCTAGTATTATTATTCCCAACAATGGAGATATAATGGAGGCTATGTACGTGTTCTTTGCATATAGGTTATTTAGAAAAAAAATTAAAAAATCATTTCATATTTATTTATTAACTTTTTTTTTAATTGACATAAATACAATCTAATGATCTAACAAGTTGTGAATAAAATATCTTGAACATTCTTGATTCTTGTATCAAACTACATTCAAATATAAATATAAGTCTTCCTTATAATACCTGTGATTTAAATACTTTGTTACAATCCCTATTTCTACTTTGTCATGGTGCTGACGCCTGATTCGTTTAGCAATTGAAGGATTTATCTTAGGAAACGTTTTCTTCTTCTTATTATTATTATTATTATTACTACACTAGGCATGGGACTCTGGCCCTGGTTTTCCTTATGTGTTTGCTTTCAACTTGGCCGGCTCCAGCTGCTTTTCTGTACAGTGTTATTTGTTGCCCTGTGTCGTTCAAATAAGGGGCTACTTCAGAAAGCTCACCACAAATACATACTGGAAATGGTCTCTACATTTGTTTTAATACCAGCCAGTTACACACATAAACTAATACAGTACTGCACGTAGATACTGAGTAATGTGAAAACAGTCCGCACAGATGATTAACTATGTTAAAATAACAGCACACTGCAGTCTATGAGCTGTACAGAAAAGACACAGTCCAAATAAACGTCATCTTATTACAGTTGTGGTCCAGCCGGTAGTAAGAATAAAGCGACAGTTTTATGAGATGTTTTGTGACAAGCACAGACTGTGGTGGCTAAGTCTTAATGAAACTGACATCAATCGCATTTTATTGTACTATACAAATATGAATGATATTACTGTAACCCCATATGAACACTGCGGTACAGTGTTACACCATTTATACAGCACCCCTACGTTCTGGAACTGCTAAACCGGCTATAGTTATAGCATGGATATCTCAATAGTAAAACGGTATATTAACTACATATGGTTGCCATATGGTGCACCACAAAAAACAAAAAACGAAAAAGTAACGCACTTTCAGCTGGCCCAACGACAGATGTCTTGAACTTCTATTAGGGAGCTTGTTTTGGTCGTAAAATATACAACTTTCTCTTACCTGTCATTCTGTGTTGATGTTTTGTTGTTGTTGTTGTTTTAATCGTGCTATACTGTATCACTTGTGCTCGCTTTGAATGATTTGGATGAAGTTTTATTTATGCATGGCTTTGTTTTGTTATAAAGGGAGGTTCAGGTGCCATCGTATCGATCTTATTGAAGCAGTTTTTTTTTTGTTTTTAATTTCGGAAGTACCACTCTCCCACCGGCATTTGCCTCCCCTCCGCCCCCGATTAGGATTTCCTGCACAACTTCCTCCTTCTGATATTCAAGGGAGAATTTTTTATAAATAAATAGGAAGTACTTCTAAACAGAGCTAGAGAGAGCGAGAGAGCGAGAGAGAGAGAGAGAGAGAGAGAGAGAGAGAGAGAGAGTCTGGTTGGAAGTGTTTATCCCACAGTGCCCCCTAACCTGGATGAAGCGAAATAACAAGATGCCAAATCTCAATTTACTACTAGACTAACACACTACCACCACACATTAACATCACAAATGCTGTACATTGTACGATGGGCTTATCTTGATATATTATTGCTTACGCTAGAGTAAAATATGTATTCAATGTACTGCACGTGCTTAGCAAATGATAGAACAATACAATAAGTTTCAATGCCATTGTGTGCTCAGCAACAAGCCTGCATCTTTACTTACAACCTAGACCCGTGAACAGCTATTCATACACGCTTATTAGGTAGTTGGTTACAACTGATCAATTTGGAACATTTTCTAATTCTGATAATTCCACCCTTTACCTTAAACTAAGGTAGCTTTAGAAAACATTGGTTTCCGTAGCTTGCCTAGCTATGCGCACATCCACTAATGTAAGAGCCATGAATTGACATAAATAACATTTTCTCCATGTTAAAAAAAAACAAACAAACTCCTAGTCCCATCATGCATCACATTTGTCGTACGACGGGGTGGGACTCAAAACGGAAGAAGTTTTCGAATCCAGGTCAACGTGGTGCATTGTGGGACGCAGGATACGTACAAGATTACTATTTGAGGCGGTCGTATACACGCTGCTGCCGAACACCGGATAGACAGAGTAAACTGAGAACAACAAAGAAGACAACGTTTAAGTTTGAAAAGGTACGTTTTAATTCAATTTACAGACTTTAATAACCATGTAGTGTTATTTCTTGCAAGTTGAACGTTTCCTGCTTTGGTGAAAACGTGTCTCTAACCATGAATGAACGGCTGTGTTTAGGCGCTTGTGTCACCCGCTTACCCAGAAAAATGGAGTAAAAATTAGTGTCTGCTAGGGTAGGCTGTTAATTCAAAACGATACTTATTTTTTTTTCTGACACAGATAATGGCTTTAGAATTGTAATAGGTACACTGCGTTTCGTAGGATGTAGCGATATAATCACATGCTTTTTATAGGGGGCGGGCAGATGAGGCCATAAATCCATGCAGGGAAATATGTGCAGTCTGGGTGTAAATAAATATAGCACTTATTTTGAAAGCACACAGCTACTCTAATGTATTCCTGCATCTACTAATCTAATGAAATAAAACTAACCCATTTTGCCTTGGGAGTATTAATTGTATTGTTACCTGTGTTCGTCAGTGATCAGGTTGGGCCCTATTATTAACAATAACTTGGTGCTTTTTCTTGTACCGGGAGTTTCGATCTTACCTTGCAGAATTTTTTGTTGATGAAGCTGCGAAATAGATTAAGTCAAGTAAGTTCAGGCTTGTAATAACACAGGCAGATATGCTGTCTTTTTTTTTATCTATATACACAAAACCCAGCAGTGTTTTTTTTCAAAGTGAGTAAGGCACTACAGGGATGGAAATTAGACTCCCATTGCTTAGCAGTTTCACAATGTGTTTAATCAGACACCCTTAATAAAAACTGCAGTGGGTGAAACTGCTATGCAATGGGAGTCAAATTTACACCCCATCCCTGCTCTAGCTGAAATAATTGTCTAAGGTTATTTTAGTGGCTGGCTTGCTGTGGGAATTTGTGTTTTGTGGTGAGTTTGCTCTGTTAAGAAATGCTTGCAGCTGTGTTGCATTGGCACTATTTTGCTGTGAATTTAACATTTACTTTGTCCTACAGCAGCAATCGTAGAGGAAAGATGTCTATCGGAGTCCCAATTAAAGTTCTTCATGAGGCGGAGGGTCATATTGTTACCTGTGAAACCAACACCGGTGAAGTTTACAGAGGGAAGCTCATTGAAGCTGAGGACAACATGAATTGCCAGGTGAGGCAAAATAAAGTATTGTTGGTCCCCCTTGTATCAACAGCTCACTAATGTTCTCCTGAATTGCATTTCAGTATTGCTGTTCTGTAAAATGGATGCTATCTGATGCACTTCAACAATGTTATATGCAGAACACAGTGAACAGCAGGGTCACGCTCCACAGCATACAAATAAGAATAAACTGGTAATTCGTTTCAAACATTTGTACAAAACTAATCCAGAGCCTGTCATTGTATGCTTTGAGAAGTGTGTAAGTCGTGATGCCTAGCTGCTCTGCTGAAGCATTTGATACACTCTGACTTTTTGTGCTTGCTTACAGATGTCCAATATCACTGTGACGTACAGAGATGGCCGCGTCGCACAGTTGGAACAGGTCTACATTCGTGGCAGCAAGATCAGGTTCCTCATACTACCGGACATGTTAAAAAATGCTCCGATGTTGAAGAGTATGAAAAACAAAAACCAAGGTTCTGGGGCTGGAAGAGGGAAAGCTGCGATTCTCAAAGCCCAAGGTATGTAGTCGGCTTAAACCAGTTCTGCTTTCAGATTGAGGTTAAGCAAAGGTGTGTGTGTGTGTATAATTTATATATATATATATATAAATAAATATATATATAAATATAAATATAAATATATATATATAAATATAAATATAAATAAATAAATATATTTTTTTATTTATTACTGTAACAGCACACTAGAAAACAATTGCTGCACATGTCTTGTGTGGTTGCTTTGTCTTATCAGGACTCTCCTTGCCTGGAGGCTGACTTGGTAAGGGTTTAATTGCATAGAGGGCTTGTAATTGGATTAGCTGCTCTGAAACATACTGCATGTTTCATATTTACCTACAGGGATACACGCAGCTCTAATGCCTGTCCATGTTTAAATTTATAACCTGAGCGCTTGCCTTCAGCTGTTCTGCTTCTCCGGTTCATCTCGGTTATTATGCACTCCTGACTAGTCTGTGTTTTATTTACCACGTGTCGGTACAAGGAGTTTGTGTATCATTTACTTGCTGTTCAGGTCCACTTGCATGTGTGAAATGTTCAACATATTTCTTTTCTTTCCAGTGGCTGCCAGGGGAAGAGGTCGTGGAAGTATGGGTCGGGGGAACATTTTCCAAAAGAGACGATAATCTTTACTCTCCAATTAAAATTGATTTCATGGAGTTTTGTTTTGTTTCTTTTTGTACAGTTTTTATAATTGTTGGGTGCTTCTATTGAGATTGCAATTGCATGGAGGCTGCATTGACTGATGCAAGGCCATAATAAATGTTTTCCAACACCTGTGTTTGGCATTTGTTTTTTTACTAGCATGGATGATGAAACAAAATCATGGTGGAACAACGCTGCCAAAATATGTACATACACCTACAAATCTGATACTAATCAATACTACTCTGTACCCCTAAAATGTTTAGTATATGTGAGAAAGCAAATGCTGTGTTTTTACAAGTAGTGTTTGAATTTTGCCAGTTAATGTTCAATAGAGTGTAACCGACTTTCCGAAGTCGCCATGTGGCAGCCAAAGATTGTTAATGGTAAGCAAATGGTCACCTTTGTAAATGTTTATGTAGTGATCAAAGTCTTTAAAACAAACAGATGTACTTTGCTGCCTCCCTATAGCTAAAGTATATTTAAAAGCTAACCATTAGTAAAATATCTTTGCTACTCTAACAGCAAAACAATGCTGTATGTTCTTGAATGTAAATGCAACCTTCTGAAAAAGGCATAAGTGTCTGTATTGGTTAAGCTACTTAAAAAGCAATGATAGCCTTTCTCTATTACTTGTACAGCTTTCAAAACAGGCTATAAACTTTTGTATAGGTCTGCAACCTACATTTTAAAAAAAAAGTACAATGCACAGGGCATTCAGTATATGCTTGTCTTCTGTGCAGAATAATCAATTGGGCATTTAGCCAAGGCTACATTGTTTACACAATATGAAGGTAATGGTTTTTGCTAGAATGCCTTTGTGCAACAGTGAACGGTGAAAGTTTTAAAGTTACGGGAAAAATGTTGTATTTATTTGTAACAATGTATTGTATATGGAAACACATGATTAAAATAGATCTTCACGGTATATTGGTGTTTTTAACAAGCAGACGGTACAATACCTGGGCTGTTTAAAGTGTGAATGTGTTATTCTTTTTTTTTCCCAAGTTAATCATTTATAGTGATATGTTGCACAAGTAGATCAATATTACTGTTGCATCAAAGCCAATGTCAAAACCCCAGATGCTACTACCGGATAATAAGAGGCCTGATCTTTCCCAGTCTGCATGTTTTGCATTATTAATAAGCACGGCCCGAGTTATAAATACATTTATTTTTCGCGAAGTAAAAATGGGCTGGAACAAATTAGTGTGCCCTAGTTAAACTATTATGATAATAATCATGCATGGTTTCTTTAAAAAACATATATATATATATATATATATATATATATATATATATATATATATATATATATATAAACATCGCAGTGTACCATGCTGCTGTGAAGTCAAACGAGAGGACCCTTTCTTTTGCAGTATTACACATGTACTTGGACTCAAACACGGGCACCTTTTTGTCAATATATGGTATATGAAGGGGAAAATGTGAACCTGATTCGTTTTTACGATTGGTCTGTCACTTCTGCGCTCCAGCCAATCAGCGCCGGCAGTCTTCTCCCCGAATCTGCAGCTTTATTTGCAGGCAAAAGTCGAGCGGAGAGCGGAAGGGTAGAGAGAAAGTGAAGAATGGTTGGTATCTGTTCACGTGAAAAATGAAACGGTAATGGCTCATTGTTTTATTTTGAATCTTGAAATTGGAAATAGATATGGGAAATAAAAATGCATTTTGTAAGTGCAAATGTTCATATGTTTAGATTTTTTTTTACAATGGAAGCAGCTGTTTCTTGTTCATACATTTATGTACATCTTTTTTCGAGAAAAAACAGGCACATTTTCTGTTTCTGAATGCACAGTGTATTTGGCACACATCGGATGTATTTTCTGGTAGATTAATATAAAACATACTTGTATTTATTGCGGTATATTGTGTTTGCTATAAGAGAAATGTCTATACATGACAGTATGCCTCCAGGGAGAAGAATAAGGTGGCCTCAATTCGTTTGCAACCGAGTTCTTTCCAAGAGGCATTGGTTGTAATGCAAATCTAGGGCAGATGCATGTGATTTTATTTCTGGTGATAACCACAGTGAATCAGTCGACTGCACTAAAATGGTGTTTTCTGTATAGCAAGGGGGCTACAAGGGCCGCGATCGAGTACATTAAGATAAAACCGGATAATAAGAGGCCTGATCTTTCCCAGTCTGCATGTTTTGCATTATTAATAAGCACGGCCCGAGTTATAAATGTACCGCGGAGCTGACACACCATGCAGATTCTCCTTTGAAAACCAAAAGGAAATTAAAAGTGCCGTGTGTCTGCATCCCACTCGAGTTGCTTATTTTGCTATTGCTTAACTATTTGTAGTAAATGTCCGCTGGGTCTTAAAGCCCTGTCACTTTGACATGTGCAGAAGAAGCGGGTCATAATAACACTTGTGATCGAGCCATGTATAACCTCAGTAATCTAAATATACCATGCCTCTTTAAAAACCTCTAGTAGAACCGAGTTCAAAACGGGTATGCGCAGAGGCGCCTGCGAGAGGTCTCAGTACGAGACTATACAGCTCATGTCATACTATTGTATAAAACTGTACGGATGGTCAACATTAAATTATATATTTATTTGTTACAATATCACATATTTTCAATGTGACGGTAATGAACTGTAGTGATGGAAATTGACTCCTATTACATAAGTTTCAGCCATTCAGTAAATAAAAATAAACAGGAGTCCACACATGTTAACTGGGTTATGTCTAATTAAGCCCTGAAACGATTCGACCTATTATGCAATGAGTGTCATTTGTCCACCCACGTTTTGCAAAACAATCTATTTGATTTGCTGATTCTACATGCGATTCAGAATCACAGAATATAATGAATGCTGTGCTGTAATTTTACATTATATGATGGATATAATATGTGAGCTCTTGTCACCACAGACAATATTATACTGGTTGATAATCCAACATAACTCATAATACCAGTGCAACAGAAAGAGGCAGATTCACTACTCAGTGACATCCAGAAAGGACAGTCAGGTTTTGTCATTTGAGTGGACCTGCTGTAGTGGAATTTCACTCTTGGATCTAAGTCGAAAGCAGAGCAGTGGGAGGCTGTAACCATAAGATCCTGACTTTGCTCCACCAACACAGCAGAACTAGTTATAGGCAGAATTTTGTAAAGGCAGGCAAGTACAGCTTTAAATGAATTACATTTATTTCTGTGCTTTTGATATTGTGCATGCATATCAAACTGCTGTAGATAGTAGATTCCAGATGGCTTTGATTGCTGTTTGTATTTTGTATTCGGTCCGCTCCAGTGCTTTCCGGGGTGATAAAGGCTGGGGCATGTGACATTGTTTTGATTCACAAGCCCTGGTATCAGGAGCCCCATAGACCGACATGATGGGAACATCTGTTTGTTTCTGGGGCAGTGAACGCTGTTCGAGTACAGCAAGCAATTCCCACGAGGGAGCAAAACAGCACTGAGTTTGAGCAACTAACGCAATGCAGTGGGCTTGTACGGTTTCTTGTATACAAGAAGAGGGGAGAAATTATTAGTATAGAGACTGTCAGCCAGCCATTCCAGGGTTTAATAGTTAGATTCTGTAAATGTGCTCAGCATTGCCCTTGGAGTTATAAACTTAAATACTGCTTTATGGAATAGTTTCAGATGAAACAGCAATAGATCATTGTACATTTTGGAGTATTTTCCGATCATGTCTGTCTGTCTGTCTGTCTGTCTGTCATGCTGAGGGTTCTTAGAACTGTCTGTCGGTCACACTCCACATGGTGAACACAGTAACTGCTTGATTTTGCATCAGTTCTAAGATCCCTCAGCATGTACCTGCACTGTGGTTTCTAGACCTCCTTACAGGTCTGCAGTGTTGAAGGAGTGTAACGGCTGTGTAACATGTAGCATCCCTGTTTCCTACCGTGTGCAGTGTGTGGATAATTGGGAAGGAAGTGTGTAGGAGTTTGTACAGTACAGTACAAGCATCAGAGATATGAAGTGCTGGGACAAATGTTTAAACAAACTCAATGATTCAAATGTATTCAGAGGCAGAAACAACCCTGGTCGTGATTGCAACATACAAATTACCACTCTGTATTCGTTACCTTTAGACAACCTGGCTCAGTGCCTGTTGCTGCATTTTCCATTTTGGCTGTGCCTTTATGCAACTAGATTCTGGCCAGCTATAATTGACCATTTATGGGAACATTTACTCACTCGGCCAGTGTTTGGAATAACAAGTTGTTCCTGTGATACATCACTGACACGTCAAAGTTAATATTCTTAGATTCGGGGGCATTCTCTTGACCTAGCAGAGTCCTGCAAAATTCTGGATTGTGATGATGTGCCTGTGGTTGCCTAGCCACGTTTTTATTGTGGTTCAGCCATAGCATGAGTTGTGATCTGTGAATCTAACATTGGAAATATTATTTTTATTTGTTTATTTAGCAGACGCCTTTATCCAAGGCAACTTACAGAGTCTAGGGTGTGTGAACTGTGCATCAGCTGCAGAGTCACTTACAATTACGTCTCACCCGAAAGACGGAGCACAAGGAGGTTAAGTGTCTTGCTCAGGGTCACACAATGAGTCAGTGGCTGAGGGAGAATTTGAACCGGGGACCTCCTGGTTACAAGCCCTTTTCTTTAACCACTGGACCACACAGCCTCCTCAGCCTCCTCAATATATAGGGCCTTGCCACTTAATTAGGAACACATCCTGGAGATTCACTTTAGACGTGGGTCCTTCTGTTTATTCTGTATTTATATCTTAGCCATTACAGGGAAGATGTATCCCTTTCCCTTCCAGAATGAGCTTTGACAAATAACCCCCCCACAGGGACCACCAGGGATGCTGAATACATTAGGAGCAGCTCAAAAGCAATCTGAAGCTCTGTTTCAATCCAGATTCATTGGCACACATTGTAGTGTATGGTTGTGTCCCTGAGTCCCTGTCATTGTAGAATTAAAATAGAAGCTTTTATCAGATGCCAGCTAGCCAGCTGTTTGCTGAAGCCTGTGGAATTTCTCCATTGGTAACTTCTACCATGTCATCATACACAATATATAGTTAGAATTAAAATGTGTGTTTCTATACACCACTTCTCCCATATCTAACCGTGCACGGCTGTTTTCATGCATGCAACAAACAAGTATGACATCACATTATTTTAAATCTGTCGACTGGATTTTTGCATCTGCTTTGATTATACTGTATGTTCTTGTAAACTGGTTGCTTATAAAGGTACCCATTGTCTTCCCCATCAATGATTTCAACACTCAAGAAGAAGCCCACTCATCAGTCCCTCCAGACTATTATTTGCTTTGATAACTGAGTAATTACATGACTTGAGTCGTGTTTATAAATGTCTTCCTAAGCAGTTTGCACTAATTACTCCTGGTATTTTCACTCTGGCAGAGGCGATTTTGCCAGTCCAAGGGCAGTCTTCTAGCTAGTGCTGTGTGAAACATGCCTTTCTTCATTAGAGTCTGTTTGTGTTGCTGGTGGGAAACAAAACGAACACTATGTGGCAGAGCTGCAGTCATTCATGCAGAAGGACTATTGTACAACTTACTTTCTAATCACCCTGTATGTGGATGTGGGTATCGGTTGGCAGTATTTGTGCAGTGAATGTACAATATGTAAAATAAGTGGCAGAAGCATTGCATAGCAGATGTATCACATTTCCATGAAACACATTTCTTTGTTAAGGTAAGTCAAGTCATCAAGGGAACAACTCATTCAGATAGAGTAGGTTTTAGACATTTTGTATTACTTGAACTGGATTCTGTTGAAGGAAAATGTGCATTGGTCCTGTTTATTCAGCCACATGCTTAATTTGTACCAGGTTCTGATGAATACTTGATAAAGATTTTTCTGGTCCTGTACATTAGTTGAAGCATCATCAGGACAAATGTGCCTTGCCATTTAGGAAAGATCATTTGTGGGGGTAGAAGCAGCACACGCAGCAGAGCACTAAGCCTGAAGCTTCAAGAGGAACGAGAGCACGGAGGAAGAGTGTGCAGAGCAGCACAACAGTAATCGGCAGGCTGCACTGCTATAATAAAAAAACCCAGCCTCCAGAACAATACATCACAAAGACAAGTGCTTCCCATGCAGAGAGTGGCCGTGGGAGGCAGAACATCCAGGCTGACCTTCTGTGAAGATGGAAGAAATTGCTGGGGCGGTTTACACTTGGAGGGGGTGACTGAAGAGAGCCAGGGGCATCTGAAGGGGGTGTGAACGCCCACAGTCATCTATTTTAGACAGTGGGTGGTGGGAAGAGGTTTTACTGTGATCTTGCTGTAGTTCAGCTGCATTTCTTTTGAAGAGATGACGCACAGGGGTGCATCGTTTGTTCTTTTTCAAAGAAAAGCACCCCTTAAATGTGCATAAGCAGTAAGAACTAAAAGTCTAGTTTCACTAGTTTTGTTACTATGTCTGTTTTGTTTTCCTTTTCAACAGTATGGTGTAAATTGCACTCAAGTGTTTTTTCTTCTTTCTGCTTTGTCTCTGGCATTTGAGCAGCAGACTGACCGGGGCAGGTAGGCGATGCACTGCACCCCTCTTTCGCATGAGTCCCATCGCTGCTGCAGTACAGCATGGTAACCCTCTGCAGAGCTGCACACTGAACTACTTGATAGCTGCTGGTTGCATGCATGTTGAGAGGCATTATTAATAATAATGAGCCTTTCCCACAGGTGTGTGTTGTGTGCTGTTAAGCAGCCATTACAACATGAGCATGTGAAATGTAAGCACTGACTGCTTTGTCTCTGGAATTGGCCCTCCTGTGTGTCTTCCTGCACTACTGTAGTCCAGGTGTAATGGTTCATCGTGGATCGATCATTCGTGATGCTTTCTTTACATGATATATCGTACAGTAATAGAGAGATGTATTGTAGTTCACCAAGTGGTTCTTGAATGAATAGGTGTATTTTATAGTTAGTATAAATACATACTCTCCCTGACCCATTAAATTGGTGTTTTAATATAATAGTCCATCATTGATCATTTGATCGTATTATACATCATGCAAGTACCCTATCCGGGCCATCACGTGTATTGCGTGTTGTGATACGTAGTGTATCGTTACGCCCCTAGCCAGGGGTCTATCTGGTATTTTCAGTCCAGGCTTTTGTTCCAGCCATGCTGTTTAAGAGTAAGTAGCTTCAAATGTCATGCTAATTACTATTTTTACATTTCCCTTCCTACTTCAGGGTGTATGCCATCCTTCTTAGTAGCTCTGATTTATGGTGCTCTATTATTTTCTCTATATCCGCCTTAACCTAGATTTGAGCTCGTCTGGAGAAAGTGTCTGCACTGAAGAGCGCTCCTCATTCAGTTTAAATCATGTGACAGTGTAACCTCTGACCTGCTCCACATTTATACACACACAGGGGAGTAGGTTGGGTTGGAAGAGTTGAAAGGTCACACCGTGACAGGATTTTAATGGCACGAGGAAGGCTGTGCAGTGCTGGCACTTAGGATTCCCCAGACAAGCTCAAAGCAAGTTCACAGCCAGGTGAAGGCAGATTTAGAGAAACATGATAACTCGGTGTTGAAGCAACAAAACCCAGAACCATTCACAATGGTTATAAGCACCAAATAGTACAGGAAGTGTACAAAATACATTTAAATGCCATTTGACGCCGCAGTGAATTGGTTCAGGTTCATTTAGTTATTCTATTGGACCAAGTAAACCCCTGTCTAGACCCTAAAGACCCTAAAGCACCTATTAAAACCTATAGTGGGTCAGCATCCCAGTACTGGAGTTGTCTGGACTGCTGTAGACCATTCTGTACTCTCTGCAGAACAGGAAAGACAACCATGTAATTGGCTGAAGAGGTTAAGAGAAACTACGTTACCCCTAATGCCTTGCAAGCGAAGTGTTATCCCCGTGTCAGAGCTCATCATTAATTTGATCGTATCATAGACAGCTGTTGGGCACCAAGGCAATTTAAGGGAATGCAAGTTATGTTTTAAGGCAGCGCAAGCTTTGTGATTAGAGCCATAGGGAACATCACAGTGCCAGTCTCATGCACTGCAGACTTGAGATGTCAAACTGAAATATTTCTTTACTAAACTGACAATGGAACTTGCTTGTCATAATTCTACGGCAGGGAAAAATCAGCTGTACTTGCACACCAGACGGCCTAAAGATTATGTTTCAGGCACTGAGTTGAGACAGAAAGGGGATTAAAGGGGTAATGAAAGACAACTCTGGGACAGGAGCCTCTTTTCCAGGGATGACCGGAAACAGGAAATCAATTAAACAAAACACAGCATGGAGGCGTGTGCATCAATCAGATACGTAGATCTGAATAAATATGCAGACAAGGGTTATCCACAGACACAAAGAATACATATTAAGAGAAATTAGAAGGATGGCTTTGAAAATGAGAATGCATTCTGAAAGGGATTTCAGTAGCAGGAAGGGAGGATACTGTAATTCAAGTATATCAATCTCAGTATTTTACTGTCTGTCTTGCACATAAACAAAAATAATGAAATATTGAAAACAGTTCCTTACACAGTACAGTACAGTTTACTGCCAGCAGTGAATTAAACAAATTTGAATTACCAATTATAGAATTGAGAAATAAAAAGTACTGTATGTTCTGTATAAATATTGAAAAACTGGCTTTTCTGTAGAGAGCGAGAGAGAGATAGCTGTGTATCAATTAAAAAACTAGAATACATAGAAATGCGAGACCTGACGTTCTGCCTTTCCCTCTTCCAGCCTTGTTACCTAAAGGGCTGATGGATGAGCAGTCTGGCGGCAGTTGGGACGATCGCCATGTCATCATGTGTTTCGAGTCAGCCTGCTGCTGAGAAGACTGTTTGCAGGGATGAGCAGAGCAGCACCAGAAAGACCAAGCAGCAGCAGCAGCAGCATCCCCCGGACCTTGTGTGCAGCATTTCACTACTGAACCTGGACGTGGGCATGGAGTCCCTGATTGTGGTCACAGAATACGACCCGAGCTCGGCCGGGCAGGGCGACGGCAAGGACATGGACAGCTGCAATTCCCCCGAGCTTCAGCCCGACTGCAGCCGGCTCACTGAAGCGGGGGTCTCCGCGCCCCTCTTCAGGAACGAGCAGAACCAAGGGGGACAGGAGGCCAGAGTCCGCCTCAACCTCTCCGACCGCAAACTATCCCTGCAGGAACGCTCCCAGACTGCCCAGTCTCCGGGCAGCAACCCAGGGGTAATCGGACGCTACATTTACCCCTCCCTGCCCTACTCGCCTGTCACCTCGCCCCTCTCCTCCCCTCGCCTGCCACGGAGACCCACGGTTGAGTCTCACAGAGTCTCGATCACTGATCTGCAGGTAGGACTGGACCTGACGTGTCTGTATTGCTGCAGTTCTGTATTCCCAAGGAAACAGAAAACATGGCATTTTTGATGATGGGGCTTTGACCTTTTATGAGGGTATTTATGGATCTTCTGTATGCTTTTTAGTGACATTTGTAGCTGTTTTTTCTTTAGTTAGGTTCACTAAACTTGTTTCTAATCTGCCAGTACAGGAATTGGATCTGTAACAAAATTAAGGGGTTTCAGACAATCCAGTTTCACAGGTTTAGGAACATGTAACACACGTTAAAGTCTTGAGGGGTTTTTTGGTTTTTTTTACCTGCAGAAACAAGTTGATTTGTCACACTTGTCCTGGTCATTTCACCTTTCTAGGGCATGCCGCTTTCATTATAATTTATTTTTTTAACAGATGAGGCAATGAAGGGATGGGGTTTAGAAAGGAGGTGTGACCTCATCATTCTGTGTGAAAAGCAAGCTCATGTGAAGTGGAAAGCTTTCAGTTTGACATCTCAAGCCTGCTATTAAAACCAGAGAAAACTGCACGTGTTTTAAACCCTTGAAAGTGTGATTTGTGTGCTTCTTGCTCTTTATTTTATTTTAAAAGCCTTGTCGACGTGGACTGTAACACACACAGAGCTGTTCTATTTCTGTTCCAAATGCACCAGTTGGAGCTCCTTGTGTGTTTCCTGTGTTTCACTGGGCGCCAGTATACGGTGCCAGTTACACAGGGCAGATTTCAATGCACTGTGGACTTCCATCTGTTGCATTCACAAATGCATGTCCCCCAAAATAAAAAAAATTCCCTTGACAAATCGTAGCCTTTAAAACATACTGACATCATCATAAATCTGTCAATTCGTCATTTCTACAAATTCATCATCTGCAAATGCAAATCGGTTTATGTATCATCCCAATCCTGGAGACAGTAGTGCAACTGTTTTTGAGTTAAATATCTTTCTTTACAAGGTGGGATCTTGATGGCAGGCCAAAATGTTGGGAGCCCTTGAGCCAGCTACCCTCTCATCCTCCAGTTCCACCCCAGCTCTAACCAGCAGGACCCCACGAGCAGTGAGAGGCTGCCTCACGGTTAATTAAATCCGGATTAACAGATTCAGGGTTAATTAAACAAAAGCACGGCTGTTCTGAGATGATTCAAGAGCGAATCCATAGAGAAGCACACGTGCTACATGATAACAGAATACCTAGAAGTACATTATAGTTCTATGATTAATAGATTAGAATGCAGAGTTAATAACACAGTGTTTGCTAGCTGTATGTCAGAGAGATCTCACCTGGATTTGTATGCTTTTATACAGTAAGCGCACGACTCGTGTGAAGAGAAAAGCACTTAGTACCAGGGTTTATTTAGTATGCTGGGGGATTTTAAAACTCAGTGTCTCAGCTCTAGCTAGAAGATAGTCAAAAATTAAAAAAAAACTTGTGTGACTACAGTAAAGGTAAATATTATCCTTGTTAATAGCGTGAGGCAAGAATAAATATTTAACATTAATATGGAGCTCTGTTAGTTTTATATTATGTGGCTTGAGCAGGGCACTTTGCTTGTTGTATTTAAAGTCGCAGTACTGTTAGATTTTAAAATCCATTTCCATGGAATTCCCACAGCTCCCTTTACCACTGTTAAGACGAAAGTTTCAATAAAATAAGAAGATTATTTTCTTCATTTTGAAACATCACAGGATGCAACACTGAAAAGCACTGTCTCTTCCCTGCTGGTCCTCAGCATTACAGTGAAGGAAAGAATGCCTTTCCAGTTGATCATAGCTTAGAGTTTAAATATTTAAGCATTGCATAGTGTGTACAATGGACACCACTTTATTTCATGTTCAGTATGTCTTCAAAGTCTTTGCCATGTATAATATGAAATGCTGTTCACATTCAGCCCTATACAGCTTTATATACTTGCTTAGAAAGCAATTGACTTCTTGTGATGGCTTTTCTGATTGCAAACATTCCAAACAGATTCAAGTTTAAACCTTTAACAGTTTTAATACTAAGGTTTAAATGTTAATAGAGGCAAAAAAAGAAGCGGTTAAAAAATAACTGGACGTATTTAGGGTTGGGAATAACTACACTAATCACACCACCTAAATAATGTTTTCATTCACTTCATTCCCAGTCTTCTTCTCCACATTTATTTGGCATTGTGAATAGGGTTTAACACCATTACATTGTATAGCTTTCTGCTAAATTACATACCCTTGTTCTCATTAGCCGTGTTTTTTGTTTTGTTTTTACAGGACTGTGTGCAGCTCAACCAATACAAGCTGAAAGATGAAATTGGAAAGGTACAGTAAGAGAGAAGTTGGCCTCTGAGGCAGAAGGCAGAGTGGCAGAGTTGTTTCAGCTAAGGACTGGGGGTCGGAGGATTGTGATTTGGATTCACAGCCAGACATTTCACCTCCACAGCCCAGTCCAACTGTGAAATTGGTTACAAACCGCAAGCAGGTCCCCTGCTGCCGGTACAATCTGGCAGCCCAGTTGGGAATGTAATATAAAACTGCCTTTCGGGGAACAGACTTGAGCACACATCACAATGACTGCGTGCATAGCAGTAGGAGTCATGTCCCGTTTTACTGCAAGCTTATACAGACAGATACGGTATCTTTTGTAAATCTGCAATAGCAGTACATGGTTTAGTAAGGAGCAGTTATATGTTTGTAACTGTAAATTAACTGACATGCAAACATGTCTTCCTAACGCTTGTCTTTCTTCTTTTGACCAGGGCTCCTATGGAGTTGTCAAGCTGGCGTACAATGAAGATGACAACACCTACTATGTACGTATGGGTGCATTGCATGGCTTGTATAGTATGGATACATGATTCAAAAAGATGTCTAAGATGGATGTGAGATCATTTCTCATTTTTATCAATGAACATCTCAATGACTTCTTGGTTATTCTAAGAACTTGATTAACAACTTAGGGTTTATAGGCTTTTAGTTTTTGAGCTCTTTCACTTTGGAACTCGCTTACAAATTTTATCCTGAATGCTGAGTCAGTAATTTTACATCTAAGCTCAAAACATTCCTCTTTGAATTGGCCTTTCACTAGCGAGCTTGTGCTTGTTTGGTTTGCAGTTTATTTTTAATTTTTTTAATTTTTGGTTGCCCATGAAGGACACTATATAAATGAAATTGGTGTGGTTGGGTATGGTAACAGACTCCCGAAGTTAAGAAACTTTGTCCGTAATTGCATTATCTACAGTATCTACAGTGATGGCTTATGTGAATATGTAACACACTGCCCACACTAAGCACTCAATAGAGCTCTGAGCCCTGTCTGCTTCCACTCTGTTTTTGTTGACACAGTGGGGACTAAATTAGGCATTAAGGTTCCGCCCTCCAGTCCAAGCGAATTCTTTACAGTTATTTGCAGAGTATAAAAGAGGATTTACTGTAAGTGGGCTCTTTCCTGCTGTTGTTGTTTTGTTCCACAGGCAATGAAAGTTCTTTCCAAAAAGAAGCTCATGCGACAAGCTGGCTTTCCTCGTAAGTGCTCATGTAAAACTTTAAAAAGATCAATTACACACAGGTGGTGAACCCTTAGCATATGTAAAGGGCTGTGTTGTGTGATGCACCATCGTTACTAATGCTGATAGAATAGAGAGAATTGAAAATCCGGATCAACTCATCCACCACTGGAAATACTTCATGAAGAAGAAGTAATTAATAGACTGAAAATCCACTATTTTAATAATTTGCTGTTCAGCTATTAAAATAGTGAGTTTTCAGTTTATCAATATATAAAACATTGATGTAAAACCCTCTGTAGCCTCTTGAATATCCCACAGTCAGTGGGCTAAATAAGGTTTTTTAAAAACGTTTGACAACAGCTACTTTTTTACTTTGCCCCTTTTGGAAATCGTACTGATAACAAGACTAACTATTAATTATTTATTTGGCAGATATTCCTTTCTAACAAAGCCTGTTATAAACCTCCCCCTTTTTACAGGTCGGCCCCCCCCACGGGGTGCTAAAGCCGTCCCTGAGGGCCCCCCTCAGCCAATGGGACCCCTGGAGCGAGTGTACCAGGAGATTGCCATCCTGAAGAAGCTGGACCACCCCAATGTGGTGAAGCTGGTCGAGGTGAGGCTCTCCTGAATGCAAGCAGGAACGATGTGGAAATGGATGGATTCAAAACACTACAGTTAGAAACCCTTCAGCACTGATATTGTTTTTTTTATTATGAACACCATATTCAAGTCAAGAGGATCCATTAACATGTACAAGAAAGAAAGCCTGGTAAAGTTATTGTCTGAAAGACAGATGTCAATTTTGGGCAGAATTATGAGTTTTGGTACAATATTTAAGACAGAGTGCCTCTTTCAATCCAAACTAAACTGCCCACACACATGACAGATTGTATAACACTTTTGCCCTTCCAAAACACAGACATGTGCTCACACTGGTGGAAAGTATAAACCTCAAATTCATGTGGCGGTAATAATCATAAAAAATCCAGGCCTTACTGACGCCCACTCTTTCCCGCTGTAAACTTCAGAAAGGCAATATTCAATAATTGTAAGCGTGATTTGAAATGTGACACATCTCTGAGTTGAAGTGACAGTCCGTGCGCTCTTCAAGTTAACCCACGGCTCTGGGTCTGTAAACTGACACTTCGAATCAGTTCAGGGGCTGTTGTCAACATAGTCAACGCTGCTTTTCTGCCCACTAAGCCGCAGCTCCCGTGAACGAAGAACACCTCACACACACCGGCAAACAGCAGCAAGAATTCATGTTCAGATTTTTGCATATAGAACGGCTGGTGGTGACGTTTGGATTTGTTAGTCAGGACACAGTGATGCTTTTGTTCCTCTCTCCCCTCTTCTCTCTTTGCTGACCAGGTGCTGGACGACCCCAGTGAGGACCATCTGTACATGGGTGGGTGTGCTTGCAGTACAGCCGTCTGTCCCGGTGAACAGACCCAGGCAGGGGCTTGTCGGTCCCAGCTGTGTCTCTGCAGTGTTCACACGTTGCAGTCAGACAGCTCTGCACCAGCACAGCTTGTGCTGGTGACCCGAGATACAGCTTTAACACTTTCATGCAGGAAATGTTGAAAACTGCTGAAGCAAAAGTAGTTTTGGACACATACTGTAATAAATATAGCATCTTCATATGAGGTCATCATATTGGTGTCTTTCATATGTTCCCATTTAAAGACTAGAAGAGAGTTTTTTATGCGTCCACATATGGGGTTGCCATGCATGAAAGGGTTATAAAAAAAGTTGTTTTGTTGCATTTCTTGCAGCTGTTCCTACATTCTTAACTAAATAACTCTTGATACCAACCTAAATTATAAAGATGAATCTTTTTTTGAAATATTTGTGTTAGTTAAGAAGACCAGAATTTCAGTCGTGTACAGACAGCAGAGTCAGTATTTTGTGAGGCCAGGTGAGTGTGAACCAGTACGTACACATACCTCATAATGTAGCTATTAGTAAATCCACAGTTTATAGGGTTACACCATAAGATAAGTAGGAGGCTGAGAGGCTATGATAAACGTTTGGGGAAGATTAGCACAAATTCAAGGCAGTTATGTTTGCATGGTCAGTGCATAGGGGTCCACATTTTGAGTATCCTATAATCTTCAAAGACAACAACCAGACTTGTTCCTGATCACTAAGGGTTAAGCACCCACCTTGTGTCTGTGTAACTAGTGGTGTAGAAACCTACTTACTGCCTTTTAATTCAATCTCGACTACCTTTACAAGTAATCTTGTTAGTCTTGTGTGATCTCTTTAAAATCTATCTAAATCGGCTGTCACTAGCAGGCTGTCAGTCCGGTTCATTCAGAGCTTGTCGTCTTGCTCAATAGCTTCAAGCAAGATTGTCAAGTCCCGCTGTCAGAAAACATTCATGCATTGACCTGTATTTGATGAAAAACTGTCCTGAAAAAAAGCACCACCTTGTATTAATGTTGTATTTCTTTCGCTTGCAGTGTTTGAACTGGTGAAACAAGGGTAAGCTGAGCAATGTGCATGTTTTAATTCATATACATGAAATAGGAATTCAGTAAAACTACATCGACAGTACCACATAAAGATATACGTAGACAAGTTCAGGCTTTTGTAAACGTTGTATGGGATTTCTTTTTTATACTGCCTGAGTCGACAGGCTGCTTCTGTTATATCCCAAAGGTACTCCACTACCATTTTAGATTTTTTTTTCGCAGTAAAAAACCTGTACCTCTGCTATTGCATTCAAGCACAGCACACTGCACCAGCACAAAATAATCACATTTGTTGCTCTTTTTTGATTTATTTTTTCAGTGCTGTAATGGAAGTTACAACAGACAAACCCCTAACTGAAAACCAGGCACGATTCTACTTCCAGGATTTGTTGCGGGGAATCGAATTTTGTAAGTGTCGGAGCAATTTTCAAAACGTAACCAGGCTTAGACCAGTACTTCTTATAGTTTTTTTAATATAAATAAAAACATTTTAATGACTAGCTTAAAGTGCAGTCTGGAGCCAACAGAGGTGAAAGATCACTATATTAGGCTTTCAAAAATGGCAGGACACCTGTGTTTTATTATTCCTCCGGGCCAGTGCACTATCAGAAGATAATCCACCGGGATATTAAGCCGTCCAATCTGCTGGTGGGGGAAGACGGGCACATCAAGATCGCAGACTTCGGAGTCAGCAATCAGTTTGAAGGCACGGACGCCCTGCTGACCAGCACTGTGGGCACTCCAGCCTTCCTGGCTCCTGAGACCCTGTCCGAGACCAGGAAGAATTTCTCAGGCAAGGTAACCAAGCGCCATTGTCCCTCAGAGCCGCGTAAGGAACATACAATCACCTGTGCATGTTTCCTGGCTGTGTACAGGGTGCAGTCCGCACTACGGCACTGATTTATATTAACACCATAATGCAATTTGCTCCATGTTTCGTTTAAGTAAAATTAAACTGTATTAAACAAGTAACAGATAATAAAAATCAATTTAACTCAAAGGTGCACCTGCAAGTTATGTTACATTAGCACGTTTTATTTTTCTTTCCCCAAAAAAATGGTGCAAATTGCTTTTTATGTGATTTAGATTTGGCTCTACAAGTTATCATGTGAGCAAACAATATAATCAACCAGTGAATAGAGGATAGGCTGGTGGACTAGTCGTTCAGTCCATGGTAGCTGTTGTTAATTTGCCTGTACAGTGCATACTGAAGTATATTATTCCTGTTGGATTGTGGTACCAGTTTGGTTTGGAACCTAAGGTTCATGTTTGTTTGGATATAGGACTGTAACTGCTTGTGTTGTGTTGCTTGTCTCTTCTATGCAGTCCAAACCATTTTCTTTGCTTCTCTTTCAAGGCGTTGGATGTCTGGGCCATGGGAGTCACTTTATACTGCTTTGTGTTTGGACAGGTAATAAAACATATGAGGTGTGTGCTGTTCTCATTCAAGGAAAGAAAGTGAATGAATGCCATAACAGTAATCACAGATGGTGAGATCTAATTTGTTTAAGTTTCTCTTTATGTAGGATCTTAAACTAAAGCTACAGTAGCTGCCCAAGAATAATAATAATAATAATAATAATAATAATAATAATAATATCACATACGATAATAATAATAATTCACAAAAAAGTTCTATTATTTCTTCAGACACCTGCTTCTGTTAGTGTTACTTTGCTCGTCCTTGTTTTTCATCATTCTAACCTCTTTTGTTTGTGCAGTTAATTTCCCTTTGGAAATTCCACTTCAATAAAAGCTCCAGTTGTGTCCCGCAGGTGCATGGAGTTTAAAAGGGGTTGGATATTTCAATGCTGTGAGTGGGTGTACAGGGACATCTTTGTGAGCTTGCAGACGATCAGCCTGTGCAGTTTCATCTGTTCTTTTATTGGCATGAGTGTAAAGAACTGCACCTGGCATCCTGCACATCAAACCCTCTCCCTCAAATGGGGTTTGAAGGGTGGGTTAGAAATCTTGAGCGTGTTTTTCAGTCTTGCTTTAAAGAGAAGCGTTCTCCTTGTGAACACCTGTTCCTTTCATCTGCTTTAGCGCTTGTCACAAGTGCCAAATTCCATTTGCATTTCAGTGTCCCTTCATGGATGAGCGCATATTGAGCCTGCATCACAAAATTAAGAATCAGCTTGTGGAACTGCCAGAGCAGTAAGTGCCAGGGATCTGCGTTGTGTTCTGTACTTGTGTTTTATTTACCCCCTCCCTTGCCCTCTAATTTACCCTTCCAGTGGTAACTCGCATATGGCATCAGTCCCTATAGCTATGCCCAACAGTTTTGCATCATCTAAAATTTTAGGATTGAGACATTAAAAAAAAATAAATAAATAAATAAAGTACAGTATTTCTTGTTAAATTTCAATATGTCACATTTTTTAATTTGTCAGTTTTTCGTTAAGTATATGGAAAACTATAAAGCAGTAAGAATTCAATATGTTAACGTACCATTATGCAGCAGGTTTCATTAAACTTTATGAAGCAAAATGTGTTCATTTTATAGAGTGATACAAAACCTTTGGCCATAGCTGTAAACAGTGCCAGATACTGCCACACTATATGAATCTGGCAGCAATGTGAGTGCTTGAGACCCATGTATGTGATGGATCATTGCCTAGGGTTATAATGCACACTGCAGTGTTTAGTAAAGTATTACCTAAAAATTTGGAAAAAGGAAGGGGTTTCCCTGATCATTTTAACAGATGTTCAAGGTCATTTCAAAGACCTTTCAGGGATGATTTAGACCATTGGACCCCCCTATTAAAACACATCTGAAGGCATCAGCATTAATCTTGGGCTACCTCAGCTAATGTTACCGTACTGGGTGTTGTAACATAATACAAGACTAGAGTTAATCAGGATCTGTAAAAACCTTCCATACTCACACGTGTAAAGTAAAGCCCCTTTAGCCTATAACTAGTATGCTAGTATAGGGGGTGAGGGGGGGGAGAACAAAAGTTATACCCAGTGTAGTTAGGGAAATGATTTCCCCAGCAGGCTTTCAGTTCTGAGGGGTCAGGAAACGTCAGTAATTACTGTGCCTCGGAAGCGCTGGTAACAATCTTTTGGGATTGCAGACGAGATGTATCTGAAGATTTAAAGGACCTGCTATTAAAAATGTTGAACAAGAACCCGGAGACGAGAATCACAGTCCCTGAGATGAAGGTACAGTGTGCTGTTCTGGAAAGTGCATTACTGTGTGTCCCGGACTGAGCCCCGCGGTGTGTAACGGCCGTCCTCGCCCTGTCTGTGCAGGTCCACCCCTGGGTGACGAGACACGGGGCCGAGCCTCTCCCCTCGGAGGATGAGAACTGCACGCTGATAGAGGTGACCGAGGAGGAGGTGGAGAACTCTGTCAAGCACATCCCCAGCCTGGCTACAGTGGTGAGAAGCAGCTCTTCCCCCACACTCATTCCTTTATACTGCAGGGCTGGGCACTTTATAGGGTTGGATGATTAAAGAGTAAATACTGTAGCTTCAAACATCAATCCTTTTTTTTTATCTGAAAAGGAGTTGACATAGTTAACCCAGACTAATACTCTAAGCGCAGTACAGAAACCAGTTTCAGAGGACGCAGAGATAGACAGGACAGAGAGGAGGAGACACTTCTTCACACAGAAAAATCGGAGATCAATCAACTATTAGGAACCAGACAAGCTTAGATGGGCCAAATGGCTTCCTCTCATTTGAACATTTTCTTATATTCTTTATATATTGAAAAAAGAAGAGCTTTCACAGGTGAACATTATGCATTCCATCCAGCCAAGGCACTGCAAAATACACTTGGTAAACTTCAAGTCCATTTCCTACATTTTTGCCAAACTTCACATAACTAGCAAGTTGCTCCAGTATTGAAATTTGATCATTTCATCTGTTGGCTGTGGCTGTTCAGTCTTTAATGTTCTCATTCCAAAAAGCCATGTGCTTCTGTGATCTTAAAAGGTCAAAAGCATCACTATATTGTCAGACCCGCTTACACACAAAGTGATTTGTTAAATGTCTGGGCAGCCAAAGACTTTTTTTTTCTGTAAACGTTTACTATTATGCTGGTGTAACCTGAAAACCGGTGACTCAACATGACTAGTGAAAACGTATGAAAAATAAAACAAAGTACCTGGATGTGTATTGAAGTCTATTTAGAGGAAAGCAGGATATTCATATTAACATTGGATTTCCATATAACGACATGTGCATGATCATTATCTTGTGACGGTTCTTTTCTTTTTAGATTTGTTTAATTCCCTTGAGGCCTTACAATCTAGCTGCTGCCGATTTGGTATAGTTTTATTGGAAAGAAAGACCTGTGTGTTAGTTTAATTACTGTACTCATACAGCTAAACATGGTCAGATTGGTACACAATCATAAAAAATAAAAATCTGGCACATGGCTAAGATTTGAGTAACCGTTTCAATAAGTGATACCTTATAACAGGAAATACATCTATTTGTAGTGGGCATTACTGTAAAATATATGTGTTTGTGTGTGCTTGAATAGGAAGTCCTGCATGCCAAACAGGAGCAGCTATTCTTAATAAATTCAACATCACCGTACAAACAACATATATTTCAGGAAGAGTACTGTGGCAGAAGTCGCTGCTCAATAAAACCAGGAAGCAAGGCAGCTACAGTGAGAACACTTGTGTTAAAATGTTACAGACCCCCTGTAGTGTTTATAAGAAATGCATTGCTTTACTTTTGCTGCATCTCACAGTAATATATATTTTTGACATTCTTCTGCTTTTTTCATATATTTTTTTAACATAAAATTTCTCAACTTTTACTGGAGAGTGTTTGCAAGGGGAAAGAGACTTTCTCTTATAAGCATCGTAGTGTATCCGGATCATGCTCCCTCCTGAATTTCATTGTTTTCTCTCACTTCAGTCAGAGCACCAACATTGCAGCAGGAGAGTCTGCAGAAACTACAATGCCTATAAAAGGAATTCTGATAGACACACTCGAGTGAAAAAAGTATTTTCAGCTGGTTAATGTGCGAGTCAAAACCATTTTAAAAATACACATATATCGGTGCGATACGGACAGCACAGGATGCAGCAAAGGTAAAGTCATGAGTTTCTTGTCAGCACTGCAGGCTGTTTAGCACGCTTGTAAGACGCACTGCAGTGACATGCTTCCTCTCTCCAGATTTTGGTGAAGACCATGCTACGGAAGCGATCCTTTGGGAACCCGTTTGATTGGAGCAGGCGAGAGGAACGCTGTCTGTCTGCCTCGGGAAACTTGCTCATGTGAGTCTGAACACAACTTGGCTTTTAAGAAACACACTTAAAAGAACCCAGTTAAAGCAATTTGACACAGTTACACACTCTTATCAGAGCCCAGGCTGTTTTACTGGGCCCATTGCCCAGCCAGAAAGCGCTGGGCCAGATGTGTCTGTCAACTTTATGTGTTTATTTGTTTGAATTTATTCAGACAAATTCCACTGTGCCAAGAAAGAGGAGAGGATTCCAGATCCCATATATAGGGATGATAGCTGTGTTATGTATGTATGTATGTATTTATCCTTTACTCTTCCTGAGTGGTTTGTTTTGCTCTTGCTCAAGTATCCCGCTAAGCCACAGGGCATTTCATTTTGTTTTGAATTTTTACTGAAACAGCCATGCCGTGCTCTAATTATCTGACCTGGGTCATTGAGCAACTTCCATTTGACGATCTGCGGCACCTGTAACAATACAGCTTATCTCACTGTTCCTTCTTACCTTCCCACTTTCTAGAAAAAACAAGTCAGGAAATGTGAAATACTGCTACATTCACAGTAGCCACAGGTAAAACCATTCCTCTGCTGCAAATCTCGTTTGCTTGTAAATTTGAATCCAAATGCAACTAACCGAGGTGGGTTGCTCGAGAGCTGTGAAGTGTGATCCAAGGTGCTGAAGGTACAAACTCCTACGTCTCTGCGTCTGCATAGCAACAGTGGCAGTCTGCTCGATTCTGAGAGGCTGCCGCAGCGAGCAGTGAGGTAAGGATGTGTGAATTTCAGTGCTTTTGGGAAACAGCTTGTCAGCTCTGAAAACGCATTCTGAAACTCAGACTACGCATGGAATCCCCATTGATGCAATGTGCTACGATACTTCAAGGGCACACACGTAAAATAATTGGTCACATCTACATCAAAACTGAGGTCATGAGACACCTGCAAGTGAGTCACTGTTTACTGTGGAGAAGGGTGAAAAAGAAGTTGAGTTTATCTGGAGTGAGGGGGAAAAAAAGTTTACCATAGTAAAAGCATAGCAAAGTGTAATAAAGCATAGCAAAAGCATAGGTAAGCCTTTTAATGCCCAGAGAGGTATCATAAAGCATGCTGTATTTAAAAGCATGGAAAACCACGGTAAACTGTGGGAAATGCATCGTATAACCATGGGAAAGCTGAAAGCATGCACAACTTTATAAGGGAAGGTTAGCACATTTAAAAGCCTGTATCTCAGAATGTTACAGATTTTATTTGTGTTTTATTTTTCTAAAAACACAATTCAGTTGTGTATGCCGCCTTCTACTTTGGATCACACTTTGCAAACAGCAAGTGAATTTTCTGACGAGAGTAACTTGCTAAACAAATAAATCTCTGCATGAATACTGATCTGCATGAAATATCTAATAACAATGATTCTTTTTACTGATTTGAACATTAAAATAGCATGAGAAAATTAATGCTGGAGTGACCTGTTAAAAATACCCAGTTTATTTTGCATAGGCAACTCCCCACCTAAAGTTGAGAACTAGTTTGTGCTTTTGCCATGTAAAAAAACATTACAATTGAACAAACTAAATCTGCATTCTGCATTTGCTTATTCCTGTAGCACATGAACTTATGAGTAAGTATTATAGGTCAAAAACCCCTTGCATGGTGTCTTGAAATTATGACTTTACAAATGCTGCTGACAAATAAGCAGAGAACTGATCATGCAAGATAAAATAGCCTTTAACTTTTATAATCATTTGTGTGACATTTGGGAACTCCTTGATGAATGCTGTATGCAGTTAAAAGACATGACAGCAAGGATTGGCAAAGTCTGGAAGTGCTGAGAATTTGGGTCAGGCCGGTTACCGATATCAACTGTGGGTGCTCTGAATTCGAAATGTACAATTCATTCAGGTATTGCTGCTAAAGTGCTTCAGGGGCAACGCAGTTTGAGTGTAACAGAAGCCTAGTTGAGCATGTGTTACACTACGCTGCCTCCCTGCAGAGTTTCGTCATTGAATTGTGACTGAGAACAGAGGTGTGAGCACACAGAGGCAGAACAGTATGAAATCCTCTGCTGTGCTGCAGTGTTGACGACGGTGAGTTCAGATCAGCGCTGTTGCATTGGAAGCCTGCCATGTGTGCATGGGCACTACGATAGGGAAGGCATGCTGTTTACCATCTCAAACCCACGACGACAAAATCACTGCCAATGCTGTCTCCCCATATATTTACAATTGGGTGCACCCGATTTAAAATAGATGAAATATTTCACTGTCATTCGGCACAGAAAATATTTCAGCCCAGAATTATTTACCGATTTAACATTGATTTCCCCCCTCCTCCTCTCTCTAAATGAATGAGGAGCTGTTTTTTTTTTCTAACTACGGCATCCCTGCTTTGCTTTTCTGTTGATTCTCTTTCTCCCAGGAAGCAAGGCAGCGGGGACAGTATAAAGAACGCAGACCTGCCGGACGTGGGGGAGGATGAGGTCCTGTCCTGAAGGTGGCTGTCGATTTTAGAGAGCGGACAGATTGTCGCGAGTCTCCGAAGCACTGGAGGCTAAAGCACACCTGCTGCCAGCAGCGAGGTCTCTTGCAGTGGTTTGAAGGAGCCCCCAGTACAGTAATCTGTTTGTGTGCAGCTTTACAATAGGCAGGCGCCTGGCATGGGTCAGTCCTTGTGGTTTGCATGTTTTCAAATACAAGATAAATATTTCATCAATGATCCAGACTTGTACAGCAGATCAGTATCTTACCTACTGGTGTCGAATTACCCCCCCCAGCATGAACTGCTTTACTATTTGTGATCGGTATAGGATTGGATCGCTTTATAAGTGTACTACTTTTTGGGGTTTTTAATATACTGAAGAATTGCGGTTTAACAAAACCTGATACTGATATAAAGCTGCAGTTTGAACATTAGTTTCTTTAAAGTGTATTTAATAAACTGATCACGTACAGTGTCCTGTAGTATAACTTGTTGGATATCTGCATACAGTTAGGTGGCAGGAGCAGTACTCTTTATTGTTGTAGCACACAATAGCATTCTTTAAGCGTTGTTGTGGAGTATTGACGGTATTTGTCACTGCGTTTTGTTTTCCAAGTCTTAGGAGCTTATAGCTTTGCTGGTAAATTTAACGGTCACTATACAGTTGGTACAGTAAATGTATTTACTGCTTTCAATATCGTTTTAATAAAACGGTAGTTTAGGCACTGTGTGAGTTGCCTGTTTTGATCAAGTGCCACATTATCACTAATCTGCTGATTCCAAGTTCTTTCTACAAACCTCTGATAAGCTATTTAATATAAAGATTGACAGCAATATTGAGAAACAACACATACACGTTAGTGCTCACTTGATTGTGCTTCTTACTCAATTTGAAAACCATTAACTTAAGCATGGACTAACACCGGCGTGTTTCTGAATACGAGCTGTGGCTGTTTTCACAGACCCCGATTACCACTAATGCTTGATTACCTAATGTTACCATAGGCAAGATCGTCCGAGACCAGTGTTAATCAGGGTCTAGGAAACTAGCCGTAAATGAAAAGCGGCTTGAATTTTACTGGAGTTTGGTTGATGGTCTTAATGATTTTTGTGACGTACAGAGCAGCCTGGAAAAAAAAAAAAAACGCTTTTGAGAGGAAAAAACACCAAACGGTTTTACCTGTTTTGGTACAAGGGCTATGTGACCTTTTTGCATTACAAAGCATTAAATTGTCTTGCTTTAAACAAGATGGCCCTATTGTAGCTGAGGGACTTGAATAATACATGTACCAATGCTTCCATAACCAATCCACTACATGGATGTAACATGTTTCAAATAGGAGCTTTGTGGTAGCGACTGCTTTCAATACACGCCTAGTAAATATACCCTGATTAACTGTTGGCTGTAAATACAACAAAACTGAATCGATCTCTACTATGTGATAGTCCAGTATTTTATTCTAGTTCCAGTCAGGGTGTATCGTAGTTGTTAGTTGCAGATAAATGGACTGAAACGTATTCAGCATGTAATGCAGTTGATTCTGAATTCTGAATCCGTATGCTTTTTTTACATTTTGTAAATACTGATTGACAATTAAACAAGAGGTTCTGTGGGCTGAGGCAAAGCAGAACACTATACATGCATCTTTGGATAACATAATGGAATTCGAGGCAGGAATGGTTACAGCCCAATGTGGTCTAATACATTTTATAAATGTTTTAAAATGTACTCGACCTTTATTTATGTGCAGGTGAATCCCATCAGTAGTTAAGAGTAGCCCTAAAAGTGTGCAGGAACATGACATGCTATATGAAAGGTTCTGTGCATTGAATAAGAAGTTCAATGTACTTCTCTTTCAGTCTGTTTATACCCTCTGTGATCCTATATACTGTTTACCCTGTGCATATCTTGGGAACAGTGAAAGTGGTTTTTTGTTTTGGCTCCCCTTCCAATGGCCTGTTTCTCTTGATAACTGTTACTAACCCATCAGAAAAGGGTTTGGCCCTACAATTCCATGTGAATTCAGATTCCTAGAAAAGTTAAAAAGTAGCAATGGAACCTATTCAATCTCTGGAGGGTTAGGGAGGTGATTATCATTGTGAGCCATGGCTTCAGTGTGGTATTGATGAAGATGATGATGATGATGATTATTATTATTATTATTATTATATTATTACAGTAGATGCCGGTTATTAGCAACCCTGATAAAGACAACTTTCGGTTATTAACAACATATTCCCAGGAATCCCGTCCCATAGACTTTAATGTTAATAAAATTCTGATATTAGCAGCTGCACGCCACTTATTGACAACTTTACTACTAGCTGCCAGTGCTACAGAGTGCATTTGCATGATTTATGCACATGCTTCATGCAGCTTTTTTTAACACACTGACTTTGCAACTGTGTATTTCTGGTGGACTGAGGCAAACTCGTTGCTTTGAAACTGGCTACGAAGCTGCACGCAAAATTGAGATGGATTTACAGCGAGAGGGGGTACATTGTAAAAAGCAGACAATGTTGGCAATTTCTTATTTTAAAATTGCGTTCTTGATTTAAAATTGTGTGAATTGATTTTAAGTACAACACATATTTTTTTTATGTTTGCTTTACTCATTGTAAGGACAGTTGTACTATTTAAGCCTACTCCCTTTTTTTTGTGTTTTACACACGCGTGAAGTAAACAGTTCTGTGTTTGGGTATTTCGTGTTTCTCATGTTCATTTTTTAACACTAACACATGTATTTCAGTGCCGTATTTGTACAAACTACAGAATATATCGTTGTTTCAAATAAATACACTTAAACAGGGGCTTTTCGCTTATTGGCAACTTTGGGTTAACGACAACTTTTTGCTGGGAACCGAGAGGTTGTTAATAAGCAGCATCTACTGTATTTATTATTATTATTATTACATTCTGATTTATAGATTGTCTGTCTTTTTTAAGTGTAAAAAGATTTGTGGAATGGAAAAAAGTGCATCTGCTATTTAGACATTTTCAATCATTTTGAGTGGTTCTCAGTTTTACATTGAGAATGACCTTTTCCCTATAAACCGTCCTGTTGTGTTGCCCCATGACACCCAGTACTACACACAGAGCAATGAGGACGCTGGAGACAGCAGGCAGTTCAGGTGACTGAAAGTTAGATAGCGATAGTGGTACTGAAATGATTCAGTCTTAATAAACTAATATCAAATCTGTAAGGGAAAAAAGCGACCATTTTAAAACCACATTTTTGTTACTGTCAAAATCATAAAACTGTATTAGAAAATCCCCAACTGATGGCTGTGGAAAGTAAGTCCTTCTCCCCTTGATGTCTTCTGAAGGAGTGGAGGGAGACAAACTCTAGACTTTTAGGGTGACATTTTTGTATGCCTTTGAGAGCACACATAGGCCCTAGGCCGTGTTCTACTGCTGTAAGTTATTGCTGTTCTAGTGTAGAAGAATGGACTGTATTTCTTACTACGATATGTATGGACTGTATTTCTTACTATGATATGTATGGACTGTATTTCTTACTGTGCATTTTAATTTTGCTGTCTGTTTCATTATGTTTTATATAGATGCCACCCTTCATTGAAGTACAATAGCAGATGTATTGGTTGTTATTATCAGCCCTGGGCTGCAGTATATCTGCCTGGTTTAATATAACACATGTATACAGGAGGTTTAAAATCACAGACCTAGGTTAAGAAATATTAACCTGATGTTGCATGGTGTCCCAAACAAGAACACTAGGTCGAGGTCACGTGAAGGTCATTTATCCTGTTTGAGAGTTACATACACTTGACAAAAACAAAACCAAACCTGAATTACTGCACACTGAAAGAGGTACATGCTGTGTGATAAATAATCCAAACACGTCTCATAAAGCTTGCTATCTGCACCACCTAATTCAAATTCCGATTTCTTTGACACAATGCAACAGAGGGTTAAAGCCGGTCAGTAATCCATCAACTTGCATACAATCTTAACTCCAATGAAGTAGTGTATGCAGAATGCAAAGAAAAAATATATATATATACTTGTGATATATATATATATATATATATATATGAAGCAATACCCTCCACACACTGGTAACTACGGCAACCATTCTAGATCATTGGTGTTCAAATCAATTTGAATTGCAGCCAGACGAGAGGAGCACAGTATCATCAGGGTCCATTGGCGCTGAGACTGCAAGTAGTGCTTTGTTTGCTAAAGCAGTGGAAATTTAAAAGACAAAAACAATGAAACCCAATACTGTACAGAAATGCCACTTTGGATGAGATGTAAGGAAGGCTGCTGCATGCAATTCATTTATCTTTGTGTTGGGTATTACTGCTCATATATTTTGAGGTAAAACTGTTTAAAAAAAAAAAAATCTGAACAAAATGTCTTAATATACTGTAGCCGTGTTTAAGAAGATACAACTGCCTTCCCACTCCAGGGTCTGGCACAAAACAGTAGTTGCTAACCCTTAAGCACATGCTTCATTATTTACTTGATCTCCTGTACTGCGTATAATGTTATATAGACAGCTGTTCACCTGACAGCAGAGGCTGAAATGCACTACACACGGCTATGAAAGGTCTTGGTATGAATACAGCTTCATGGTGAAATATATCATATTATTTAAATAAAATAAAAGTTGCCTTCATTGTACTGTGTGTTTATTTTACAATGTCATAGATTGATTTTATACGATGTGATGGTTTCCAAATCAAGGCAGAAAGCAAACACAAGCTTAATGGGCAACAATGCAGCCCACAATTTTAATGTTAAAAAAATAAAAAAAGTCTGGTTTGATTTTCCCTTCAGGATCCCGACTACAGTTGTAACATTGTGCAATGCAAATATCCTATTAGATGGCATAGTAATTTTCTAAAACCACATTATACATCGTGTGTGTGTGTGTATATATATATTATAAAAATATTAATAAAAAACAGGTGTATTATTTTATAACAAGTGAAAAAAAAGATTTTAAATAAATTCTCCAGTGAATAGAAAACAAAAAAATACATTTGACAATGAATCACGATACAAGCGATTCTGCACAAGTGCAATCAGTTCAAGTTAGGAATTGTGTAGTCACGACACTTCATAAGATAATAAGATTAGTTCCACCTCCTTTTGTTGACAGGCATAATATATTTTCACAGCTGTAACCCCCCCCCCCGAGTCATTTCAATATGGAAATGTTTTTTCTCATTTTCTTGTGGAATAAAATAGTTTGATATTCAGCTGTTCTAAATGTTTCTTAACTAAGTGAACAGACCATCTGTTCAGGTTTCATGATCATCGGCTGGGTTCTAGCATTGTGATACAGGTGGGTACAGCATGTGAGTAGGGCCTGTCTGAGGCAAGGTTAACACATCATCCTCAGTTCATGCACAATGTGCACTTGGTTTCCACAGAGTGCAGAGCCCGATGAGCAGCCCTGCCTGGTTATGTGATACCTTTGTGAAAGACTGCCTAGGGGGTTTCACATGCAGGTGAATTTCCTACCTTTAAATTCAAAAAGAAAATCCAAGTTAGAAGACCACTTTCTAATTCAGATTTTTTTTTTTAATAAACATTATCATCTCCATTGCAAAATAATTTAACATAGCGATGCATATGTATTTATACACACAGCCACACACATATGATTACATTGTGGTAGGTGCTTTGAATGAGGTACAACATGTTTCAAAAGGTATTTTTCAACACATTTGGATCTCATAATCGATGTACAGTATTTAGGACAAACTGGATTTTCCGAATTACACGGACAGCTGCACCAACAGTCGTCTGCCAGTAGGGGTCCCTTTTGAGGAAAGAGACTCCTCTTCCTGGATGGACAGGTGTAAAGCTGTTCAGGGTTCAGTTTCTTATTTTGAAGTTGAATATTACAGGTATGTTCTTGAAATGTGGCGGTTTAATTGACTTACCAAGTCATAGTCTTCTACGTATTTGTATTTCTTTTCTCGGTAAAAATTCTTCTTCTTCAGTATGTGCAGGACAATCACATCACACAGAACTGTAGCCTAAGAGAAGTAAAGGTGACGATTTATACATTGAATTTGTACTTCTCAATACAAACACAGTTCAGTCCCGGACAACCACTGCAATACATTGTGTTATATCTATCTTAGATATAGACACACACGGTTAGGCCTGATGACAGTTAACCCAAAATCAATGCTTAAAGCACAGTACAGAAACCAGGACCACAGGACACAGTTGGATATTAAGTGGCGATTGACTTAGGACAGGGGGAAGGAGACACTTCTTCACACAGAGAGTGGTGAGGTTATGGAATGGGCTAACTAGTCATGGCGTTTGGCAGAATCACCCAACTTGACAAAGTTCTGAGACAGCACAAGCTTAGATGGGCTCAACGGCCGCCTCTCGTTCGTACATTTTCTAATGTTCTTCTGAATTATAACTGCAGTACATGTTGTGTATAACCTTGTATTACTCACCACTCCCAGAAGTGCCAGACCTGAGCCAATGTTTATCATCGTTGGAATAATGTCAAATTTTCCTGCCTGTGAAAATAAGGAGTATTGTGCTGAATGGTTTGTGTCAAATAATAACTGAGGATAACTAATTTAATATATATGTTTATCATCTACGGAAAATGAAATACAATTCGGCATAGATATACAAATCATACTTTACGTCTTCATTATTTAAGCAGCTGTCTTTCCTAGACCAATATCCAAGTGTGCAGAGCTGATTAGAGGAAACAGAACAGCCAAGACTCACCTTTCCAAACACCATGACATCAAAGCGAATTCCGTAAGCCTTGATCAGTGTTCTGGATTCAACCTCACCAGGACCCTTATAATATTTGGCAAACCTGTTGAAATAATCATCAGGGTAACCATAATAACAGAAGGTATTAAAACACATTGCATCAAAGTGCTGCCAACTTGTCCTTTAGGTTTTTGTATGAGAATTTATTTTTCAGTTAGTCCGACAGGTTCTATTCATCATTACCTAGCGTACAGTGAGAATAGATTAAATGTGCTTTTGATAACATCTTGGAAATGAAACTCTCAGTAATTGTTATTTATAGCAATGCCTTTCTTCTCACCGGAAGTTGTATCCAGGTGCCACTGTGTTCTGCACATCCTTGTTGTCCAGCCTGCGAAAGGTGTACTGGGGGACACACTTGGAGACCGACTGATCCAGATCACAATCCCATTTAATCTGGATTCCCATCACTCCACCCTGGAACAAACCCCACATACCATGCTTTCTTCAAAAACACTTTTACCCCCTCCCAGGAAACCTTGCACTTACTTTGGGTTTTCACTTATTCCCTAATAGTTATGGTGCCAATTGTGGTTTTCATTTTCAATTCCACAATGTGCAAGAGGTTTGAAACTTGATTCTGCCTTTTATATTTAAAGAATACATTGACAGCAGCACAGATTCTTAATTACATTACTTTTAAAAGAAAGCATTTTATAAGAACTGGATTGCTTCAATCATCTCCCACCTCCAGAGATTACCCCTAAAAAGTGGGGGATGCAATCCAGGTTTATTCCCTGTATAATGCTGTAAAGTTGTAATGCGTGGGAAGCAATTTTCCCACAGTCTTTAAAGACCCTTGCAGAAATAATGTATAATACAGCAGGCTGGTAAACACTAAATGGTTAGCAAATGAGCCTGTGCGAGAGAGATGCTGGGACACAGACCTCCACAGCGATCTCCTGGAAGTCCTCGCCAGCCTCTCGGACAATGTCTCCCAGTCTGAAGATGGGACAGTCTGGATCAGTCGCCCGGTTAAATACACATTGCTTCAGATAGCTGCCGTTAATATGCGGCAAAATATTTCTCCTGGGGGGGGGGAAGACAATGCGTGAAACAAGTAGGTCTCTACAATTTCTTCTGAAATAGGTAACATCGTACTATTTCAATAAATGCTGACTGACAGGCAAATCTTGTCTAGCACAGATGAACCCCCAATATAGAATAGATTTTAAAACAAGCGTGTTGGATGACACTGTTCTTTTTAACTGGACTATTTGTATTTCTTTATTTGATGCCATTTACTCCTGGAACTGATGAATGTGAATGTAGAGAAAATAAAGCACTATCAAAACACTTACTTGGTGAAGTTAAATTTGGGATATCTGATGTTGTTCTTTATTAGTACTGTAAATTGTTCTGCATCTTTCAGAAGGGCAGGGTGGCTTTGGGGAAATAAAAGCAACCATTAATATGAACTCTTGTCGCTGTACATCTACACAGACAGCCCTTGCACTTCTTATCAACCTTGGTCTTGCAACTGCATCTAGTCGTTATTTCAATGAGGCAGCGCCCTCTTGTGTTTGAAGAGAGTAACACATGTGCACGCATTACAAACATCACATTTGTATTGTCGTATTACTGGAGACTCAATGTGCAATAAAACTATTGCTGATCTAAAAGGAAAAATGACAAGTATTTTGTTTTTCATTGTGAAAACAGGTTTTGATTTGTGGTTTATTCGTTCTTTACAGGAAAGGAATCCTCCCAATTCTGCTTCTTGGGGGTCTCGTTGACTCGGGAACTTACTGAGAGAGGTCGGCATCATTCTCCAAGGGACACCAAGCAAGTACTTCACAGGTGTGAACAGCTGTTCTATTCTTGACAGGAACACATTTTCCAGTCTGAATACCTAAACATGGAAATGAATTTAGTCAGCTTTATTTCCAATGCACACAAAAAGTAATAATACTGTATGGAAGTATGGAAACACTGTGTATTGTTTAATTGCTTACAAACCACACACACATTATATATATATATATATATATATATATATATATATATATATATATATATATATATATATACACACACATATAAGAAAAGTAATTGATAAACTGAAACCTTACTGTTTTAATATCGTAATTAGCTATCAATTACTATTATCAATTACTTTTCTTCTTCATTAAACATTTCTAGTGATTGATGGGTATCCTTGGATACAGAGCTATTTGTGAATTTCTGTGTGTGTGTGTACATATATATACACAGCTATGGAAAAAATTAAGAGACCACTGCAAAATTATCAGTTTCTCTGGTTTTGCTATTTATAGGTATGTGTTTGGGTAAAATGAACATTTTTGTTTTATACTATAAACTAGTATAAAAACTACTACTACTACTATAAACAACATTTCTCCCAAATTCCAAATAAAAATATTGTCATTTAGAGCATTTATTTGCAGAAAATGACAACTGGTCAAAATAACAAAAAAGATGCAGCGTTGTCAGACCTCGAATAATGCAAAGAAAATAAGTTCATATTCATTTTTAAACAACACAATACTAATGTTTTAACTTAGGAAGAGTTCAGAAATCAATATTTGGTGGAATAACCCTGATTTTCAAGCACAGCTTTCATGCGTCTTGGCATGCTCTCCACCAGTCTTTCACATTGATGTTGGGTGACTTTATGCCAGTCCTGGCGCAAAAATTCAAGCAGCTCGGCTTTGTTTGATGGCTTGTGACCATCCATCTTCCTCTTGATCACATTCCAGAGGTTTTCAATGGGGTTCAGGTCTGGAGATTGGGCTGGCCATGACAGGGTCTTGATCTGGTGGTCCTCCATCCACACCTTGATTGACCTGGCTGTGTGGCATGGAGCATTGTCCTGCTGGAAAAACCAATCCTCAGAGTTGGGAACATTGTCAGAGCAGAAGGAAGCAAGTTTTCTTCCAGGACAACCTTGTACTTGGCTTGATTCATGCCAAAGCTGCCCGATTCCAGCCTTGCTGAAGCACCCCCAGATCATCACCGATCCTCCACCACATTTCACAGTGGGTGCGAGACACTGTGGCTTGTAGGCCTCTCCAGGTCTCCGTCTAACCATTAGGCGACCAGGTGTTGGGCAAAGCTGAAAATTGGACTCATCTGGGGGTGCTTCAGCAAGGCTGGAATCGGGCAGATTTGTCTTTGTGAAGGGCGCATGAATCAAGCCAAGTACAAGGTTGTCCTGGAAGAAAACTTGCTTCCTTCTGCTCTGACAATGTTCCCCAACTCTGAGGATTGGTTTTTCCAGCAGGACAATGCTCCATGCCACACAGCCAGGTCAATCAAGGTGTGGATGGAGGACCACCAGATCAAGACCCTGTCATGGCCAGCCCAATCTCCAGACCTGAACCCCATTGAAAACCTCTGGAATGTGATCAAGAGGAAGATGGATGGTCACAAGCCATCAAACAAAGCCGAAGCTGCTTGAATTTTTGCGCCAGGACTGGCATAAAGTCACCCAACATCAATGTGAAAGACTGGTGGAGAGCATGCCAAGACGCATGAAAGCTGTGCTTGAAAATCAGGGTTATTCCACCAATTATTGATTTCTGAACTCTTCCTAAGTTAAAACATTAGTATTGTGTTGTTTAAAATGAATATGAACTTATTTTCTTTGCATTATTCGAGGTCTGACAACACTGCATCTTTTGTTATTTTGACCAGTTGTCATTTTCTGCAAATAAATGCTCTAAATGACAATATTTTTATTTGGAATTTGGGAGAAATGTTGTCAGTAGTTTATAGAATAAAACAAAATGTTCATTTTACCCAAACACATACCTATAAATAGTAAAACCAGAGAAACTGATCATTTTGCAGTGGTCTCTTAATTTTTTCCAGAGCTGTGTATATATATATATATATATATATTGTGATAGAACGAGGGATTGGTGCGAAATGGGAGATACATTAGGGCAGTCTTGATGGCAAATTCTTGCTTCAGTCATACCGGAAGCAAGATGGCTGCCAAACAGGAAGTGACGATTGGCTTCGGTCATACCGGAAACAAAATGGCCGCCGAACTGGAAGTGACCGGTTTTAATGCCACATCATCAAAAAGGGCGTTCCCAGGGGATAAAAGGGCAGGTCCAGGCAAGTACCAGAGAGAAGAGTGGGGAAGCGGTATGCTACAGGAAGTGAGTACTGGGATTGTTGGATTACTTGTTATTGACCTTGGATTGTTTGACTGCCTTCTTTGTGCTTTATACCTGGACTGTTTTGAAAACCCTGGATTGTGTATGAATCTTTGCCTGTTTCAACCGACTATTCTATGCTGGATGGACATATAAATAAAGCACTAACAGGTACCGCCCTGTTTGGAATTAACTTCACAGTATTTTGTCTCTGTTTACATACTGTCCTGCTACAAAGTACTGTATGCATATTCTACACAGCCTATGAAGTTGTTACATATGGTGGAGAATGCGGGCACAGTTTTGAGACAAAGAATACTTTGAAAATATAATGTCGGAAACAAAGATGGACGCGATCCTCCAAGCTTTACTACAGAGTGTAGCTAGCCAACAAGAGGCTATACGGGCACAGCAGGTGGCACACCAGGATGCTCTGAGGATGCATCAGGAGGCACTGATAGTGCAGCAGCAAACAAACCAGGTAATGCAAGGAGAGCAAACACTTGTAAAACCAGTATTGACTCACTAGCAGCCAAAATGGAGGCTCTTCCTACAAACCCAAATAGAAGAAATACCAGCCATTTCTTACAGAAGATGACCCCACAAGATGATGTGGAGGCCTTTCTCATGACGTTTGAAAGGACAGCAGAAAGAGAAAAGTGGCCAAAGACTGAATGGGCTGGCTTAATGGCACCCTACCTCTCAGGGGATCCACAGAAGGCCTATTACGACCTGGACTTCGCAGAATCCCAGGATTACAGTAAACTGAAGGCAGAGATACTACATCGCCTGGGAGTTACCGATGCGGTGCGGGCGCACCGGTTCCACAAATGGGGGTACAACATAGGAAACCCCCGCTCCCAAATGTTTGATTTAATCAATCTTGCAAAGAAATGGCTTCGACCGGACGAACGAACAACGGCAGAGATCGTAGAATTAATCGTACTAGACCAGTTCCAGCAAGGATTACCCAAGGATCTTCGGCGCTGGGTGGGCCAGAACAACGCCACAAACGCAGACCAGCTGGTGGCATTGGTGGAACGTTATGCGACAGCAGCAGCAGTGGAGAAGCAGCTGGAACCAGAACCCCAGGCCTCCCGAACCAACCGTCCCTACAAGCCCGGTAAGCCCGTTCTAACATCTGGGGGAAAGACCGTGTGGCTACCGAGGGCAAAGAAAGTGTAGGGGACAATCGGGAGGTGAAGCAAGGGGAAGAGGGAGATGGAACCCTAGTACCCTGTCTCGTGTGACCTGTTATAACTGTCACAAGACTGGACACATAGCGGCATACTGCCCTGAGAAGGACGAGCCCATGGAGTGTAACTTGGGGAACAAGATGAGACTGTTTACTATGCATGTCCTGTGGTTGTAACTGTGGTGAAGGAGGAAAGAAAGAACCATGATCATATGTGTGTCGTGAAGGTGGGAGGGAAAGAGGTCAAAGCTCTGCTAGATTCAGGAAGTATGGCAACTTTAGTAGCGGCTAATTTAGTGCCCTCAAACATATTGGAAAAAGATCAAACTCTTAATATCACCTGCGTGCATGGCGAGACACGCACATACCCCACAGCTTTAGTGTCTCTGGAGACAACAGAAGGGGAGCTAGAGTATGAGGTCGGAGTGGTGCCAAACCTGCCGTATGATGTGATATTAGGACGATACTTTCCTAACTTTGGAAAGTTAGGCCCAAGTATTTCTAAAGTTACTCCAAAAGTGTGGAGCCCCAGCAGGACATGACCTCATTCCCTGAGCAGGACGGGAATTAGCGCTGCCTTTTCGGTATTTGTGGGGAGGAGGATGAGTCAGGCTCTGAACCTGATGATACTGAAGTGGAGGTTGGAGTAGAGCCTGATAGGGAACGGCCAAGTACCAGTGGCGTACAGGAGGGTGAAAGGCCAGAATTAGAACTTGGGGAACCCCTAGAATTGGAGGATGTAGAGGGGAACCCTGGGAACTTTGGGACAGCCCAATTACGAGACCTTACGCTACAACATGCCAGGCAAAATGTGAAACTGATTGATGGCAATAAAATTGGCATTATACCGCACGACTTGGTGTACCCTTATTTTTCAATTAAAAGGGGTTGTTGTATCGGGTGGATAAGTTAGGGGTGGATGAGGTGGAGCAGTTATTGGTGCCCAATAGGTACCGCCTCACCGTGTTAAATTTAGCACATGGGCATATTTTAGGGGGCATCTAGGAGAAAAAAACAAAGGAGCCGTCTTCTAAGACGATTTTATTGGCCTGGGGTACACGCTGCAGTTACAAAACACTGTGGTGAGTGCCCCGACTGCCAGTTGACCGCCCCGAAACCGGCCTTTAGAAGCCCCTTGATACCGATGCCCATAATAGAAACCCCTTTTGAGAGGATTGCAATGGATCTGATGGGCCCATTGCCAAAATCGGCTAGAGGTCATCAGTATATCCTCGTTGTGATGGATTATGCCACCCGATACCCGGAAGCCATTCCGCTTCAACAATGGCAACCAAAGGAATAGCCAAAGAACTATGGTTAATGTTTAGCCGGGTAGGCCTCCCCAAAGAGATCCTGACAGATCATGGGACTTCATTTATGTCACGAATTTTGAAAGACTTGTGTGGTTTGTTAAACATCAAACAGCTTAGAACTTCTGTGTATCACCCCAAACCGATGGACTCGAGAGCGCTTCAATCGGACTTTGAAATCCATGTTGCGGAAAGTGATTGATAAAGACGGGAAGAATTGGGATCACATGTTGCCATACTTAATGTTTGCCATTAGGGAAGTCCCACAGGAATCAATGGGTTTTTCCCCCTTCGAACTGGTTTATGGGAGGCACCCTAGGGGAATCCTAGACATTGCACGGGAAACTTGGGAACAGGAGAACACTCCCTACAAAACGGTGATTGAGCACATAAATAACATGCAGGAGAGAATAGCCACAGTAATTCCCATAGTGAGAGAACACCTAAGACAAGCACAAGAGCGACAGAGATGTACTTATAATCGGGGGGCTGCAGTGAGGGTTTTGCACCAGGAGATAAGGTGGTGGTTTTAGTTCCCACAGTGGAGTGTAAGGTCTTGGCTAAGTGGAGGGACCTTATGAGGTAGTAGAGAAAATAGGGAGGTGAATTACAGGGTGAGACAGCCGGGCCGACGCCCGAAATACAAATTTACCACGTGAATTTACTTAAACACTGGAAGGAGAGGGAGGTGTTCACAGCTACAATACCACGGGTTTCGCCAATTACTCCGAAGTAAGGGTAGCACAGACACTTTCCCCAGCTCAAAAACATGAGGTCAAGACTTTTGTGCACAAGAACAGAGAGGTGTTTTCAGGGTCCCCGGAAAACTCACTTGGTTAGTCATAAAATCATTTCACAACCTGGTGTAAAGTTTGTATGCGACCGTATCGGGTACCTGAGGCACGCCGCACCGCCATAAGAGAAGAAGTGAAGGAAATGTTAGAGGCAGGAGTAATAGAGGAATCAACAAGTGAATGGTCAAGCCCTATAGTTATGGTGCCCAAACCAGATGGCAAATGGCGGTTTTGTAATGACTTCCGCAAAGTTAATGACGTTTCAAAGTTTGATGCCTATCCCATGCCCCGAATAGATGAATTACTGGAAAGTATAGGGAAAGCCCGATACATTTCCACTTTAGACTTGGCCAAGGGATACTGGCAAATCCCTTTATCCCCTGGATCCAAGGAGAAAACGGCTTTTTCCACCCCAGACGGGTTGTATCAATATACTGTCATGCCATTTGGGCTACATGGAGCACCGCCACGCTCCAAAGGTTAATGGATAAGATTTTAAGGCCACATAGAGAATACGCGGCGGCATATTTGGATGACGTCGTCATACAAAGTGAAGACTGGGAAGGTCATTTGCCCGTGTACAGGCAGTTTTAAATTCGATTCACAAAGCTGGCCTGACCGCAAATCCTGAAAAGTGTACTCTGGGCATGGAGGAAGCAAAATATCTGGGGTATGTTGTGGGAAGGGGTATGATTAGGCCACAGGAAAGCAAAGTTGAGGCCATTAAAAATTGGCCACGTCCGATAAACAAAAACAGGTCCGGCATTTTTAGGTATAGCGGGATATTACCGCCGGTTTGTTCCAGATTTTGCCACCATTGCCTTTCCCTCACTGAATTAACCCGAAATAGATGCCCCTCATGGTGAAATGGAGCCCCAAAGCTGAAAAAGCGTTCACCACACTAAAAGAAGCTCTTTGTAGCAGCCCGGTATTGGTGGTACCAGACTTTTCTAAAGAATTCCTGGTCCAAACGGATGCTTCCGAAGTAGGGCTAGGAGCTGTACTGTCACAGGAGGTCAATGGGGTAGAACACCCCATTATGTTTCTCAGCCGAAAACTGGAAGACAGAGAACACAATTATGCAGTGATCGAGAAGGAATGCCTGGCAATAAAATGGGCTATAGAAAGCCTGAGGTATTATCTGCTGGGACGACAGTTCACCTTAATTACTGACCACGCCCCTAACGTGGATGAACCAAGCAAAAGAGAAAAATGCTAGGGTAATGCGTTGGTTTCTATCATTCCAACAGTATAAATACAGCATACGACACCGAGCGGGAAACTAATGGGGAATGCTGATGGACTTTCTAGAATTCATTCCTTCTTTTCTACAGTAGCTCGACCCCAGAAGCTCGAGCTAGGGGAGATGTGTGATAGAACGAGGGGATTGGTGCGAAATGGGAGATACATTAGGGCAGTCTTGATGGCAAATTCTTGCTTCAGTCATACCGGAAGCAAGATGGCTGCCAAACAGGAAGTGACGATTGGCTTCGGTCATACCGAAACAAAATGGCCGCCGAACTGGAAGTGACCGGTTTTAATGCCACATCATCAAAAAGGGCGTTCCCAGGGGATAAAAGGGCAGGTCCAGGCAAGTACCAGAGAGAAGAGTGGGGAAGCGGTATGCTACAGGAAGTGAGTACTGGGATTGTTGGATTACTTGTTATTGACCTTGGATTGTTTGACTGCCTTCTTTGTGCTTTATACCTGGACTGTTTTGAAAACCCTGGATTGTGTATGAATCTTTGCCTGTTTCAACCGACTATTCTATGCTGGATGGACATATAAATAAAGCACTAACAGGTACCGCCCTGTTTGGAATTAACTTCACAGTATTTTGTCTCTGTTTACATACTGTCCTGCTACAAAGTACTGTATGCATATTCTACACAGCCTATGAAGTTGTTACAATATATATATATATATATATATATATATATATATATATATATATATATACTGTATATATTAGAGAGAGAGAGAGTTATTCCAAGAGATGGTGAAAACAGAAACGCTTTAAGCTTTAACAAAGAGCAAGTTGAAATAAGATGCATTTTACTAGCTACAAGTCTATCACTATACACTCCGAATCATACCATTGCTTCTAGACGATTGTTCTCCTGCAGTACAGTTACTGTCTGAGATACAGTGCGGGCTGTCCTCTGGCATCTGCGAGAAATACAGAATGCAGTGTAAACGTGAGGCAGTAGCTTACATTTCAATACAATCATTAAACCAGTAAGGTCTCTGGTTCTACCCTTACCTCAGGACAGCGCCCCTGCTGTTGGTTCAGAGTCATGATCAGGTTTGTCATCACAAAAAAGGAAGTCTCTTCCTGTGAAGGAAAAAGAAGATACAAGTTGCCTGGTGACACAGGCTTCACAATGATCTTATACAGTATGTGCTGAAACAAATACCAGCTGAACTCTGTGAAGACAAATTCAATAGACCCCACTGTCTCTGGGCAGTTACCATTGCACATCAGCGGTTAATTGAGCTGATAGTTGGAGACAGGTGCCATGGTTAAGGTGACCATATGGCTCCGTGTTCAGCAGGATAGTTTGGGATAGTTCAGGCTTTTCAATTTGCAACCCAATGCATTCTGGTAAGCGTAGTCCTGCTTCTCTTAAAGGTAAGAATGGTACCCGAGACAGGTAAAACATACCACAATGCATTGGGTTGCGAGTTGAAAAGCCTGAACTGTGCCAAACTGTCCCACTGAACACGGAGCCATATGGTCACCTTAGCCATGGTGGACAACATGAACAAAACTGCTGTACATTACATACCCCAGGATTCAATTTTCATTCTGCTAATGCAATCCTTATAAAGGCTTTTGAAAAGTAAAAAAAAACGGAATGTATATAATTAATGATTCTATTACTTGATGCAGTGTTACCATTGTATAATTGCAAACAGTTGTTTTTGTTATTTGGTACTTTTTAAAAGCCACTATATGGTGTCTTAATTGTCATGCAATCCTAGGGAGAGTGTATTGGTGTATCAGTGCGGATGACGTACACAAGTGATTCATGGAGCAGTCTAATACCTGTGGTGGGATAATATAATCGGCCACATCCCAGATCTTCACTCCCTGGTCAGTGGTGTTGGTCACTGCGACCCCCTTCACCTTGGTTGTGACTGAACTGATGACCGAGTCAAACTGCTGGTAACCTTTCTGCCAAACAAACACCCACCTGTGGACACAGGGGCAATGGGCAGTTTCCACACACTTAGTTTTAAGTATGGATTCATCATGTTCAAATATTCTTATGAAAATCAAAAAACATTGGCATATTCTTTAAAGTTTTAATATAAACTTGGTAACCTTTCAAATGACCCTTTATGAAAAGAATATAGAATGAAACAATCTTCAGCGCAGGATGTCATTTTTTTGATTTATGGGGGTGATTAAAATGTAATTATAACCCTAATAAACCCAATAGAAAGTTGGACACTGCTTCAGAAGAAGCCATTATCCCTCGGTACAGGCTTGCTAGTGTACTGAAACAGGAGAATTTTTTTTTTGTATGTAAACGACATGAGTTGAAAACGTTTTAATAACGTGCGTAGTTTTTGCTTTATTTTTTACGAATCGTGCACTCATATTATTAGAAACCACACGAGTCAAATCAATAATTCTTGATTCTAATCTTCTATTGTTTTGAATTTGAATGGAGTTATTTCGATTTGTTTTCACTACTTCTGCGTCGGCCACAGTGTACATGAAAATAAGGAACGTCGTCTCCAGTAAAACAGGAACAGGCTGGATCAACCGTTCATTGTTGGGGTGGCGTGGCGCAAGACTTAGTATGCATACACAGTAATTCTCATTTTACTTTGATTTAAAACGAAACTGAAACTTCATAACTAACACGAACAGAGTGACCCAACTAGGCTGTACATAAAACGTAGGCTACATATTTTGAAAATGGAGTAACATTAAAAGAGGTGTATTAAACAGAATTGTTTTTATAATATTATCCTTCTAATCGTTGCAGTTTCGCGCTGTTAAATAAAGATCATGTCAAAGTTACATTCACCTACCGGAATACATCTTTACCGCAAATCCTACACTTACCCAATCACATACGCTAAGATCCCGAGCTGTACAAGTCTGTTTATTAGTCCGACCTTTCTGCTTTTAATTGACACTATTCTCGGTGTGTCGTATTCAAAAAGCATCTGGCCAAGAGTTCTGCAGCAACCGCATGAAAAAGACATGTCTGTTTAACAATGTGCTGACTTCCACTGTAAAAAAACGATTCCACTTTCCCACCAGACCAGTCACAAGACTTTCAGATGGAGTCACACAAACCACAAGAGAACAATGTTCACAGCTCTGTTAATTTGATCAGGTGTTTTTACTACATCATCAGGTCAGATGTTGTGCTAGTTGCCACCTCTTCAACAACATCTATTCTTTGGAATATCTAGTCTTTGGAATACATGGCATTTAAAAAAAAATACATAGCTTGTTTGTACAAAATAGGCTACTGTCTTATTATTGTATTGTGCAATTTGAGCAATACCATGTTGCATATTAATGAGTCTAATCACACAAATCTATGCCTGTCACCCAATTATGACCAATTGTCTTGTCTTCAATTCATTAAACCTTTACATTAACATAACCTTTGTGATTGGTTACTATATATCTCCTCAACTTTAATCCAAAAGTGGCATTCCTTTTAATTTCAATAATTTCCTATTAAACTAGGTAGTGAAGCGAAGAGCACATGTTATCATTGACAGTGGAAGCACCGCTATTAACAATGTCACAGACTCTGAAACAGTTTTTTTTCTTTTAATGAATAACATAAAATGAAAATTAAACAAATTAATAAAAAATTAATAATATAGGTGAAATAATAAAAATACAGTCCTGGAACCCATAAAGAAGACAGGGCCTTTCCTGGTGCTGCAAAATGCAAAAAAATCACACTGTAGCTTAGACTGGTAGGGTATAGTTTGAGCAAATCAACTTCTTAATCTTCACATTCTGAATACAATGTGAAATGCAGCAGTACTGTCTTTTAAAATGAGCCAGTTATTCAAGGCAGTAAGCACTGGGGGTCCAGAGCAGTTCATTGCCCAGAGGCTCTTAAAAGGTCCTTTTTCTGTGCATTCAGCGTGGTACAAAAGGCTTGTAAAAACATCACTTCAGGACAAAACTTAATTATCTGTCTTTGATTATCAATGAAAAATATACAGTATAAACACTCAGAACAATACATGGTAAAACAACAATAAAACAGTATAAAAATGCACTGACGGCTGTAGTCTGTGAATTCAGGTTTGTAAAGGTACCCCTCTTCTCCCAACACAAGCCAGTGTACTGCCCCTCCACACTGGGGTATCTCTCCCTAATTTTCCACACACTGCAGCTCGGTATCACAGCACAGCTGCCTGGCTCCACGTCTCCAAAGCGCCACTGGGTGTACTGGCTGTAGGCGCAGTGTCGCAGCCACTTGGTGCTGGTGTGAGCCTGGCTGAGGTCCAGCAGAGGGCCCCTGTACAGCAGCACAGACTCCAGAGTCTGCCTGTCAAGGACAAGTCGAGAGAATGTAGCTGAGGTGCTGATGCAGTGCCCGGCGCGGCGGCAGCACAGCTGCTCCTGCAAGCTTGGCATCGGGTGGCACTGTCCACAGCGGCACCACAGTGGAGGGTTTGTTTCGTGTTCCTTCAATTCTCTCCCGTTTGTCTCACTTCTCGCATCTCCATGTCTTTGCTGCGGCTGGGAGGCCTCTGCAGCAAGCTCAGGCATTCTCTCATACTTTCATTGTGCAGCTGGAAAATAAATGAGATACAGTCCTTGTAAACCATGTGGACGGAGAACCACGCACAGTACATGACAATCTCATCACCTTTAAGAACTTGTAGAGTTTGTAATATTTCTTCACTTTTTTCATTTTCTTTCCTTGGTTCCGCATGCTTGACCAAACAGGACAAGGATGTCAGACCTCCCCTGTAGACCCTCCCTTCTTTTCCAAGGCGATAGTGACCAACAGGAAACATTCAAAGGTGTGGTAAGGGAGATATATGACATTACCTTCCTATCTGGAGAAAACATATTAATTCCAGGAGTGAAAATTCTGAATAAACTCCCATCACCTACCGTAAACAGCCTCACAACTTACCCTTCTCACTTGAACAGCTGCAGGTTTCATTTCCTGTAAGCTCTTTCTGAAGGGCCCTTTCACCACTGCGATGTGGTCCTCATCCACAAAGGAGACGTACAGAGGGCTCTACATTAGAGACAGGAGATTACAATCCTAACTCTGTCACCTTGGATACTGTCTGTTTCTAACCATTCCTGTGTCCTTGCTTTGCTCATGTATATTTATTATTATTATTATTATTATTATTATTATTATTATTATTATTATTATTATTCTGTCCAAAAACTTTTAAGTAGATGATTTTTTTCTTTAAATTGGAATGCAATTGGAATGCCCAATATAGATTTCACCCGATTTCTCTCAGATCACATTTGGAATGACCAATTCGATTGTTACCCTTAGGCAGCTACCCACAAACCCTCCTGAGGACTTTAGCCAATCGATTACACTTGGATGGTGGGAGCCGCTGTTGCTTGGTGAGAAAAACTAATCACAGTCAATTGAAAAATGCAAATGCAGCAACTAGATCGGCAACTACAGTAGTAAGCGCAAGCAAGATTCAAGCCGGTCAGCTCCTGACTTATCAAACCTGTACTGGGTGAGCCACCAGGGAGCCCCACCTAAAGTTTTCTAATTCACTTCAATGTAGCAGCATTGGTAACCGGTCCTTACCTGTTTCAGATCCACAGATTCGTACTTCTTCCCAGTGTAGTTACTTTTGACCTCCTTTGAACAGCAACTGGGATGAACATATGTTGTAATGAACCAGTCGAGCAACACTGTAGTCTGAAAGGCACATGGAAGAAATAACTTTCAAGAGATCCAGGACTAACTAAACTGTGTAAGCACTTTACAGACAAGGGCGCATTAGTACAATATATCGCAATTGTTTTCAGACTCACCAGTGCGTAGTAGGAGAGTGTGGAGCCAATGTATATAATCAGCTGAACTGCACTGAATTGCCCTGCCTTTTGAAATGAAAAATATACATCATATAAGCAACTTTAAAGGTCAGTATTATTATTATTATTATTATTATTATTATTATTATTATTATTATTATTATTATTATTATTATTAATATGTCTTTAATTTTGTGTCAGGAGAAACTCTAAATGAGACTGCAGGTTTAACAGGAAGGGTTGTTCACTTTCAAACTGCTGAAAGTTGAGCACAGCATTAACCTGTTTAAAGGACTGAAAGATAATTAATAAACCTGGGGCGGTGTATTTTTAGCAGTTTATACACAGTGATCTGATAACTTGGTTTCATTTTATATGCACTAAATAAAGCTAAAACTAAGAGCCCCAATCACCTTTCCAAAAACCATGACATCAAACCGATTCCATACGCCTTGAACAGCGTGCGTTCTTCCACTCCGTTCTGCTTAAAGTTTCTTGCAAATCTGCAAATAAAGACCAACAGCTTGCTCTCTGGTATACAGCGTTATCTGCTAAACCCACAGGAATTATTAAGAGGCATATCAGTATCTCTTCTGGTTTGTTATCAAGCAGCACAATTGCAAATTGCAACAGTATATCTGTAATTCAGCAAAGCTGAAATAAAATGGAAGGATTCAGAGGCATATTGTTGTTGCAAAGCCATTTCCAACTACATCACATCTCTGCCAAAATTACAATGTTTAAACTGAAATACAACAGTTCCTCTGTCTACCACTGGATGGTTCTCCAGCTCTAGGGTATTGTCCCACTTTGAAACAACTAAGACTAATAGCAAAAAGCTTTCACTGTGGCTGACAACTCAAGCCTACCAGTCAACAGTACGCAATATCATCTATAGCCTAATGTGACATCACCAGCTCCTGGGTAACAGTTTATCAGACACTGAAAGCGCATACCTTCCCTGTAATACAAGATTATACTCCTGCTAACCTGAAGTTCAAGCCAGGGAATATGGTCTTGTTGCTGTTTTTCTCATCCAGTCTTCGAAAGCTGTACTCCGGGACACACTTGTGAAACAGCCGATCCAGGTTACATTCCCAGTTGATCTGTATTGCTATCACTCCCCCCTGCAACACAAGTGTATGCACAAACCACCCTTACACAGCGTGCAGAACAGTAGCTACAGAATAGTATAGAATAAGAAATGGCTGAATGGCAATGACTGACAGGTGGACAGACAGAGAGACACCTCCAGATATCCTCACAATCTGATACTCCCAATAACTTATGTTAAATCACGTTAATACCAAGTTTCATCCCCATTTAATCAGCAGTTTTATACAAAAATGTAAGCGAGACAAACCAAGGACAAGTATGTAAAATGAAAGCTTCCTTTAAGATGGTAAAGAATAATAGCTCTTTTAGAAAGGCTTGTCGTTGGTTTTAGTTGTAAAGACACAAGATCCACCCCGTTAAACCTGTTATCACTCTATGATCCAAATAAGCATACTCTTCAACACAAGAAAAAGGGGATAGTAAGCAATGAAAGTCATGTGAAATCCCTGGTTCCTCCCTCATTTGCTTTGTTTTCTCATTTCTCTGCAATGCAATCCAGAGGGTTGCAGTTGGCCGATCTGGCCCTGAGAACAGAAGCCCCATTGTGTGACTCTACGAAGGGAAAACAATCAGGAACGAACCTCAATAGCCATTTCCGTGAAATTCTCCCTGGCTTCTTGGACGATATCTCCCAGGCGGAATATTGGGCAGTATGGATCCGTCGTTCGGTTAAAAACACCCTCGCAAATAGGTGTCATTCATGTGCGGCAAAATGTTTCTACTGTAAAAAAAAACACAACAGAATAAATGTTTAATACAGCATAGTGCACTACAATAAGATACCTTGTATTATTATTATTATTATTATTATTATTACTATTATTATTATTATTATTATTATTATTAATTGGTCACTTAGCAGACACTTTTATCGAAAGCGACTTACAGAGACTAGGGGTGAACTATGCATCACAGCTGCTGCTGCAGAGTCACTTACACTAGGACCTCGGTTTTACGTCTCATCCGAAGGATTGTAATCTAAAGTCTTACTTTGTGTAATTGAAGTTAGGGAATCCAATGTTGTTTTTAATTAAGACGGTGAAGTTTTCTGCTGATCCCAAAATAGCAGGTCTAGGGAGAAAAAAAGAATGACATTACTGACTGAGAATTCACTTTCATGCCTTTCACCCTTCATAGTAGGGAAAGACAATAGGCATGTGCGATTTCATCCCATTGGTGAACCCGACCCTGCCATACAGATACCTGTTCCATTTGTATGAACTCAGAGCTCAGACTGCTTAAGCAGAGCTCCCTCTAGTAGTGGACTCAATCAATAAGAATCAGAAACGGTATTCTTACTACAAAACATTTGCCCAGTCAATTTACCAGACTGGAAATGGATAACAGACCCACATTATTATTACTATTTATTTATTTATTTGGCAGACGTCTTTATCCAAGGTGATTTACAGGTGCTACAGGGTTACAATGCAAGATTCATATTTAAATACAGTATAGTTTACTGTAAGTGCAAATAATACTACTAAAATACAATATGAAATAGGATGTAACAAGTTAGGATTCCAACAAGTGCAAGGATAGTGCATCAGCTGAGGATCCAGTAACATGGTGCTTAGATCACAGGGACACAGTGAATGCATAGTAGGAGGTCTAGATCAAGAGATCTGCAAGTGAAGTCTAATCCTGAAAGTAACCGCTCCTCTGGAGAGCTCTGCACACTGGGCGTTGTGACTGCAATGGGGAACAGATACCATCTGAAAAAAGGAAGCGCAGAAAACAGCATCGGAGGCAAAATCACGTCGGCTCTATTTATGGGCTGGAAAGAAGAAACAAGGGAGAACCAAGACGGACTAGCTGACAAACTGCTCGTCTTGATTTCCTTTTAGGGAAACAGAAACTCAACAGCCAGCCGCAACCAATGAAATGCTGGGATTATTAATATGACGAAATCCTTTTCATTCTGTTTGCCCCCATTTTTTCTTGAGGAAATCTAATTATTGTTATACTATACGCTACACAATCAAGATTTGGTTGTTTCCCAATAGTGGCTGAAGGTAACTGAGTGGTGTATGGTTTAACTGAAGGCAATAGCCCAAACGTTTGTCAGCTTTAAATAACAGACTTTTGAGTTTGTAAAAAAACATACACAATACCACACTGTACTCTATAAAACACTTACTTGGGACCAACCCTCCTTTTCTCGATCGGACACCAGGCAAAGACCTCACAGGTCTTTACTGACCAGTCAAAATCAACACATTTGCCAGTCTGAACCCCTGAGGATATAAAAATCAAAACATTTTCAAAGGTTTCAATTTGTTCTATAACTTTTTTTATAATTTTCTTCCTTTGAAAGGCCTCTAAAGGTACTATCTGAATGATTTAAAAAGTGGCAGATTCTAATACTCAACATTATTCATGTATGGTTTTCCATCAACATGTATTTATATAAGATAACTAAGCACAATACAAATACAGTTATAAGAGGAATGTAATAGATCAGGGAAACAATTTTAAGGGAGCGAATAATGGCCCAAATAAACTAGTAAGCTCTTCTCTATAATGTTTTTTAAGTTAAGTAAGTTAACTAAACAATGATATAGGAGGGTACAGGGACACTGAAACTGGTTTGAAATGTAGATTGTTTAAAAACCTTACTTTTAATCATTACTTAAAGCAAGGTTCATTTGCTTTAAGGCTCATTATTGAAGAATAGAATCATTGGGTTTTGCAGAATCCCAATTCCATACACAAATGTTTAAAGATGGCAGCTCAATTAAAACAGGCACGAGAGTAAAATATGACATACCATTACTCTTCTGGTCTGTATATCCCTTTGTGCAATCTTTATTTGAACGGCATTTTTTTCCAGAATCTGGCACCTAAAATCGATTGAAAAGGCCTGGTTTCTGTATGCAGGCTACATAAATGTACCTGCTTTTTTTTCAAGGACATCAAGGATAACATTGTTAAGCTTGTCCATGTGTGTGACTTCAGTCAATAAGGCGTGCTTAAGTAAATCACTGAAAACCAAGTTTTTTGGACAAATGCTGCAGAATACACTTCTGTGTAAATGGATTGTCCTGTAAGTGAAGACTGAATAATGCTTTCTGTAATATACAAAAGCAGCTTCTCACTGTTTCAAGTGAGTTTCAGTTACAACGGGCAAGACGGAACACCTGACACTTTGATAGAGGCCCGGTTGTAGGTGCTTGAATGGTAGGTGCTTCCATGCATATATTTACAGCACCTTTGATAATATACAATATAGATGCCAACGCATTTGAAAGTAGTTACCTCCGGACAGCTGCCTTGTCTTTGATTCTTTGTGACTATTGCATTAGTAACAACAAAAAAGGAGTTCTTCCCCTGTGGAAGAAAACGAGATTTGTAATACAAAGTCAATTAGAACATACATAGCCCTTAAAGCATTAGTTAGTGAAGTGTCTGTTTGTTATTTAGAACAATTAACAAATGAGAACCAATGTATGTTGTGCTTCATTCCATGAGAAAATATCCTTGCATTATAGCTCATACTATCAATTGTGTAAAATTGAAGCACCTTTATACTCTACCCTAGTATTGCATCAACCTAACAGGTGTTTTGGACTATTGTTGTTTATTAAATATCATATTGCTTGTTTGTATAATACATTGATACCCTTCCTATTCAGAGTTTGACTTTGTTTTAATAAACAGCTCCATTGGGGGCAATATTTCTAATTGAAGGGAATCTGTGTAAGGGGTAAGATCTAATGACTGGGTAAATATTCAAGGTCCCTTATATATTCTTAACATCTGGTGAGGGTGGCGTAGTCAACTATATTATTTTTAGTCCAGTGAATTAACGGTTTACAGATAGGAGTTTCAGATCCTGATCATTCCTTTAGCTTACTCAAGAGCATGTTGTTTACAGTATTTTATAGTATGTACCTTGTAACATCAAGTAAGGTTTGTCTACTTGACTTGGTATAACGTAGGTTAGTGAGTTACCTGTGATAGACCACTGTGATCGGCCACATCCCATAATACTCCATCCAGATCGGAGTCCTTGGTAACCGCCACGCCCTTCACTTTCGCTGTAACCGAGCTGACGACGTAATCGTGTTCCTGGTATTCCTTATTCCAAACCAGCATGATGCTGCCCAGTCGCAAACACAGTGTTGGCAGGTAGAATTGACAGAGAAAAACATTTGGTCACGCTTACTCCAGGATTAAATTGTAATTATGGTGCTGCTATCCTTGCAGCAGATGTCGCACCATACAATGCTCCAAACCTCGGTTAGCTATGACCCAGTTGTTTGTTTTATTATTTTGTACTTTTAAAGTTTGATAGCACCGTCCCTTAATACAGATTTAATTCTAGGGGAACAAATTATTGGCACACCCTAATCTGAATACAGTAAATACACGGGAATACAACATTATAGAATTAATTAGCATCTCTTTATTCTTGGAAAGTGAAATGTTAATTAATTAAAAAGTTCAACTTCAACAATTGTGCACAACAAATGTTTCCAGTAAATAAGCCTACAATCTGAGCAGACAGTGAATTTAACTCAAAAACACGTTAGGAGTCAAATTAAGGGAAAACTAATTCAGTCTCAGTGTTGGAGCAACAGAACTCAGAAACACTCAGGATGATGACAAAGACCAGGAGAGTGTAACAATCCTCTCCTTGGTTCTGGTAGCTCTCACTTTTAAAGACCTTCGTTTCAAACAATGCAAACTCAGGAATCTGAGCTATGCCACCCCATGATTCGTTGAAAGAAGGAACCACTGACCAAAACATTTTGTGATATATTATTTCAACAGAAAAAACGAATTTATTTTATTATAAATTGTATTCTTAATAATAATAATAATAATAATAATAATAATAATAATAATAATAATAATAATAATAATAATAATAATAATGTGATTGAAAAAGAATGTATCACTATCACGATGATATTGAAAATAATTCAAGCACGCGTTTTTATAAGCGGTCAATAATTTGAATCTGCAAAACGTAACCTAATACCCTTATTAACCTAACTGGCACGATGCAACAAATAGTACATTTTCATAGACAATTCACCTCGAGGAACCGTCCTCATGTCCATTTTCTTTCACTGTCAATGCTTTTGCAGTAGAAATCTCTGACTTGAATTTTGACTCACCAGATAAATGCTAAAATGGTCCCGTTTATGCTCCATTTCAGGGATCCCAGTTTAACGCTTCTAATCCGCACTAATTTAATCGTCTCGTACTCGCAGAAATCACGCAGACCCATTTTGCTGCCTCTGAAAACGTTACAAAAACATAGCGTTCTAAATTCTCTTCCTTAAAATTAGCAAGGCACTCCCGTCGCATGCACGACTACACGGAGGGACACGCGTATTCTGTTGTTCATTGTTACAGATGTGGGCAGACAGCAGTATTAGCAACACTAGCACACGAATAGACACTAAGCACCATTACTATAATAAATATGCCAACGATATGCTCGTAGGGCAGTGTAATTACATTACCGTACTTCGTGTGCATTTTTGTTTTTTTTTGTGAACAACTGGAAATAGGGGTATTTTAATTTTTTCACTTAAACAGATAGGTACGTTTTAAGAAAGGACTGTACAGAAAAGACTTATTATTTCACTTCCTTTAACCCATTAATTGCTATTGTCCTCGTTTGAGGACAGCTACTTTGTATATTTTGGAGCATTTTTAAGTGGCATCGACATGTTATTTTAATTTTCTCTTTAATTGTTATGATAACTTATTCTCAGTTTGTTAACAGCAAAAATGAAGTATACATGTAACTGCTAATTCTGCAAATATAGCCCTTAAGGTGCTTATATATATATATATATATATATATATATATATATATATATATATATATATATATATATATATATATATATGAGTATGACTTTAAAAGACGTATCCGAACATCCCTCTTTGTTAAAGATGCAATACCGTGGTAAAGTGATAGCGTATCGAAGCGGTTAAACCGCAGTAAGGGTCCAGCATAGATCCCTCAGCCCACACACTGCAGCAGCACAATGCATTCATTCAGAGGGGTCCTCGTGGTTAGAATTCCAGACCGAAAGTGTAATACTCCTGAAATGACAAAGCTTCGGAAATTCGGAGATTTTTGTTATAACAATAGAGCGGCACTATCTTTTAATTAATAATGAATTAGTAATCTTCAGTTAAGGATCTCCCTTATAAAAATGTACTAACTATACTAAAAGTGTAATTTAGCCATGGTAAAGCATACAAGGTACGCATTGCATAGCCCACAGGGATATGGTCAAGCATATTAAAAACATGACCGGCCATGGTAAACTGCTATGTGAAAACTGCACAATGACCGTGGAAATACACTGCTGTAAACTTCCATACGCGTCAGTATATTCCAAAGAGCTATTCATTTACAGACTTTGCAATGTGAGTCATCAATCACAGTGGGTGCGGGTTTTCCAAGTCTGTAAAGAATAACTAACATTATCAGTACTGTAGTGGAACCATTTTCGGAATCAAAGTAAACATTTTACAATTCATACTTGCACTCATTTTGGTGAAAATGGTCGATTTATGTTGTTGTAGCGGTCCTGGGGGGGATAGGATCAGGATAGGGTAGACGTTGTGTGTGCGTGCAGGGGTTGCCTGGTGATGTGTGCGTGCAGGGGTTGCCTGGTGGTGTGTGCGTTAAGGGGGTTGCATGTTGTGTGTGTGTGCGGGGGGGCTGGGTTGCAATGTATGTGTATGCGTGCAGGGGGTGCGTGTGTGTGTGAATGTGTGTGTAGGGCAATTGGGGTGCTGGTTTGACGCGAAAGATGTGGAGGGCCGAGCGTATATACGTAGAAAAGATTTGGGGAAGACGAGAGAGAGAAGGGTGTGTGTGGACAGATAGAGAGATAGAGAGGGAACGTGCATAGGGTAGAGTAAAGAAAAAAGTACTTGAAATCGTTTAATTTCATTTTCGACTCCCAGCTCCCTTCCCTACTTTATCATTTTATTTGATTAATTATTAGGGCAGCAGTGTGGAGTAGTGGTTAGGGCTCTGGACTCTTGACCAGAGGGTTATGGGTTCAATCCCAGGTGGGGGACATTGCTGCTGTACCTTTGAGCAAGGTACTTTACCTAGTTTGCTCCAGTAAAAACCCAACTGTATAAATGGGTAATTGTATGTAAAAAATAATGTGATATCTTGTAACAATTGTAAGTCGCCCTGGATAAGGGTGTCTGCTAAGAAATAAATAATAATAATAATTATTGTTCATAAATAAATGGCTTGAGCCTTCACTCCATCATGGCCTCAGTCTCATTTCTGTCACCAAAAGAACCCGAAACACTACATTATGTTAAATATAGTTAGGCAATGGTAATAGCAGTATGCAGCATGAGTATATAATAGAAGGGGTAACCTTCTTGCTAAGTTTCCACTGTTTTACGCAGGACACCACTGTGTGTCAGCCTGCAGTAACGAATGAAAATACTGTGATCAGACTTCTCAGCAGAAGGGAAGCGCTCCAGCTAAATAAAAAAAAGGGCTTTATAGCAGGATGTTTCCAGCTGGAAGCACCGTCTGGTTCATCAAGATTATCTTTCCTCGTTTTTATAGCGGTAAGGAGTTGTATAACTGATTAAACATTGTATGTGAATATGGATAGGGTGAGATGGGAATGGTGTTTCTCTGGGACAGTTCAGGATTTCTTTTAACTCACCCTTTAGAAAAGTTTACCATGGTAGATTTGCACAATTTTTTTTTCACTTTTCCTATGGTTTTACTATGTATTTACCATAGTTTACTAAATGGTTTGCCATTTTCTAAATATGCTTTACCCTTCCTCTACTATGCTTCCCTGTGGTTTACCGTGCATTCACTGTGCTTTATTACACTTGGCTATGTATTTACTATGGGACATCACAATGAATTCTGGTTCGTGCAGTCTCATAAAGGAAAGAGACAAGTAAAAGCTGGTACCTGAATGCATTGTAGAGTGAGTTAAAAAAAAAAAAGCATCCTGCAGCCTGATGGCTTCGTCAGTGTTGCTTTTTGACTAAAGCTGTTTTTTTTGGTGTTTTTTTTAAGCATTTTGAGATGGCTCCTGAATTCCACGAATGTAACAATAAATATGGCACAATATTAGAAAATGACAAACTATGAGGAAAGACTGTACGTCCATCCATGCGGGTGAGAGATGGGTTCATCGAAAGTCTATGAGCTGCCTGGATTCATCAAATTTCCCTTTTTGCAAATTAGAGCTGGAGATGCTGAGTGGAGAGGTCATTTGGGTCTTATTAACACGATTAGTTTAGCATTGATCTGGTGAGTCACAATTGAAATCAAACATTTCTACTGCCACAACACTAACACTCACTAAGAAATTGGACATCTCTTAATATTGAGGTCTTTTCTCCTTACTGAGTTTTATTGTTATTAAAGAATAAATACAACGAATAATAAAATACATTAATTTACATTGCTACTATTTTTGTTTCTGTTAAAACATATTTTTGTTGTTGTACTTTAGCCCTTTATTGTGAACAAACATCTTACAAACTAAAAGTGTACATAGATTATAACCACAATTAAACATTGTGTGCTATACAAGTACCTTTTTCTGCTGTGCCGCCCCTGTTAAGATCACCATACTCTGTTGACTTAAACCAGATCCTAGTCCTTTACATGCATTAACTTCATTGTTTTTTTAATGCATTTAAATATGATAAACAGCAAATGTAAATCAGCTTAATGGAGCCAATTGTATTTTAGCAGTGGCTAAATATAATGCAGCTATTTCTTTTTACCTTGCATGTCAAAAGCTAGTCTGAGCCAGTGAAACTGACTGATATATTTGTATTTGCATGACTTTTTATAATCACTGTCTCAGGCAGTTACGGATTTCACATCTTTTGTTCCACACGAGCTTGCTGAGGCTTAGACCTTACCAGGTGTTTTTTCGACACAATCTGTACGCTGGTAGCAAATAACAAACCACAATGCAATCAACTGGAGATATAATACTAACATTCATCAGCGGAGTTCTGTTGGTGTTCGGAGTGCTGTGGAATCTCTTCAATCTTGTCATGACCGTCCATCTGCAGAGGAAAAGCAAAAGATATCAGACACTTGACATTCATAATTTCATGCACTTCACTCTCCAATATTTTCTTGGACTTGTCAACTTGCTTTCTATATTTTTATAAGTTTAAAATCTACTGCACTACCGAGATGGGAAGAGTCATGCCAGTGGTCTCCTTCATCTTGTTCAGTGCCAGCGCTTCAAGTTTCTGGTCCATTGCTTGGCTTTGTGTCTTCTACTGTGTGAAGATCATCAGCCTACCAGCCGCTCTCTTCATCAAGCTCAAGAGAAATATCTCGCTGGTTGTCAACGGGGCTCTCACCCTCTCTGTGTTCTTCTGCTTCGTCTTGTTCTGCCCATTCTTGTATCTTATTCCAATAATGCCAGCAAACGCTACTGCTAACAACACTTACAACATCAACAACACCCTGGGCATGCCATGCACCAAACCTTTTTTCGATTTCCCAGAGAAGTTTGCCAGGGATCTTTACTTTTTTATCTTTGTGTTATTTCTATGTCCCATCCCTCTCATAATCATGGTGACCACCAGCAGCCAGCTTGTGGTCCATATCTACAAACACACCCAGCAAATGAAAAGAAACCAGAACGAGTTCCAGAGCAGAAACTCCTACCTACTGATCTGCAAAATGATCATTTCCCTGGTGGTAGTGTATTTGTTCACCATCACGCTGGCATTCGTTTACCTCATGACTCAGGCAAAAGATGAAAAAATGTCTACCGAGTTCCTTTTTTTAGATATGGCCTTCTACTGTGCAGCAACGGGAGTTCTGTTGACAGCCACTAACAAGAATCTGAAGGAGAAAGTTATGTCTGTGTCCTGCTGTGGAAAAATACAGCAGCAGAGTGAGGCATAAATGAGAAGCCATACTGATTCAGAGCATTCGTCACTATTTACTTATAGCGTGCATTTTGCACTGTTTTTGTGAAAGTAAAATGAATTGCCCAGTGTTTCTAATGAGAAACAGCTCAGCAGGGTAATATAAAGGGCTAAATTCTCAAAATGAATTACTCTGAATTGTCATTAGCACATTATTTATTTCACAGAAACTATTTATTTCACAGAAACACACCCAATAAAGTTACCAAATCAAATATATATATATATATATATATATATATATATATATATATATATATATATATATATATATATATATATAACAAGACGTTTAACTTAGGAACTTGTAAGTAGTCTCAAGTGGTTTCTTATTCATATTTCTATTATTTCTTTCAGATAAAAATTGCGCTCATGACAGTTTGGTGTAAATAGCTTTGAGAAGCTAGACCAAGACTCTTAAGTCCATCTTTTTGTCTTGCTAGTTTTATTATTATTATTATTATTATTTATTTCTTAGCAGACACCCTTATCCAGGGCGACTTACAGAACATCATTAGCTTGAGCAAAATAAAATATGATGAGTAATAACTAAGGCTGATATTAATATTTTAATTTTTCTGACTGACTTGAGAGCAGACTAATACTACAGTATAACTGTTTAAAATTCCTATTGGTTTCTTTTCCCTTTCCTCTTATTGCTGTTATTTTGTGTAAATATAAAGATGCATTTGGTGAAGATTAAGGTGTATGCAAAATCAGCATTTGCTTTAGCTAGTGTTACATAGAACAATCTACCAAATACATTTTTCTACAATGAAAAAAAAATAGTAAAAATCATTTAATGTAAAGCTGAGGAGTTTTTTTTAAAATTTTATTTCATTGAGTGTATCTTTAAATGTAGAACTGCGTGTGGCTGTTGGTGTGTTCAGATTTTACACATGTAAAAATGCAATGTTGTACTGTATACAACATAGATTTTGGAAGCAAATGCAAAATTCAGATATATTTTATAATATAAAACGAGCAAGATACTACTGTGAAGAAGAAATGAACAGCTTCTGCCTGCAACTAGGTTGTTTCTTGCTAGTACTATATCATTAAACCTAGTACAATATATATATATATATATATATATATATATATATATATATATATATATATATATATATATACAGTACTGTGCAAAAGTTTTAGGCAGGTGTGAAAAAATGCTGTAAAGTAAGAATGCTTTCAAAATAGACATGTTAATAGATTATATTTATCAATTAACTAAATGCAAAGTGAGTGAACAGAAGAAAAATCTAAATCAAATCCATATTTGGTGTGACCACCCTTTGCCTTCAAAACAGCATCAAGCATCAATTCTTCTAGGTACACTTGCACACAGTTTTTGAAGGAACTCGGCAGGTAGGTTGGCCGAAACATCTTGGAGAACTAACCACAGTTCTTCTGTGGATTTAGGCAGCCTCAGTTGCTTCTCTCTCTTCATGTAATCCCAGACAGACTCGACGATGTTAAGATCAGGGCTCTGTGGGGGCCATACCATCACTTCCAGGACTCCTTGTTCTTCTTTTCGCTGAAGATAGTTCTTAATGACTTTCGCTGTATGTTTGGGGTCGTTGTCATGCTGCAGAATAAATTTGGGGCCAATCAGATGCCTCCCTGATGGTATTGCATGATGGAGAAGTATCTGCCTGTACTTCTAAGCATTGAGGAGACCATTAAATCTGACCAAATCCCCAACTCCATTTGCAGAAATGCAGCCCCAAACTTGCAAGGAACCTCCACCATGCTTCACTGTTGCCTGCAGACACTCATTCGTATGCGCTCTCCAGCCCTTCGGCGAACAAATTGCCTTCTGCTACAGCCAAATATTTCAAATTTTGACTCATCAGTCCAGAGCACCTGCTGCCATTTTTCTGCACCCCAGTTCTTGTGTTTTCGTGCATAGTTGAGTCGCTTGGCCTTGTTTCCACGTCGGAGGTATGGCTTTTTGGCGCAAGTCTTCCATGAAGGCCACTTCTGACCAGACTTCTCTGGACAGTAGATGGGTGTACCAGGGTCCCACTGTTTTCTGCCAATTCTGAGCTGATGGCACTGCTGGACATCTTCCGATTGCGAAGGGAAGTAAGCATGATGTGTCTTTCATCTGCTGCAGTAAGTTTCCTTGGCCGACCACTGCGTCACGGTCCTCAACGTTGCCCGTTTCTTTGTGCTTCTTCAAAAGAGCTTGGACAGCACATCTGGAAACCCCTGTCTGCCTTGAAATTTCTGCCTGGGAGAGACCTTGCTGATGTAGTATAACTACCTTGTGTCTTGTTGCTGTGCTCAGTCTTGCCATGGTGTATGACTTTTGACAGTAAACTGTCTTCAGCAACCTCACCTTGTTAGCTGAGTTTGGCTGTTCCTCACCCAGTTTTATTCCTCCTACACAGCTGTTTCTGTTTCAGTTAATGATTGTGTTTCAACCTACATATTGAATTGATGATCATTAGCACCTGTTTGGTATAATTGTTTAATCATACACCTGACTATATGCCTACAAAATCCCTGACTTTGTGCAAGTGTACCTAGAAGAATTGATGCTGTTTTGAAGGCAAAGGGTTGTCACACCAAATATGGATTTGATTTAGATTTTTCTTCTGTTCACTCACTTTGCATTTAGTTAATTGATAAATATAATCTATTAACATGTCTATTTTTGAAAGCATTCTTACTTTACAGCATTTTTTCACACCTGCCTAAAACTTTTGCACAGTACTGTATATGTGTGTGTGTGTAAATTCTGAGAGTAATAAAGGAGGTCATTACCTGTAATTCTAATATTAATGGTTGCCCGGTTCATATAAAGTGTTGCATTGGACTGTTTTGTAATGTAAATGCAGGTTGTTCTGTAGAGCTGTGGTTAAAATATATTGTATTTGGTAGTAATGTTTGCTGTGATCCTATTCCTGCTACTCCAGTACTCTACTCGTGTGCTGAAGTGCTGTTGGATTATCTATATTTCTTATAGTAACCAATAAAAAAAAGGAATAATAATATGAATTGGTGTTTTGAGGGCTCTTTATAAAAACAGCTGTCCAGAGGACATGGTGTACAACATTCAAATTCCCCTCTAAAGTTTTAAAATCCATTCCTTTAATATCAGCTGCAGTAACATTTTCACTGCCCTTTGTCAACTATTTATTTCAAATAAGTTTTCTTAAAATAAATATATTAAATTACGTGTCATTCCCCACACACACCCACACACACACACACACAACATGGATTGCTTTAAGAGCCACTGAGAATGGCAAAGGACAGTAAAATGATGTAATATGAAGCAAGTACATCAAAGTGGGGACAAGCAGCATACACGGGGTAATTGTCCATCTTTTTCTCTTACTAGTTCTGAATGATTGCTTGTGTGTTTTTACTTTCACCAATACACAGTGCAAAAAGCACCCGGGCCTGTGGTAAACAAATGTGCCTTTATCAGGCATTTATTATATTGATTCATTATTGGCATAAGTTATCTTTAATTGATTACATTTTTGATAATCTGCATTTGTAATGATAAATCAACACTTCATATTGGCACCACAAGGCTTTCCCTTTCTGCAAACCGGAGCCAAAGAAAATAAATGTGTATCTGGCTCTGTAGCAGCAGGAGCTTTGCAGCTTGGTTCTCTACCAGCACCAGGGAGGCCCTTCGGTCAGTAAAGATCCAGTCATATTGGTGCTTCTGGTGGTCTTAGTGCCTGATGGTCTCAGTTCCTAGTGGACTCATTTCCACAGGGCAAAACACAGCATCGTAACTCATACTAATGAAGCTCTTCTGAGGGCATGCAGTCCCTGAGAGTGCAAAGGACTGGTTGAGCCTAAAAGGCTGCAGGGTTGAGCCTCTCTATTCTTCTTTTCATCCACAGAGAAGATGCAGCTCTGCGACTGGGCAGAGGCGCTGCCACCTTTGCACAGCTACATGCTTTTAATTAAGGTAATTGGTTTGCAAATGTGTCCAGTCCAGTGCCGGCTGTGCTGAATTGTGTGCTGGGTTTGTTAAGACCACCATACGCTGCTGTGACTTTAGCCAGATTCTGTTCCAGGCCTTTAGAACTGATGTGCATTGACAGAGTATGCCACCTCACCCTCTTTCAGTAAAGGCAAGTGAAATCATAAATCCTCATTTGCTTGTTTTAAATGCATTTCAATACGTTAAAAACAAATGTAAATCAGTTTTATTCAGTTGTTTCTTAGCAGTGACTAAATATTACACAGCTAATTTACTTTTACCTTGCATCTCAAAAACTAGGCTGAGCCAGTGAAATGGACTGATATATTTGTATTTGCATGACTTTTTATTATCACTGTATAGTCATTATCATGAGCAGTCACAGATTTTCTTCCTTCCACATGACTTGCTGAGGCTTAGACCTTAGAGGTTTTTTTTAACACAATCTGTATGCTGGTAGCAAATAACAAACCACAATGCAATCAACTGGAGATATAATACTAACATTCATCAGCGGAGTTCTGTTGGTGTTTGGAGTGCTGTGGAATCTCTTCAATCTTGTCATGACTGTCCATCTGCAGAGGAAAAGCAAAAGTTATCAGACACTTGAATTCATAATTTCATGCATCTCACTCTGCAATATGTTCTTGGACTTTTCAATGATTTGCTTTCTATATTTTTATGAGTTTAAAATCTGCACTACCGAGATGGGAAGAGTCATGCCAGTGGTCTTCTTCATCTTGTTCAGTGCCAGCGCTTCAAGTTTCTGGTCAATTGCTTGGCTTTGTGTCTTCTACTGTGTGAAGATCATCAGCCTACCAGCCGCTCTCTTCATCAAGCTCAAGAGGAATATCTCGCTGGTTGTCAACGGGGCTCTCATCCTCTCTGTGTTCTTATGCTTCGTATTGTTCTGCCCATTCTTGTATCTTATTCCAATAATGCCAGCAAACGCTACTGCTAACAACACTTACAACATCAACAACACCCTGGGCACGCCATGCACCAAAACTTTTTCGATTTCCCAGAGAAGTTTGCCGGCAATCTTTACTTTTTATCTTTGTGTTATTTCTATGTCCCATCCCTCTCATAATCATGGTGACCACCAGCAGCCAGCTTGTGGTCCATATCTACAAACACACCCAGCAAATGAAAAGAAACCAGAACGAGTTCCAGAGCAGAAACTCCTACCTACTGATCTGCAAAATGATCATTTTCCTGTTGGTAGTGTATTTGTTCACCATCATGCTGGCGTTCGCTTTCATGCTTACTTATGGAAAAAAGAACAAATGTCTACCAAGTTCCTTGTTTTAGATATGGCCTTCTACTGTGCAGCAACGGGAGTTCTGTTGTGACCACTAACAAGAATCTGAAGGAGAAACTTATGTCTGTGTCCTGCTGTGGAAAAATACATCAGCAGAGTGAGCCATAAATGAGAAGCCATACTGAATCAGAGCATTCGTCACTATTTACTTATAGCGTGCATTTTGCACTTTTTGAAAGTAAAATTAAATGCCCAGTGTTTCTAATGAGAAACAGCTCAGCAGGGTAATATAAAGGGCTACATTCTCAAAACTGATTATTTCTTTCAGATAAAAATTGCGCTAATGACAGTTTGGTGGAAATAGCTTTGAGAAGCTAGACCAAGACTCTTAAGTCCATCTTTTTGTCTTGCTGGTTTTGATTCATTGCTGGAGTATTTTGCTTTCATGAAAACAGAGTGCAAATAGCAGCCTGGTCTGTGGGGTCCATTTTATTGTATAAATGATCTTAAATTGATTAGAACATCTGCTTGAGCTAAATAAAATATGATGAGTAATAACTAAGGCTGATATTAATATTTTAATTTTCCTGACTGACTTGAGAGCAGACTAATACTACAGTATAACTGTTTAAAATTCCTATTGCTTGCTTTTGCCTTTCCTCTTATTGCTGTTGTTTTGTGTAAATATAAAGATGCATTTGGTGGAGATTAAGGTGTATGCAAAATCAGCATTTGCTTTAGCTAGTGTTACATAGAACAATCTACCAAATACATTTTTCTACAATGAAAAAAAAATAGTAAAAATCATTTAATGTAAAGCTGAGGAGTTTTTTTTTAAATTTTATTTCATTGAGTGTATCTTTAAATGTAGAACTGTGTGTGGCTGTTGGTGTGTTCAGATTTTACACATATAAAAATGCAATGTTGTACTGTATACAACATAGATTTTGGAAGCAAATGCAAAATTCAGATATATTTTATAATATAAAACGAGCAAGATACTACTGTGAAGAAGAAATGAACAGATTCTGCCTGCAACTAGGTTGTTTCTTGCTAGTACTATATCATTAAACCTAGTACAACAACAAAAATGTATATATATATATATATATATATATATATATATATATATATATATATATATATATATATATATATATATATATATATATGTGTGTGTGTGTGTAAATTCTGAGAGTAATAAAGGAGGTCATTACCTGTAATTATAATATTAATGGTTGCCGGTTCATATAAAGTGTTGCATTGGACTGTTTTGTAATGTAAATGCAGGTTGTTCTGTAGAGCTGTGGTTAAAATATATTGTATTTGGTAGTAATGTTTGCTGTGATCCTATTCCTGCTTCTCCAGTACTCTAGTCGTGTGCTGAAGTGCTGTTGGATTCTCTATATTTCTTATAGTAACCAATAAAAAAATTATAATAATAATATGAATTGGTGTTTTGAGGGCTCTTTATAAAAACAGATGTCCAGAGGACATGGTGTACAACATTCAAATTCCCCTCTAAAGTTTTAAAATCCGTTCCTTTAATATCAGCTGCAGTAACATTTTCACTGCCCTTTGTCAACTATTTATTTCAAATACGTTTTCTTAAAAGAATATTAAATTCATTTACATATCCTCCAGTTTCAAAAGCAAAATGTCACAGTGGTTGTGAAGTGAAGGTCTAACTGGAAACAAAACATAGGGCAGGGAAATGGACTTAAGCTTCAAATGACATCTAGTTATACAGGCTGGATCAGCCAAAATGTCTTTACAGTAGTAACATCTACTTTATAGTAGTAAGAGCCAGCTCCATCTGGTGAACCTTTATATATTACCATACTTCATATATTACCATACTTTATATATTACCTTTATATATTATAATTCTTAAGAATAGTTTCAAATAGATGTGTTACATTAGTCTGGCAATTGGGACTAGAGCAGCTTAGCAGACAATATATAAAAACATAACACACACACACACACACAACAAGAATTACAATAAGAACCACTGAGAATGGCAAAGGACAGTAAAGTGATGTAATATGAAGCAAGTACAACATAAGTGGGGACAAGCAGCATACACAGGGTGATTGATGGACAACACACCCTCTGCAAAAAAAGAGGGTGTGTTGTTTGCCCGTTCTTTTTTAAGGAATTCATGCAACAGCCTCTCAGTTTTTAAATCACCCCATATATTTCACTAGGAAGACCCCCAATAAAGCAGAACAGTGATGGTGGTTTTCTTAGGGTCGGCTGACAGAAAAAAAATTCTGAATTTATCCTTGTATCCAAAATGTATTTCCCAGGATATTAAGTTTCCATCACCAGCCACTCCCTAATGATTTTTCCAAAGAAATGTTCATTATCGAAAACAAACTAACTGACAGTTCTTTATTGTGTCAGAACTTGGATGGCAGATATTTATCATGCAGCTGGTATGACCAATTCTAGATTTATTATGTCTGTACCAGGGCTAAGCCCTTTTCTAGATTCACAGATTTTCACCGTTCCAGTGATTTTCTTAGTCAGAGATTCCGTTTCAATAGGAAAATAGTTTTGTTACCTTAAGATTATCTACACGCCAGGTAAACATAAAACTCTGTAAAACAAAGGTGCGCAGGGAATTATATATTTTTCCCAGAGTCATTCCTGATCAGAAAAAGTGGTGGATGCTTCCATTCAGTGATCAGCACCACGTTCATCGAGGTGACCATTAGTATCAACAGGAATTTGTTTCAAAATATTAAACAGTAACAGGGATGGAAGTAAGACTCCTATTGCATAGAAGGTCAGGTTTTACTACAAGCCTGATTTGCCACAGCGGATTGGTAACAGGCTCAGGTGTATCTTATTAAAATCTTAGTGAAACCAGGAATGGATCAGACTGCTATGCAATAGGAGTCTTATTTCCATCCCTGCAGTAATCTCTTTTTTTTAACGGTGAACAGCAATGTGCTGTGTATTTCTGTGGAATGATTCTGGATAAGTGGGCTGAATTGTAAATTTGTGTGGAACACGTAAACAGGTTAGTTATGTTTTGGAAGAGTGTGTGTAGCTGTCCTCATTTGGTTTATTTTTAAATAAATACAGTAGATTTTGAAAAACGTAAATCAGTGTCAGCTTTTTGTAAATGTTTCTTATTTAATATTTGGGTAACATTTGCCTAGTGTCTAACAGACATGTATTTGGCTAAAAGGTAAAAACATGCATAAACCTTATCTATTTCAAATACAATAGCAGTTGATGCACATGCAGCAACATAAAACACATTGTATCAGCAAACATGAATCTTATAAAAAAATTAAAAAAAAACTTACAGTTAACTTACATTAGACAAATGGATGATATTTCCAGATAGTTACAAAAAGCCATCAAGGATCCCTCTTTACTTTTAAAATCACCATGTGTGTATATATATATATATATATATATATATATATATATATATATATATATATATATATATATATATATATATACAGTACTGTGCAAAAGTTTTAGGCAGGTGTGAAAAAATGCTGTAAAGTAAGAATGCTTTCAAAAATAGACATGTTAATAGATTATATTTATCAATTAACTAAATGCAAAGTGAGTGAACAGAAGAAAAATCTAAACCAAATCCATATTTGGTGTGACCACCCTTTGCCTTCAAATCAGCATCAAGCATCAATTCTTCTAGGTACACTTGCACACAGTTTTTGAAGGAACTCGGCAGGTAGGTTGGCCCAAACTTCTTGGAGAACTAACCACAGTTCTTCTGTGGATTTAGGCAGCCTCAGTTGCTTCTCTCTCTTCATGTAATCCCAGACAGACTTGATGATGTTAAGATCAGGGCTCTGTAGGGGCCATACCATCACTTCCAGGACTCCTTGTTCTTCTTTACGCTGAAGATAGTTCTTAATGACTTTCGCTGTATGTTTGGGGTCATTGTCATGCTGCAGAATAAATTTGGGGCCAATCAGATGCCTCCCTGATGGTATTGCATGATGGATAAGTATCTGCCTGTACTTCTCAGCATTGAGGAGACCATTAATTCTGACCAAATCCCCAACTCCATTTGCAGAAATGCAGCCCCAAACTTGCAAGGAACCTCCACCATGCTTCACTGTTGCCTACAGACACTCATTCGTACGCTCTCCAGCCCTTCGGCGAACAAACTGCCTTCTGCTACAGCCAAATATTTCAAATTTTGACTCATCAGTCCAGAGCACCTGCTGCCATTTTTCTGCACCCCAGTTCCTGTGTTTTCATGCATAGTTGAGTCGCTTGGCCTTGTTTCCACGCCGGAGGTATGGCTTTTGGCTGCAAGTCTTCCATGAAGGTCACTTCTGACCAGACTTCTCCGACAGTAGATGGGTGTACCAGGGTCCCACTGTTTTCTGCCAGTTCTGAGCTGATGGCACTGCTGGACATCTTCCGATTGCGAAGGAAGTAAGCATGATGTGTCTTTCATCTGCTGCAGTAAGTTTCCTTGGCCGACCACTGTGTCTACGGTCCTCAACGTTGCCCGTTTCTTTGTGCTTCTTCAAAAGAGCTTGGACAGCACATCTGGAAACCCGTCTGCCTTGAAATTTCTGCCTGGGAGAGACCTTGCTGATGCAGTATAACTACCTTGTGTCTTGTTGCTGTGCTCAGTCTTGCCATGGTGTATGACCTTTGACAGTAAACTGTCTTCAGCAACCTCACCTTGTTAGCTGAGTTTGGCTGTTCCTGACCCAGTTTTATTCCTCCTACACAGCTGTTTCTGTTTCAGTTAATGATTGTGTTTCAACCTACATACTGAATTGATGATCATTAGCACCTGTTTGGTATAATTGTTTAATCATACACCTGACTATATGCCTACAAAATCCCTGACTTTGTGCAAGTGTACCTAGAAGAATTGATGCTGTTTTGAAGGCAAAGGGTTGTCACACCAAATATGGATTTGATTTAGATTTTTCTTCTGTTCACTCACTTTGCATTTAGTTAATTGATAAATATAATCTATTAACATGTCTATTTTGAAAGCATTCTTACTTTACAGCATTTTTCACACCTGCCTAAAACTTTTGCACAGTACTGTATATATATATATATATATATATATATATATATATATATATATATATATATATATATATATATACTGTAAATATATACTGTATATATACACACACACACACACACACACACACACACACACATACACACACACACACACACAGAGTGGTGTGCACATTTATTAGAACCTCAAGATTAGTCATTTATATGTTTTATATACCTACCTGCATGTAAACCTCTGGGTGGGAGAATTTCAATTTCCGGTCAGTTATCAGTGATATAAAAACAATAGGCCCTCTTGTGTGAAAATGTTAGACCACTTTGTGCTTTAACTAAACAACTTCTAAAAAGTCTCATGCATTTTCCATTTGTGGCTGTGTGTTCCTTTTACTATTTTTAATTATCTACACACATATAGATGTGGAGTAGTGGTTAGGGCCCTGGACTCTTGACCGGAGGGTCATGGGTTCAATCCCAGGTGGGGACACTGCTGCTATACCCTTGAGCAAAGTACTTTACCTAGATTGCTCCAGTAAAACCCAACTGTATAAACGGGTAATTGTATGTAAAAATAAGGTGTAAAAAATAATGTAATTGTATGTAAAAATAAATGTGATATCTTGTAACAATTGTAAGTCCCACTGGATATGGGTGTCTGCTAAGAAATAAATAATAATAATTATATATACTATATATATATATATATATATATATATATATATACAAACACATGTGTCGGAGAATAATATATAGCATATACAAATGATGTGGTTGCTTCAGGAGGGTGTTTTAATTGAATCCACTGATCATCAGTCAGTCAAAAGATTGTACGTAAATACTGTTAATGGATCATTTGATTTGCAAATAAAGAGCTAGCAGCCTTCAGAATACCAGCTGCAACCTGCAAAGGATCATGCAAACCATGGCTGTTTCTCTCAGACTATTACAAGCGTCATTACCTTAGCAAAACATCAATTCACAAGTTAGCTCACTGTCAGGAAAAAGCTCAGGCTGTCCCAGTAAGTGCAAAGTTCAAATCATCGGAAATTATAACGTAGTACAAATATGAAAGTAGCCAAGATGTATTGCACCTTAAACCCTAACTCCATGACTAAACTTACTGTACATGCATTAAAAAAAGACAAGAGCCATTAAGATTTGCTCACCTGTTAGAAGAATTGTTTAAAAGCAGTCGTCTTTGAGCTGAACAGCACTGCTTTTCAAAAGTGAATCTAGTGTGCACTTACTAACTGTGGCAGAGCAGGGCTCTGCCCTTGAAATACTGGCAGGGATGGAGTTAAATTCTCCTCCTGCCCAGTTTGATTGCGTCAGGTGGGAGCAATCAAACAATTAATTATCAATTAAACACTCAGCCACCTCATAAAAGGAGGCCTCAGCCACCCAGTAGGGGAGAGCTCTAGAAGGAGAGGAAGCAAGAGTGGGTTTGTGGTTGATGGTCTTTTTGTTTTTGCAAACCAGTGAAGGCAATGCCCAGCCTGGAAGCTGTATTTTTTTGTAAGTTTTGTGTTTGTGTGTCATTGGATGTATTGAGTTTCTTCAGGTATCTCTACATGTAGTAGTATAGTTATAGGAGGCTGTGTGGTCCAGTGGTTAAAGAAAAGGGCTTGTAACCAGGAGGACCCCGGTTCAAATCCCACCTCAGCCACTCACTCATTGTGTGACCCTGAGCAAGTCACTTAACCTCCTTGTGCTCCGTGTTTCGGGTGAGACGTAGTTGTAAGTGACTCTGCAGCTGATGCATGGTTCACACACCCTAGCCTCTGTAAGTCGCCTTGGATAAAGGCATCTGCTAAATAAACACATAATAATAATAGTATTGAGTGTGTTATAGTTATTCAGGAATATAAACAAGCATTTCAGCAGACCTAAAAATCAGACTGTGTTCACTAAAGTGGAATCAAATTCAAAACAGCTGCTGCTGATAGGTATAGAGATAGGAGGGTGTATTGAAACAGGTATTGCTACAAGAATGCACAGATGATCGTACAAGCTGAGGGTTAGCTGGCATATTTACTATTATTAATACTTGTATTCAGAGCCAGACATTTCATTATTCTTACAAGAATAATGATTTATAAAAAGAAATCTATGACATTGGGTAGATACATTTATATAAATAATGTATTAATTTGTTGTGCAGTACATGACTGCGGGACTTTAAAACTCAACTCTCACACACAATACAGCGTCGTACCTCCATGATTCCAGTATCTCAAAGGTGAGCATTGGAAAGAATAGGGAGATATGGTAAAGCATATCAGTAAACATGTCAACCCAGACTAATCTATGATACATGCATAGTATGAGCATGGGGAAAGTGCACAAACTCAGTGCTGAAGTACTGTGGTAAACCATTATAGAGGAGGTTTCCATACCACAGAAACTCTGAAAAGAAAATCGCTGATGGCAGTTTTTGTTTCTATAAAGTTTTATTGTCAAACATGAGTTTTCCAGGTTACAAATGTGTGAAAATATCCCGCTGGAACCCTGCTGCAATGCACTCTAGTCAATATGCGACAATGTATAGCATGTAATATATATATTAAATATAATAAGCGTGTATAGTGTGTGTGTGTGTATATATATATATATATATATATACATATACACACATACACACTATTAACACTAGTTACTGGGAGAACATTGCATACAGTAGTAGTATATACACACACAGAGGAGTACAAAAACAACTTTGGTATGCCGTCAACTTCTTGTATATGGGTATTTGTGTATCTATATTTATACAAAAAAAATAATACAACTCATCCTGGTTACACAATAAAACCTAACCTGGCGCATATCACGGTGCACACAGAACAGGGTCCGGTTTTAATTTAACATTTTTGGAGCGTGGTTTTGAGATGCGGCAGCATAACCGACTGCTCCATTTTCTTGGGCATATCCGTGGCGTTCAATATGAGCTCATGAACTTCGTCAAAGAGCTCCTTTCCGATGTTGGCTTTCACCCGCTCCCGCCACGCAGTCAGCTTCGGCCTGCCTTCAAAGATATCCAGACCGGAGCCAAGAGGCTTTGTTAGGAAGGGACACAGAAACAAAACGACAGGCGGTTTTAATGTCCAAATCTGAATGACATGTGTTATAATGGAACATGTAAAACAGAAGTAGTGCTGCCAGTACATATTAGGTTGGACTTAGTGGAATAATGTTGTCAGCTCTATGTACTTTAATAGGAATACATTTCAGTCACGTCAAGACTAATACTACCTATAATATATAACATTCCCTGCCTTGTGATAGCAGACTAGCGACTACTTACGCGGCTGTTTTGTCCCTGATTAACCACTAAAAACAACCGTCTTACTTTTAGTGCCAGATGCGGTTGTCTGTTTTCCTGTACTGATTTCCCCCATTACTCAACTTCATGATTTACAAAGGAACAATTTTAAATACGCCAGAATCCTCTTCACATACCCCAAAACAAAACAAAAAACTGCTGCCTTTTTTTTCTGTTTGTCACTTTGTGTTGTTAAATTCAAGTAACAGTGATTAGGCAGTTTAAAATACAGTGAATGAACTCCCATTCTGTAGGAGATTGAGCCATTCCAGGTTTTACTTTGAGCTTAGTTAGTCACATCCAAGCTTAGGCACACCAAAGAGTTGGAAAGCTCAGGTGGGCAATATATAAAGTTCACTGAAATAGCTACAACTGAAATACAAGAGAGACTATTTCTATTGTGAAATATATCAAAGTCAATGCTTCATCTCCCCACAGGCCTCATCTCTCGCACAGCACAACGTACCTGCATTAGCTCTACTATGGCGACAATGTCTGCCAGGGAGATTTCCTGGCCCACGATAAAGTTCTTGTCCTGCAGAAAGTTCTCCTCAAACAGCTGCAGCGATGTGTTCAGTTCCTCCAATGTGGAATCCATCTTAGCTTGCGGGGTGTTATTGCCAGTTATAATGGGCATCATCAGCTGTATAAGGGAGACAAGAGTGGTGCCTCGATCACATATTAGGATGGCATGGGCTGGCAGTGACAGTGGCCAGTCCATGCTGCATGCTGGGTGGTTTTGTATGCATGCCAGGGTGATTCATAAACAGATCAGGCTGGCAGCAAGTTTTTGTTTTGTTGAAAAAGGAAGGTAGCCTCCTCCCCAATGGAAATAGTGTGTTTAACTGTATTGTTTCATTACTGTGCCCAGTATGTTGCAAGCAGCCTCTCTTCTGATTGTGCGCTTCCAGTTCTGATCTGCCCTCCTGACAGTGAATAGGCAAGCTGAACTTTCACATGGGCCTCAACAGACTTCGACAGATTGCTGTCTCTGTAGCCACACGTTACAGCTGGATAACATTCCCAACCTCTTGATGTGCAGCAAACGCACTGCACCTGTCTTTTCCCCAAATTAACCTTTGAACTGTAAATTGAGAAATGGGCACAGACATTGGTGTTCAAATCATTTCAACACAGAGGCTGCAAACTTAGTTTACCCTGCTTATCAGCCAGCAGTTATTTTCAAGGCTGTCTAATATTTACTCTGCTGTCAACCTGCTCGCAATAGCAATCCAAGATGAACTATATCCCAATGAAACCAATAGGAATGTAGACCCAATGTCTCTTGAGTGTAGACATTGGGTCACATTTTCAGTATACTCCAGTCTTTAATTAACTCCTTTTTTCTGAAAGGAGAAAAATACCTCTTGACTTTACAAAACTCGTATCAAACATCTAGGTAACGTGAATGGAGGTCACTTAAGCACTCTCGAGCTCTTTGCTTCTCAATTAAGTACAAAATGATAATAACCAAGGCTTTCATTTGAGACTCATTCCTTGAATCTGTCATTTTATTGAAACTCTAAATTAAACATACATTATTCAGCCACCACACTAGATTAGAAGTAGGAACAGATAAATGAAAACCACAGATACAGTATCTAAACTACCCCGGTGGACGATTTACTGACCCACTTAATAACATTAATAAATGTGATTTAAATACAGTGGGTAAGGTCTGCAAAAAAGGAAGTTAATAAATCTGACAAGTGGCAGTATTAATCCAGCACAGATTAGATCACTAAAATCGATATCTGTACAAGCAGGTCATATTTTACCGCCAAATACATTACACATGTATAACATTCCTCTCCGCACTGTGGCATGAAGGCCCCTGCACTCACATACCTTGAACCAGAAGAGCTTTGAGGCAGGGGCTCTGATTGCTGCGTGCTGCCAGGAGAGATACTCATCCACCTTGGCTTGTTTCTGCAGGTCTGAAGGGTACCAGTGGTCTGGGGTCTTGAACTTCCGACACATATACAACAGGATTGCAATGCTGCAACACCGTAAAGAAAAATAAAAAAAAACATTTCACATTGAGATAGGAGAGACTCCTTTAAATAGAAGAATGTGCAGCGATTTTTTTGGGGCAGACTGCCATTCTGTAATATCCGTATATAGCTGATATACCATCAAAGTTCATGAAGGAATGTTGTTATTCCACTAATGAAGACAGATGAATAGCCCTGATGTTTACGGGCATTCTCATAAGTGAAGTAACCACAGCATGCCACAGATCAAGTACAAGATCTGGTAAAGAAAGCATGTTTCAACAACCAAGTTCAAAACAGGATGAACACGTTTTTTGATGCCATATCTCACAACACTAACATATTATTCTAGGCTGACTGGGTGTGACTGTATGAATCACAATACAGGATATAATTCTGTCTGAACAACACAAGCAGGCAGGATACAAAGGCGGTAATAGCGGCCAGGGAAACCAGTCTCATATTATTTACCATAAAATAAAAATACAAAAAAAAAAAAAAAGACAGTAACAATAGGTGCTGTGAATACTGTGAATATTAAAACTCCACATTTATTATACAGGATAAAAATTTAAAAACTCCCATTGCACAGCAGTTTGGTCTATTCCTGGTTTTACTATGAGTGTAATAAGACACGCCTGAGCTTGTTCTCTATATACTGTGGCTGATCAAGCTCTTAGTAAAACCTGGAATGGGTGAAACTGCTATGCAACATGAGTCTTATTTCCAGCCATGATTATATGTACTAAAGACTGGGTGGAAATAAATCTCGGTTTTTAGTTTTCAGGGGTATGGGCTAATATTTCTCAGATATGACACACTGTCCCAAAAATCTGTCACCCCCGTACATCGTGGAAATTACACTGGGAAAAGGAAGCCCCACTGACTGGCCCAAAAAAAAGTTATTGTGACAAGCAACAGACCTGCTATAGTGGCACAAATCCCAGGAACCTTCAACACTGGCCCAGACACCTGTCTCCACTCAAACCGTGCACAGAGAGCTACAAAGTCCTATTGTATTTTTTTTTTTTTTTTGCCACAGACGTTTGAGTATAAAACATTTGTCTGCCTTTTAGCAAGGCATACCTTTCAGCCAGCTGGTAGTCGCCATCTTTCATGGCTGGAACTTTCCTCAGAGGGTTAATCTTCCCGAATTCTTCACTATAGTGCTGACCTAGAATAAAGGACATGCAAATAGAGAAACACCATTTTAAGCCTCTGTACAGCCAGGAATTCACTAAATGAATGTCCTTTTCCCCATCTCTACAAGGAACCGCCAGAGTACTCCTCAAAGCCCTTAACTCAGAGAGCTATGTGTCTGAAGCAATTCTTTATTATCACACCCACGAGTCAAAGAGGAAGTAATCTACTTGGTTATTTAACTTGGCAATTTCCTTTAGGTGTGTGGATGACTTCACCACTGACCAATTTAACAGTTCAGTCCCTATGATATTTGTTTTTTCATATTTCAAGCAAATGTATTCTTGTAAGTGTATATACGACAATGTATGTCTGTATAGTCGACAGCAAGGTCATGTCTAAATCTAATTATTTGATCCAGTTCTATGAAAATGATACGTCATTATCAGAATGGCAAGCTCCAAAGTGTTGTGGTGATTATTCTAATACCCATGCTCATCAAAACGTCTTGGGTTTGCCAGTAGTCTGAAATCAATAAGATTTCTAATGTACAACATTACATAACACTGCATTTGCATGGCGCGATCCAGAAACGGATAAGCATAAATACTGTTCAGACAGAATGTGGCATGTAGTAAAACGAGACGGATTGATTCTAAAGACCTACACGATTCCTTTCAACCACTTTGCAAAAAGGCAAACAAAATGCACCTATGCTTTTGTATAAAGGGTATTCTAGGGTCCACGAACTGAACAATTAAAACAACCATGATTCATTACAACATTGAGTGCTTACAAAACCACTACGTGTACAAATGCATTTGAGATTACTGATGCATGAACGCCTTTGTTTTGCAAAGTACTGTACGCGAATGACTCCACTTTACATCAACAACACACACACAAAACAATAGTTAATGACAATGAGGGAACGCGTTAATGTTTCCTCATTTCTGCAAACGATAACATATACGGGATATATGCGTGAAGTGTGAAAATATATTGCAAAGTAATGACTTCTAGTTATGCACGAACTAGGTACATAAGTACATAAACACAACTCACAAAACAATTACACACTGTGTGCGCCATCTCTATATATATATATATATATATCTCTCTACTCTCTCTCTCTCTATATATATATATATAATTACGAACAGTAAGTCTATAGTCGAAATCTGAACGTGTGGACAGCATCACAGCAAACTACAAATAAGTAAACACAAACCGCAAATAACTCACCTTCAAAAAGCGACAGCTGCTTAAACTCAAAAGGGATGTTGTTTTTCTTGGCAAAGATGTAAACAGACCTGCATGGCTGGGAATACAGATCTAAATATAGTTCTAGTACCATTTTTAATTTAAGATAGACCTTTTTTTCAACAACTGCAGAGAGCAATGGTTTAGCCAAAAAAGAAAAAAAAAGTTCGTCCACTTTCACACACACACAGTTAACAAACTGTACAAGCCCCTCCTCTTTCTAGAATATTTAAATACCTGAATTTAAAAACCTACATACACCAGTTCACAGGAACCAATGCGGTCCAACCACAAGTCGTATAATTATGCATGAGCATAAAAAGTCAAATGCAGTTATGAGAATATAGCTATGTGAGCATTCACATCGTAACATTATACTATGCAGCAAACATAACACAAAATGTTTACAGAAATGTTATGTATCTTTTTTTCCCCACTGGAAAGGAATGTCTTAACGTGTACTTGTCATGCTGATTACACAATGTATTAATGATTTTAAAATACTTTTGAGAAATACAAATGCATTAATTTCACATTTCAACATAACTCTACATTGACATCTGGACTGATTTTCTACATGATTGGAGTTGCTCAAATTCATCCTACAACTAACAGTAAGCAGAATTTAAGCAGTTAAATACTGTTCCGCATACTTTTTCTCATGGCATATCAGAGCAGAGATCACACAGAAAAAAATAAGCAGGACCCAAGCCTGAGCCTAACTGAGGCAACACAGAAACCGCAGTCTTCCTTGCTCAGGCTATAATTCTTTCCATATGTGTTTTTATATACCAATTTTCTTCATGCATAGTTTCATTTATATTATTACAGGAAGCTTTTACCAGGCACTTCACGAGACACCTAAAAAGATCAAACAGACAACAAATGTATGTGGCCTTGATATTGAAGATGACTTTACATACCCCTCAATAGGTGAAAAACGGGACTGTAATTTAGTGACCTTTGTTTTGAAGTGGTCTTCCAAGGAGGCCTTACTGTTTTCACAAACTTTCTGCCTTCGACGCCAAAGACCTGTCTAACATCTGTTTATTATAACATATTTGATAAAAACAAACTCGGCTTGCAGTACGGAATGGAATTAGACTCTCTTGGGGCCAATATAGGGAAGATCATTGTCACTGCTTGTGCTGTCCCTGCTCAGTGGTTAAATAGGGTCTCAAAAGCCACTAATTAAGTATCTCCCCCCACAATTCACCACACACATATAGCTAAATAAACCACTCCACTGTAAACAATTAATCAGACATGAAAAAGTCTTTTGATTGATCCTAAGCAAATCACTTAACCACCTTGTGCTCAGTCCTTTGGATGAGATGTAAACCCAAGGTTCAATTGTAAGTGATGCATAGTTCACCCCAAGTCTCTGTAAGTAGTTTTGGATAAAAATGTCTGCTAAATCACTAAATAATAATAATAATAATAATAATAATAATAATAATAATAATAATAATAATAATAATAATGTCAATCCAATTGTCTAGCTGCATTCAGACCAGCAAAGATACCAGGATACAGCTGATTATCTATAGCTTTATATTTAATATATTTACATATCATGAATTAACGTAAGAGTGACGAATCTAACTATTCTCAGCACAGTAACAGGGGGATCAGTAATAATCTAAATTGAAGCATTTGTTAGCATTCCTTTATTAACAGCTGGACAGGATTTTGGACTATTGAATTGCAAGACAAATGGACTTGAGGCCTTGGCTCGGACTCAGATGTCTGAACTAGTAAACAGTATCTTGGTGTGAAATTTAGGAAGTGAAATACAGTCTGGTAGAATAACTGTGCTCTGGTTTTCATCTGTGGTATTTGGGTTAAATGCTGCATAGACTGTATGTTTCTAGGCTTTGTCAATTTCAAGACAGTGACTTCTTCAGGCCAGTTTGTGCTGTCTAAGTCTGATTACCTGGGTCAGCGATGCTCATCTCGTCGGCACACAGGAACTTCTTATGTATCTCACCATCAGCCAGATGCAATCAGACAGTTGGGTTACGTGACTCATAAGAATCTCTGGCAGCCAGCATTTCTCAAAAAGCACAGCAGGTCCAAGCTGACTACAACTTCAGGAATGTTGTGGGTGAAGGAGATCAGCGTGCTGCAGGGTGCCAGGTTTAAAACAATGACATCAACAAGCATGAAGACACTCTGCTTCCAAATATACCAAAAGATGACTATCAAAATAAAGGCATTTCCAGATGATCAGAAACATCCAGCAAAAGATGTATTGGATTAGGTAGGATGCAAATTACGTTTTTATTCAAAGGTAGATTATAAAGTAAAACACATTAACCTACAGTACATCAACTCTTTAGTAATCTTTTTGTTTTGTCTAGCGATTGAACATGTCAGTCTCAGAGATCTCAAGTCTACAGTTTAAAAGAGCAATGTGAAAAAGCTGTAGAACAAATCCCCGTGATTAAAAACTAGCTTTAAAATGCGTTAGTTTAAAAGATTCAATTACAGGGCACAATATTCAAAATTCACATATCTTAAAGAGTGTTGACCTTTTTCTACACTGTTATCTAACTCTCTTATGATAATCATCAATAGATGGAGCACATTACAGTCGCTTGGAGGTCTTCCAAGGCAGGATGACTTTCAATAACCTGAATTTAGAGTTAGTTAGACAAGTTGGCACAGGCAGCTAATGATTGTAATTAACAATACTCAATTAGGAGTGGTTTAATCATTTCGTAACTGACTTTCAGCTAAAGGGGTATATGTGAATGATCTAAACACACCACACTAACTATATATTTTCCTCATGCATGATTTATTGACCCTCTTGTTAACATCATTAAAAACAATAAACATGCCTATAAATCATCTGCAATAAAAAGTAGGTTTATGAGTTTAAGGATTTACATTCAGGATTAACTCCTGCTCTTGGACACTTTTATCCATTACATAAACCCAGGACAGATGGCTGAGCTTGCAGTCTCAATACAGTGAGGTTGCACAATTTGTATATTATATATCATAAAACAACAAACCCTTTCATATTCAGGCAGCTGAGTATGAAACAAAGAGTGAAGCATTCTGCAGTTTATAAAAAAGAAAGTGTTTTTTTTTTTTTTTACTATAAAATAATAATGACAAATATTCGTATTGTTATTGCAAGAAACATAGGCCCCATTTTGATTAATGAAAACACATTTTTCAGTCCAGGGTTAGAAGTTTATTCTCAGTTCTCAAAGAACCCTTTAACAGAAGAGAATGTTTTTACAATATTTGCGTTAATAGTGTATATCAGAGCAGTATATAACTGAACAGTAGCTGTGTTTCTTTTGCTTCTGCGTTTGACACCTTTATTCAAAAAAACAATAATACAAATCTACAATATTTTTTTTTTTTTGTATGCAGTATAACAAATTAAACAAACGACATCAAACAGAATAACACCATTTACTTTTCTTCTATATTTGAACTCTTGATCTTCTGACGGGGTGTTCAAGTATACTTCGTGGCTCTTTCCTCCTGTTTTTAAAACAACAAAAGCACACTTAAGCATCAGAAACCACTGAGCAGTGAATGCAATCACGCAGACAGGCAGCTCATGTTCTGCTATTCATCAGGTATTATGTAGGTTTTAGTCATAGGAGTCTGACTGCATATCAAACTACAGTACAAGTCAAAGGTAAATACAAACCTGTAATAATAATAATACTACTCAAAGAGTTACTTATAGAGCAACTGGATATTAAAATAGTTATGTATTCTTCTTGTTATGAATCACTTTGTATATAACTGTCTAGTTCAGTTATCACACACCACTTTTAAAATTCATATGCTTAAAAACCCATCGCTTCAATCCAGTTCTCAAACATGACTTCTCTCTAAGTACAGCTGGTATACCCGAGTCTGACTATAAGCCTGTGCCTCTCTGCCTCCAGGGCAGGGCTTCCCAACCCCGGTCCTGGGGTCCCCCTGTGTCTCCTGATTTTCATTCCAACCGAGCGCTCAACTACTTAACTATACCCTTCATTGAACACATCATTTGCTGAATTAAGACCTTCTTACTTGTTTTCAGCTCTGAAAGTTGCAGAGTTCAAGTTAGCTATAACATTTTATAAGTAACTTGAACTCTGCAACTGAAAACAATTAAAAAAAGGTCTAATTAAGCAAATGATTAGTTCAATTAAGGGTCAAGTTGAGTAACTGAGAGCTCAGTTGGAATGAAACCCAGAAGACACAGTGGGGTCCTCAGGACTGGGATTGAGAACCCCTGCTCTAGTGGATGTAAAAAAATAAAATCAGTAAGAAATACCACATAAGAAAATGTTGCATTTCTTACATCCTCTTGGATGTGATGACAAGAAGCCTTTAAAATCCAAGCACAGTAGCTACCTTAATAATGCTGTGGAGCTCCTCGAGGGCATTCTCATACTGTGGAATGAGTGGCTTCAGGTTTTCATGTCTGATTAATTGTTTCTGCACTCCAGGGCTGCCAGCATCCCTCAGCATCTGAAGGAAATTCCTCTCCTGAAGAAACAGCATGCACTTTGTCATGCAGGGATGGAAATAAGACTCCCACTGCATAGCAGTTTCAACTTTTCAGGTTTTGATATGAGCTTGATCAGCCCCAGTGTATAGGTAACAAGTGTGTCTGATTAAACTCATAGTATAACCAGGAATGGATCAAACCGCTATGCAATGGAGGACTTATTTCCATCCCTGGTTAGTATAACAATAGATAACATGACAGACAGAACGTTTAACATATATGGTCTTATATGTTACATATATGGTTACTACTGCAAAGAAATGTCAGGCAGGGCTCTGAACACAGGCTGTGTGATCTTGGGTATGGCCTCCTGTGTGTTCAAGACACAGCTCAATTAATCTGAGGCAGCACTACAACTAAATAAATCACACAGACAAATATTTTAGCTAAATATTTTTTAGTATAACAACTGTGGCAGATACTGCAGCATTTTGGATAAATTTTCATCCTCTACTGGTTATATGGACAGAAAAATCTTTTGAGTGTGCATAACTGTAATTCTGACTAGTAATTTCAAAGGCTTTGACAGGAAGAACCAAAAGCATCTGAGCTCAAAACAAAGTTTCTACTCTTTTAAAAAGTATTAGTATTTTAAAAAAAATTCTGTGTTTACACAATAGCATTTCTCTCACGAGACACAGTCTTCAACCAGTGTAAATATATACAGAAATGTGCCACTTCATGAGATTTGTAAACAGACTGCGTATCTAGGGGACATTAGACCATTTCTGTGAGCACCTGTGACGTATGATCTTAACGTTCACTGATTCTCAGAGACAAAAGCACTGGCACTCACCTGCACTCCCAGGAGGAGTGTGAAGGCCAGCCCAGCCTTCCCTGCACGCGCTGTCCTTCCCACTCTGTGAAAAAGAGCCACAAGGGGCTATTAATAAAACTAGAAATGAGAACAAAGAACATGCATCCCCAGGTGTGTAAGCGAAGGGCAATGTACGAGGCAGAGGTTGCCATTAAGGTCACTGCACGTTGTCAAAAATTGTTGCTATGTGTTGCTGCTTGGTGATAACCAAAGGGTTAAAAAATCCCACACAACCAATGAGAGAAGCAGTACAAACAGGCTAAACATTACCAATACGCTACTTAATATTTGATTTATTAACCAACTAACTAATTATACAGCTTACAAGGGTTTAATGAAATTGCATACTCATTTCTGTTAAGGTGATCAATGCTCTCACCGATGAACATATGTCCTGATAAACTGTGGAGCATCGTAGTTAATAACACATTTCACACCATCAACATCAATTCCTCTGGCTGTGGCATCTGTGCTGATTAACCTGTTTGTGGACAAAGAATATTTTGGTCTCTTGTAAAAAAAAATTAAAAAAAGTGTAAAAAGGTTAAAGTGAAAATCTCTATTAGAAACTGGTAAGAGCAATCAGTTAGCAACTGAAGCAATCAGGCACATTGTAATGGATCATACTTATTACAGGAGTTATAAAACCAGTGATAAGTCTCACCCCAGTCTGCATGTCTTTAAATGATTACCTACTGTACTGGAAGTGATCCAGGTGTCCGTTGAGGAAAACAGTTCATCTTAAAGAGTAATTAGTGGGGTTCCAAAAATATAGTGTTATACGTCGTCCCTACGTGTTGTTACAACTGTTTAAATAACATTACCTGTCATTTTTCTTTTCATTGTTAACATCCTGACAACTTTTACACTTCTAACATTAAGGTCTGTTTCAAAGCTCTTTTCAAAATGGCTGCTCTAGTGCACTGGGGCTTGAGATCTGTCCTCTAAATCACTGCAGCAAGAGCGATTTAATTAATTAAATAAATAAATAAATAAATAAACAAACATAACAAGTGCTTCTGCTTTTCTGTTCCGTACCACATCATGGATCTTTATTACCGTGTTACTATGCTTTTGTAACTAATTGGTTGAGTGATCCATTTAGAAGCATCTCGTATCCTCTCATGTACATGGGCTACTCACAGCTGGATTTTGCCCTGCTCAAACTCCTTCAGCGTTTTCTTCCTCTCGTTGGGACTCAGACGAGATGAGAACTCAGCCGCCGCCACTCCCCCGTATGAACGGACCAGCAGGTACAGTCTGCAAAAGAATCAATAATGCAGATGTAACCTATTAACTCAAACAAAGACAAAGACAGATGACAACACTGTGTTGCACTCCTGCTAGATTAAAAATACGATTGCAGCAGGGGCTGACATGCCTCAAGCAGGGACTAGAGCTGGCTAACACACCTGTGTGAAGCTTCTCTGGAGTTTGTGAAGCACAGCACGGGGTTGAACTTCAGCCTCAGTAGGAAGTGCAGTAAAATCAGGGGCTTGTTGTTAAGATTGCACGGGACATAGTACTCCTGTAACACAAGAGGAAAGGGGTGCTGAGTCAGTGACACTATTACATGGTTTATATGCATCTAATCCAATTCAAGCTACCTGTCTGATCAATCGATATCCAAATCCTTTACGTACTGTGCATGTAAAGTAGTTTCTACTGGAACTGGGCTGTGCGGTTATTTGGAGTGCAGTTTCAGGAACATTGATTCCTCTAAACCCCATTAAGGTTAGCATGTAAACTCTACATATTTGTTTGGGGATCTAAAAAACAATCAATTACAATGATTCCCTGTGCAGTTAAAAACAGTAAATCTATTTTGAAGTTAACACAAATTTAAAGACGTCGGATGGCTGGGAGTGCTCACAGTGAGTCCCTGGGGAAGTTGAACTTCTCCTCGGTCTGTCGAAGGCAGTCCTATGAGGCTCAAAGCCCTGCCCTGACCGCTGCTTCTGCTGTGGGCGGAGGTGAAGAGGCGAGGCTGGTGCAGGCCCAGCTGCTGTAGCTTCTCAGGGTTCTGCGTCAGGGTGGCAGAGAACATCAGCTTCTGGAGGGGCATCTGGGGCTGCCACAGGCTGGGGAGAGAACACAGCATAACACAGGGGTCAGGGCAACTATTGACATGCCTTCTAGAATCCAGAACAGGGATGCATGATCAGCCAATACAAACACAGAAAGGACATACGGTTTTTTAAATCTTTGCACTGTAAGACTTGTTAAAACAATGCCATTGCCAGACTTTTGCAATTATCAAACAAAGTTGTGTAATTACAAAATACAGCTGCAACAAAAAAAGCCTTTGAAAGACATAGGTGGCTGATTTCCTTGTTTGTTAAAGAACATTTATGTGGTGAAAAAAAAACAATCCTGCTGAGAAACAGGAAAGGAGAAACAGACCTAATAAGAGTAAACGATCCCTTTGATGATGTAATCTGGATTGATTGAAATCTCACTTCTTGAGTTCAATGGGTTAGCTTTGGGGTTTTCACTTGGATTACATTACTAAACTCTGGTTAACGGAATTGGCACGGTAGCATCTCCCATTATTTACTAAATCTCAATGTAATCCCTACTAATTGCTGGGGTCCTATTACAGAATCGTATGGGGTGCTGTAAGCCACTGTACAGAGGGATAAACAGAGTCACTCCATGGAAATGCACATCCGTTACACTGATCAGCCATCGATTTCTGATTAACAGCAAGCCCAAGATTACTCATTGTGATGGTTCCATTTTAATACAACTTTGATCACCAAATACTCTTGGGCTTCCAGTGGTTTGATATTGAGGACTTCTGCAATGTAACAAGCATCACGTTTCCATGGGAGGACCCATATCCAATGCTGACCTTGCTGCTGTGACAGGGCCAGGCTCTGCCCTCCTGAAGAAGCGAGCCGTGCTCCAGGCTTCCTGTGCTCGGTACACCTCCTTCACCACGTAGTTCAGCCAGTCCTGGTGCATGCTGTCGATCATCCGGTCCGCCTCATCTATGATCTGTATGAAGAGCCAAATCACTTAGGAGCAAAAGCCATTCACTAATGTCGCTATTCCCATCGCAAAACTTAAATGGTTGATAATTGCTCCATAAGATCACTACTAAAGGCTGCCACGTGCTGTAATACATTACTTAAAAAAAACAGAAAAAAACAGATGGGAGGTAGGGGTTTACAGCACCACACTTGCAATGCTTTGTGTTTTGTACATATTGACAATGTATTTGTTTTAAAATAGGGTGCGGTAGCTTCTCTTGATTTGTCAAGTAATAAAGCAGGGTTTACTCACCAGGTAGCGGAGCTGTCGTGAGGCTGAATCCGGGAGTTTTATCAATGTGATCGACCAGCCTGCCCGGGTGGCGACCACTATATCAGCCAGGCTACGGCACCCACCAGTGCTGCATTAGTGAAAAGATAGACAGCATTTTATTCCATGATCTGAGTATTGATTTTCAATCAGACAAACCTAGTACATAGACTAATCCCTTGTTTCTACTGCATATCCAAACTGAGTCCTCCTGATCAGAATACATCTCCACTGGTCTTATATGTAGGCGTATCAGATCCGTCTGAATTTGGCCCTAACTAACTACTGCAAGAATCTTCAGTTAATTGCTTGTTTTTGTCTGCTCAAATGAATATGCATTTCAGAAATTATTCGACACCTTCAGATTGCTTTTTTTTGTTGTTGGTTCAAACATTTCCAAATCCTTAATTGGTCGTCTTTTGTTTTCTGTCAACACCCACTTGGATACCTCTAACATTTTCGAGAAATTATCAATTTGAAGTCATGTGTGTCGGTTATCGTTTTTTACTGCTGTCAAAATACCTCAAGCGTATTTAGTTAAATTCTCTTACATGTTCTGGACGAGGGAGGCCTGCTCCACAGCGAAAGATTTCTGCCCTGCAACCATGACGACCTTCAAGCCGGTCCCGTCGGTGTACGTGTGGAACACCTTACACACCTGTGGAGATAGCAGAGTCACACAAACACACAGCTTCTACAACTGCAGCCTTGCAATGTGTGCTGTATTACACTGCGTAAGATCTCACTCAACACTTCCCAGGCATGCTACCTGTTTCCTGTAATATTACTAAACATTTTATGCATGGATGTTTGAAGTTAGAGACTGAATGCATTCAGTAAAATATGCATCAACCAACCAACCCCAAAGCCGCACTGGCAATAACTACAACACAGTAAGTGACTTGCAAAGTTTCAAGTCAAATATTTTACGGCAACTCAAATTAACAGACAAAACTTCCTTGCATGTTTTAAGTTTTTCCGTTCACTACTAATGCAGTTGCTCAATTACCTGCTAATTAAGTTTTGTAGCTTAAAGAACACACAATTACCTGCTAATTAAGTTTTGTAGCTTAAAGAACATATAATAAGGCAGACAGTCCCTCTAAATATAAGCCTGTTCGGCACGTTATATATATTAGTACATTATTTTGTTAAAAAGCAGAACTCTTATTGTATTGCTGCTTGACAGGAAAGGCGCTACATGAGTGTTGGCTGTATTGTATTGCACTGTATTGTATTGCACTGTATTGTATCGCTGTACTGTACTGTATTGTACTGTCACTGTACTGTACCTGCTGTGCCAGTTCCTTGGTTGGCAGCACTGCTAGAACCCGCACCTCACAGATAACCGGCTCCAACAGAGCCTGCAGGAGAGGCACAATTATCAACACTGAGATATAAGCGATGAGAAAAATAGTTTGAATTATATTTTCTAACAGCAAAGCTATAGTGTATTAAGTTTCCTTCGTTACATTTTCTGTTATTGGCAAAACACTGCATCCGTGCATAATATGGTGCGGACATTGAAACCAAAGATAGAAACAACTGCATGAATGCTCTCCCAGAAGCAAGCCAAAAGTATACAAAGATATATTTCAGCAAAAGCTCTTAGACTGATTGCACTCAGTGTGTAGTTTAAAGGTAAGGGATGTCCTTAAAGTAAAAGTGTTCAATTGCAATTTAAAGCCGTTTACTCTTGAAAAGCGTGTCAGCAACACTTGCTGTCTGGTGACAGAGGTTACACCTCAATAGCCTTGCTTTAAAAGCAACTCAAATCAACCACATACATGAATACAGAATACATCCTACCTGAACAACCGGGATGACAAAAGCCAGAGTCTTGCCGCTTCCCGTTGGCGCTGAAACGCAGATGTCTCGGGGTCTGTAGCCACCCCTGCCAATCAGTAGCCCGAGCAGCGCACTTTCCAAAACAGCTGGGATCAATTCCGCCTGGACTGCAGCAAACAGATACAAATGACAGAAATTCAGAAGTGTCTTAGCAAGGTGGTTTTTAATGACATATTTATGCACATGCAAATCCAATCGTAGCTAAGCCAGAATCCCAACACTTGAACTCATCGTCCTGATTCTTATCTGGCTCAATACTAAACTTCTTTGAATTAAGCACGGGTTTGTCTTACAGTTTCAGCAAAACAGTGGGAAAGCTGCACATTAACCAGAGCATTACTTCCTACCAGCTACTGTAGTTTTTCAAGGGTACAGTGCCTCCTGCTGCGAATACTGATGCACTGTTGATCTAAATCTTTAAATTGACGCTGCTTTTTTGTGTTTTGTAACTTACTAACTTGTAAGTTACATAACCTACTTACTCCTGGCACCTGGTAATTTTAATGGCATACCTAAACAAGGGAAATCCTGAACCTCAGGAGTGGATGTGGTATTTTCTGAGCTGCATGCAACCCCCTCACCCACCTGGGAAGAAGTGTTGGATCCCATTGCTCTGGAGTTTCGTCAGGAGTTTGGGGCAGATTCCTGGGACATCTCCGATAGGTATCAAGTTCTTCTTGATATCTCTCTGGACTAGATTAGGCTGGGCCAACCACTGTGGCAGAACCCTTTGAACCTGTGATGCAAAATACAGACAGTTCAAATTATAATGTAGCTATAATCCTTAATATACAGTTTATGTTGTTATGCAGGCTCACTAAATCACACGGCTACACGTTTTAAGATTTGAAATACCTTCTGCACAGCTTTCTTTTCAAAGCCTCCCAGGATTGTGAGTGTGGACTGGGGGGGCACCATTTTTGCGCTCTGATTAGGGGTTTTCTCTTCTTTCTTCTCTTCACTGTTCTCCCCCTCATCACTGCCCCCTCCTTCCTCATCCTCCTCCTTCTCACCGTCTGTATCCTTTTCTACATTCTGATCACCCGACTCTTGCTTGGATTTCTGCTGACTATTTTTTTGTTTATTTGCTGGTGTTTTCTTTTCTTCAGCCAATTCTTTTACGTTGTCTTCTTGTTCTTCTTTAAATAAAACAAACTTGGTTTGATTATAAAAATAATAATAATAAAAAAACAGTATATTATGGAAAAAACTCAAACCTTTAGATTTTTACACATGCTGGACAGGAAACTTAAGTTTCTTGATTTTTCTTTTGGACCAGTTTTAGTTTGCAATAGGAACACGCTCTGAACAGCATCAAAAGCAGGGTAAACCTACTATGAACTGAAAATTGATGCCAGACATTTAATTTTACAAACTTAACATAATGGTACCAGTTTCGTTTTCCTCCTCCACTTCTGTTCTCCTGGTTTTCCTTGCTTCCTGTTTCCTTTTTCCTTTTTTCTTCACGATTACCCTCTTCTCAGTCTGATCCGTCTCTCCAGCAGAGTCCACATCACCCTTCTTAACCTGTTTCTCTGTCTGCTCCGTGTGTCCGAATCAACCTGCAGAGACTTGATTTTCTTTTTCCTACTCCTCTTATTTCCTTCTTCTTCCTCAGTCTCCTCCTGAGCCCCTAGTTTTCGCTTCTTCTTCTTCTTCTTCTCTGTCTTGTCGCTCAGGTCAGGGTCTGTGTCTGCTCTTATCTTCCTGCCTGGTGTGGTCTCTTGGCTATGTTGTTGTTGCTGCTGCTGCTGCTGCCTGGCCTTTGCTCGCTCCTGCAGCCTCTCCAGCAGGGCTTTCGAGCGACACTTTCGGCTTCATCTTCCTGGGCAGCCTCCTCATCTCCAAGGTATCTTACAAAACAAATCAATACTGCAATCAGTTACCAATACCCCATTGAATGATGTAAAGTTGGCGCTGGTATAATACAAAACAGTTTGACGTGATCCCAGGGACTGTCAATTTCCTCTAAATTGGGTCTTATTTAAAACTGCATAAATCATTTTCAAAGAGCCTAGTGATTTTTGTTAAATATGTAGTGACACGTGCAGTACAGGCAAGGAAATAAGGTTTTACTGTGTGCACGATTAGCCACAGTGTATAAGAAACAAGCACAGGTGTGTCTTATTAAACTCAAAGTAAAACCATGAATGGCCCGAACTGTTATGCAATCTGAGTCTTATTTTCATCCCTGCAGTGTGAAAAATAGTCTTCAGAAAAGTCTTACCCTGTGGTGCCATGCTGAAAATATTACCTTTGTCTGACTACCTACGAGCATAACAAAAGCATGCAAACTAAGCAAATACCATTGTTTGATTTTGCAGACGCAGTTTTTTTCACCCATGCTTGCTTCACAATTTTAGAACAAGATTATGCTTACCTGTTGATGAGAAACAAGGCCATCTCAACCGCTTTGCGAACTTCAATTCTTCTGTGTAAATACAGCAAATTAATACCAAATAATCTTCGTTTGAACTATGCCTTGTAATGTCAGATTAATCTCCCGACCAAAACTTCGCAGTGTCTTCGATAATAATATTGTATATCACGCATTTATCGGCAGCGCTCGAGACGAGGTGCAATTTTTTGTTGACTTTGTGGTAAAAAATGTATATTTAGTTGAATATCCTTTAGAATTATGAAAACATTAATACACTTTGCCATTACTTATTTACATTTAGCTGCGACAGTTCTAGAACGACCCTTATCAATAAAACATATTTTTAACTTCAATATATTTATACAAGCCAACTGGTTCTCCTATGTGTGAGCCCAACGCTTACTTTGCTTATTTTTCACCTTCAATGTGTCAGAGAAACACCATGCTTCAATCAACTCCTCACATGTTGTGCTTTGACGCTGGTTGATGACGTCATACTAATATATTTGGTGGTAGGTTGCACAATTCTTCTCATCTAGTGGACTTGCATATGAACAGATCTTCACTATTTCTGTAGATCTGTTACATGAATAAAAGTTTTTCCAGTACAAAAATAGTTGGGCATTATAGGATTAGTTAAAAGTTTTATATTAATAGCCATTTTATATTTTCACGTTATTGATAATCGCATTTGCTTACAGCTGGAAGTATAATAGGCTATTGAAAAAGTATTGATCTGACTGGCCTGTATTGCTTTGTATTTATTTATTTATTTTTTAGTTCTTGAGAGTATTGCTTAAAATATAAATATTCAGTGCCTGAATACTGGTACAGTATTTCATATGGATTAAGTATCATCTTTGAAGTATATTTAAATATATTGTTTTGCGCACTGTAACATAAGTTCAATACATTTGATTATATAAATGTGGTATGGGTTTTTATAATCTACAGTATCTGTGTGCTCACTTCTGAAGAACATTAAAATCACAGAGACAAAGAATCGGTTGCTTTTTTATTTTATTCAATGCGTAAGCAAGCAAGACAGTGTGTACTTTGGAGTCCTCCAGTTCTAAGCAGGGAATGATCACACTAACATGTTCTGGTACAGCCACTGTAAGCACTAAAGGAAAGATTGTCATCTTGGTCCTGCTGAGGGTAATACTCCTTCAACCAAAAGTGGAGTTGCTCCAGCCCACGTTTTCTGCGTCCATGTCAACAAAATTAATGTAGATCCTGAAATAGAAAAGAAGATTGTTTTAAATACAGCGGTAACATAGTTATGCACCCGCTACAGCACGTGAGCAGTTTGTCTTCATAGTAATAACTGAATCACATGACAGCGGCATTGCCAGTTTACTTTAAGTGTTCTAATGTAGTCCAATTAGTTTTCTTCTTTTAAGATGAGAACAAGCAAAACTGCAAATAATGTTTAATTTCAACACAAGCCCCAGACTTGAACAGCCGCTGTAAAGAACCATTAGAACTCTTAAAATGTTTGGCATTTCCAGGTAACCTATTTTTTTCACAAAACAAATGCCACTCTGGAACTGGGTCAGATCATACAATATACTAAATACTGCCTCGGTCAAGAGTCCAAAGCCCTAACCACTCCTCCACACTGCTGCCCTTACTGCTCTCTGTGTTGGTTGAATCTATATCTAGAAAGACATTAGGCCCAAATCTGTCATCTTGCCTTTTAAAAGACAAAACTCCACTAAAGACAGTCAAACTGTCAGAGATTCTTTCAATGCGTAAGCTCTGCCACCATTTAGATTAATTGAATAGATCAGTAAGTAAAGGCTTGGACAGCCTTAGGGCAGCTTCTAGTAAGGGCAGCAGTGTGGAGTAGTGGTTAGGGCTTTGGACTCTTGACCAGAGGGTTGTGGGTTCAATCCCAGGTGGGAGACACTGCTACTATACCCTTGAGCAAGGTACTTTACCTGGATTGCTCCAGTAAAACCCAACTGTATAAATGGGTAATTGTATGTAAAAATAATGTGATATCTTGTAACAATTGTAAGTAAGCCCTGGATAAGGGTGTCTGCTAAGAAATAAATAATAATAATAACAAATCAAGGCAAAGCATATTTTCATTTTTATAAGAACCAGCCTCTTCCCAAATATTATTTGTACTTATTTTTTTTTATGTTCAGTATTAAGATGTTTTGACCTAAGTTCTGAAGCTGCAGAGCAAAACAAAGTGTCCTTACAGAAGTGAGATCCAGCGTTTAAAAAAAAAAAAAATTAATCTGAAGATATTTACTCCTTCGTTTAATATTTACTCATTCATTGTCATATTGTATGTCTGACATATGTTTAAAAATACGGGTATTTTAATTTTAATAAGGCAAGTGGAAAATCTAGGTCAATGTCCATAAACTAATAAGAGGTAAAGAAACGCGAGTGTGAAGAGCAGCGTGCAGGTTGCTGATCGCGGTGCTATACCTGTCCACGGAGATCCCCAGGTGCTTGTTGATCAGACCGCACAGCAGCTTGGAGTACAGCTTGTTCTCCTGGCCAGAGATTTTCCCAATGCTGTGTAGAGAGCATAGCGCGCAGGGGTCGGGCTTTCCTCCAAACATCATCATCTGATCCGTAGCGATGTGCACCGCGATGTACTGCAGAAGACAAATATCTGTAATGCACCTAAAGTCCCCCATTGACAAGCACGTGCTGAATTATTAAATAAAGAACATTCTGGAAAGGGCGTTGCATAGCACTGCTACTAAGAATCCGTAGTCACACTGTATTTGGCAATTTTATAGCTGAAACCCCGGGGGGATTAATCGACTCGTCTACGCATTATTTTACAGCGCCAGGTCTCTCATGTCCCATTACTTGGCTGCACAGATCATTGTAGCTGTCAATCACCCTGCTTTCGTACAGTCTGAATCCCTCGCTCACAACAGAGGCAGTCTGGCAAGTTATTATGTAACGACAAACTGGCACGACTGTGTCAGACTTCTAGGCACTGCATTGACTGTATTATTGTTATCTAGAGAGACAGTAATCAAACTTCCTGGCCCTTGTCATGTAACGTTTTTTCATTGCATTTGAGTTGCAAAACATACCTGTGCAGGTTTCCCCATTGCTTTCGACAGTTCCTGTGTGGCTTCTGACAACAGAGACGCAGAGACAGCATCTTTGCTGACATTGGTTTTCACAACGAACATCGGCATGTTTGCAGCAGGATGATATTTGCTACTTCTCTTAACCCGGGTGGAATGACCAGTATAAATGGTCCACAGTCACGCCCACACTGTCTGCGCTGCCTGCGTGCGTGCGTGCATGTGTGCGTGTGTCTGCAGCACCGCGGGATGGAGGCTTCCTCCGCTGTAACAGACCAATGGCAGAACAAGACTTTGCTGTGACGTCCAAGGTTTAGCTCAGCCCAATCTTGTTCAGCAGCGCATGCTCGCGAGAGGCTTACATTTAAACAGACACCACCACATTGTGGAACTGTTAGAAAATAAAAATGTAGTTTGAGATTTAGCAGGGGAAGTACGGAAGCACTGCAGCCTGGCAGTCACAGTGAAGTGCAGTATGGCGTGAACTACATGCATGACTAGTATTATGTTAGTGTCACAGTATTTTATTTTTAACTTAATACACACATATACATAAATAGCGCATTATCCGTTTACTGCATGGTGGATAGGTATGCAGTCAAACAGTTAGCTCTTAACCTATTCTTATATGAGTCTTGACCCATATTTATCAAACCCTGCTGAAAATTCCAGCAACAACGTTGCGCTGCGGTGGCATGAGTTGCGAATTGGAAAACACATGTACCTGGTTTCTTACTGAACCCAGCTGGGATAGAAAACTAAACCACAGGTTTACAAGAGTTGGAAAAATTTAAGAGAAAATTAATTGGATTGAAGCAGCATAACCAGCTTTTCACATTTTTAAAAAATTATTATTATTGCATTTTTTTAAAATGATTTACCGTTTTGAATGAGATCAGGGGCGTGTTTGGAAAGTCGCTGTGTGTTGTAAAAGGATGTTTTTGATACATGTGTCTGCGATTCTTTATTAGGATGATAAACGGTTTCACTTTTCTCCAGTGTGATAGCAAAAAAAAAAAAAGGTTCTAGCTATAACATCTATATAATCTATAATCATGACCCATGCTTACCCTTACCCCAATCCCAATATGAACAGGCACACATTCTAAAGAGTGACCTAATCTACTGTTTGCATCCTTACAGTACACAAGTGTATTGCAGTATATCATGGAATCAACACAGCAAAGTGCTGTAAATCACGTTAAACTGAAAAAAAATAATAATTTACCGTGGAAACTTTTCTAAAGCCATTGCAGATGCTCTGTCATTCTCCGTTTCAAGTAGGGTTCGTAACTCTTTGTGGGCAATTACATGAGCTCTAATTATATCGATTTATAGATTGCAATAGAGTGGGCTGTGCTGTCCAAATCCTGAATCTGCTCAGAGGGTATCTCAACAAAAAACACACGTGCCGAGTGGCAAGCCAGTGGCCCTAGAGCAGGGTTTCCCAATACTGGTCCTGGGGACCCACTGTGTGTGCTGGTTTTCATTCCAACCGAATTCTCAATTACTTCATTAAACCCTTAATTGAACTGATAATTTGCTTAATTAGACCTTTTTACTTGTTTTCAACACTTACACAGTTGCAGATTTCATTTTGGATATAACACTTAATAAGTAACTTGAACTCCACAACAGTTTAAGAGCTGAAAACAATTAAAAAGGTATAATTAAGCAAATTATCAGTTCAATTAAGGGTCTAGTTAAGTAATTGAGAGCTCAGTTGGAATGAAAACCAGCAGACACAGTGGGTCCCCAGGACCAGGACTGGGAAACCCTGCCCTAGAGCAATGCTATAGTACACAGCAACAATACCGTTCCCTGAACAGTACAGTCCCTGTGTCCCCACTGTCTGTGATATCAGAGCTGGGTTGATGTGACAGACTGCAACTCTTTGTGATTCTCCACTGTCTCTGCTGCTTCAGTCTGCGTTTTCGAGTGCATTTTCTGAAAGTCCTCCGTTATCTCCAGCACTGTCTTTCCTTTCGTTTCAGGAAAATAAAACCACACATAGACTCCAGAAAAGAAGCAAAAGCCCAGGAATATGATAAAACATAAGTAGTCCAAAGTATCCTGTAAAGAAAATACATTATTGTTATTATTATTATTATTATTATTATTATTATTATTATTATTATTATTATTATTATTATTATTACTGCCTCAAAAGTAGTACTGTTCGAGAATGCTTTTGTCACTCACTCTCTTGCTTTATTGTGTCAGGAGAACAGCTCAATGGAATTACATCCCTATTATGTCCAATATTACCATGTGCCGATAGTAATTCAATGAATACATTTATTTAACAGTACAAATGAGTATTTGAACAGAATATTTTTTTATTTTGTCCTGTAATGAAACTGAGGCTTCTGAACGATGGCACTCCTAACACCCGAGGGCATTGTGGTTTATCTAGCAACATTGCTGATAGCTCTGTGTGTGCTGTTCTAGGAGGTGGTCACCCACCCAGTTACTAGGATCAGCCTTACTCAGCTTCTGAGCTCTGATGAGATCCTTACCACTAAAATGGGAACAAGCATTCCTATGATGAAAAGCCCCATCCAGTTCAAGGATCCCCCAATGACGAAGGCAGCGGGCCTGCAGGCCTGATTAAAGATCTCCCCGGGCAGTGGGGCTGTTACTCCAGCTGCAACCGGGGAAAAAAGAAACACTTCTAGAAGATTTCTCTTACACAGAATACCCAGAAGTTTCTACTCCCTCTGTTAGTAAGTTCAACATTATTCCCCCAAGCAGCATGCAATACGTGTTGATTTTGATGAAATGTTTGAACACCAGGGAGGAAACATTCAGTTCAGCATGCTTGATCAATCTGTCAAGAAGAAATGCAAAAGATATCTGTCCCTGACAAGATTTTCATTCACCCAGAAGAAACTCAGCAGGTTGTCTTATGTGATTTTGCTCCTAAGTGATGTGTTTTGAAGGGTTACCAAAGGGAACAGACCTGGCCCGCTTCCAAAAAAGAAGATGAAAGCAAATATGAGGACCATGCTGCAATAAGACATCCAAATGATTTGGTCCTAGGAGAAAAAGACACACGATAAATGTTTTTCTTCATGCAGTATACATCAGGGGCAGCTCCAAAAAGGTACAGAGGACCACAGTGGGACAGTGATGTCTTCTCACTGGTGGGGGAACAACACAACCCCCCCACCTTTTAACATCCTTTAGGATTTTTTTACCAATAAAATAAAAAAAGACAATTGGTTTGACTTGCCAAATCTTAACTATACCTGTATTCTTGAAACTATCCCTATAAAACATAATACAACCTGATATTAGTTGTAAGATATTAATGGACACCTGCATTTATTAGGGAGTAAGATACAAATGAAAGGCTGGGAGAGGGCTTACCTGCAGAAAGATGGTAACTGTCAGCAGTCCTAACACCAAAGCCATGCAGCAGTACCCCCGTAATAAAAGAACTCTTCTTCCTGTGCTTTCTATTAGGAGCCCCTTTGTTTTTAAAGAAAAATCACTGTGCTTAGACAAAGCTTTAAAAGCATAAATATTAAATACAATACATAATGCAGGTTATTAAGTGTGCTATTTTGCAGTATCCCTCATTGTAATTAACATAGATTTCACACATCCTTTGGCATAAAGATCCTGCATACATTAGTAATACCTTGAATGCAGTGCTATTTGAGCATCAGATTATTGGCTATGAAAGTGTCACACATAAAAATAGATTCTGCTAAAACAATGCCTACATTTTGGCTGGGTACTGTAAGTGCTTGATGCAAACTAGGGAGGTTTCCTGGTGCTGTAAAATCCTCATGGTGCTGTAAAATGCTCTAAAACATCCAGCTGGGGCTCATTCCAGCAGGATGTAGGTTATTCAAATAAAGTGACCATTAAAGGGTTGCAGACTGTAACAGTGTTAACGCCTGATATACTCACACAAAACAATGAGGTGAAAATTTCACAAAGCCCGGTTCCCAGAGCCACGTAGCGGACCTGGTGTGTGGGAATCCCGGCTGCACGAAACACATCAAACGAGTAGAGATAGATCTGGATAAATAGAGAGGAACTGGCTGATCAGAATTACACCAGTCTCACAAACACAGCCAATAGGGAGAGGACAAAAAACACCTGCCATAACATTATCAATAGGGCTACCATTGGCAGCCCAGACTGATTAAACATGACTCTATAAGCTGATGGAGGGAGGAGCTATTATTTCTCAAATGAGTGCCTGCTATCAGCCCTCTATCAGAGTCTGTAAGATCTGCCATCATATCCATTGAACTGACTTCCATACTGGTCAACAGCACATTAAAAGTGTGTGCTACATAGTGGAATAAGAGGCATGTTGCAGAGAACTCCATGTGCTGTGGATGTTCTAGTAACTGAAGAGGCAATACTGCATCACTGCATTGATTCAATACTGCAATCACTGCATTGATTCAATACTGCAATCACTGCATTGATTCAATACTGCACTCACTGCATTGATGTCACAGAGCTGCAGGGTGGTGAAGGTGACAATGACCGTCAGCAGCTGCCATCTCAACGACTTTTCCAGGATCAGCTCCAAGACACTCTTGGACTTTTCCCCTTTGATTGCTGCGTGTTCCAGCACCATGTCTTGAATCTCAGATCTGTAATCCCCTTTTCCCCACAGCCGCTGTATAGCTGGCAGTGGAAAAAAAAACACAATTGGTTTTCACAGTCATCAACATGATGAAGAATATTATGAAAACGGTAAAGAAGCATGGAGAGATTTCTTTAATTGCCATGGGCCTTCACTTCTATTACAGTAGACAGGAGCCCTCCAGTGCGGTGATTGGTTGACCAGTCATTTCGTAAGTGTGGGGTTCATCATAACTTTGAGGTTCTGCTGTACATGTTCAATAAAAAAGTTTTTCCTACAGATTGTACATGAATTTACTCAAGTATAACATTTGTACATGGGTCTTTTATTTAATTGCCTGGTTTTTAAATCTACCCTCTTGGTCGGCAGTGAGTGTAAGGCTTACCTACCTTTCTCACACTGTACCTGGTCTCCCTTGTCTATGGGGAGGTAGCGGGGAGTCTCTGGAAAGAAAGGCAGGCTGACTAACTGAATCAGGGCTGGGACCACACTGAAAGCCAACAGGACAGGCCACAGGTCTTCAGAACCTAGAATTTCACTGATATAACAATGAAAGACAAATCGTTGTTAGCCGAGGCATTGCTTAAAACTGGCACATTACTGACACACACTATATTAGCGTAGTTAGACAGTTCTTTAACTCTTGTTACTGAATAACAAATACATGCCCTTTTTGTTTTCATTGCAAAACTTCCCAGAATACAGTATGTGAACTTACTTGAGCCCAAGCAACTGGCCAGACAGTTTGCCAGTGGACAGGAAGGTGGAGACGGTCATGGAGACGAGCCCACGCAGCCTCTTGGGGGCGCTCTCCCCCAGATACATGGTTTGAACATTCAGGCTGATTCCTGCATAGATACAGGACAGTGAAAACAGCAGATACAGAGCAGCAGGACACGACATTGATACTGAAATACACTGTATAAAAGCTGCATGTATTATACGCACAAACCTTGACTTTTTTTTTGGTGCTCATGAAAGGGGCAGCAGTCCAACTGACCTAAACAGTGTAAATATCACCACTGCATTGTTTTCACAACACCCTTATTTTAATGATTGAAACAATGGCTGTATTTAGATCCTTTTAGATCATTGCTCCCCCTCTTAGTACAGTGTGCACACACTTCCAGACCAGCTTGTACCCTCTGTGATAAATGTCATTATGTACCTGCATTAATTCCATATAGGAATCTCCCCACCATAATCATCTCGAAAGACTGAGCCCTTCTACTCAGCCCCATCATCACCCCACCAGCTATGGCGACAAAATTGTTTGACAGAAGGCACCTCTTCCTGCAGAAGATATTGATAACACAATGCTTTACAGCAATGAAACTTGTTTCTTTGAAAAGTCAACAGCATATTGCAGGCTTTTATTCAGCTTATTAAAATTAAATGTATCATCTTAAAACTCCTAAGGAAAAACAGTAAATAAGTTTAGGGACTCACACAAAATCCTGGAGAACAGTAGCTTCTGAAAATATGAAAATGTTCAACCAATCAAGTATGATCACTACAATGGACACTCATACCTTCCGTACTTCATTGCGAGATGTCCTGCGTTCAAAGCTCCAATGAGCCCTCAGACAGCATACAAAGAAACGATGAAGGACCAGATTAAATAGAGCTTCCAGTCCTCTAGGGCGGCGCCATAGCGCATCAGCCACGTCTCATTCAAGAACTTCTTGATGTACGGCGGGGAAAAGAATAGCATCTATTAGAAAGCCAAGATGACAACATGTAAACCAGTGCAGACATTGAAAAACATCTTTATCTACTTGACTTTCAAACCAGTAGTGTAGTCAAGAGTAAAGTCGGGTAAACTGAATTTACCCACTTCTCATTTAAAGAATACAGTGTTTACTCGCTCCTACTCTCCTGTGATAAGCAAATCCTGGCTATACCAAAAAGGTTAGTTACCACCTTCTTTTTTTACCACAGCACTACAGTTTTAAAAAAAGGACATTTATGTGTTACATCATTTTGCTTATATCAACAAAAGATACAGAGGCCATTTTTAAACATAAAAAAATACATTTGTTAAACTGCTCCTTCCTGCATCCAGGTTTTTATTGAAAGTTTTGTAACATTACAATCATTTAACATTTTCCAAAGTACAGCAGGAGCTTACATCTCTTTGTGAAGTGATCCAGCATTGTCTCTGAATATGAATGAATGATCACTACTCACAGGAGATGGAGAGTTGAGCACTGATATCTGAAAGCCATACTGAAACGTCCCACCGATCCCCAGCAGAAATATGGCCAGATCTAACATTGGACTGTGGCACTGCAGCAAAAGATAATTGACAAGGTTATTATTACTTTGTATAATTTTTCATATATGGTTTAACAAAAATGACAATACAGCAGACAGTGTCTTCAATTGTCAAAATTTTCAAATTTGTAATACAAAAAGCACAAAAAAAATGGCATAGCATTATAAAACACACAGGAGATGAATTGCATCTAAATTTGCGTATCTGATTTTTTCCCCATATTTTACCATACAACAGGAGAGGCACATACCAGATCTGACAATGCATGAGTCATTGTAGCTTCACGATAACTGTTCTGCTTCTACGTTTTTAAATCCAGCTTTGCAGTTAGTTCAGCTCCAAGGAGTTACACAGGTGCATGCTGTATGAGGGTGTTTAAAACTGTTAAGATCTCCTTTTTCCCCCACCAACACTACTGAGAAACTATGACACAAACCTAAACTGAGGAAACGTAACAGTTCACACTCTGTTAACTAGATCAGTGCAGTGTGAGAGAGGTAACCATTACCCTACATAACCATTAACCTACATTGTTTATAGCTGCCTCATTCTGACTCCAGGTAACAATAAGTGGTGCAGTATTTATTAACTATTTCATATTTTGATTTTAATAATTTCTTTATATAGTGGCTTTCATAGTGGACCACCATCACAAAGCACTTTACAGAGGTAGGCTGTGAACTGTGCATTATATGCAGAGTCACTTATAACAGGACGGAGAACAAGGAGGTTAAGTGACTTGCTCAGGGTCAGTCAGTGAGTCAGTCAGCAGCAGAGATGGGATTTGAATCGATGACCTTTTGGTTACAAGCCCTCGACTTTAACCACTGGACCACACTGCCTCAGACTCTAACGTGATGGTGTTTTGACTTCACTTCATTTCCCTGGATGAGGTTTCAGGTGGTGTGTGGATTTCTGGAGCACTGTAGTATTTCTGGAGCACTGTAGTATTGCCCGTCATGAATGCATGGAGATGCTGCTCTTTATTCTGATGCGGGGAGTGCTGCTGGAATGAAATGGACCAGGTTATGGGTGAACACAGGACTGAACAGACTCGTAGGTACAAGACTCTCACTGGCCGATGGGGTTGGCACTTGGATCGACGTGAACAGATTCAACATTTAGACTCGGGTCGGTCTAATTCAATCTGGTTCTTTAACTCATCAGTCAGGGTCCCCCCTTATAACAGCATAGCAAAGTGTTAATAAAGCATAGTGAAAGCATGTATGATAAATCATATTAATAAACATAGGTAAAAAAAAAAAAAAAAAAAGTACATTGTATAATCATGGGACAAACAGGGTCAAACTGCAAAGATACTGTGCAGAAATCGCGTCGTAACCTTTTCTAAGGCTCCCTCAGCTGGCTGACCCCTCATTCCAGGCCAGTGTCTTACCCATTGTTGTGGCTTTGTTTATTTTTTCCACATATAAGGCCAAAGGTGAAAAAAACAAATGCAAGTCACACCTTGGCGTTATATTATTTTTGTATTAGATTACTGTCCGGTGACAATACAGAAATATATATATTTTTTGTGCAAAATGTATATTAAGAATGGATACGATTAACAGGTATAATCTACACGGTGAGATGATTTGGCTTGGTATAAAGGGTGGATTGGTCACTAAGTAGCTACAGTATAAAGGTACATTAACTCAGTAGAGTGGATAGTAAGTAAAGTTGAGTGCAAAGGCTAAACTGGAATGTTTTATTATAGCTGGGATTTCTTGTGTTCAGCATTTTCCTCCAAACCCAAGCCAAGTTAAAAAAAACAGTAATATATAATACCTTGGTGTCCATTTGCCTCATTGTTAGGTACTTTAGTCTTCTGTGTGCTCTATTGGCATGGGCACAGCTTCCTTGAAGCCTGCTTGCCTCTGTGTTTGCGAGCCAATAGGTATGCTCCTGCTACACTTGCAGAAGTACAATCTTATATCCCTTATAAAAGTTTTCCCATGCTTTCTCATGGTTATAGTTTGCATTTAACATAGTTTACCCTGGTTTGCCATGTTTATTAATATGCTTTACCATACCTCACTGGTATTTACAATGCTTACCTATGCTTTACCATGCTTTCACTGTGCTTTATTACACTTGGTTATGCTTTTCCTATGGTCCGCTTTTATAAGGAATATCTTTAAGATGGTATTAGCTTAGGAAGTTTTATTGACTTGTGTTTTAGAATATGAAGTAAGGCATCACCAAAAGAACAGCGCCCCCTATCTCCTTGGGTGGTTCCACATTTTATTACACAACAGACCCAATCTTAGTATCTGAGTCAAGACAAGGTTCAAGGTGGTGTGGCAACAGATTTTGGGAAAGAATTGTTTCTGCTACATCAATAGTGCTAATGAAATTACAATTTTCTAATTTCTGAAATAGAAATGTGTGTTATTTTTGGAAAGGCAAAAAAAGGCAAGAAAATTAGATACAGTATGTACAAGTATTCTAGATACTTAATAATGAAATAACAATATTCAACTTGATAGTTTATTGAAACAAATATTATGTGTACAAAGACACCTAAACATAAACACAAAGTACATTTTTAATTGAAAAACATACATTTTGACATTTCAACTTTTTTTTTTCCCTTTCGTAAGACTAATATTAAAGCATCACTTCTGGAATCAGTGGATGTCTCCAGGAAACCTGTACTATACATGTTCAGTCTATTGTATTTAGGTCTGATTAACTCCAGAAACGCACTTTTCTAATTGCACTCACATTGCTGATTTAGAGTGTGTATTAAAAATGTATTAAAAATGTGCTGGAAATAAAAAGTTGACAAATTGTACTAATGGAAGCTAATAAAGGGTAGAACATTTTAGTATTGGTATTATACAGTACACTACTGTCATAACTGGTTTATTAATTTTGAAACATGTGCTATTGCACCTCTTAAGGTATAGCTACATTCAACTATTAAATGACAATTTGCAATTCTTTACAGAGCATGTAAAATACAACACTCATTTACAGCCACATTTTACAACTGTTGTAAATAATGCAGCGAAATAAAAAAAAAATACAAGAGTAGATGCATGCTGATCGCAGCTGTAGAAACCAATCTTCAATATCATAATGCTATGAGAAGCATGTACAACATTTACAGTGTCTGAAATGTAAGTATAAACCAAACACTGCACAAGATTTTTAGTACACGTTACAATCGGGATGTCAAACACACCCCTAATCTGAGCAGGGTGTGGTCCCCGCTGCTTCAGATTAGCAGGAGTCTCCTGTGTAAAGCACAAAAAACAGCTGCAATGGTTCATCGGTGGCATTGATACTGACAGCTCCTGAGAAGGAGCTGGCTGTCTTTCTACCAGTATGTAGCTCCACAGTGACAGAGGCTTCTGTATTTCCGGTGCTTGCTTGCACTAGTCTCCGCTGCTGAAACGCAAGATCAATAATAGCTGGAAGCCTCTCACAACTTTGTGGCAATGATAAAGTCTTCCTTCTGCATCCCTTCCACTTCGCTCCTCCTTCCCTTGAAGTTCAGTTTGCTAAAGTCCTCCGCGATCTCCAGCATGGTTTTCCCCTTGGTTTCAGGAACAAACAGCAGTGTGAAGGCGGCTGCTAAGACACAGTACATCATGAAGATCAGGAAGCAGAACTGGCCTATCAGCGCCTGGGAAAGAAGAAACGACAAAGTATAGAGATACCCACAAGATGCTATCAGCCTGCCAGGTCTACTGAATCAAGTTTTAAATAAATGATGATGGTTTGCATTCTCTACAGCAGGAGATGTCTAATTGACTAAAACAGGTGATCGCTACAGTAAAGGGGTCAAAGTCGTCAAAGTTTTTAAGCCAAAATGCAAAAAGGAAAATGAAACTGTCAACATTAAATAACAAGCAATGTTATCTTCAAGTTACAAGGTTATTTTACAGAGTCAAAATGACGGCATTTTCTATTACATACTTCTATTACTAACATCTGCATCCTGAAACATAACTGTTACCTTTTTAATATTCTATCATTTGTGTTCTGTATGATTCTCTACTGCTGCCCCTGCTTAGATCATCACATCAGCATACAAGTTTCAGTAAAGAAAAAGGCTGATTGTGGGGAAGTGAGGCGGGGAAGCATATTAGCGTTGCGCTGTGCACCGAATGTGATCCACTGTCCATTTAAATATGTTGAATCTGGTCCAAGGTATGTGATTTAACTTCTGTAAAGGGGCAAAAGTCAAAGAAAAAAAGCTGGGATGAGAGAGTTCCGTACCACAACGAATGGGAAGCACATCCCAATGAGAAACAGTCCCAGTGAGTTGCCCAGTCCGATGACGACGTAAGCGGGGGCTCTCCAGGCCTGGGTAAACATGTCAGCAGGAAGAGCCATCGACACTCCGGCTAGGAGGAAGAGTGACAAAAACAAACAGACGTTACATACAGAATACTACATTTGGATTGGACTTTTATCATGTTAAAAGAGCAGTTGTAGGGATTCTACTGAATTATTATTATTATTATTATTATTATTATTATTATTATTATTATTATTATTATTATTATTATTAATACATGTTTTAAATGGTACTCACACGGTCCTGATCCATAAATACAGATAAATATGTAGAGGAGGAATACATTGAAATATGGTATCCAGTGTCCTTGATCCTAAAAAAATAAATACAATTTAAAAAAAAAGATAATGAAACACACTGTATGAAATGAAAGTGAATTGTTTCAGTGTAATAAAGGTGTTCTGTGGTTGCTGGTAGACTATCAGTTTCATCAGTTTTCTACATTTCAATTAACATTTGGCAAGAGGAAGTAATACTATTGAACCTGGCCCTTAGCTGTTAACAAGAGCGCCATCTGGTGGACTCTTCTCGAGCTGTCAAGCTTGGACACGTGATAAACACACTGAAGCACAAATACCTTCAAGAAGAGCATTAGAACCAGAATTCCCAGCACCGTCGCCATGAGAGCGTAACCAATGCCCATCAGTTTCTTCCTACCAATGCGCTCTATTAGAAATGACTGGTAAAAAAACAATAAAAACACAATAACAATTATGAGAAAGAACAGGTGGATTACTTAAAATCATTGTAAGGTATTTGACTGTAAAACAAACCTAAAATGATGCATAAACTGCATGCACTCAAAGATGTCCTTACACATAGTATAATAGAAATCAGTTCTGTCAGCCCGATCCCTAATGACATGTAGTGCATCTGCTCCTCAGGAATCCCAGCTGCACTGAATATATCAAACGCGTAGAAATAGATCTGCAAAGAAACAAGACACAACTGAGGCCCTGCTCTATTATTCAGACAGTGGCGCACATGTCTGTGCCAGAGATACACTTCACTAAGGGATTTCCAGCCTACGCTTGGCTTCTCCTGGCAGGGTGTTGGATCAAATCAACCTCTAATAAGTCCAAATAAATCCAGTATGTACCGCACCACTTGGATTTAGCCCTTTCCTACCCCCTTTAAAAAAAATGTAGTGCTAACTTTACAATTTTACAAATAGGTTTCAAGGATGGAAATACTACTCCCACTGCATAGCACTTTGACCCATTCCAGGTTTTATATCTACATGGTCACTTACTGCGTTAATGCCGCACAGCTGCACTCCGGCGCAGGGGAAGACGAGGGTCAGCATCTGCCAGCGGACGGACCTGTTTCGAAGCACCCCCAAAACCGTCTTGGCCTTCTGACCCTTCATCTTGTCCCTCTCTTTGGCCATATCCTCCAGCTCCCTCTTGAAATCCTTTTTACCCCAAAGCTGCGTTAAAGCTGTGACAGAGAACACAAAAAAGGAACGATACAATACATGTGAGAAATGTTTTTTGTACGTTTTTTTACACCCTATGGGAGTAGCACGATTGCTATATTTTGTACACTTCCCTCGCCTCTCACTAGATGGCAGCATCAAGATTCAAAGCTCCCTCTGGCCTAGTTGGCTGAAGAGGAGTCTGCCAGGAAGGGAGTGTATACGTTTCTAGAGTGAGGCTTACCCCTGACACAGCCCTCCTCATTCCCCTTGTCTATGAAGAGATATCGTGGGGAATCGGGGAAGAAGAACAAGCCAACGAGCTGCAGCAGGGCTGGGACGCCACTGAACGCCAGCAGGTAGGGCCACATCTCCTCACCGCCCAGCAACTCTCTGCAAATACAGTCATTGTTAGATTACTGGTACTGGGTCACAGCTTGTGTTACATGAATGATGCTTAAAGGAATTAACAAGGTAGCCTCCAGACCCCCAACACACATACACAGTGCCCTGTACGGGGGATGCTAATATCTAGGGGCATTGGTTTACTCCACACCTCAATAAAACAAATCACCTGCAGTATTCCCCTATGCTGTGGCTGTATATCCTCTGATATCTGCTTTGATCGACCAGCACCATAGAACAGCTCATAAAGCAGCTCTGTATTTTGAATCCAACCTCTATGCTTGTGGTCATTATACTGCCATGGGAGCAATGAAAGACATCTGAGAAATGTGATAGTGATATTTACTTGAGTCCGAAAACCTGGCCCAAGCATTTCCCAAGACCAATGAACACGCAGGTACTCAGAGACATGAATCCACGCAGTTCCTTTGGAGAGCTTTCAACCAGATACATCAAGTGTACATTGAGACCAATACCTGCACACATTCACAAAACACAATCTATTAGTACTGGGACCACATGAAATAAATTGAGAGTTTTAACAAATATTATATATGCTTGTTAAAAATACATGCTTGTCCCACTATGCATCATATAGCAGTAGAACAAGTTATAAAAGACACATTGCAAAGACAGGTGGGCTTGATAATACTAACCTGTGGACTTGTTGACAGTCCAGTATGTTTACATTCCAAGGTAGTTTTAGCTCTGGGTATACAAGCTTCCTGCCTTCATGAAACCTTCTTGTCAAATAGGCATGCTGCCACTATTATATTTTGTATCTTTCTGCTAGGGACCAGTCACAGCATCGGATTACTGTGGGATTGGTTACATTGATGAGGTTAAAAATGGGAAACCAGGATACACACCTGCATTGCATCCATACAGAAACCTCCCCAGTACGATCATCTCAAACGACCCGGCCGTCCTGCTTAATCCTGCCAAGGTTGCAGCCACCAGACCTACAACGTTGTTGAGCAGCAAACAATTCTTTCTGTAAAAAAAGTGGTAGAATGACTTTGTCAAAATCCTGTTTGGCAGTATAGGATGGTTCGGTAGTATAGTGTAATTTTTTTTTTTTTTTGCATTTGTCATATTCTTAGTTTTGAAAGAACCGCGACAACACTCACTTGAACGGTTGTTTTAGTTTGCCCCTTGATTTGCTTGTCTACTGAAGACACATAAACACATGACTCAAAGGAGACAGAGTGATTGGATAGGAGTTCCAAAGGCTGTTAGGAGATCGTGTCAGTAGGGCTCATCTTCCTCTCTCAGCTGCCTTTGGAACTCCCTTCCAATCGCTGTGTCTCCCATAATTCCTACAATAAAGAAGTCGGAGAAACGACCCAATACAGTACATGAAATGTGCTGTTAGTGGAAAGCATGCCATGTGTAAAGAGGTAAGTACAGTAAAACTATAATTTAAAGTAATAGAAAAGGAGTTTGCTCCACAAAATTCCTGTAATTCTTACCTGCCGTATTTGACTGAGAGCTGCCCACTGCTGAGTGATCCTAACACTGCCCCAATACTGTAGATGGACACAATGATGGACCAGATCAATTTGATAGTTGACTCAGCCATCGGAGTGCCATAGCGCTTCAACCATGTCTCATTTACAAAGCGCTGGATGTGCTGCACAGGGGAGATTTAAATAGTAAAATACTGGAGAAGCTTATAAGGGGAAAGTCTTCTTAGATGTTGACACTGTTTAGTGTTAAAAAATAAAATGAAGAAGTAAATGATTGTTTTTTGAGACAGGTAGTTCAAAGGATTCTATGTTTGTGGATACATTGATAAATTTGGGGTTAAAATTGATATTATAAAATAAATACTGTACTTGTTGTTACAACTGTTTAAATAACATACCTGTAATTTTTCTTTTCATTGTTAACATCCTGACAACTTATAAACTTTAAAGTCTGTTTCAAAGCTCTTTTCAAAATGGCCGCTTTAGTGCACTGGGGTTTGAGCTCTGTCCTTTTCTTCACTGCAGGAAGAGCGATTTAAAAAAACCCAAAAAACATAACAAGTGCTCTGGCTTTTCTTTCTGTACCACATCATGGATCGTTATTGCTGTGTTACCTGTTTGACAATGTGGGCAATAATCCTTACACTATCAGTGCACTAGAGCAGACAGTTTGTGTTGAATAATCAACATGTTTTATTCCATTTAATTAATACTTACATTTCACAAAGACAATTACTTGGAAAGTATGAGTACTGGCACACCCCTGTTTATTTATATTGGGTGACACTTAGCAGTCACACAATTATACTTTTCAGATAGACAGCCTCCTCCCCCCTTGTTTTTGTAGTGATATCCGCAGTACAAATAGTTTTATTTTACCAACTAAATGACTGGTACTTACATCTGAAGGGGCGTTCATGACAGAAATCTGAAACCCGCTCTGAAACGATCCTCCGAGTCCCAGAATTATCACCATCACCATCAACATCCAGCTCTGCAGCTGCAAGAGAGAAAGACAATTTCAGATGACCTGGTAATGACCTCCTCTGTATAAATGATGTGCCAAATATCAAAATGCTGCAGCTAAAATCACGTCCCCCCTTTTAGGTGGTATTATTTACCTTGTGTGACCAAACCCTAAATTGGTCGCGCTAAGTTGCAGCCAATGTAATCGTGGCAAGATCTTTAACATGCAAAGCAATTGGAGATAAAACAGTCAACATTCCTTGTTTTTGTCATTTCGATTCCAATATAACCAAACATAAATATAAGATCCTACCAGCCCTGCCAGCCAGCTGATCATTTTTACTCTTGATCGGGTCTGTTCTTCCTAGTACAGTACTTGGATTAATCCTCCAAACTCAGTATCAGGTGGCTTTTTTATAGGGTGATCTTGACAAATAGGATAGGGGAGGGGCTGTATCACTCTAAAAAGAAATGAAGGGTTTATGCTCAGTTAAATATTTCTGCTGAGCTGCGAGTTATGTTTGTATTAACTTCCTCTTGTTCATTAGTAACAAACGTTACCAAACGTTAAATACCCAGACGGAGCTGGATAAAGCCTGATTTTCCGAAACGGATTACCTCCTGTTTTGCACTTTATCATGAAGTGCTGCAGTTTAGTCACACAGTGGGAAACGTCATCCCTCGGATCACTGCCTGCTCATGGGGCTGGATCATGGACTGGGTGGTCCACTGGACTCTCATTTAATAAGATCGATGGACATTTTAACTAGGTAGCTTCACCTATGTAATAATGGCTTAAACAGGAAAGTGACTACTCTTAAATAATATATACATGTAGCCTCTGTGTACAATTACTTCTCCAACAAAGAACATATTTTAGACTGGGTGGCATAATATGAACTTTTAGATTGACCATTACACAACCAAGCTGATGCAAATGTTACATCTAACTGATGACTTAACCAGACTAGAACAAACCGGTGTGGAGGCATCACCCTTAGCCTTTTACAGGCAGATCTGGTCTACAAAAACAAAACGGTATGTACGTGATTAAAGGTGAATGAATCATAGTGAGAACAAACAGAACCACTTTATCACACTGGGATTCTTAGAAAAACAGATACATGCTTATGTGCATAACATCCCAAGCTAAGCATGTAAAAAACAACTCGGAACCAATCCTCGAAAAAATGATTTGCAAAACTTTTTGTATTTAGTGCGTGTATTTCAACCTTGTTTCAACTAATGCTTTCTCAACCCATTCTTGGTTCTATAGTGCTTCAGGGAAGGCCAAATGGATGCAGAATGAGCTTCAGTTTAGTTTGCGATTGTCTGTGCAATAGAAGCTGTTTTCATTCCTATTGCTTCTACTGGCGTCGGAGGATTTCTTTTCACTATGAAATGATCGACACACTGGAAGCCAGCAAAGTAAGCTGGCAGTCATGTATAAATACTAGAGGCAGCCACAGGTAGAACATCTGGAACTGGATACTTGCTATGAGAAATGCCTGGGTATCCAAGGACCTCCTTGGGTAATTGCAAGCTCACATCAGGTATCTCAGCGTTAAACCAAGTACATAAATATTACATGGTTTAACATGCTATTACTTTATTATTGCAGGTTTCTTTGCGATGTAATGTCCGTCTAGGATAATAAACGGTTGTGTTTGCACAGCATGCATCATTGTATCATAAAAAAGAGGATGTTTGTGTCATACTAATTGAAACAGCTCCACAGTTTTTATTTTCAATCATATGTTGGTTACATTATCAAGCATTTGAAGTGCAGAAAGAACAACTAACAAAAATACAACTGCTGTATATTTCTTATAACGTTCAATAGCTAAATAAGGTGCATTTTATTATTATTATTTTATTTCTTAGCAGACGTCCTTATCCAGGCCGACTTACAGTCGTATACAAAAATACATTTCAAGAATCACAGTATTAATTCAATTAAGAGCAAGATAAAATACAATGACTTCGGTTCTAGCAAGTACAAGTATATGACAAAATACGATTCAGTAACGGAGCAGATAACAGTGTCAGTGATAGTTACAGTAAAAACTGTGCAGACACGTTTAGGCAGAGCTCCTCTGCCCATCATATCTCATCTTTACAGTTTGTTATAATGAACCCCCAGAAAAACAGCTGCGCGCGGGTTCTTACAATAATAACCATTCCTGGTGGCCTCTTATATTGCATTGATCACATATGCAGGCATTCTATTCTAACAAGGGGTCAACAATATATTCAGCAAACACCATGAATAGTGTTCCAAGAATATAAAATCTAATAACACTTAAACAGTCTCAAGTGCAAATGTTTCATGTGATCAGATAGTTCACTGCTAGGAACAAGGAACGAGGTAAATAACCAACCATTTACTTTGTGGTGTACATGACAATGCTGCTGCCACAGAAGAAATGATCTGCAGCTGATGCCTGCATTGAGAATATATATATATATATATATATATATATATATATATATATATATATATATATATATATATATATATATATATATATATATATATATATACACACCAGCTGCAGATATTTCTTAAAAATGGTTAGTAGCAGAAAGATATTCTGTTTTTCAGGAGTGTGTTTTATTGTTTTCTTGCATACCCATATTGGTCACAAGGCATTTGTTCCTAGTGTTTTCCCAGCATGGAATACTGTACACCAGAGTACAAACTTTTGAGGTATATGTTCATTATACATATAGGATATACACTATAATTGCACTCATTTGATGTGGAAGAATAAATAAAACAAAATCACTTTCGGAAACAGAGCAACATCAGTCTCCCAATATTTGGGTTTAGATCATTAAATAATAAATACTGTACTGTGTTTCAGTTCAAAAGTTTTTGTTGGAATCGACAGCAAAAGCCACTGAGGTTCTAATGCAATATATACTGTACAAAATCATGCAGTTATTGGTTTTGTATATGCATCCAGCATTGGCACTTACTCTGGTGCCAGTCCAGCAGCGTGGTCCTGATTTCCTTCTGATTTCAGGGGTTCATCACAGAGCGCAGTGGATCTGGAGAATTCCCCCAGCTGATACTGGGCCTTCCGCGGCTCCATTCCTTTGGAGTTGCGCTTGTCGAACTCTGCGCTGATTTCCAGTAAAGACTTGCCCTTGGTCTCGGGCAGGAAGAACGCGATGAAGACGGAGGACAGAACGCAGACCGTGCAGAACGGCACGTAACAGAACACGCCCAGTCCGCCCTGGAGATAGAAAGATAAGGTACTGCATGTGGATGCTTTGAGCATGATGCTACGGACAAGAGCCATGGGCAAACTTTTAGAGCTTATACTTCATGAAGTGCAAATCAGGGACCCAAACAAAGATTGCAAGGCGCCCATCCTTTTGTAATACATATTGGTTCAGCAAAGAAATGCACTACTGCTAGAAGCAAAAGGAAAAACAAATCAAAATTAGCAAGGAGCGACATGCATCTACAGATGGGAGAACTTGACCTGCTTATTTTCAACACTTACCACAATGAAAGGGAAGAGCATCCCAACAAGAAACAGCATGGACCACATGAGAGAGCCGCTGATCATGTACGCAGCAGGACGGCTGTTCTGGTCAAAGATCTCCGTGGGTAAGATTCCAGTAACTCCGGCTGGGAGAAAAACCACAGATGCCAAGCGTGTCAGTTACATACAGTCCAGGCTTGTCTAAATATTGTGTTCCTCAGCTTTGTTTATATAAGCTGTATTTAAAGACCTATCTGGTCCAATTCCAAAACTGAGGATATAGGCAAACATACACCCCATGCTCATGTAAGGCATCCAACTGATCTTCTCCTTTTATCATGAAACACAAAACAGAATGCATCAAAGTCAAACATGCCAATTTAATCATTTTGCCAAGAAAGTTTCACTTTTATCTTACTAGCACACTTTATTAAGTAGCTAGAAGTTGTTTTAAAATCTCCTATTAATGTCTGGATATTAGGCTTTAACTTAAATCATGCAGAACAGTTTCCAAAAAGGACAACACTTTTTTTCTGTTACCCCCAGCAACATATATAACACAGTAACACTGAAAGGGGGTTAAAGCACAATCATGTATTCACTGCTATCTGTTTACTAGAGACATAGGCTTCCTCCTTCCTTGTCACCTCTTGGGCACCTTGTCATTTTAAGAGCCATAAAGCCATGCTCCTGCTACAGCTAGGGGGTTATAGATCATCCAGCTTCTTTACTGTTAAGGAAGCTAAACAGATCTTTCATACTGCATAGGACGCTGCAATGTTAAGTTGCCACGTTCTTCCAAAGGTTTAAAGAAGCAGTTTTACTGTACCTGGAGTGAGAGAGCCACCATGAAGACAACAGCCCACAGTGCCATCAGCATGTAGCCGCCCAGGATGAGGATTCTCCTGCCCAGCCTCTCAATAAACAGGGACTGAATCAACCAGGAAACATGCATACAAATGAACTGTCTGAGCTGTAACCAGGTGAAGGGAAGGGTCTCTGCCAGCGTTTGTGTTACAATTCAACAGATTCAGCGAAAGGTTCCTTTTGCTAAAAGGAACAGCAGTGCAGTGTCCAAATGCAATTTACTGCTAACATGGACAAACTGCGGATTAACTGAATTTGTGAATTATTGAATTATGAAATAACCACTGTGCTTATATTTTACATGGTTTGTACAATTAGGCTATAATTTCCATCATACTATGGGGTTAACTGGATCTATTCAACTGCACAGTAGGTCCCAAGCAATACTACAGTTTATTATGCAATCATCTTTTCTCAAGGCTACAGGCCACAGGCTCAGGTTTAACTACTTAAGCTTATAGTAAAGTTTGGAATGCCTAACTTACACATGTTATAGATGTTATGAGCTCACAGCTCCCTGTACCAATGACAATGTACTGAATTTTGTCGTAAGGAATTCCTGCTTCCTGAAACACGTAGGATGCGTAAAAGTACATCTGAAAAACAATTTGAAAGAGTCAGTAAAGCTACAGAAGCTGCTCAATGGTGTGAAAACACATTGGTATTTAACATGCTCCATAGACAGAAGCCACATACAGGACTTGTTTAAACAAGAAAGCAAAACATGTTTCAGAAAAGAGCCAATTTATAAGCCCAAGGTAAAATCTGATTAGTGTCTTTAGAAAAATACAGTAACAAATGTTAATATCTGCAAGTGTAGGTGCTTGTCGACCTGAGCATTGTACAGCAGCTGCAATGTTTGGGAGAAAGTTCTGTATCAAGTAAGGTCAAGACAGGGTTCATCATGAATGCACTCCACTGGGCTCTGAGTCCTCTTAGGTCACACAGAAGAGATGTGCAAGCCCTACTCACAGAATCATTCCCACAGAGCTGCATGGCACTGCTAAGCACCATCACTGTGATCAGCTGCCATCGTACAGACCGGTCCTGAAACAGCTCCCATGGCCTCTTGGATCTCTCCCCTTTTACAGCAGGCTGCTCCTCCAGCATCTCATCCATCTCAGCGCTCAGGTCCACACTGCCTCGCAGCCTCCTCAGCGCTGCAATCACAATGCAACATCAGTTCCTCGCTGTACAAGTGTTGTATATGGGCCTGTGAATGTACAGTAATTCGCAGAAGAGCAGGCTCCCTTACCCTTCAGACAGGCTTCCTTGTTGTTCTTGTCAATGAGGAGGTACCGTGGGCTCTCTGGGAGCCAGGGCAGGGTGACCAGCTGGACCAGGCCAGGGATGGCATTGCTAGCCAGCAGGAGTGGCCAGCACCATTCACTTCCTAGGACCTCCCTGCAATGGGCAGAAATTCAAACTTGCATTGTGATAAAACTCAAAAGCAATCGAGTCAAGCAGACAAATGTTGAGGCTAATGCATTCACCTAAATTTGGCTAAAGAAATATAAATGTACTCCACATAACGCTAGTGTCTTAATGTAACAAGTTACGACTTTTTCACTACGATCAAACAGCTCTTTGTTTTGCCTCCAATGTTATTAATCACTGCAAAATACCACAAATCATTAACCAGTCGAACAGCACCATCTTCCCAATGGTTTTGATTGTACACACTGTAATTGGTTACACCTAACCTCTCATTGTGTAGCAGTTTGATTCCTTCCAGGTTTAATGTAAACTTCATTAGAAGCATATTGTTTTTTTGCAGGGGGCTTGAGCTCATGGTCTGGGCTGTATTTTTTTCAAGGCACATCACAGTCTAAAAATAGGTTAATTAAACATAATATTTATAAAAGCAGAAAAAAATCAGCGTTGTCACATTCAGAACGGCTGCTATATCCTCTGCCTCTAACCTGAGTCCGATGACCTGTCCCAGAACGATCCCCAAAGCTGTGAAGGATGCAGAGCTCATGGAAACGGCTCCTCGCAGTTTTTTCGGAGCGCTTTCTCCCAAGTACATGGGCTGGACATTCATGCTGAGACCTGGATTGAATAGTTCATGGTTAGATACCGTAAAAAGTCAAATAAGCACGTAGAGCTAATTTATAACAAAACAGATTAAGACACATTCACCATATTTACAAAGTTTTTATCACTGTGCTTTAAAACCTAAAAATCACTCAGGGAGCTTGGACAGTGCTTGGACAGTGCGTGGACCGTGTGTGGACAGTGCGTGGGCCGTGCGTGGACCATGCTTGCACCGTGCCTGCACTGCAGCAGTTTGTTGCTAGTTCATTAACATTAACAGAAATGGTGCAAGTTAGCATGGTGGTAAATGCTTTGTGAATATGGCACACAATGGTCTACTGCTTGAATGTACACCCTCCCTCATTTGGTACAATAGTAGATGCCTTCCACTCACACCAATCATTTTGGAGTGTATTTATATTATGTTTTGTCCAGCAGAAGGCGCAGGCAGATGAGCTTTTTATCTTCCCATGCTGGAGACACACTACAGTATGCACCCTGATTCAAAGCCAGGGCTAAAGCAAATGTTCTGACAGGAATAAAACAATTGTAATGGTGGAAACATCTCAGCTGGTCATGTAAGTTTCTTCTTAATATGACTCTTCAAAATAGATACTGCTATCTTCATTATATATTGTCCTGCTGTACACTGAACACATTACATGTTTTTTGCCCTTTACCCAATGCCCATGTTTCTATTAATGTCCCAGTATAAGTGATGCAAACTGTGGAAGTCCTTGTTCTGTATATAAGCTTGCAAATGTCAATGTGTGGCGCTGCAGAGCATGTGGAAGCACACGTACCAGCATTGACTCCAGCAAATACTCGCGACAGTATAATCATTTCAAATGAGTGGCAAGCTCTGCTGGCCAACACCAACACCGCAGAGAGAATGACAAACAGGTTGTTCAGTAACAGCGTTGTCTTTCTGAAAAGCAAAAACAATGTTGCCTTCTTTAATATTACCCGTTTTACATTCAGCATTATCTTTTTAGCTTGAATAACATATTGCAGCATGCAAGTGGAATAGCACAGCTCTGTCTTTGCAGTCTAGGTTATCATCTCATGTGTACACGTTGTAAGGAGTATAGGCTGGTGATATGGATAATATACTTCATGCAGTGCATTGTTGCTGTCGTTACCTTCCGAATTGGACTGCCAACGGTCCTGCGATCAAGGCGCCGATTAGGCCCCCCAGCGGGTACACTGACACGATGATGGACCAAAGCAGGGTGATCAGGTGACTCTCCAGAGGCGTGCCTGTGTGCTCCAGCCACGTTTCATTGATAAATGTCTGAATGTACTACAACGTTAAGAAGAAAAAAAAACAAAGATAAACCTGTACTGCTGAACATACACACTGTGGTCTATTCAGTTTATCTAAACGGTGCTGTTGTCAAAGATCGTTAAAAGAAGGGACAGTGCTCCCCCTTTGTAAAGCAGCCCTTTATGCATCAGATCCGGTTATAAGGTGTTATGGTCATGGCTCTTATTTTGCCCCTTAATTCTATTGCAATGACACTTTCATCCTCGTTATACCGGAACACAAATAGCAATTCTCAATATCAAACGTACTTTTGTGAAGGTTGAAAACCTCCCTACCAAAGATGAGACTGCAAACTAATGTCAGCAGAGGCTCATGGTAAATATCCCTGCATAGTGGAATATCAGAAGGTAATCTGAGCTAAGCTGCTGGAGGTTTATCAGAAGGCTATTGGTTATTGATGGTAAATATTTGCCTTACCATAGTCGGTGCATTGATGATGGAAATGTTGTAGCCATACTGGAAGGTCCCCCCAATTCCTGCAGCACAGATTGTCATAACAAGGATCCTGCTTTGTAACTGGGAGAGGAAGGAAGACAACACAAGAAGCAAAGATTATTCTATGGCTAATTAAAATCTATTTCATGAGTTTTGTAATCATTGCATTTTTTCAATGGTCCAGACTGGTTTACAGGAGTCTCAAGTTATACAGTTTACACCACTTGTATCTAAAGGTAAAAACAAATCATTAAACTCGGTAGTACAATTTGATTCTTTATACATCTGGAGTGGCTTTCTAGCAGCTACTTTTAAATATTAACAATATTTAACATTGCATCCACAATGTGCCTGCTGTGGTCCTCCAAAATACGATTCAAATATCACACTTATGTAAAAGAATAAACACTGTTATTAAAATAAGAAACTAATACTGTAATACCAAAGATATTGTACTATCAACCCAGAAGGTAACTCATTTTGTAACATTACAGTTTAATTGTAGTTTTATAACATTGTGCACATTTTAGCGCCCTCTCTCTTTTATTAATAGAACTTTCTTCCAACGGCCTGGAGGCCGGATGCGCGTACATTTTTGCCTCATGCAGACAGGCAGGGGAAAAAATACTGGAGCTTAAGTAGGACAACCATAATAATAAAATAAAATAAACAAACACTTGTTTTCTTTTGTAACCACCATTTAAGACCGCATACGAGCAAATCACATTTTGGAGCACTACAGAACTTAAATAAATCGATTTTCTAAATAAAAATGAATTGCATTGAAATATGACTTTGAACGACCTTTTAAAATCGCGCAGAAGAATGTTCGAATCTGAACGCCTTACAATTAGAGTATTCTTGCAATTTCCAGGTGTATTGGCGTTAAGTGCTATTTTAATTCCCCATCGCTGGGTTAAAACAAATTAAAAAATAATGTATACCTGTACCTTTTTGCCAGATGGATTCCGTTCAATTTCAGTTTCCTCCATGTTGGATTAATTAGTTCTTCGGAAATAATGTAGAAACAAACAAATAAATAAAACGTATAAACATTATCTTGTACAAAATAAATACCGAAACTACACGCACAGCACATTACTTCTGTGATGGATTAATTGTATAATGAGATCGCACCGTCATTACAGGTGAAGTGCATGCTATGCTCATTCGGCCCAAATGGATTAATTGAGAGAGATAAGGAGGGTATAAAAACACCTGTAAATAAATGACCGACACAAATGCAATGGAGAGTGGTTACTGGCGAGGAAAGCTGCGTTGTTGCTGAACCCGGGGGAGTTAGCTGTTGGGATTTCGACTGGTGAAACGAGGCGGCACTGCAACAAAAGTTCAGTCTCTCTCGCTCGCTCAGTAATTGATCTGGGTTGAGTGGGCTTTGCAATATAGGGTATATTGATTGTTTTAAGCTGTTAATTGTAATGTATTTTGGTTCTGTAAATGGTTGTTTAATGGGTCAGGACATTTAAACAGTATTGATAGATCTTTTAAGCTAAATTGTCAGACTTGTAGTAAAAACCCATCAGAGTTCTTAAATGATTTGGTAATTGTGTGTGAATTAGTTATATGACGTAATTGATTTGCAGTTGATGTTGAGTGTTTCTTTATTGAAGGCTTTTTGCTGTCTAATTGCTGTGAAGTCATGTACCTACCTTTTTATTTTTATTAATATACTTTTAAATTTTATATCTGTTTTGTGCATTTGTTTGTTTGGACTTTTACTCTCCTGAGTTTAGTATCTCATAACCGGACTTTCCCGGTTAAATAAAGGTGGTGGCAGCGAATTACGTTACTGAAATCCAATTGTCCCTAAAGGCAGGTTTGCTACACTTTACCAGCAGGTAAAATAAGTGTTTAAATCTGCATAGGTGATATTCTATCGAGTACTAAATCAGAAATAACCGATATCAAATACTGCAGTGATCACAATGTGCTGCATATTGTTATAACATAATCTGAAACAAAACCGACTTTTTTTTTTTTTTCTCTACATTTTACATCCGGCGCTGCGGGCTGCCGTAGTATCCCCCACAGCCTAGCCCTACATGCTAAACGCTGTTGTGTAATGTAATCTACTGGAGTATGCAAAAGCTTTTAACAGAACATTGAACATTACCGGAACCTCTTAAACTATATTTGATTATACCCCCCTCTATTGGTCTACAAATTAAGTGTTCATTTTCTGTTGATTAACATTCAATTGGATTTTAAACAAATACAAATGTACATAGTCCTTCTAACTTGATTGATCAAGTTAGCACTGTTCTGGTTGCTTTCTGTTTAGCAGGGTCAGACACCAGAAGCACAGAGCAGAGAGAAATAAATACAAGTAAGAACCACACGATGGCGCCACAAGCATTTCAAATGATTAGACCGCTCTACTGAATTTGCATGAGCAGCAGGGGTAAGGAGAGCATTCGACTCCTTTCAGCAAGTTAAACACACAAACTGTATAGGCTTATGCGTGGTACACTATCAGCATTCAAACAGCAATGTGAACCCGCCGGTCATAGTGTTGACAACCTGCACTCCTGGTAGTGCCCCCAGCATGCTGTCCTGGTAGCTCTAGTCAATTCATTATTCCAGTTTTATTGCACTATTTTCCTTCGTGTGGCTATGAAGTGCCGTGCAACCCGCTGCACCCACGCTTACCTGCCCACAAGGCACCACATGACACAATGTCTAGAAAGTGCCTGTAGGGTCAATGGCTGGCTGCCTTTTATAGTATAATTACTGAAATAGAACCCTTTAGAGTTGAGTAATTAGAATGGAACTTACTGCCTTCCTTCACCTCAGAGGATACTGCCAAATGACATTTGCATCAAATAAGATGAAACGTGCAGCAGCCTGCTACAATGCAGCATTCTGGCATGATATTGTACTATTGTATTAGAAGCCAAAACGTAGGTTTCAGTAAGGCTGTTTAATTATACACATACTGCATTATAATTGTTATTGATTTCTCATAGGTCCCGCAGTCTACATTAGGTCATTTACAAACAATATCACTCCTTGCCTTTTAAGCCAACTGTTTAAATAGCACAGTGTTATTTTTCAGTCTACATTCTTCCCCAATATTTACAGGGTAAGTTTTGTGTGGTAAATTGCTGACATTATTATCGCACTACTAGCCCAGTAATCTGCTACCCAGTGAATATCGACAAACACAATATTGTCATGAAATACTTGTTCAGGTCCAGTCATGTTAAAGCAGACAAGTTTAATTTTTCAGCCTGTGTGAACCGAATGATATGAACCAGCACTCCCTGGAATCCATTGCCGCAACCTGGAATTTCAGCAGCACTGTACTGTGGTCTTCTGATACTGTAGTTCTTCCAAGGGTTTGTCTTACATTCAATACAATGGGTGAAGACAGTTTGTGCCAGCAAAACTTTGTAAGCACTAGCAGCACAGTATTTTTGCAGTTTTCCCATGCTTTTCCCATGGTTATACTATGCATTTACCACAGATTACTTTGTTTTGCTGTGTTTATTAATATGCTTTACCATACCTTGCTATTCTTTACAATGCTTACCTATGCTTTATTACACTTTGCTATGCTTTTTATTGTGGCAAACCTTTCACCACCAAAACCAAAGTAGACTTCCAACTTCTGACAGCATTAAGATACCAAAGTACAGCCCTTTCCCTGGTCCAGCATAGATTCATAGGGCAGTAGTGTGGAGTAGTGGTTAGGGCTCTGGACTCTTAACCGGAGGGGCGTGGGTTCAATCCCAGGAGGGGGACACTGCTGCTATACCCTTGAGCAAGGTACTTTACCTAGATTGCTCCAATAAAAACCCAACTGTATAAATGAGTAATTGTATGTAAAAATAATGTGATATCTTGTAATAATTGTAAGTCGCCCTGGATAAGGGTGCCTGCTAATAAATAAATAATATTAATAATTCTAGTCAATGAGTTTAAAAGATTACTTTCGTCGGACAGTTTCTTTATCACAGGGATCATTTAATGTGATGCTCCGGCATCCCCTTGCCCATTTATTCATTCATCAATCATCCTTGTTTTCTGCATCATTAGTAATTTCCTACCTCCAAGGCCTGTCCGACTTTGAAAAGAGATCGCGTGTGACTTGGACGACAATTACTTTTCTGTTTTTAAAACAATCTGAAACAAAGTAAAAAACCAAAAATGATGAAACAAAACCAGATTATTAGGCAAAGTGCTTCCAGATGCTATCCCTCATTAATCCTGATTTTCTGATAGAACCCTTGATATTACCTTTCATGTGTGCAGTGGGGGTTACAGAGCAATACTGGGTTTCTAATTTCCTGTTATTAAGGCCAGTTCAACCAAGTACCTCATAACAATGGGCAGTGGGAGATATCAGGGGCTGCAGTAGAATATATTCTAATTGTACAGTTTGCCGTCGCTTTGTCTAAGAAAGAAAGTAGGTGCATCATGAGACAGTTATGAAAAGAGCTGAACTATGAATTGCACTGTACTGAAATAGATTGCAAGTGTGAATTGGTTCATCCTGTTATGATACAAAAAAAAATTAAGATTAATCAAGGGCACAATTGGGCTGTTTTTTGTGAATGAAATTGCATTTTGGTGTCAAGACCTTGATAAATCTCATCCCATCTTCAAAATATGAAAATGGTTCATACCCTTGTAACTACCCATGTTCTGCCATTGGAGATCATGGGCCACTGCATATAATGTTTGTTACATTGGATAACTCATCAATATCAGACAGCTGTTAAACCTGATTATTGTACCCCCATTTGTCCCAGTTTAGAATGTCCAGATATGTTCCCTCACTGCTGCCCAGGAACTGCCTCTTCACAGTCAGGAGCTCTACAGTCATCTCTCTACAAAGTGAAGTAAAAAAACAGTCCCTGATCATTTTGCCTTCCCCCCTGACTTTTCTCCCCCTGACTGTAAGACCCAACGTACACATCACAGCGTTGTGCCTTCACAAGGTGAGCCAGACTTTCAATATCTTCCCTTTTCGTTGAACAGGTAGAAGTACAGTATGTGAATGTTTTTTTCATTATGTCCCACTGTCCATGAGTTACATGGGCATGCTCAGTGTTTGGACTTTTGAAATTGGCACTAGACTTCATTACATCACGGCTTAACTATGTTTAAAAGACTGGGATTGCAAAACTGCAGCATGGAGAATAAAAACAAACATCCTTTCATATAGACTCTCATTCTGGGAGATGGCGGGGGGGGCAAAGCTTAACTATTTATTATTTTCCCGGTCTCTGGAAACATTAACTGCACATCAAAGACTGACTGGTTTTCAAGTTAGACAGGGCCCTATGTATGTCATGGTTCAGCTTTTAACCATTTTTTAAAATTATAATAATTAATCATACGTCTGCTTTGAAAGGCTGCTTTGCTATTTCCGCTGTGAAAATTAAACAGAGGTCATAGTTTGCAGAAAAAATATCTAATCTCTTTAATGTAAATGTTTAATGCCTTTTAAGAGAGACAAATAACTCAAACATTTAATAACATCCAATGGGAATTCTGCCAAGCGTTATAAGACCAAGTGGGCTTTGAAAATGACACAATTTTTATTGTTTGATTATTTTCTATAATAACATAGTAAAATATTCTTGTTTTTGTTGGTATAATACTTTTCTACAGCTGCCACAGAATTGCATACTGCGCAAAATACTTTTTTTCCTTTAACTACCAAAGGTTATTAGTGTACCGTTAAACATTATAATATTATACTTCTGGTAATTAAATGGTGCTTGTTGTAATGCTTGATATGGTAGTAGTTTGCTCTATATGGTGTTTTACGTTTACCACAGGACTAGTAATTGGTATTTTAGTCTGTATAATTGAATCTATACTGTAAGAGTATCACCTACCATCTTCTTATCATTGAAAATACCCTCTTCATTACCATGGCTTATCATTTCTAACATGGAGAGATAAAGACAAAACATGACAATCACCTGCCATAACACTGTCAACAGAGACAACCATTGACAGACAGGATAGTGCTGATTTGGTTCAATGTTACCAGGCTGCGATGTGTTTAAGTGACTCGGGAGGAATATGTGACCATTGCCACTTGGTATTGAATCGTGGAGGCCATTGAAGATAATTTGGTAAGGGCAATCCTTCACTTTGTATCCAGAGATGGGTCCCTGCATGAAAATATAATGTTTGTTACATTGGATAATTCATCAGTATCAGATTATTGGCAAACCCTGTTATTTGACATTATTTGTTTATTTTAGCAGACGCCTTTATCCAAGGCAACTTACAGAGTAAGGTGTGTGAACTATGCATCAGCTGCAGAGTCACTTACAATTACATCTCACCCGAAAGACGGAGCACAAGGAGGTTAAGTGACTTGATCAGGGTCACACAATGAGTCCCTGGCTGAGGGAGGATTTGAACCTTGGGACCTCCTGGTTACAAGCCCGTTTCTTTAACCACTGGACCACACAGGGATGTCAGGGGTGGAAAGTGGAAACCTGCCACAAAGTATCCAGTCAATTCTGAGACTCTCCTGAAACCTCAGTAATTTGGGCAGTGTTGGAAACAGCTTCCAACCGAACGCATACAGTACTAGTAGCCCTCTATCTGAATCTTTCAGAGTTGCTGTATTGTCGATTGTTACTTTAACAGAAGTGCAACAGCGAGATACATATTTTATACCGAGCAGAATACATGTCAGTTGAGGTACTGTATGTGACATGGGCTCTACATATTACAATTACAGGTGTTTCCAACGTTTGTGTCCAACCCCTGCAAGAGCTCAACACTGAACCCTATTACCACAGCTGCAGATGAGTGGATTCATATAACAAGTCCTTATTGGGATCTTGATCTAAAGATACAGAACTCCCCTTGATCCACTGTCAAAAATAAACACAGCATTACTTTGTAACCCCTCTGCGTTTCAAGTTCTCAGATATTTGAATGAAGGCTCATAATAAACAGAAAAGGAACCAGATGTTTTCAGGTTGGGGTGATTATACTAATTGTGGACACAAACTATGCCTCGACATCCTCTCTGCAGGAAAGGGCCAGCATGTCCTGAGGGAATGACCACAGGTTTGAGGCACTGCAGTACATTATACTTGACAGGTCTCATTGCTGTGCACAGTACCGTGGTTTCTTCTTTGTTGTTGACTCCCATTCATAGAGAAGAAACTTTTTATCAAGCCTCGATTGCTGATTGTCTTAAAGTCAGTGATAACTAATTAGATTAGGCAGGGGCTGGACAGATGTACAGGATAATCTTATATATTTACATGCTTACAGTGTTTCATAGGTTTAGGAAGAATTCATTTGATCACATATGTTTCACTGTAATTACTGTTTACATTACATACACAGAACACACATTTTGCTTGAGCATATTGTCCAAGATTTGGAAACATTTAGAAAAAAAGGAAGTCTGTTCAGTAATGTATGTTAGTTTTAATGCAGTAGGGACAAGGATGTGGTGGGTCACATCTCACCCATTGACTCACTGCCTAGCTCTTTTAGTTGCCTTACCTGTGTTTGTATTTTTCAAGCTTTCCCGCGAGCTTTACTTACATTAAAGTGGACTGTACAAAGGTGCGTGGTGTGCCAAATTATGCTCGCGTTTTAGTTTTAAATCCCTTATAAAATTCATAGAAATTGACAGATGTTACTGTGTTCAAAAGACTCAAATGTATAGCATGTGTAAAGCTACATGCAGATGGAAAATCTGCTACAATAGTCGTGAAAAGCAATTGCTGACAATAAATCTGTGTTTGTTTTTTAGTTATTTATTTATTTTTTACAAGGATAACGTTTTCCAACTCACAAAATAGAGACGCTATATTTTAATGTACAATACAGCAGGAACTGTAAACGGTCGATGTTTTTCCCACTCAACCTATCCCAAACAATTTCAAATAAAGAGCTTTCTGTTTCAAAACACGCATGCCCAAATTTTGAAATGGGTCTTCTTATTCTGGAGCGCATGCTTATTGTGTAGTGTTCAACCCGCATGCGCAGTGTGGGGCATTGTTTCAGCCAAGATGGCGTTAAGTAAAACGTTTGGCCAGAAACCGGTAAAATTTCAGCTAGAAGAAGATGGGGATTTCTATATGATCGGATCAGAGGTATGTATTTCATAGTGCTCACTTTGGGTTATCCGAACATCTGCTTAGTTGATCGCTACCTTTTGTAAACACACAGTTATTGCAGTCTAAACACACTGGGTAGGCTGGGCTTCATTGTGTTGGTGCTGTGTGGATTGAATGAATTATGGCTATGCCCGGGGTTGCTTGAATAAGAGGGTTTGAATACAAATCCGGTGTAATACTTCTGTAAAAAAAATAATAAACGTAATAATTTGACAATAATACTCCAGAAACGCGCTAGTAAACAGCTAGTATTTGCAGTACCGAACACAACAACAACAACATTGTGACTTGTCAACTAACTGTATAATACAGCACAACAACGAACAACGTGGATTTGTTTTTGAAAAAAAATGTATCTAACTTGAAAAAACATACATTGTTTGTGTTCGTTCAATATGATTTACACATTTTCGTGGGATAGTTTACTGTACTGCAGACTTTAAACAACTAAGAAGCAGTGAGCTATTTTATATTAATGGGCACCATTTCACTGATCAGCTTGGGAGTTTAGAATCATTGAAGCGAGGAGAGGCCCTAACATTTAAGACCCCACCCACTCCAAATGTCACAGATCTGTCCATCATTTTGAGATATATTGAGATGGATTTGCACCTTGCCTTTAAATGGATGTTTGTGTGTCTAAAAAGACTTTATCACGCTGTAGTTTCTGCAGCTGTTACTACCAGTAAGAATGTTTTAATGCAACTAAGAGTAGCAGCACAAAACAGATTATTTAACTTTCTCTGATCTTTTTTTTTGCTGGCAATAAGAAATCCTAAATACTGGTTCAAGTCACTCCAGTGTTTGAAACTCTCAAAACATTCTGTCACACCAATGTTTTACACTGCCTTTGCCCGCCCTAGTAGACTGCAGCTATTGCACATATTGCATGATGGCAAGTACTGTGTGAAGTGCATGCTGGTGAGGGTGCCTCGGGTACTGTCTAATGTATTTGTCATACACAATGTGACGTTTCTCTTCATCCCCAGGTAGGAAACTACCTGCGCATGTTCAGGGGTTCCCTGTATAAGAGGTACCCCTCTCTGTGGAGGAGACTAGCTTCAGTTGAAGAGAGAAAGAAGATAGTTGCATCCTCACATGGTAAGGTTCTACTGGAGCTGGCTTGGGTTAGCAGAGTCCAGGCTTAGACTGTACACTGTTGTTTGCACTGTCCAGTGTAGCTGTGCTGAAGCTGCATCATGTTCACATCTTTTATTAACCATTCTTCATGAGCCTGCTGCTATTAAAGTTTCCATACCAAGGGACAAGATGACAGTAATGTTGTTATTACTAATATTATAGACTAACAGTAACACTTATTTATCCCTTCATTTAATGCATTTCAAGGCATCATGAATACGTTCCTAATCTTTAAAGTGCTGTGCAAAAATTATTTATGTATGTATGTGATGCTGTAATTCAGTGTGTTATTTTACTGCATGTTTTCATTTTAATAGATACTAAACTAAGATTGATGATGTCATTAGACAATACCTTTGTCTAGTGTATTAAAGGTTGATTTTAGCACTAGGGATTTCCCCATGATCGCATCAACTTACCTGTGGTTATACTGCTAAACCCCGTAAAGATAAGTGGATTCCCAGGTACTGTGTAATCCTTACACATCAAAAAGACTCTTCTCTGTTATTGTTATTATTGTTCCCGTAGATCACGGTTACACGACTTTGGCGACCAGCGTGACTCTCCTGAAAGCTTCGGAAGTTGAGGAGATTCTGGAGGGAAACGATGAGAAGTACAAAGCAGTTTCCATCAGCACTGAGCCACCTGCCTACCTCAGGTAAAAAAGGAGTTGTTTCATGTGGTGCCGTGTGGTTTAGAGCAAGCTGTAGTGTTAGAGATAAGGAAGTATGCCAGTCTTAGCTTGCTAGAAATATTTTCCTCACTGTTCCCTCAGAGAGCAGAAGGCAAAGCGGAACAGCCAGTGGGTGCCCACCCTGCCCAACAGCTCCCACCACCTGGACGCAGTGCCCTGCTCCACTACCATCAACCGGAACCGCATGGGCCGCGACAAGAAGAGGACTTTCCCGCTCTGGTGAGCTCACAGCAGTGCAGCACAGCACACATGTGGATAATGGGATCTGATTCCCTATTATTGTTTTTCTTTGAAGCCAAAATCTCATCTCACTCCTGCACCACACTCATGTTTCTACTGTAATGCTTTTTTTGAACAAGTATCCCAGAGTGCTTTGCAACGAGACCACTCTCCAAATAGGACAGATTAAAAAAAAAAAAAAAAATCTCTGGTGTAATATATTATATATATCATATAATATATGTAATTTATTTATTTTCCATTTACTCGCAAGATGCCTTGGATTCAGGCGAGCTGTAGGTACCTGGATGTAGTGACATCGTACCTGTGCTGGGGCAAAACTATAGTACAAAGATGTACTTTTTGAGAGAGTTTTAGTCCAAAGAAACACACCTGCGTTGTTGCAGTTGGAGCCCTAAGCATTGGAAGAATGGAAGCTTTGTTTTAATGATCTGTGGAGTTAAAGGTTCACAGGTTGTTCAGGATGAAAAGTCTGAATCATAAACGTGGGAGGCACTTCTCTGCTTATCCACCACAGTCTCAGCTTATTTCCGAAGGGCTCTTGTCTTGCTTTCATCTTAATTAATCCTCTCAAGCAGACAACACAGCAGTCTTTGTGTTGAGACACTCAGTAGAATAATCGTTATCCTTTGGTTTGCTCACAGATGGGGAGTTTTGCTGTTAGTCAACCCTCACTCTTTTCTCATGGCTTGTAGCAATGCATTTGCGGTTTCTATCAAGACTATACTCTGCATTTCTGAAGGAGACCAACCCTCTGGTCTTTGTTGGACTGGTGGTTTAGAGAAACATGCCAAGTATGTCAGTTTTGGTAGTAAAACAAACTGTTGTCATCATGATCTTGCAGAAATGCACATCCCTGGCAACATGACTCTATAGAGATGTTTAATATCCTGAGAACTGCTCATCCAGTTGTGATAAAACCCAGTATGGACATTCCTTAGTTTATCTTGAGGTTACTTTGATACTGCATCTAGGTCCTGCATGAATTGCAGTCATTGAGAGATTTCTTTTCACAGCACTTTAATGCAGAGTCTGTATATATTTTGTGGTTCCTTACATGTGTGTGTGTATATAATATATATATATATATATATATATATATTCATTTTTGGAATCAGATTCCATTTGGATTTACGATCACTCTCAGCTTTGAGTTGTAACACAAACAACTCTGTCCCCCAAGCTCCTTTCATCATCAGTGTGGCAAATTCTCAAATGGGTTTACAAAAACACAGGACACACAGTTTTATAAACAAGGTCAGTCTCGGTGGACTGACTTCATTTTGTGCTATGTTAACTAGAATCAAGGTTTGGTGCAAGGCTGTATTCGCTGTGGTATTGTTTTATCCTCTGGCCAAGTCAATGACAGACAACATGCTTTAATCTAGGGTACAGTTGGTATACAGGTGTATCCTGTGATTCTCTCAATAAAGTTTCACTTTAAGAATGCACTCACTACCACCACTGGAGGATCCTGGGGAAAAAGGATAACTCATTTGAATGATATCTTTTTTTTTTATTTAATTCTTTTAGTTTTGATGATCATGACCCAGGGGTTATTCACGAGAATGCCTCCCAGTCCGAAGTTCTGGTTCCGATTCGACTTGATATGGAGATAGACGGACAAAAGCTGAGGGACGCCTTCACTTGGAACATGAATGGTAGGGGTCAGTAATTCTCGGTTCTGAAAACCTTGGGCAGCAAAAAATAAATAAAGAAGTGGCTGCACCTGTTTACTAGACAAATAATTCAGCATACAAAAAACATTCAGTCAATTAAAAGCAAACCTGTTTGCCCATTTCCTTAATTATTTGTTTAATTTTAATTGTATTGTTTATTGGCTCAAACTTGTAATACATTTTCTGCCGCTAAGTGCAAAACAGTAGAAATAGTGTATTCACTGCCGGGTGTGCAGTGAACTGACCTAGTTGTCTTTTCATCCCCAGAGAAGCTGATGACTCCTGAAATGTTTGCAGAGATTCTGTGTGACGACCTGGATTTGAACCCCCTGGCCTTCGTCCCTGCCATTGCCTCAGCGATCAGGCAGCAGATCGAGTCGTACCCCACAGACAGCATCCTGGAGGAGCAGGCAGACCAGCGGGTCATCATCAAGGTACAGCACAGAGCAAGAATGCAGGTCGAGGGATACTGTCAGCACTGCAGGAAGCTGTATAGATGTTCACACATTTAATCATTCAATTAATGTCATTCAGCCTGAGTTAATTTACAAGATTACAAGTGCTGTATAAATTGATTACAAGTTAAACGATTTACCATGTCACGTGGATAATTGTTTTTTTGTTTTTTTTTATATATCTTCAACTTTGACATCCATATTCTCCACCTAATATGAAAGACTGCTAGTGCACAGGGTTTTCAATTAGTTTTAAAGTATGGGGCAATTGCGAGGTAGTAGGGGGCACTGAAAAAAATGGATTCAAATGGTGCATTCTGGTACATTTTTGCATAGTTTAAGCATGTACTAGATTAGTATTGATCTGCTTGTAGTCTGACACAAGTACTCCGTTAGTGCAATGAAGGAGCTTTATTTCAGCACTGCTCACAGCAAAGCAAGAGCAACAAGAAGAAAAATGTACTTTGTGCATCAAGACCCCTGCAATACAAGACTGTCTGATAATGTGTATGGAATTGGCGACCACACCTTTAATTGTGTAGCGGTGTAATATGGGAAACGGAATGCTCCCATGCTCTGCGTTAGTGAAGTCCTGATCTGACAGCATGTAACACAGACAGCTCTTATGATCGCATGTTACACATTGTCATATATTTTAGATGTTTTCAATAGCACGATCTGAGAGCTAAATTTAGTGAATGGCTTTTTTTTTTTTTTTTTTTTTTTTACTGCAATCAAAAAAGCTGCTGTACATTTAATTGCACGATTAAATAATCGTTAAACTCCTGACGGTAAACCATGTAACTGAATCTATTTTACCTGGGGTAGTTGCGGCTGCTATGGAAGATGCAACAGACAAAAAAAGATCTGTTTGTGTTGACTCAACTTTTTTTTATTTAGGCACTCTACTATCTGACTGAAAGGTCGGTTTATTGGACTTCACAACGAACACTTTCTTTCAGCTCCATCTTGTATACTGCATGACTGATGATGCACAACCGTGATTGACTGGCAGGCTGTATTGATTTGCAGTTAACAGCAGAGACGACTGCAGTAAAAGGCTAATTTTGTTCTATAATACAGGCTCGCTTACCTGTTCTCTGAGGAAGCTCTGGAAAAGCTTTAATGTGTTGTCCTTTTCCTCCTCCTTCTCCTCCTCCTCTGTAGCTGAATATCCATGTTGGCAACATCTCGCTGGTGGACCAGTTCGAATGGGACATGTCGGAGAAGGAGAACTCTCCGGAGAAGTTTGCCCTGAAGCTTTGCTCCGAGCTGGGCCTGGGGGGAGAGTTCGTCACCACCATCGCCTACAGCATCCGGGGGCAGCTCAGTTGGCACCAGAGAACCTACGCCTTCAGGTTTGTAAACCCACTTCAGCTTCATGGCAAGACCATTTCCATAAGGGGTCAGAACTGGAGGGAATCAAACACAGGGAATCTTTCCTAACCTCTAAACCTGAATGGGAGTGATGATTTCCTGCTCTGCAGATATCTGCTTGCATACAATAATCTAAATAATATTTTGACAGAATTTTGCTTTGCTATTCCAGTCATGTTTATATAGCTGTTTTGCAGGGTGTTTTTCTTTTTTATGTAGTGAATCACTGTTTAATTTCAAAGAGAGCTTCAGCCGTATTTCAAGTTACTGGATCAGTGTTTGACAATAGACCCAATTTGTTTTTATTATAGTGGAGTATTTACTGGAGTCCTAAACCATCCGAGTGAACTCTTAAGAAATGGGAATGGGGGTAATGGTTGGCCAGTTACTGGAGCTAAACTCAAGTGTTAAATAGAAAGGATTTTCGCCTTGCTCGTCCTAACATATAGGATCTTTATTCCTAAATTTTATTAGTAGGTAGTTTGAACATCCTGGGTTTAAATTCCCCCAAACCCTCTTCCTTCACCCTACCTTATTGGATATGTTATACACACCTATCCAGTCACAGCCTCTTGAAAGAGATTACTTATACTGAGGTTTTTTAGGCTGTACACATCTGTTATGTTAGGGTTAAGAAAGGCCAACCAAAACATCAAAGTGGCTCCATCTGATCTGATCAGCCTAGTTGATACATGCTCAGGTTTTGACCCAACAAATGGCAGGTATGAAGTGTGGACAGTTGGGACCCAATTTTACATAGAGTGTAATGTCAGAAATGTGTATGCTTTATCTCTATTGCCTGATACCTGTTTTGCAATAAAATGACTTGCACTTATCGTATAACGGGAAATATTGGCTGGTATTAAATTCACCGGATTTGCTACCTTGGTAGATTTTGACGGTTTTTGAATTGGCGTTTTTCACTTAGCACGTTCACAAAGAAAAATGCCACAGTTTTTTGTATTTCTACTTTTCAAAAACATTCAAATCATGTTTACTTAAAGAAATCTTCTAAAACAGTATCTCATTTACAGTAACTCGTTATAGCATCTACAGTGTCACTGCAGCAACTTGGATAAGAACAAAGAAGGCCTTCTAAAAATGAGTTGCAGCATTATCAGTATATAGTTCTTAATTATGATACCAGTAACTGGAAAGGATTAATAGCTGCAGTACACTTTAACGATAGGCATTTGCTAAATCTCAGTTTTAAAACGTAGCTCTGGTTCACTTAACAACACAGTGGCATGATCACAATATCATTTAGTAATTGTAGGACATTATTGCCATGTGTGAAAACTTTAACAATAAATCTGAAACAAAAATGCTTTAAATTTAAAACTAGTTAATAGACTAGCAAGCACTGGCAAAATCAACCAATACTAACATATTGTTTAGGGACGTTGCGATACCTGCACGATGGGTGTCTTAATAGTAGTATCTATAATGAATTAACAATAACAATCCAAAGCAAATTTGCTTTTGTTACAGACTTTAAGTCTGGAATAAACTATTTTGGCTGTTACAGTAATTAACTCCTTGTAAAAAATAACACAAAACTGCTTAACATAAAGAACAGCCGTTCAGGTACCACAGTAGCAGGTGCTGTTTACACTGCCTCGGAGTTCCTGAGCGCATCATAAATTCCAGATTTCCTAAATCCATTAATGGAAATGTCCGGTATGCTTTTAATTTTTTCAAGCAAATTGGCTTCATTACACTGCCATTCTCATATTGACTTTGACATCCGAAACATTCTTTCCCTTGCCCAGCGCTTCTTTAACCTGTGCTGCATACCAGTCTGTCAGAGGCCAGGATCACACACTGTATGCCACACTCTGATTGGTGGAAGAGTTATTGGCTAGCCAATCAAAACCGCCACAAAGCCAAAATAAATTCCCCGCCAAAATTTCCCGTTATACGGTATATATGGTTCTGATATTGTCCGTTACCAGATTATAAATCCACCAGCTTTCTTCTCACACAAACCTAATCATAATGGAAATGGTACACTGGCATTCCGGGTTTCCAACGGTTAAGTTATTCTCTTCCCATTATAGTATGTTGAAAGAAACCGATCTGGATATCATGGGTGAAATGACACGCAAAGATCATTAGAAGGGGGTTTGCATCTGAGACAAAACAACCACAGAGAGAGGTGACTCACATAGTGGGTCTCCTGAACAAAGATAAAGGTTCATTTTAACTCCATCCATAATTATACTGCATCCTGTTTACAGCAGATATAGTTTTACTGTTTTGAGGAACTGCATCGCACGGAAATGAATTCCTTCTAACCACCACATTTCTACAAAAAGCCCCTTTTAAATTCTGTTAAATTTGTTGCTGTTTGAAAGGGTTTTTGTGTGTTTGGCTAAGCACCCTTTCTCCAATTTGTTTGTACAGAAGTTTATACCGGTCATACAGTTTCGAAAGACGTGATTTCCGCATTTCCTTAGTTTTCAGGTTTTTTTGCAGTCATTGGATGAAGTTGCTAGAAGTGTTTACTGGCAGAATCGATGGTTCTGAGACAGAACATGTGGAAATCTAAAGTGGTCTGAGTGCTCCAACAGGAGCTCTAGCTCTGAGTGGAAGTTAACCTGCCGAAAATGGCTCAAGTGTGCAAAAAAAATGTTTGCTTCCAAACCAGGGGTTATGTTTATATAGTTTGATTTTCTACATCTAAATAGTTTTTGTAAGTAAGCTGACTTTTTTCTCAAACACAAATACCGTATAAACTACAAAAATAAATATTATGTTTTATATGGAAACTCAACATGTACACAATCTAGTAAATAAACAAAACTAAACGCATACCTGAAGTCGCATTATTATACACACATATTGCTGTATAGTTACATAGTTGTATCATTCTAAAATTAGAAATTAACTGCATAGGGCTAAATCAGTCATTTTAGAAGCAGTAACACATAGTTTGTGCATCTCTCCCTGCTTCCCTGTACCTTTCGGCAATCTATTCTGCAGGTGTACGTAAGCTGTGCTATAGTGGTATGCAGTGTAGAAATCCAACTCTAATGTATTTCTGATTAAGAGTGAAAAAGCAGTTCTTGTGCCTTTGGAACAGCATAGCAGATTCTGTCTGTGACCTGTAGCCAAGTTGGAGTCACATTAGCACTCTGTCTCAGTTGGCTTATAAAGAAGGAATTCTCAAATGTGCTGAAACTACAGTTAATGGTCTAATTACCGGGTTCAAGTGAACAATGAACTGTTTATTATATAAATAATGAAATGGTTTATTTAACAAAAATGCAGTTCATGCAAGAAAGTTTTTTTTTTTTTGCAGTATATATTTAGAGCCCGTCATCCAAGTGTGATAAAATAACTTTGCATAGACATTCAATAGCATAGTACTGGAGGGTCTCAGAATCTAGGTCATAATGACCTACTTATTCTTAGAAACAGATTGCCAGAATTGAATGAATGTCTGCATTAACAACAAATGTACTATACATTATTCAACATACTGTGAATGCACTGTAAACTCCAGCATTCATTTTTATATTATGCTTTTCTGTGGTCCGGTCTACACAATAGGAGAATTAAGTACTTTAGAAGTGGGAAGCTTAAGTTGGTGCTTGACATACCGTATTTACCCATTGCTTTAAAACCACTGTTGTTTAGCAGGGGCATTGCTGGTGTTGGACTTCAACACTGTGTTGTGAGTCTTGATGGAAGTTTTAAAGATGTCTGTTTTGTGTGCTGCAGTGAGAACCCGTTGCCGACAGTGGAGATCGCGATTCGAAACACGGGGGACGCAGACCAGTGGTGCCCACTGCTGGAGACCCTGACAGACGCTGAGATGGAGAAGAAGATCAGAGACCAGGACAGAAACACAAGGTACAAATGCGATTGCAGTAGCAGAACACTGATGAAGGCGTTCGCTGAAATGTTTCTATGCTTCGTATTAGTTTCTTTAAATTTTTATCTACAGTAGGGGCTGCCTTAACATTTGGGGTAGGAGTCGTGTGCTTTGGGTTGTATTAACTCCAGTCAGTATTTGTATATTTCACCCCAGACTGTTGCTCCACACAAAGAAATATACATATGAATGTGGAAGTCTGGATCTGGGGGGTGTATTATTGACTCTGTTGTCTATTCATCTTAACATGTCTAAATACCACCATTAGGATAATTAAAATTTGAGAACCAAAGTTATGTAGTAAAATATTTCTGTCTGTAAAAAACATGTTAAATGCCTGCAAGTGTACAATTGAATGATTTTAAAAGTGGTATTTATATCTGTTTAGGTCAATTGAATAGAAGTCTCTTATGTGAGTTTTATGGTTTGGAGTACCGCAAAGCATCATCACATGGTCTTTTATCATATCTGTGTTTATAAATCGCACTTACTTAGCAAAGCCAGACAGTTCTACAGATTTGCTTTGTGGCACCGAGACTGGATTTGTGCTTTTATCTCTAGGCGTATGAGACGTCTCGCCAACACTGCCCCAGCCTGGTAAATCAACACAGCGAATCTTCTTGGATTCCCATTCTGAGAGAAAAAAGGAAAACGCTGCAAGCTGATTGGCCTAAAAATACAGACATTCCACTTGCTAGCTAATCAGAGGCTGCCATGAAACAGACCCCCTCCCATGCTGTATGTGTAAAAGACTGATGCTCTCGTTTGTCGCCCATGGAACTGATCCACAGAAAATAATGCCTGTGTGGAAGTGTACTGGTATTGTGATGTTAAATTGTTTTTGTATAGGTGCTGAGGGCACTTTTAGTAATTTTTTTTTTAAATAAAAGGAATGCTAAATGTCAATTTTTTTTTTTTATCCCTATTGGCCCTTTTAAATATTCATTAATGCCCCAAAGTCGTATTAGCAGACCATCTTCTAATGTGATTTTCTTACCACACAGTGGTCCTTCTTAATGTTTACTATTAACCCTGCATATTATAAATACACAGGTTGTTTTACAAGTGACCAGTATTTTTGACTTTGCAGTATCTCCTGGTGGAGACGCAGGTAGGTTACACTTGTAAATACATCTTAAGGGTTCACATGTCCAATTTTGATAAAAATGCGTATGTGCCATTATTTGAAATATAAACTTGATATTGGTCACATATTTTGAGATGCAGTGCACATGCTGTGGAGGTGGGTTACGGTGACCATTTTCACAATACTGACAAATACAATGTGTTTGTATCTTTGGTGTGGTATTTGCATTTTACCACTGTACCCTTTTTAAGGGATACTCATGAGTTTCAAAGTGTAGGGGCATATAACAAATATCATCAATCCAACCTGTTTACTTACCGTTTCAATGCAATGCTTCATAATGTATTCTGCATCCCTTTTCCACCTGTTGTTATTGGATCTTTATAAAGAAAAGTGGAAATATAGTTTTTTTAAAGATTTTATTTTAAAGGCTTGCAGATTTGAAACAAACAAACAAAAAAACACAGTAAGACCTGCTTTTAGGTCACGTTCATAATCACTGCTGTTGTCCTGATTGGGCCCAGTCTTGTAGCATGCTGATACTGAGGAATTACAGATGAATTCAATAGACAGTTAAGACCAATGGCTAGCTGGTCATCTTTAAACACCAAGGGGCTGTTTCCCAGCAGCTACTTCACCTTTATCAACATCACAGGAGCCCTGTTGGAACAACTTTTGCAAACCACACTGTTTCCCGAAACCTCTACCTGCCCGAAAACATTCCTGAACTACGTAAGTCCAAGAGTAGTCTGGGATGATTGCATTTGTGGGGGGTTACCAGGAAATATTCTGCACTTTAATATAGTGGAGACCATTAAGTGATGCCTAAAAACCAAACTATGATCTTCAGAATATCAAGGGGTTTGGGGAATCACACATGATAGACCAGAAGCAACTGCACCTCACTGGAAAGAATGTGTTATTGGGAAATAGCCCCCTGGTCACACTGGCTTCTTGCATTGTTTTAGGCGGCTGTTTAACAAAACAAAAAAACAACCAGTGGTCCTTCTTGCAGGATCTATGTCTAGGCACAAAAAAGATTATATGAGATAATGGAACAGCTTAATACAGTTACAGTAAACATTAACGCTAAACATGTGTACAGACATCTCTGTCTAATGTGGTAAAGTGTTACTTTTTCAGTATAGTATTGCACCGGAACTCAACTCTGGCCCTCGAGATCTAACCCAGTCCAGGTTTTTACTCCAAGCAGGTTCTAATGTAGTTAACTGAAGCTGTTAAGCGGTAATTAACTAATATAGGACCTGGTTGGAATAAAGACCAGGACTGGAGTCGATTTCGAGGGCCAGAGTTGAGTACCACTGGTGTATTGTAATGTTTTCCCAAACTATTTGCTGTAAGCTGTTTCGATTTGGCATTCAGTTTTTTTTTTTGCACACAGGCAGCGAGTTAAATCTGCTGACACAACTAGTCTGCTAAGGGTGAATTTTAGGCAGTCGGCACATTTGTGAATAAATCCACAGTCCAGGCAAAGCAGGGATTAGAGCTTTGAGAACCTCCATTTGTGGAAGTTGTGACCAAGCAAAATAATTAAATTATGGGAAGTGAAAACAATTTTTCTGGGTTTATTAAAATACTGATCGAAGTACCGTGAGGCAGGGTGCTGGATCAACAAGTAACACACAGTTTAATAAATACATAAATGCAAGGGATGAGCTATGAAAGTAGAAATGTAATGCAGATGTATTGAAAAGGAATATGTCATTCTGTAAATTCTGTCTAAACATTTTAGTTATAATAGTTACACACAAAGCAGTTGTACTTACTCAAACCCTTTGTGTTAAACCCAATGGCAGTCATTCAAAAATGTCATTCATACTACTGTAGGTATAGTTTATAAATGTTAATATTCTCATTTGGCTGAAAAACTGTCCAACACAGATGGTGCCAACTATAATATTGGCATTTAAAAAAATATCATGAAAATTTAAACAAACGATAAATAGTTTACAACTTGTTTTAGCCAAAGGGGATTCTGTTAAAGGCAGTTAGTAACTCTTGCAGATTATTTTAACCCCCCCCTGTAGGATGGATTAATTAAGTAGAGTGCCCTACCACAATGCAGCTTTGATCAATACTGTAGACAGGTCATTTGCATTTAATGTGTCTTGCATGTTTAGGATTAAATGTATCGATGGTAGCCTAACCAAACAGAATAACACATTTCTGTGGGGGTACATTCTCTTCCATAATTTTCATTATTATTTTTAATGTATTTATTTTAAAATACCTAAGACTTACAACACTTCTGCTCACTTCAATTTGCATAAACCTCTCATAGATGGCAAAGTTGGCACTGCCACTGGCTTTCTCAAGCCTGCCAATGTCTAGCTTTGGTTAGCTGTAGCTGTAAGTGCACTGGTATCCATTCCATGAAAAAGAAAAAATGTCGGAAAGTTAAGCCCATACTTTTTCCACAAGTGTCCCATACAACTGTGGTTTAAAACAGAGGAACACAGTTTAACGGTAGGAACAGTTTCTCAGACTGAAACAAGAAAACAATTAAAACCTCACACATTTGGCACCGGTAAGCTAGCACTTAAATAAATAGGTCTGCTGTTCCACGTCAATGGAGTACAGAGTCAATCAATCACAGTGCTCTATATTGGCCTCCCATTCTCAAATGGCACTTCCAGTAAGAAGCCCTATTGCCTCTCTCCAGTCGCCCCTAGTGATACCAGGAGAGATACATTACAGCACAGGGACTATCACCCCCTGCTTACAGTGTTTTACCTAGCTGTGCAGTAGGCTATTTATGCATTTGTCTCCAAGCAGTTTGTCAATGTCCCTCTTGCTCAGTATGCTGTCAGTGTGCAGGTCAGTCTAGGAGGCTGGCCCTCCTATCGCTGCTGCTGTTCGTTTTGGTCCGGTTGGTCTTGAGGGTGCTCCTGCCCCCCAGCATTGTCTGCTCTCTGCTCCCCCTCTTCCCCTGCACCCTGTGTGGGGCCTCCGAGCTGCTCTTCTGGGAGGGGGTTGTAGTTGGGATCCTCCTCCGGGGCATCGAAAATAGCTTTCCTAAAATACCAAGAGCAAGTGCTACATTATACAGTTGCTTATTTCATTCTTTAAACTGAAACTTGAAATCACAAGGGGGGCAGGATTACAGCATAAATTTGCAGAGAACAAAAAGGTATACAGTAATTTATACATTTAAAATACTACCTTCAATTGAAAACAGGTGTATGCGATAGTAAAGCAAGACATTTTTCTCAACACATTAAGACATTACCTAATTACATTTTATAACTAAAATATTTATAGCTTGTATTCCTTATGTTTTGGGGATCTCTACAGGCAAATGTTTGATTTGTGTATAAATATTTTTATTTAAAAAGTTGAGCAAAACTTAAACTGTATTTTTGTTTTTGTTCTCAACATCATCACTGTCATTCCTTTAGAAGAGAGCTAATAGCCTGCTAGAGAGTCTCAGCATCCAAGAGAAATTAGGCTAGAACTCCAGTCCACCTTGTAATGAATCTGTTTGGACAATGCAGCCATAATAATTTCTTTAAAATTGAAGCTGACTGACTCCGTTTTCAAAAACACTCACAGGATGCCTGGGGTGACCAGCAGTTTCTTCCCTCCAGGTTGGTTTGGGAACACATCTTCTAAAAAGAAGTAAATGTGGCCAACTCCAATTCCTATAAAAACAGACACATTAAACCAACTGCAGTACAATATACTTCACTGCTTCCTGGCTTTCACAGTGAGGTCTATTTGAATGATCTTAACAGTAGGATCTAAATACTGCTGTCCTTTAACTCTATAATGATCCCACTGATGATTCTCTAAAACCCCTTTTTTTATTATCAATCAATCAATTGTGCATCCATTTAAAAATAAATGAATTTGGGTCAAATCAAGGAAGATGGCTATGACACCAATGGAGATTACTGTTTTGTGTTTTATATACATTACAATAATCATAAAGAATGGTTAAAACCAAAGACAGCAGTGCAGCAGACTGACATACCCAGGAGGTCAATGACGATGGAGTTACCCAGCAGCAGGGAGAAGCCCATGAGCACCCAGGGCAGGAAGGGGGCCTGGAAGTTGAGCAGCCCGAAGAAGTTCATGCGCACGTAGGGGTTCCTGCGGCTCCACACGTACACCAGCATGATGGTGAAGGCCTGGCCCAGGAAGAACAGGCTTGCAAAGAGGCCGAACAGCTGAGGGAACAGAGTCAAGGGCAGCTAACCAGCAAGCACGGTTGCTTTGCATCATCTGAATTGCAACTTTTTTGTCTGCTTCTAAAAAGATAAAGAAACTAGGAAAATATGTCTTGAACAGCTCGAGACCTGTGTTAGCCCAGCCACTTAATTACATATGCCTTCTGATGCCCTTCTTTATTCGCTAAAAGAAAATAACCAACACATTTACCAGTTGCTGTTTTTTGGTTGCCAAGGAATACTAAAGTGTGAGTATTTCTCAACACATCACTCCCTCTGATTCCCTTAACAAGCAGTTTCGAAACCGAAGGGTACAGATAACAATGTTTGTAAGATAGGACATTTTTTTTTAACTAAAAGATTGCGGGGAATTGAAAAACATTACATTTCTATAATTATTCAAGACAAATGCAATCATAAAAACGACAAGGGCAAGCATAAAAAAGTATTACTCAAACTAGTAAAGTGAGGGGCAGATTTATTCTGGATTATGCTGTGCTCACTAAGATGAGTTGGTAAGCTCTCATTGGAGCTTGCTAGCACCGTGTCAGCACAAGAAACAAATAACACACAACACTGTGCACAATGTTTGGTCCCAGAATGTAGAAACACGTTCACTCAGAATGCCCAAAAATCAAGTGTAAGTGTACAACGTCTTTAAAGGATACCGTCATGAGGACTCCACCAAACAGGAACATGAAGACGAAGTCTGCTGTTCTGCCCCTGAACGAGCCTTCCTCCAGCATTCGGCAATATCGGTATCTATACAGGGTCGGAAATAAAGAAAAAACACAGCTACAAGTGCTGAGCTGCCAGCTGGAACAGCAAGCTACTGTATGCAAATCACTCTCATAATCAAATATAGACATGAAAATGCTATGTGCACAAGCTCAATCTAGAGCTGCCATACCTGCTGCTAAATATAAATGAAACATTATCCTCATAAATTATGCTTTTTTTAGTGTTTAAGGAAAGGACAAACTGATAGATCGTGAACTACGTTAAATTATAAACAAAACTGCTTTGTTATGCCTTAAAGGACTGAACGATAATTAATAAATGAGCACCTGTAAAACAAATCTGTCTGGCAAAAGTCCAACATATTAATGTTTGTTTCATGCAAAAGCGTTTTTAAACTTGAATTAATGACTGATCAAATAGCAATTGATTGAACAGTATGCAAGACAGCCTACCAGCTGTGTATGAGGAGGTTGGATAGGGCACAAAACTTAAAGGGGATCTTTTTGCTCTTTGCTTGATCAATCAGTCACTAATTAGATGGAAAATAATCTTTAAAAACACTTGCATGAAATAAAACATGAATGTATTGGACTTCATGCAAGGCAGAATCGATAACAGGTAATCATTTCTTAATTTCTTTTAATGTATGATTTAGGCCAAATAGATCAATTAAAACACTGCTGAAGAAATCGATTAACTGCCAAGAAAAGGATACAGAAATATCATGTTGAACAGGAAGCTGAATCCCAGGGGACCAAAAAATAGAAAGTTGGTGATCAGCCGCCATAGCTGTAAAAAGAACAGAGGGGAGGAAGAGTGTGGTCTGGACATAGAAGCCAAGAAAACACATGAGACAATTTACAGGAAGAAAACTGAGCAGCGGCCTCTGCAACCGGCGCCCTATTCAGACTTACCTGGTATCTTTTAAAAATCAGATCAGGGTTGAAGTACAGCTGAAATGGAGTGATGAATTCTAGTTGCTAAAATTTGAAAAAGACAAAAGGGATGGTCAGATCACAAGCATGACATGCTGAGAACGCCACGTTTACATCAGCCAATAGGACTGAGCGGATAGCCATTTGAAATCAGTCCTGTTTGTTTAAATATTTCAATGTGGAAAGCATTTGGCAGCTGCACGGGGCAGCCATTCGGTACAAGTATAAAACACAGTACAAACAATAGTGGTCGAATGCTTTAGAACCCTTGGCTACGCTGGTACAATGCAACGTGAAGCCAGATTTCGGATGGCATGAATTGACAATGCTCCTTTTTGTGCAAGCAAGCCCCCCCTGTCAAACGATACAGTAGCTATTGTGTAGATTTACAATAACAAACTATTATAATTCACACAGAAGACTCCGTCACATAAAGACACATTTAGTCATTAATTCGTCACTTTCAGGTACAAAGAAATCACTGTATAATGTGTGTTTAAAGAAAACTATTTTACAGGTAAGCATTACATCGCATGAATAATGTGTTTCTATTTTTTTTCCCATTTAGGCCTATTACCTACAACAAAGTCTGCGGCTTTTAAATTATGAAAACCAAATAAAGTACATAAATTAAAGCAGCCGCCGGGGTACAGAAATCCTAATACATTGTTAACATGCAGACAACGATATTTACAGATTTGCGCAACGCTTTATTATTTTTTATTATTATTATTTTCCCCAATATCAAAATGTCACTGCCCCGTCCCCTCACTTTCTTACCACGGCGGCTGTGGTCAGCACGCAGGCCGTTGTGTACGCCCTGGTGACCGCGGGGATTTGAAGGTATTCCTGGGTGAAGCTCTGGGCCATGGTGTTTTCTTGATAATAATATTATTTTGGTCAGTTGCTTGCTGCGGTCCCTTTAAACGGGACAGACCCCAGTACAGTGCCACTCACAACCCGACAACACTTTCAGTACTTCAACCAATCAGATAACAAACGAGAAGCCAAATGGGCGGGTATACTAATGAACTGCAGTCAAGCGAGCCAATTGAAAAATAAATTCGGCTCTCAAATAACCAATCGCGTGGACAACAAAGACAAAATATTGTGGGCGTACAATTCTTTCTCTCTGGTGAGTGCATTGATTGATAAAAGCTTTGACCATTCAGAGTAAAGAAAAAGGGTAGGGCCTGACCAGAGATGCAGGACCAAGCTGTAAAGAGCCTCCACGTAAAGAAAATGTCAGCCATACAAAAAGCGCCGTCGTGTTCAGCGGACCAATGGGAGTAGACCACATGAGAGCTGTGGTGCTTGGCCAGGTGAATCATTGAGGGATGTTTACGTTTTGAATGTGGGGAGTCCAGTAGTTTGATTTGAAATGTTTTTACCCTTATTATAATACCAGCGTTATGAGTGAGGCGCTGTTTGTGTTGTTGTGACTGCCCATGTTTGAGATACCATCAACATCACTATACTTTGTAACCGCCTTCCGATAAGTTGTTACTTTCATAACTGTTTATCATCAACTCGCAAGATACTGTGGGGCATTTTTTCAAAGAGTTTACACTAATCTTCATTACATTCATTTAGTAATAATAATAATAATAATAATAATAATAATAATAATAATAATAATAATGCAAAAACAAGCATACTGCACCTGTCAGTTTTATTAAGCGGCACCCAAAAGTAATGTAACATTACCAAACTGAGAAATATACAACTTGTGAGCGTTTAGGGCCTTGAATGATATGACTTTGGTAATGTTACATTACTTTTGGTTGACAGGTGCAGTATGCTTGTTTTTGCATTATTATTATTATTATTATTATTATTATTATTATTATTACTAAATGAATGTAATGAAGATTAGTGTAAACTCTTTGAAAAAATGCCCCACAGTATCTTGCGAGTTGATGATAAAATCTCAGATATCCGCAAACTCTTCAACACCTCTCCCTCCCCCGCACCTCCTCCTGCTCCAACCCCTACACCCACTGCATCCCCTACTAACTCACCCTCCTTCTCCACCTTCTCGCCCCTCTCAGACTCTGACCTCTCCTCCCTGCTCCAGGGTCACAAACCCACCACGTGTGCCCTGGACCCCCTCCCCACTCACCTCTTTCAAGCTGCTGCTCCTGCTCTACTTCCCTTCATCTCCTCCCTTCTCAACACCTCTCTACTTTCTGGTCTCTTTCCCTCTGCCTTCAAAAAAGCCTCTATCACTCCCATCCTCAAAAAACCTACCCTCGACCCCACCTCCCTCCAGAGCTACCGTCCTGTCTCCCTCCTACCCTTCCTCTCCAAAACCCTTGAGCGTACTGTACACCGCCAGCTCTCTGCTTTCCTGTCCAACCACTCTCTGCTCGACCCTCTGCAATCTGGATTCCGCTCTGATCACTCCACTGAAACCGCCCTCCTGTCTGTCACCAACTCACTTAAGTCTGCCCGAGCTGCCTCTCTCTCCTCTGTCCTAATTCTCCTCGACCTCTCTGCTGCCTTTGACACTGTTGATCACTCTATTCTACTGTCCTCTCTCGCTGACCTGGGAGTCTCTGGCACTGCTCTGGCCTGGTTCTCCTCCTACCTCTCCAACCGCACTTACCAGGTAACCTGGCGTGGAGCAACCTCCACACCTCACCCTCTCTTAACAGGAGTCCCCAAGGGTCAGTCTTGGGTCCTCTCCCGTTCTCTCTCTACACCCGCTCCCTGGGCCCCTCATCGCATCCTATGGTTTCTCATACCATTTCTATGCTGATGATGCTCAGATTTTCCTCTCCTTCCCCTCCTCTGACTCCACCATCTCCTCCCGTATCTCTACCTGTCTGTCTGCTATTTCCTCCTGGATGCACTCGCATCACCTCAAACTTAACCTCTCTAAATCTGACCTCCTTTTCTTTCCCTCCTCCTCCCCTCCTCTGATCTCTCTATCTCTGTTCCTCTGGAATCTACCACACTCTCTCCCTCTTCCTCCGCTAAGAACCTCGGAGTCACCCTGGACCCCTGCCTCTCTTATTCCCAGCACATCTCCACTCTGGCACGCACTTGCCGATTCTTCCTGAGCAACATCCGAAGAATCCGACCCTTCCTCACCAACTTCGCCACCCAGCTCCTGGTCCAGGCCTTGGTACTCTCCGCCCTAGACTACTGCAACTCCCTCCTGGCTGGCCTCCCTGCGGCCGCCACCCGTCCGCTCCAGCTCATCCAGAACTCTGCTGCCCGCCTGGTGTTCTCTCTGCCTCGCTTCTCCCACGCAACTCCACTACTCCGCTCACTCCACTGGCTACCGATCACGCCCGCATCCAGTTCAAGACTCTTGTACTAGCCTACAGATGCCTTGACCAGACTGCACCCAGCTACCTCCAGACCCTCATCTCTCCCTACACCCCCACTCGACCTCTCCGCTCCGCCCGCACTAGAAGACTGGCTCTACCTCCTCTCGCTCCCTGCCTCCAGAGCCGCTCCTTCTCCACCCTCGCTCCGCAGTGGTGGAATGACCTACCTACAGATGTCAGGACCGCCCAGTCCCTGACCACATTCAGCGCCTCCTTAAGACTCACCTCTTCAGACAGCACCTGTAGAACTCCTCTGTTTCCCCTGGGACACTTTCACCCTTCCTTAAATTTGCTTTACTTACTCTTACCTGCCCCTACTTTACTGCATTTAATCCTGTACTTCAGAGTACTGTAACCTGCCATATGTTTAAACTGTAGTATTTGGTATTTAATCATATCTTGATGTAACTATCACTGTCACTTATCTGCTGTATTGAATTGTATTTTGTCACACTTGTACTTGCTTGAACTTGTCATTGTATTTATCTTGCTCTTATTGTATTACCTGTACTGTAACACTTGAAATGTATTTGCTTACAATTGTAAGTCGCCCTGGATAAGGGTGTCTGCTAAGAAATAAATAATAATAATAATAATAATGACTTCATTTTTTGGTTGCAGATCATTGAAGACTGAAGTAAATAACTTGTCCTGTGGGTTTTTGTTCCTTTCATAAAGTTATTTGACGATGTTCTTACTTTTCTTCTTGCAGCCCTAATAAACTGTCCACCCCCTGTGCATCTTCAGTGTAGCTTGAATTGGGCAATCGTTCTGCATCACAAACCCCACGTAGTACTGTGACGTCAGACCTCATAAAGGTAGCCTATATGTTGTCAGTAAGTGAATTATAATCCAGGGCAATACTTTACTGAACATTTAGCAAACAAAACAAACCAATAATAATAATAGAAAACCACTGAAAATCCAAATTTGTACAGGGAAAAAAGGTTTTATTGTAACAAAAATATTGTACAAAATGTATACAGAAGTATCTATTTACATAGTAAATATGATGTTCTGGTTATAAAAAAAAAAATCATGGATTCAGTTAAAACAAAGATACTCCATAGAAATGTATCTTTGGTTAAAATACCAGTGAATGAATACTACAAATGCACAGTTACTGTGTTACTATGTGCTATGGGTCTATAGGAAACTACCAGTGCTGAAAAACAAAACAAAAACAAATATATATATATATATATATATATATATATATATATATATATATATATATATATATATATATATATATATATATATGTCAAGCGACTGTACCCCAAATATATAAGTAATGATGATATCACACCATGGACCCTTTCACAAAGTCTTAACTCAGGAGTTATTCAAATAATGGTTTAAGTCTGTTTTGACAAATCTTTTTATTATCGAAACACTTTTTTTTTTAAATAAAAAGAACAGTCTTTAAATAACACACAAGATAAATGATTTGTGAATAGGGGCCCATGCTTTATGTTACAAAAACAAAAACATTTTAGAAAATAACAGACCAGTGTCCAGCACTGATATACTGTACCACTAATAATAACCTCTAGAGGTCTGAGGACAGGGGATGGTTCCATGCTGCTCTCCCCTGCACCTGGACCTCAGACAGAGCTCACCTGAGTAACCATGGGTTCTGCCATGCTTGCACCTGTACTGGATCAGTCACAGGAACAAGAGAAACAGACAGTCACTCTGGAGAACCTTATTAGGGAGTTCAATCACAGCAAGAGCTGCACTTACTAAACAAGAAGAATTAGACCAATGTATAATACCTTTGCTACACATATTATTTGTATGATTGTAGTATCATAGCAACTTCCTCGCCTCATGATGTTGAGTTGTACTGTGTAACTATACAAGCACTGCATACAGTAGGCTTGTTTAAACCCTTTCCATTTCCCTGCAGTGACAGTGTTTACATAATTCAGATGCCATTCCAGACTCTAATAATAGTGAGGGATGCTTGCAAGTAAACAATCACAGTGGACTGACCAAAAGCATTGCCTTGCATTTAGGCCACACGATCCAGTTCATGTTTTAAAATGTTTGCTACATTTGAAGTCCTTTGACGACATTTAAAGACATTTGAAGTACGGTAACATGCTTGGCTATTTGAATGCAGATCACTCCTGCGCCTGATGTTGTTCAGATTAAATGTGAACCCTATTTTATTTGCGTGCCATTAAACAATTCCATTTATTTTCAAGATCATTAACTTTAATGGTTGATAACAATGTACTGTATACTGCAATACAACAACAGCTGTCTGTCCTTCATTGCTCAACTGTATGCTGTTTCATTTAGAGCTTCTTTAAAAGAGACCCTGCATACAAAGGAGGCAATGTTTTTAAGCATTTGCTTTGGTCACAGCCTTTCCTTTCCCCGTCCCTGCTAATAAGGTATGTTACCGTAAAGAAAGGAACACAGAGGCACTTTGTTAAACATGCATTGTTTGCAGTTGCCATAAAAAAGTACAGTACTGTATTATAAAATAGATATGCCCTTACTAAATCAAATCTGATTGCTAGAAAATATATGTAATAACTGCATGATTTTTTCCAAATGGGTTGGCAGTTGTACTGTAGAGTAAAACAGGCCCCTAGTTAATGGCAGCAAGCTTAAAGGTAATACTGCTGTATTATACAACACTCCAGGGGTTGAGGTCTGCCATGTTATATCTAGGACCTTCCAGTCTAATTGTGGGGTCAGAGTCCTGTTTTCAGGACTATGGTACCCAGACAGTTTGTAGCCCTGAGAGATGATGATGAGGACAGCAGAAATCTGAGGGCTACAATCAGGTATGACTGAAAGAGAACTTGTTCCCTGAGTGAACAAAGAGGCTGAAAGAACAGTTAATGTCCGAGCTTCAAATGAAGTTTGGGGATATGTTTTAGATGTATGTCTGTGCCTTTCTTTCTTTTTTTTTCTTTCCACAAAAATGTTGTGTTTATTTTTGCCTCAAAGATTTTAAGCAGTTTTACAGATTTAAAAAAAAAGATGTTTTTTTCCAAATGAATTAAGCACCTTGAGTTAAAGGGTATTGTTATATCAGCTTCATCCTTTTTTAGAAGTACCAGTAAGGGTAACTTATTGCCAGATGTAGCAGGTGAAAAGCGGTCCTTGGGTGCTGGCCTGTCACAAATAAGATGGGTCTCAATCCAGTATTGACAATGCCCCCCCCCAGTGAAACAGATCACTTTAGGTGATTTAGGGAAAGATTCAAAGACTAATACCAGTAATACCAGTACCCATTTGTTATAAAATGTCAGTCTCTTAGTACATCTCTTGAGATGTTCTTATCAGTAGTTGTTAGGTGAGCCACGGCAACCGAAGAAATCCTGTCCAATCAGGCGAGGGTATCCCTCTAGTGCCTTCACAGCCACTGGGTCAAACTTCCAGTACTGGCTGCCCTGAAGAAAGTGGGCGTACCCTGTAGAGAAACAAAGGGTAATACTTTGAAACCAGTTGATAAGAACTTATCAGTGTGAAGGCACTAGCCAAAACATCGGTCTTCTGGACTTAGTTGACTCTTAACCAACATAAATGTGGTTTCTTGCTACTGATAGCTTATTGTTTGCCTCCAAGTAACAGATTACAAAGCTCAGTCATTACATTTTTATAAAGAAGATGATTTACTCTCATACCTAATTGTTTAGGGCCATATTCACAAAGCATTTACCCGCCAAGCTTTTCACCATTCAGAAGCAAAATTCAAACTGGCAATGTTACAGAACTAGAGATTTATTTGACGCTTTTAACATCAGTGGTTTGTTTTCTTTTCAGAACAACAGGTGTTAATTTAGCATGGTGGTAAATGTTTTGTGAATATGGCCCATGGTATTAACTGTGAAGCTAGATAAATGGAGGAGGGTGAAACTGAAGCTGGGGGAGAGATGTTTACCATAGCTGTCCTGGAAGGCTGCATCGATATCCATGGGGATTCCCCTCCAGTCCAGGATGCTGCGTGGGTACACCTCATCCACACGCTCCATGGCAGGGTTGAAGCGCCAGTAGCTGCCGCTCTTGAAGAAGTAAATCTTCTTGTTCTTGTCGGGGCCCCACATCAGAGCTGCCTGGATATCGGAGACCGGCAGCCCCAGGCTTTGCACCGAGTTAGGCCCTGAAACCTGCCTTTCCCCATCGTAGATCCAGTAGCTATGACCTGAGGGCAAACAAGCAACAGGAGTTAACACATGAGAACCACCCCCTTCTAAGTCTCCACTTCATTTCCAACTGTGTCCTCTGGTCCTCGTTTCTGTGCTGCTCTAAAGTATTAGCTAGGGTTGTCAACTCCTTTTAAGATTTCAAGACTACAATCAAGACTACCCCAATTCTGTGCTCTAGGCCAAATCAATTCAGTTCCCTTGACCTAATTACGTATTTAAAAACTTGCTTCTAAATGTTTTTGTTTTTATAAATCACACTCTTTTTGATGACCTTGGCCTCTATGGGGATGTAACAGCAAATGCTAATCAGAAAATCTGAACCTGCTGGAGGGTCCCAGACAGACCCCCTCCCTAGAGGCAGGGAAAGACAGTGTCAGGTCCAGGCATGCCTATCACTAATGAAGTGCAGCTGGCTGTCAGGGTCAGGGGAGCCCCACAGCCATTCACTGTACCTGCCCAGACAGCAGACACTTATCAGTGTGCACTGGAGAATTCAGAAAGCCACACACAGGTACAGTTTATTCCAGCTGAACAAGTGCATACCAATGGTGTGAATGCTGACCTATTTTTTAGTTTTAACAATTGGACTTTTACATGCTGTTCCAATAATGGCAAAATATTTCTTTGAATAAAATGTATACCTAAATATAGGTTTGCATTGCAAGTTTAATTGGCCAAATTACCAAAGGCTATGTAATAGATTGTGTTCTAAAACTGAAGGAAAGTCATATTCTGGAAGTGTATTGAAAGAAGAAGTTCTATCTGCTAGTTACTAATTTAAAACTGCTCAACCCCGCCCTGGTATCATTTTACCTTGACAGTTTTCCCCAGTGTACATGACATACTTCACTTGTCCAGAAGAGGGCGACAAGCTCAGTTATTAAGCAGCACTGTATTACTGAGGAGAATGTGTTTCAGTGCAGTTGTTGATGGCCATGTTATTCTTTGGTTAAAGGTCAAGTGCAGTGTCAATGTTAGATCTGTCAGCCCTGTATTCTTATATAAGTGATGAGAAACAAATGCTACCATTTAACCCCTTAACCCCCAATCAGTTCTGCCATGGTTGTCTGTCCTGATTTAAGCAATAACATTGCCATGTCATCAATCTGCAAGGCTTCCTGCACCACTGCAACTTTCAGATTAAAGAGGTTATGCATTAGTTACAGTGGCCAGTGTAGAGTTCTGTATTGGAACCAGATGACAGTGATCCTGGTGCAGAGGTGCACACTGAATGTATCAGATATAGAACTTCAACTCAAACAGCGTGAAGGAAGCTCCATACGCTGCATGGATTTCACTTAGCATGCTTCCCCTCTAGCAGGAGAAGCTGGTACCAGAATCGATCCACAGTCTGCAAGCGAGTCAAACAGAGGAAGAACAGGCACATGTTTTATCCCCCAAATAATAATAATAATAATAATAATAATAATAATCGCAGACCATTTTAAAATGAAATGGCCTTCTCCACAGCTATGGCCAAACGTTTTGCATAGACCCTATAGAATTTACTAATTTTGCTTCATGTTGAAAGACAGGCAACACGTATGATAATAAACCATGGGAAGCATGGGAAACTGTGGAACACAACTGTACACTCAATGCATAGCACAATAATGGGAACATTATTATGTCAATTTACAATGTTAAAAGTTTAACACGCGAAGAGTTCTGATCCGATCCTGCTGGACTCTTTCTCAAAGTTACTGCATATGGAAAAACAGGAATTGAGCTTCCACGTTGTACAGTTCCCAAATCCTTTGTAGCAAACTGACTAAAAGGGCTCAGTCTAGCTGGGTGAGAAGGCCTGGCACAGATCACAAACAGTAGGAGTTTAGAAGTTTAAAGCCTGGTTAAAAGCTGTACAATTCCCCTCCCTGTTTTTCTAATGAAAGTAAATAAACACATATGCCACTTTAACACCCTAAACCAACCTACTATGCGTACAATTTCAAAGAAAATCACTGGCAAGGAAAGAGTTATTATAGTGAATCGCTGGAAGATCGACAGGTGGTGCTTTGACAAAGAAGTAGAAAAACAAAATGTTTAAGAAAATAACAAAGCCTTGGCACGCCTCCAGTTTCTTTAAGAAATAAACCAATAAGTCCTATTGTCCTTTATGGTTTGCAGCGTTCATATAAACATAAGCAAGTTTTGTTGAAAGCTTCCCTCACTCATCAGTGCCACATTTCTTAAGTGAAACAACCAGCCTGATCTTGTTCACTTGAGAAACCTTAAACCCACTGCAAACTCACTCTTCCTCCTCCTCCTCCTCCTCCTCCTCCTCCTCCTCACCCACCTTGAAAGAACCAGATATTCCCAGACCCGTCTTCAAAGGCGGCGTCGATGTGCTCCGGAATGCCCCTCCAGTGACGCGATGCCAGCGCAGGGTAGCCCTCCTGCAGCCGCCCGTTCCTGATGCGCCACACGTAGCGCGACCTGAAGAAGAAGAGCTCGCCCCGGATCATCGACACTGCGTCAAAGTTAGTCTCACAGGCGTCCGGCTGCAGAGAGGGCAAAAGAGCGCTCTCCATATTAATGAGTGGGGTGGCAGTTTCATCAGTATATATATGTATATTTTTTTGGAATGCAAAATTAAGCCCAATCTCCAATATTAGGGGCATGCTTTTAGTCCTGTCTTTAATTAACAGCTTAGAAAGGTAATTTACAGCCTCTTTATCTTAGTCACTTTCCAAAAGTACATCAGTTAATTAAACGCTTACAAACCATGCCCCTTGGGGCCAAATTTAATTAAATTTTATCTGAGAAAAAAACATTTTAGGAAAATTGATAACAAACAAAAACATGACAGACATCCTAATTGAATTAAGATAATAATAAGTGTAGAAACTAAAGATTATATAATGAAATACATAGTCAAGGAAATAGCCACACAGCTATTTTTTTCTCAGCTACAGTAATTCTCATTGGGCTTGTACAATTGACTGTGCTGATCTCCTCATTAGCTGAAGTAATAGGACTAAGCTGCTATCTCTGATCCCTGTTGCGACTGTTTCAAAATCTATATAGATTATATCTGAATTGTTTGTAAGCTGTGTAAGAACTCATTGCCAGAAGCTGAAAGGGGACTCAATTTAATTGTACTGATCTACTGATTACCTGGTTGAAGTGTTGAGTGGGCGTGTCAGTACTCACTGCTAGGATGATCTCATTGGTCTCAGTGGTGGTTTGGGGCGGGGCTGGGCGGGGAGGCAGGCCGTACAGGTACTGGATCCCACGCTTGTCGTCCTCGCTCAGCATTAGCGGGTACGAGAAGCTGTAGAAGGGTGACATCACTGCGCCCGGCTCCAGGGAATGCTGCAGCCCCAGAACATGGCCAAACTCGTGAGCCGCCACCTGAAGGAGGTCTGTACCTGGCACAGGAGAGAAGAAGAGGTCAGTTTCTCAGGTCCAAAGCATTGCCCAGCAGCCCCAGACCAGGAGCTCCAGGGGCACTGTGTATTCCTGACAGGAACGGTACCAGTCACACCACACACCGCATATATCTTTATAATATGCAGTAAGTTTCAAAATTAAAATATAGTTGGTGATCAAGAAATATTGTTTCGTTCAAAACCACCTACCTGGGCCCTAAGTGCCTTCCATTCCTTTACCATTAAAAGCCGGTCAGATTTCATCCAGTTCAAGATGAAAGTTAGCACTGGATTGCTTCTCGACACACTTGGGGTTTCTCGGCCACTTTCCCTTGCTGTGTCATCATCTGTAATGGATTAGCCATGATCTCTGGTAACCTCCCTTTCTAGGCACCGTAATGACCTGTCCTATTACAGATGGCTCCCCTGCCCTGCACTTACCCACGTTGTTCCCAACTGTCCAGGTCTCGTCATAGTCGAAGTGGACGTCTCCTTCCCTATGCGTCCTGGGGAAGAAGGCATGGGCCAGAATCCCACCTGGGCCATCAAAGGGGAGGTTGTCTCCATGCCAGTACCTGACAAGACAGAAGAGTTGACTCAAAGAAATGTCCCAACAGTTTTGGATTATTCTAAACTCTTTTGAAAGATCCATATTAATCCTAAACATTTTGTATGTGTTTATTGACCACCTTCTGAAAGAGCTTTACATTATGGTGGATTTAGATCCACTGTTATTAAATACAACTTGCGACGCTGGTGTTGAGGTATTCATGCTGAATCGTGGCATCAGTCATACATTTTTAAACCTGGTATATTCTTAGTAATTAGATGGAATTGTAACGTGAGTTTCGCCGCATTCGTGAGACTGACCCCGAGGGAAAGGAGTTATAAACCACAGTGCATGAGGCACGTATGATCAGATGCTGTTCCCAGTTGTTTTTAAGCTGTTTCAGTCAATGATGCGTTACACTGCTTCACAAATTACAGTTTCTCTGAAAGCGTTTGGGCTGCTTTTATCACTCTTCAGCTCTCCAGGTGAAATTGACCATGCAGTCTCACCGAGCAGGCACAGGTCCAGGGGATCAGCTGAAAAACAGTAGTGGTCGTGTAAGTGACCTGCTATGAAACAGCAGTGCTGGGCGATGCATACTTTGCAGCAGTGAGTTTCTCCTTATCCACTTCTGACTCTGTTATCAACATCCTGCAGGCATGCAAGAACACGTGCAACAGTATTTGTCCATTTGCTGACAAAGGCAAAGGCAGCCAAACTATGTTAACGTGGAGACGGGTGGAAAGGTATTTCAGAGAAAAAAAAAACGAATAAGAAAAACACTGCTGTTTGTCGGTTTTCAGCTTGCCAGAAGTCTAGAGACATCTTCATAAAACCACAGAGAAAGCTGGGCACACTTCAGGGAGTAGGTGCCAGGTGATTGAGGGATCGTAATTTGTGCATTAACTATGCATACCAATGTTTTTTGTTCCTCCCATATAAAAAAGGATTTAGGAAAATAACCATCATACTGCATCCAGATATGACTGTTAGGTGATTGAAAGTTGCTGCAGCCTTTTCATATACTTACAGGGTTGAGGGCGACTGTAAGGATCTAAATAGTATTAAACCCGTTACCTCTAGCGAGCTCTGATATTGAGAATGCTGACCACTGGGGAGTGCTAAGGGGGACAGAATGTCAATTATTTCCAGTTGGCAAATGAGAAATGTATACCAAACTAGTACAGCAAGCACTGGATGACAAGAGGTTTTTTTCAGGCTAAAGTGACAACAAGAAAATCGTAGTAGGTAATTGTGACTGGGTAGCATCACACCCCAGGCTGGTTACCAGCAGGAATTAGACCCTGACACAGAAAGCTGCAGTTTTAAAGTGCTGTTAAAGAAACAAAAATAAAAATAAAAATGGAACAAACAAACAGGGCCAAAATAAAGCTTTAAACAAAAAAAATACTAACCACAAACACTAATGTCAGGCTGGGCATTCGCCTTCACTGACCAACACACAATACAGCGTGCACTGTATGCTCGCACGCACACATGCACATAAGCCAGCTCCAGGAGGTGGGTTATATTGTTTTTTTGCAATTTTATATGGTAATTTAGTGCACAGTTAGGGCTGAACTAGCTAGAAGGCAACAGACACAGTACAGTCCTTAAATCTGTTGAAGGATTTTTTAATTTTCCAGTTCGCTGGGAACTGGGTTTGCTTCTCATTTACAGAACCTTGTTCACATCCAGACCTGGAGTGACAAGGAGTGGTTCTCCTCTTGAAACAGGCTTGCCACTATCTCTAGCACTGCATTTTATTCATCCCGATCCTTATCTTTTTTTATCAAATAGCACAGAAATCAGCTTTTATCACATTTTATTTATGTGTTATCACATGTTACTTGGTACTTTCCGTAAAAGGCGCTATAAAGACAGCGGCACAATAATTCAAATTGAACTGAATTGTGAAACAGAATGTGAGCCAACAAGGCAGGCTCCTTTACTACTTGCAGCTGTTAGAGGTTATAGACACCTCCAAGCTCTGTAAAGGGATCACATTCCTTAGCTATTTATTTTAAGAAAGTTGTTACTTTTTTACACTATATTGTGTACTTCACCTTTAATTTAACAACATGGTTTATTGCATTTTGTGAATGTTTATGACTCAAGTCAACCGTGGCTTGACCAAAACCATTAAACCGTTGAACTCCTCAGGTGTAGCTTTATTTGCGTCTAAAACCGCCGACCACAAGCTGGAAATACCTCCGCTAGGAACCCCTGGGATCCGTTCATGTGTGCTGGCTGGACCAGGGCCAGGGTGTGTCTTTATTGATGGCTGGCAATCACCGTTTCATAAAGGGAAACCAAGCCCCTCCGGACTGGTGATAACGTTCACAGCTGATTGTTAAGGGTGCATTTTTATTTGCTAGATTGCATACACACTATATTTAAACAGATTTGAAAGCTCTGCACTTACTGTATAATAAGCAGATAAGATGTTTTTTGCAGTTTTTTGTTTTAAAAGTCAAGGAACTATATTTGGCTTGGAGTTATCTTATGAAGTTAAAACTTCAAAGCATTACATTTCTGATCCAGGACAGATTATACAGCAGCACTTCTTTACCAATATCTGTACCATGGAACTGCAATGGATAGATGTATTGTTTCTACCATTGTGATTCCACTGCTACAGCATGTCAAAATATACAAATGTAACCAGTGTCTACCAATGGCTAATATCGTAAGTTCTCTTGTGTTACCATCACCTCTTACCAAAGAACCATTGCCACTGTTCTGCATGGACACGGACTGTCATGTCAAATGGTTCAGCTCCTGTTTCATTTACAGTATTCTCCCTGCTAAGTAAAATCTAATTCCCACATGGCATCCTTCTAACTCTGCTTGGTTTTATTTTTATTTACCTTGTGAAATCGATGATAATGTCCGCCCGTCCTTCGCTAATTTCTGTGAAAGTCAGAGGCGTGACGTCACTCCAAACCTTCAGGGCCTCCGTGAGAATCTGCTGCACCTTCGCTTTGCTCATCTGCCATGGAAAACGCATGATCCTAAAAAACAGAACACAGTGTGCATCTAGTGCCTGCCAAATAGGAGGTGAGAGGTAATGGGAGGGAAGAACTTTGTCCACAGCAGCACATTAAGTACATTGACATTCGGCAGGACATCCCAAGCAAATACAATAGAATCGAGAAACAAACATTTCATTTTAATATGTTAGCATGGATATTGTAGGTGTAACTGATTACCAGTATCATACCAAATATATTACCACTGCTGTACCATTCTATCAATGGCAGCCTTGTATCGCTGTAGCTGCCTATGTGTTACCATTGCCCAGCAGTGCAACGTACACTGCCATTGTCAAGATCATTGGTTTTAACGTGTTATCCATTTCCTGTTACAGACTGACAGCTGTCAAAACCCTTCAGGCAAGAACAGTGTTTTGTGTTTATGATACAGAGATGGGGAAACAACACATCAAGCAAGTGTCTCTATACAGAATGGCAAGACATGGCTTCATTTTCAGGTTATCACTGGTCCTAATACAGACATCCTGTCTTTTGGTTTGATTGAAGTCGTTTACACACTTTTTGTACCATGAAAACAGAGAAGAATACTATTGCATAACAGTGAAGGATTCTTCAGGCTTTACTATGAGCTTAGAGTCTACAGGACCTGTATGATTTGACAGATAAGATCATGGTAGCCTGAAACGACTTAAACAGTTATCCACTGGGATTCACTCAAGAACTTGTTCTAAGGAATGCCATATCAAAATATTGCTGAAAATGTAAATGTGATATATTTGATTTGCACATGTATGTGCAGGAGTCATATATGGTACTAACTTGTGGGGTCTTGTTTAATGTTTAAATCATTCAATTCTATAGTGATGGTGTTATTCGAAAACCTGTTTTGCCGGAGTGCAGGCTCCAAAGCAGGTCTGTTCAATTGCTTCACGAGGTCAAGGCTTTTTCAATTACAGTGGCAATAATAATCCGCTGTTGTAAAACCCAGGTGTACCTGCTGTGTAGTTGAGAAGCTGTTGCTTTTTCAGCAGGAACTAATCCCTCTGCCACCCAGTTAGACAGGCAGGTTACAGCAGAGAAACACTGAGACTCTCCGGGATGAAATACAATAAGGGTCAAGCACACTGAATTGAACAGCTTTAACTGCTATAATACTATAACAGCCCCTTTACAGAAAACAGAAGGAAACACAACCTTGTATTAGCAGACACAATTTAACCATTCAGAGCCCCCAAGACTGGAAAGAAAGGTTTACATTCTATGGTTTTGTTTCTGCTATGAATCTGTGCCTTCTAGGGCCATATTCATAAAGCACTGGATAGCACTATAAGTAACATGTCAAGGTGGCAAACGTTTATACAAAACACAGTTTTTAAAGCCAAGCCTATCATTTTCAAAAAGTTAAAAGCTCAAGGCTCATTAGATCCCTTGTATAATACATGTTTGTTTAGTAAATATGAGGCAGCGCTGGGTTAGTGCCAGCTATTACTCAACGAGGGTGACCATAATGATAATGATGAAAGGATTCCTGACAGATCAGCATATACTCTGGTCTAGAGTAATGGCCCTTTAGGAAGTATGTCTGTACGTATGCATTCAAGCTAAAAACACCAGGGCTAATTATTGAGGGTAAACAGTATACATTTGTAAAGAGAATTTTTCAGCCATGTTTGTGGGAGTATCTGGAATCGGATTGTGGGGATATGAAGATGCCTGTCTGAAAGCATGTCATTCATACTTACATGTGCACACTGCGGATTCAGATGTCATCCATACTTACATGTACACACTGCAGATTCAGATGTCATTCATACATGTACACACTGCGGATTCAGATGTCGTCCATACTTACATGTACACACTGCGGATTCAGATGTCATCCATACTTACATGTACACACTGTGGATTCAGATGTCATCCATACTTACATGTACACACTGCGGATTCAGATCTCGTGATTTCTCAGATTTTCTAATTAAGACTGTGTCAGGGGATTTGTGAGTTACTGACATACTAGTTTTATAGACAGCTTTATAATTAACAAGGGGAAAAACAACAGGGATGGCTTTCCCTTCTCAAATCGCACACTGCTGTGAATCCCAGCAAGTCCAGACAAGGATGCCAGGTTGCTGAATCTGGGAGACCGCAGTGCTTTAGAGAGATACATGTAGGGACACAGTTACCACCACAATTATTAATCTCGAGAGCCTGTGGTTTAGTTGGAATTGTTTTCCACAGCCTATCTGGCACAAAAATAGGAGCTTTCATTGACAACAGCAGAACAAAACTCACATGAAACTACTCTCCCACACAATGGTCTATTCAGAGTTGGCAGTGTCTGGCCCACACTGGTGAACTGGGCTGTTTTTACAGAGCAGACAACTTAAGAAAAAGTGCAAATGGCGAAACACATATTTTAACAAAACAAATATATTTAGGAAAAGCCATTTAAGAGCACATATAAACATGAGGAAGTGTTAAGTTAAAGGATATTTTCCGGAGAAGAATAACATTAATTAAATTATTATTATTTGTTTATTTAGCAGACGCCTTTATCCAAGGCGACTTACAGAGACTAGGGTGTGTGAACTATGCATCAGCTGCAGAGTCACTTACAATTACGTCTCACCCGAAAGACGGAGCACAAAGAGGTTAAGTGACTTGCTCAGGGTCACACAATGAGTCAGTGGCTGAGCTAGGATTTGAACCGGGGACCTCCTGGTTACAGCTTTTCTTTAACCACTGGACCACACAGCCTAAGTGGTATAATAACTGCTTCTACCTGCAACTAAACTGGTTCTTTCTGGTTTTATAACATTACAAATGTTTTATTCTTTATTCAAAAAATGTGCCTGCATCTACTTCAAAATATAGTATGAAAGTAACATGCAGGCTTTAACATTAGACTCAATTTGTCACACCCAAGCCTATGGCTTCCACGATATGTCTAATTAGGCTCAGGTATGAATTATTTAAGCTTAAAGTGAAACCCTGAACTGTATAATACTATGCAAGCAATATGAGCACAGTAGATGTTACTTTGCATTAACTGAGGGCTTCAATTGAAAATGGTAAAGTTTAGGATGGAGACACAGGTACAACAAGGATGTGTAAGTAAAATACATATACAGGTGTCATTATTGTAGTAAAGTAGATTACCAAGTTTCACCACAAATGGATGAGGACTCCTTATGATATAGGCAATTGCAATATTCCATCTCTGTATCTCCTTGCTTTTCACTCAGTTCTGACCGGAATGAGATCCTATATAAAATGCTTCTCTGAACCTTTTATCCCAAAAGCAGACCACAAGCTCCTCAATCCACTTACCAGCCCAGACACGGCAGGAGTATGTGTTGTTATAACTAACCATTGCAGTGTTATAACTTGAAATAAAAGTTTCCCAGTTTTCAAATTCTGGAAACCTGGGGCTAAGTGGTGAGCTTTACCAGACTGATAATGTGCCAGAAGTGATAAAGCGGGACGTGGATGACTGAGTGCAATAAAATGTATTTCCAAGCAGATGTGTCTACAGGACGAATGGGAGGTGTGATTGCATGTTTTGTTTTGTATACAAAAAACTCTGCCAAGGTTAAATAAAGCATTTGGATTTTCTTTCAATTTTGTGAAAGCTTCCACCTTTATAAATATATGAAACTTACATAATTGCATACATTAAGAATCCTATTTGTTTTTTAAAAGTTAGGTCACAGTGGAGATGCTTTTTTGCGCTGGGTTTTTGTGGAAAGGGGAAACACATAGCAATTGGGGGCAAGCTCCTTTCTGGGGTTCACATCTTTACGACTCTCTGGCAGAAGAATAAAGAAAATGTCCTCTCTGTAACCAACAGTAGCCTGGGTGGTCTAAACTGTGGAATAATTAATTACATTGGCTATAAAAAGGGCTCAGCATGATGGAGCCATAATGTTTCTTTCATTTCTCTGCTTTTCTATAATCGTCTATAATCGTTAGAGAGCAACCTATGTTGGCTCCTTTTAATGCCTGCATGGTGTGCATCCCCTCTTTATATCGTGAGCAACAGCTAAAAACATTATAAGAAATGGTCTCTTTCAAGAAACTGTGCTCCCCGTATTGAGTAGTTTCTTAAAGAATGAATGAAAAGCTCTATAGTGTGGTACTTACAATCTGTGATCATCTATTTCAATCTTCAGCGATGGACTGAGGTGTCCAATGACCCTATAAACTGGAACCCCACAGATCCACCCTCTCCAGGACAGTGTGCTGTGTGTTTCAGTGTGATCTCTCCAGGGTGGGCTTTGTGGTGGTAATAAACCCATACTGCTGGCTTTCCATATGCCTGGCTGGATATCCAGCACACCACAGGACAGGCAGGTAAATGTAAAGAACACTGTGAATGAGGGCTAGGTTCCCTCCACACCAGAGGTGGCTTCACTTCAGTGGCTGTGCCATGAGTGTTTGTTAAGTGCTTTTGATATCCTTTGTGGATGAAAGGCGCTATATAAATGCTAGTTCCAGTTCCACTGATCTGTTTAATAGCATGGGAGCAGACTCAAGGACCGTGTGACCTTGTCCTTTTGCTGCAGTCCAGCTGCGCATTGTGGAAATGTTCTGCTATTGCTGCTGCTGCCCATTTCCAGACTATCCCCACATTAAAGCTGACTTGTCACCGTCATACTGATTAGCAAAAGCACAGGCTGGGAATAGCACATATGGGAAGCGGACCATGAGAAGGACCAGTTGTTTTGAGAATAAACTCTCTTTGAACAGTCAACACAGTTTTCAAGGAAACCAGCCGTGTTATTATCTGTATCCTGAACAAGCAGATCAACATACGGACGGAGAGACAGGTTCTTCTATTTACCCCCAGACTCTCAAAAGCTTGTGCTAAAAAAATGACATAACCAAATCTCTAGACAATTTGATAAGAAAAAGATGTAAGTGTGACATGTAGTTAGACAGACAGGCAGACATATCATACAGCAGTTCTTTTAAAATGAATGAGCGCCTCCACTATATCACTGTGGCGCAGGACAAAAAGACATACTGAATGGTGTTAGATAGGGTTTTACGAATAGGGCTCAATTGTCGTAACAGCATTTCTGTAAAAGGCTGACGTGTTTACTTGTAAGTCAGGTCAGTCTTCTCCCAGCGTCCCCCGAACAGCACAAATCTCTTCTGCCGGTGCTGCTTGCCATGCATGCCCTTCTGTTGGGGGTAGTCAGGAACGCCACAGCGCGGCCGCTTCCACAAGTCAGAGGCGCTCCCATGCTGGAGTAGACTAGCAAGGCTGCTGTTCCCCGTCAACACCTCCTTCACAGTGTCCTGAGTGTGGAACTGCCTGCTTCCTTTCTTCACATTGTAGAAATCAAACTTCTGCAGCCATCCCTGAGAGAATCAAACAGAATATTCAACGCAACAATAGTCTCCTCTTTTAAAAGCCCAACTCTCCATGGATAACCATCCTATCAGCTTCAGTATTTCAAATGCACCTGTAGGTCACATGGTCTGTTTGGATGCAGCTAGATCACTGGAGTGAGTCTGAACTACAACATGTGATTTTCGCTACAGACTTTACTCTATAGCATTATCTTTGAAATATCTGCATTTTCCAAATTGAAGTAGAAAATAGTAAGGATATTGCTAGTTCTAATAACGAGGAAAGAGAATGGATTTTAAAACATTGCTTGGCACTCCTTAAAGCTGAAAGGGAGCGTAGGCCCTGGATTTTCCTTCACAAACACACAGAGTGCTTATACAGTTTTACTGAAAGACAATACTTTTGGCTCGCTTTCCTCTGGAATTCCTCAACAATGCTGAGCTTGCAAGGCCCAGATAACCCAGCGTTAATTATCACAGTCAATTTCCTTTGCAGAATTTTAAGGAAATACTTTTGCAAATTGACTAGGAAAGAAAACAAACTGAATAAAATCCACTTTATGCAGTCAGTGTTGATTTATTGTTGTTTACTGTACAGCATCTGTAAAGCTTCAGAAACTTTGTTGGACTTTCAACACACATATCCGCTCCCCAGTGGAAAATGTAACAGCTGTAATTTAGTATCCTCTCAGAAAAGAATGCAATTCCAGTAGCTGCAGATGAGGTTTTAAAAGCACCGGTTTAATACAGACTAGCATCGTTTCACAAAGGGAATCACTTACACAATGGATGTAAGAGAAACAACATTACTTATCATGAAAACCTTGGCATCTTCACAAGGTTTAACATGTCCCATTTCTTTTAGCAATAGTTAAGCCCCCCCCAATACATTTACCCCACTGTGATGATCAGCCCTTCAAGTTAAAACCTAAGGTTTTAAATAAATAATAAATGATTCAATCAGGGGCGGGACAAATCAAGTAGCATAAGCTCTAAACAGTAATGCCCAAGCATATAGATCTACCCAAAACACATTCAATCATGCATAATGGAGGGCAGACCTTGATGTAGAGCCCGCTCTACTGTACCTCACTCACTTGGGAGTGGGAGGTTTGGTAGTCTTTGGGCCTCAACAGTGGTACGCACAGTAGCATAGCCAGCCGCTGAGACTGAGCGAAAGGAGAAGAGATGGGGAGGAGGAGGAGGAGGAGGAGGAGGAGGAGGAGGAGGAAGGAGCACACTAGAAAGAGCCACAGCAACAGGTACTATATGCAGCTTTAAGAAGAGAAGGAAGAGGGGGTCAGCAAGCTTTCTTCTTTGGTTGTGACAACTCTACTGGGACAGTCCAGAGTACAGACTCTGTGGACAGTTAGCCTCTCGGAGATTTGACTTTTTATGTCAACTGGAAAGTTTCAGAGGGTCGATACATTATGGAACCGCAGACGGGGTTGTTCCTCGTCTGGCAGTAGACTCTATAGTCTTTACTAGTAGAGTATGAGGATTGCCACTGTATAGATCAATCAGACAGACCCCATGCCTGGCATCTACAAAACTGTCTTCCAGTAGGTCCCACTGCTCTGTGTATGGCACAGAGCCCAGGCTTGGAAAGAATTGTACAAACAAGTGCTGGATCTGCCCCCTTTGTTAAGTGTTTTGACTTGCCTCACAGTTTTAATCCATGAACCTACACCCCCTGGGAGGTGTCTCAGCAATTCATTTATACATAAAAGCTTTTTTCTTTGTTTTTTTGGAACAGTCAAGTAAATATGTATCATGTGAGACACAGTAATTAAGCCTGGATTTTAAAGAGGGAGGGAGTGCACTTAGGAAAAAAAATAGGAATTTTTATTTTTTATTTTGCAACAGTTTTTACATTACAGGGTCAAGGGAAAACACTATTTCTGTGAGTCATCCACAGTAATGAAAAATAAAGAGGTACAGTAGCTAATAGTTAGTACGTTACACAGGTTTAAACTGTTCCATTGCCTTCCCAAACTATCTTCAATGGCACTACAATGGTGTACTAAAGGTGGACAATGGTAGAACAAGGTTAACTACTGAACAGAACAGTGATAACAGTATAACACATGTTGATATACACATAGTGTCGCAATGCTGTTCCAATACACACTGCAGAACTGTGCAGAAGTTCAGTATGTGGCAGTGTGGTCCTGATATGCTCTTTCTTTCAATTCATTGTCATGCCTCAGCTGGTAATGCTGTGGTCTACACACTAAATCTACTGCATTTCAAGACTGTTCAGAACAAGGATATGCCTATTTGCGCAAACAATTACACCCGCATTTACACAATTTCTCCAAGAACAAAAAAAAGTATTTCATCGGTTGTTCTTGAAAAAAAAATGGGGATTGCTGAATTCTAAAAGAACAAAGTTGAAAAGTGCAGAACAGAATGTTTTCTTTTTAAAACCAATCAGCTTGAGATGGTGTCTCGCGAATGTGAGTATAGAAAGTGAGTGAAACGTATAGTTCAATGAAACCACTGCTCTCAAATGGGTTTCGCCTTCAATATACCGTACTAGATTTATTTATTTGAGCTGTTTAGCAGTGACTGCAACAATCTCTAGTCGTCCCCGAGGACACAGGCAAATTACAAACACACCACGTACATACAGGCATGACAGTCATTCCTATTGACATCATCTCAGCTCATCTACAGTACTTAACATGCGTTGCAAGTACAATGTTGTTGTAATGGAAATTTATCACTGGATTTGAGTGCAAAGCCATATTCAGCGCGCAGATCTGTAAGACAGATTTTTCAGAACGTACCAGCTACTGTACAGAGCTCTCTTTTTTTTTTTACCTTTTTGCATTACTCTAAACTTAACTGGACTTGATCTTTAATGATATTTGATCTTCTTAGTATATTACACACCACAGAAAGTACATTGTGTTACCTGCATACTGTGATGCATATGACATTTTGATATTAGTGTCAATGAGGAAATAGAAGGACAAAAGAAACAAAGAAACATTTTAAACCCATAGTTCTACATCTATTTAGTAAGCAGCACCAGTACAGGCATTTCTCAGCATCTCCTATATGTTACCTGGCTTCAATGGTTGACACTACTGAACTGAACTTGAAGCTGACCCCCTGGGATCCTTCAAGAAGCTGCATGATGAGATCCTGGGATCAATAAGCTACTAACAACCAAACGAGCAAGATGGGCCGAATGGCCTCCTCTCGTTTGTAAACTTTCTTGTTATGTTTCTTACTTGACTGAGCTTCAGCAACTGTCTGTAGGTAAGCTGTGGATTCCCAGCAGTGCTGCTGATATTTCTAGCTTCTTTCAGCTCTGACAGTCAGTGTCAGGTCTGCACAGCACATGAATAATAAAGACACTGTGGCAGAACGGCAAATGGTTCAAGTCTTGAGCAATAACTTGACCTTGGCATTACCCTGGAGCTAAATACTTAATTTCCCTGCAAGCTTTCAACTTCATGCAGACAAACATTCCTGTATTACAAAAAGATAAGAAAATCAAATGCAGCTTTTCCAGAAGCGGTATAGTACAGAGATTTAAAACAATTTCTTCAAAACAGACACTCGATGGACTCGTGACCTTTAATACTAGTAACCAAGAAGTAAGTGTGAGCTTGGTTAGCTTCGACAGCTCACTCCTTCTTGTAGATTATCCTTGAAGAAGACTTTACATAACTGTGTGCATTGATTATTATTATTATTATTATTATTATTATTATTATTATTATTATTATTATTATTATTAGTTTTACTCCATCAATAAGTCAGATTTACACCATTAGTAAAGGGGTGAATTAGTGAATGCCACTGCATCCCTCTCTCCTACCTTCAACATGGAATATCTGAAGTCTAATTTATGACTGGATTTCTCAGCAGACACAAAAGTGCTTCAGTTCAAGGTGTCTTGGAGAGCTGCCGGAGGAGCAGCTTTTGTTCTTGCAGTAGAATTTATTACCTGACAGACGCCCCACCCCACCTGCCTCCAGGTGATAAACTCCAGGGTTCTGAGGCTTTGAGGATGCATGTTGTTACGTGAACTTTAATACACTGTGCACAGCATGCCACCTAAGAGCGACAGACAGAATCTTATTATATTCTGAGTGATACATGGATGCAAAACTGGTTTCATATATCACACACAAATTGTCAGTCCCCTTGAATGGCTGAATAATTTGCGATGGCACCTCTATCATGTACTCTGTAATATATAAAAGATGCATGTTGCAAAACAGGTTCGGGCACAAGCAGCAAGACAGAAGATCTCACAAGCTTTGATGGCTAATGGTGCGCGGTCAGGGCAATGATGTGACATCTTAAGTGTTCTTAAGTGACCCATGATCTTTCCTCAAAGATTACAGACTCCAGTTCCTTCGGGGAGGTTAGGGGTGGACCTGCAGCAAAGTCTGTTCTTTTGAGACTACAGTATTCATTCATGGAACATCAATACATTATGCAGTCTTGCAGCCGGAAGCACCTGCCAACTGAGCACCCACAAACAGTCCTATAAATCAAAGTCTGTCAGGTTAGCTGTCTAGCCCATCAGGAAGCCTGAATATTGTGGTTATAAAAGTATGAAAAAGCAATGTTGTGCATGTGTGAATTCAACATGTCTGCACAAGGTCCCTGTATAAATACTTCTCTATTGGCAGTCCCTCACAATTCTCTCTTTGATAGATGAACAGTGGAACTTATCCTACTTTGTGTGGGTTCAGCATCCAGGCCCAACCTTTCCAAATCGTTTCTTATATGAGTAGATTAAAACAATGCTCCCCTGCACTCAATTTGATTTCAATATCAGTCTGAAGTATGCTTGGCGTTTTCGAAGGAACCGAGCAGTTTGAAGATCACAGCATTTACTCAAAATGTTGGCTTAGCAAGAATGCCATACATGCATAAGGAAATGAATGCTTGACTCTTGCACCTCATTATAATATAATCGTGTAGTTTATAGTTGTGTTTTTGATTTCCAGAAATCAAACAGATGTGCAGTATTAAGTATATATTATTTTAAACTTTGAAAGCAAAACCTTGCATGATGAAAACTACAGCTGCAAGTTTGGGGAACTTAAAGTGGTCAAATTAAATATTTCCTAATTTATAATAATAATAATAATAATAATAATAATAATAATAACAGAAGATATAGTGCTTTTGCTAGGGTATAAACTCAATTTCGCCTGTGACTGTCTTCTCTTTGTATCAACCCAAAACACCCCAAACAAAGATGTAAATCAAGGTATTTCCTCAAATCTTTCAGTCCCCTTTGTACGGAGATGCACCAAACCTTCCTAATGCATGCGCTCCCCTGCCAGCGCTGCCTGTTAACCTGTTAATCCTCACACAGCAAGATATCACTTCCAGTGCCACTCCTCTCACCTGATCCAATCTCTCTCGAAACAGACCCCAGTGGAGAGCTGGAATAAGGAAGATACTGGAGGCTTTGTTTACAGTTAAAACAGCATCCACAATCTGTGAATCAGCTAGATCTTAATCAGCAAAACGCTAAATTCTCCTCATTCCTGCAGAGATTGTGTTATATGCCGCCTGCATTTTACGGAAATGTAATCGAGAACACACCAACCCCACACAGGCTATCTGCTTTGTGGCACACGTTTCATGACAAGAATGCAGGATGCAGAGCAAACAATTGTGGCAAAGTGGTCCTTATTCAGTACACTGGCACATTGGTGCTACAGCTATGGCCAAATGTTTTGCATCACCCTATAGAATTAACTCATTTTGCTTCATAAAGTCGAATGAAAACTGCTGAATAATGTTACATTAAAATATTGAATAACATACCGTTTTGCAGTTTTCCATAAAAAAACACACAATTTAAAAAAATGTGACATTTAGAAATGTAACATAAAATACTGTACTACTATTATGGCCTCCAGTAGATTTATACAATATAATTTAGCAGTTTTCTTTCTTTACATGATGTTAAATAAAATATCTAAATTATGTTCATATAGTTTTTTTAATTTTAATTTAATTTTTTTAAATGATGTCTCAATTCTAAAATTCTAGGTGATGCTAAACTTTTGGCCATAGCTGTACATATGGTGCAATGGTACTGAAATGGATTACCACTTCACACAATAGCACTGTATGAAACCAACACCGTTGAGATATCACTAACCTTTAGTACAGAACCACTGCATTCCCATTGTACCTTTTCCCATGCTATACTGATCTGTGCTCTAAAGTGTAATAATTTGGCTTTGACTTTAATATTCTTCTGATAAGGTAATCTCAACAACATGTTCATATATTGAAAATACTGGCATTACTTAACCACTACATCATCAATGACTATAAATCAATTTATGACACCTGTTTTACGTAACGCCTTGTGGCAGGAGAGATACCCTCCATGCCTTGTCAGGGTACAATTAGAATTCTAATTACTGATGCAGTCCCTGTGCGGTTAACATGTGGTTCTCATATTACATGTGAATTATATGTAGTTTACAGGCTCTCAAAAAAGCAGGCCACAGTATATGCGCTGGTCATGGATCAAACCCACAGTGTGGTAATACAGTTTTGTTTATTTATTGGCCAAAACCTAGTTAGGGGGCCATTTGTGCCCCATTTTTGAGAAAAATGCTGGTTGAGGATTATTTCCTTTCTGAATTGAATTTCATGATAATGCAAACAAAGCTCAACACCACAAAATATCTGTTTCCCATCTTTGGTTACTTAATAACCCGAGGCGCATGCGCAGGTAATAAGCAGAGCGTATCCGATGTTGCTGGAATGACAAGCTTTAACTGCAGGTATTATCCCTGGCCTGATGAGGGGCAGCAATCCCTGTGGTTCTGTTCTATAGCTTTATTTCAGCAAACAGTCTTTCAATGCATCTTCCAGAAAATACCTCAGCAAACGTGCCCCTGCCTGCATTCTACAGCGCCCAGGTCAGCATTCACAAACAAATCACTTGCACCACAGAATGAGGATTTAATAGCAGACTCAGATCCAAGTAAAAAGAAAACGCTGAAGTTGCACGATTTAATTTTGTGTTTGTTTTATTTGAAGAGAATGAACTGACATAACCCATATTCTGCACGCTAACCTAATTACAGTACCCACTTGCCTCTATTAACTTGCACAGATCAGAAGGAAATCCGTTTTAATCCCATTGTATGAGGTTACACCGATACGGAGAACAGCGAGACAGTAATACTTAAAAGAAACTCAAACACAAGCGTTTCAGTCTTTGTCAGAGTCTTTGTGGCGAGGTGTTAACTCAGCCAGTTAGAGAACAGCAGTTACACTCTACTCTAATACTATGCTTATGTTTGTCCCGTTGTCACCCCCAACCCATTTCCAACACAGGATGAAGAAAATCACAAGTGGAGTCCAAAATATAGACGATTATACATGTTAACATGAGTGCGCACAAAATAGCAAGCTTAGTTGTAGGCATAGGCGACTTGTTGCTAGGGTTGAGGTTTGTTTGTTTTAAGAAAGCAAGTAAACATATGAATGCCTCGTACCTTTGTATTGCACAGCACTTTACTGTTTGTACAGTATAAGCTATTTAATCAGCGGTATAACACGTCATTAGCATTCTGATGCACCTTCAGCTCATACCACCAGTCTTTCATTCCGGTTATTTCCTCATCATTTATACTTGTTCTGTTAGAATGTGGTATGTGTGAAGAGTTTGGCATAACGATAATAATACCAATGTAAGTGGTCCATTCTTGCAAGTGGCCAATTACAGCAACTTAAATATGTTGCTTCAGTTCCCTGTTGTTGCTGCTGCGTGTGCCTGAATGAAAGCACAACACCAAGTTCAATTACAGCAGGTATGTATCTGTTTATATTACTGAATAAGTAAAACGACAAATATATTGCCCTGAAGCAACACCTGCTTGAAATATTAACACAACCGACATCAGTGCACAAAATAGGACCGCAAGAAGTTGTTCTTTTTTCCCCGTAATGTTTCAAAATAGATTTAAAAGGTAGAAATAAAACACAACGCCAGATCAAATAACCATATTCCTATCTGAATAACTTTTTATAATGCACGTAGTGCAAAGCTATACAACTCTAGTTAGCGGCGGTATCGGGAATTGTTGGGAATGGAAAATAATTCTGAAATACTGTCTTTCACTCACCGGCAGTGCTTTGTGCCTGCTGTTCTTCCACTCTGGTATTGGCACGGAATGAATGCAAATGAAATGCAACGCGAAAACACTTGACAGAAGCCGAGGAGAGAACTTCATCCTTTCACTCGAGCAGCGCTGCTCTGGCTGCGATCTGACTATGCGGGTGAGAAGCCTGCTTAGGAGCCACTGAGCTGAGGAGGGATGTCCTGAAGAGCCTTTTATAGCATCTGCGATTCCTTTGTTCTCTATCTTCAAATGACACTTTTTATGGGCTGAGTGACAACTTTGGCTGCCACGTGACTTTTTTTTTAAACACTTAGCTGCTCCACGACAACGGCTTATTTAAAAAAAAATATATATATATATTATAGTTTGGACATAGGTGATTATTATTATTATTATTATTATTATTATTATTATTATTATTATTATTATTATGCACAAGTTCTTCCGACATTTTGGAATCTTTTTTCATTCTGCCTTTGTTTAATTTCAGTCTGTCTAGTCGTGGCTGTGAGTGTGAATGTGAATTAGCTTGGTTTATCTGTGACATTAGTTTGCGTGTTCTTCCAACGTGTACTGTAGCATCTAACAACAATAAGAAATGTTATGTACAACAGATCTGCTTGGTACAGTAACTTTTAATAGTTCAGTGCCCATGCAATAAAAAAAACAACATGTTGGTTTTACAGAAGTATTGTAAATGAATTGATTTGATTTTGATTGATTCATGTAAATGAATCAATCAAAGTTATCTATTTTTGTTGCTTCACTGTAATATCCACTGTTTTTAAGTGTGGTTTGGAATGTGTAGGTTATTGCATTCCAGCGGCTAACCTTCAATAATTACTGAGTGCAGTGATTGCATTTACTATTGTGTGCTGGCACTCTTTGCCTCAAGCGCCGGAGAGTAATGGATTGGGAATTGATAAGAGACGGGGATAGGGACTGGATGGGGTTTTCCCATGGCACAGCGCACAGTAGTTATGCAGGGTAGGCTACAGTTTTCTTACTTTTCTTTTTTAACGGGATAGTTTTATCGTTGAAGCAAGACGTAGCATAAAAAAAACAAACCTAATGGACGTGTAAGTTACAGCAAGCGGGGCTTGCCACTCGATCACTTCCCGTGAATGAATGGGGTTCAAACCAAAACTTTCAAAGACACCAGTGACGTCAGTCATTTGTCCTGTCATGTTGTTTTTGATTATTATATTTTTTTTTTATTGAAAACAGTTTCCCGAGGCCAGATTTGCAATGCTTGTTTTGAACCAATATGTAAACTGTTTTTCCACTTGGCTTTTACTTTTAGAAAAACAAGATCATGTTTCAAATTTCCCCCCGGAACAAAATCATTTGAAAATCCGGACCCGGGACTTAGGCAGATCTTTGAACATGTATTCTACTAAACTGGACGTTCTATATAGAACCAATAGTCCATTTGGACTAGAACTGGGCAACAGATTGTTATATATAATGGGTTCATATGGAATGTGTGTATACAGAGGCCACAATTTCATGCTTCATATTTGGATAAGGATGCCAAACTAAGCATGATACGGATTCCAAAGAAACCACATGTTTCTATAGAGACTGGAGTGTACATTAGATGAAGTTCAACCAATTACAACCCACACACTCCTACACAGAATGTAAAATATTACTCACACATTAATATGCCTAAGTGTCAACCCATCACCCAGAACACCTAAAAGAGGCCTCATAAGAGAAAACAGTAACAGCTCATTTATTCCATTTGAGAATTTGGGCAGGATGGGTTTTAAGTGATGTTGCATGCCCTCAGATCCCTAGAATCACTGCTAACGACGGCAGTGTTAGGTTTGCCACCCATTCAGTATTAAGGCACTGTATCTAATTCCAAGAAAGCTTCTAGTCTTCGTTTTGCATTTTCAGATCTTGCCGGAGGCACTATTGTCCCTGGTAGATGTGAGTTTGAAAGTGTGATAAGAAGATTCATATTCATCTAATTAGTGTTTGTGTTGTTTCCATTAATCTGACAGTGAAATCACTTGCCTTTAGCCCCTGAGCTCAGCTTGGCTGGGGGAGTCTCTTTGATTTTTAGCTTTCAAGTTTGTGTTGACCCATTTTTGTTTATCCTATGCAAAGAACTCATCTTATATTCCGAACAGAGGGTTCTATAGACTGGTTTCTTTAATCAGATTCTTCATATTTGAAACCTAATAAAGAGTTTTAAACATGAAGCATTACAATTGGAACCCTTATTAAGGGTTCTATTGGATCAAATGGTTCTAGAACCCATTATATAGAACCCTGTGTTCTTCCAGAAGTCACAATGTGGTTCTTTATGGAATGCCCAGGGACCCTTTTGTCTCCACGATTACAGCAGTAGGAGTTAGAAGAGATTTTCATCGATTCCCAGTCTAAGCATGTGATTAGTCAGCATGCCACGGTGTTCCTTATTGGAGACTCCAAGACGTAACTCTCCCACTTTCTCTGTTTGATGTATGTTACCGTGCTTTACCACACTTCTCTGTTCTTTACCTTACTTGCCTACACTTTTAAATGCTTTTTTTTCTTTGGAGCTAATGAATGTTGTGCTCATAAAAAGTGATGAACTGGCTCCTGTCCGACACGCTGCAGCCCCACAAGACCCCCATCCTGACCTCATCACCCCCGTCCTGACATGCACATCTGGGCCTCTGTCAAGCACACACCACCAATCGGGCCGAATCATGCTGTGATGTGGAATAGTGTGCAGTGAGGGCAAAAGGTATGAGAGGCTAATGGATTCTGCTGTTGCGTATGCATTTTCCTCTTGCTGTGTTAATATTTTCATTAAAAGTCAACGCATAGAAGATGACTCTAATACTTATGACAGCTGACTTGAAAGCAAACTAAAGCATCTGTATTAATTGATGATATAGTTTCACTGGTTAATCTGAGCCAAAGGAAACAACAGATCAGACAGCACCTATGTTGCTTTTGGCAATATACTGTATACAATCCAAGAACTAATTATACTCCAAAGAAACACTATTCATTTTTCAATGTAATGCTACATATTATAATCAAAACAGTTACAGTATACTGTAGATGCACTTTTCTGCTTTATAAAAAATGTGATAACCTATCTGTTAAGAGTTCCAGCTTGTCATGTATTAAAGATATATGAGCAGGGTTTGACTTTCATCTGGCTCTCGAATAGCCCAGAGCACTGCAAAGGTTTTTATCTGATAATGCGTTTTGAGTGTAGGCATATGCTTTTTATGACACATGCCATTTATCTTTATATTCAATGAAGTGGAATATGACCCTGCAATATGAGTGTTGTAAAATCACTTTGACGCGTGGCAGTGTTGAATTGTGAAGGGTTAGTTTGATGAGATTGAAAAGATGGTTGCATGCATGCAAACGCTGGTCAATTTCCTCATTCTTCGTTGCAATATGATGTACCCCTTTTCAAAGTTTAATACAGAAAATCTGCATGCCGATTTTTCAGTTTACTTTTGCTTTTACCATGGTTATGCTATGCATTTACCAGGGTTTGCCGTGGCTTGCCATATTTTTTATATGCTTTGCCATACCTTTCTGAGCTTTACAATGCTTATCTGGGCTTTATTATACTTTGCTATGCTTTTACTGTATAAGGGTCACCTTGTGTTTTTTTTACATGCAACTGACATAGTATTCCTTCATCTACATATTATTTAAACAGCAAACACTGGTATGAAAGGTAACATTAATATGATTCCAGTACCATGATAACAGCTTTCAGCTCAGCTCAGAATAAACCAAATGGAATTCAAGTTTACAGTTTCACACTGCAAGCAGAAAGGAATCCCCAAAAGCGCCATCAAGTGTCGAGGAGCTTCAATTTCAGCTCTAAACACTCTCTAAACACTGTTTATGTTGTTATGGCAGGATACTGTTCCTCAGTACTTCCAATCTTCAGATCCCTCAGGGATACTTGGTTTGTAAGTCAGTTCTGCAGAATAGCTTGCTGACTGGAACTGACTTTTATTGGAGACATGCTGCTTCTCTATATGATAGAATACATGTGAGGCATGCTGTTTAGCTTAACAAAGGATCACAATCAGTCTGGAATATTACATTGAAAAGAATGCTGGCTTCACCACTACAAGAACACAGAGATAACTGCGAACTTTTAAAAGGTTATCCATTAAATAGCTTCAAAAGTCAACCAAAACCCTTCCTCCTGGGATTTGAGTTGCCTCAACACAGCCAGATAATCGAATGACTGCTTTACATGTTAACTTCAACCACTGAAATGTTTGAGTAAGTACAGTAATAATCATACCTTAGCATAATACCATCCTTGAGCACTTAAGAGCTCCTACTTTAAATGAAAGGATCCTGGGAGGTTTGAATGGAGGCAGGATTTGTATGGCATATCTTTTAATTATTGCCTGTAGCTTAACGAAGACAACAGACACTGAACTAGTGACCCGCCACTCCTTTTCTGCTTTGCCGAGTTAGCTGAACATTGAAACTACACTGGTCAGGCCAATGAGTGCCATAGAGTTGTGTGTTACACTCCCCCCACCCCCAATTTAAATGACACTGCTTACGGTTATAGGAAAGAGCTCTGATCAAAAAAACATGTTTATTAATACCCCTAAAAAACATCAAACTACCATATTTCATCAAATGTAACCCTTCATACTTATATAAAATATTCAAAGCTGACAACTGTTCTTTTCTGAAATTCTTCCTTTCAGATGGTCCCATCCGTGATATATGCACTATATAGAGATGGCACTTACTTCTATAAAGACACTTTGGTTGTACTAACCTGGGAAATATAAGTCTGTGGCAAGTAACTAGAACTGATGGGCAGCTCCTGGACTCCACAAAGCACCTTAACACAGACACACACACACACACACACACACACACACACAAACACAATATCTGAGTAATTGCAATAAGAAGCACTCGGAATGAACGCAAACCTCATAAAAAGTTAAGGGAGCAGTATACAAAGTAGAAACCAAATAATGAAATGATTTTCAGCACGTTATCAGCTGGGCTGTACCTCATGAACGGACTCCTGCACCTTTATACAATCAGCTCAGCAAGACCTCCGCAGCGAAAGCCACAACAAAGGATACTGGCGTGCGGCCAAGCCTTCTCTGAAGAGGCATTTCAGGACAATTAGCATTAGAAAATGAAAGTGAAGCGTAGGCGCTAAGAGTCTCTCTTATTAAATGGCAGATTTAAATAAGCCCCCATTGCAGGGTTTCAAAAGAAACCTTCCTGTTGCAGGAAAAACCACATTAAAGTTCTAACTGATGAGGAGAAGGGGATATACAGTAATGCTCAACCAGGAAATGGGTTTTTAAAGAGCCAGGTGGGGGAAAAAAACAGACTTCTTGCCACGGAATCACCTGATGGTGCTTTGCAGGCGCAAGTTCTCTAAGTAGCGTTTTCCTCTCTATATGAGATCTCACAGCAGCTCATTAAAACACATGGATGTCCACCTGCAAGGTGCCGGATGTATCAAAGCCCAGAGAGACACCACTAACTGTTCCTGCCTTGACGGTATTGTTGTCTATTTATTTAGTTATTCCTTTAAACACAAACGGAATTGTTTTGATATCTGTTTACCCATTTTCAGAATAAATTGAAGGTTGCTCCTGAAGTAATTGCTCCAGAACTGCTGCCATATAAATGTCTCTTTGTCAAGCTCTCTTCTATTTTTCACTGGGGTAAGAACAGGGTCTTATCTTGCTCATATAGGTAAGTGACCACGTGCTCATTTGACCAGGACAATAGGACCCTTCATGAGCCTGACCTGCAACGGGATGCATATCTGATGTTGGTAGTTGGATGTAAGGAAGTTTGGCACCTCTATTAATATTACAGGGACTAATCAATCTTAACTTCATTTATTGATCTTGTTGTAGTTCTTCTTGCTGTGATGTATATAGATCTCCTAGAATCAAGTGTAATCTCCAAGTACATTTGGGGCAACCCATTGTTCTATGTGGTATTTATTACAGCCAGTGTTGTAAGGGGCCCACACCATGCTGCTCTTTAAAGATTTACAGCAAACCTCCACCATGTCGTTGCCTGTGTAATAATGTCCAGGCTACCACAGATAATAGGCAGAAAGTCTGCACTCTTTCACTGTATTTCCTTGACTGACCCACAGCTTCATGGTATCACTGTAAACAGTTTTAGGAGGATTACGCTGAAATATAGTGGTTTAAAAACCAGAAATACAGGGATGTGCGATCCCAAATCAACACTTACTGTATGTAGTTGGGAGCCTGCAAAGGGATAATTTGGCAAAGACTGAATGGAATTCCAGCTCAGTTCATGAGCTCCAACAGGACGTTTTGAAAAGAAGAAGAAAAGAAAAGAAAAAAGTATTGTGCTTCAACAGCTTCAGTCAATGCTCCTCCTTGTAAGCATCTAAACAGAAGTGTGCAAATCGATGTGCAGTGTGTTGGGATACTGTAAGTGTTGTAAGTAGTTCTAAAGATGGTGAAGGAAACCTGGTCACTTGGTAATGTATTGGCTCCGGGAGGGATTCAGAGCTTTACCCTTACCTGTCCCTCATTGTGGCAGGGCTTGGTGGCTCAGTGGATTTGGGATAGAAAGCATTTTAGTTCACCAGTTAAAGGCCAGCCTGGCTGTGAATGAATGTATTAATCTGGTGGCTGCTGGACGCCAGTTGACTGATGCCCACCCATTTTAATTTCCTTATGGCAAGTGTCTGGTTACCTAAGACAAGTCTGTGTGTGTTAAATGAGTTGTGGTGATCTCAGCCCATTCGTGGCAGACAGGTGTCCTCATCACAACTGCCACCAGTCTGGATTGTTTGAAACCACTAAGCTTTTGGTTAGGTTTGTAGGAACAAGGAAAGTAACAAACAAGTGGGCTAACTGACCGACCTGACCATGAAAATCAGCTTCTATCGTACACAAATATACAACCTTTTTAATAATAAATATTTAAACAAGAATACTTAAACAGTAGAGAATCCCTTAATGTGACATCATTACCGTCTGATAGTTGTCTGATAGAAATGCATTTTAGTTTAGGCTGTATCCCATCAATATCAGTGTGTGTGAGGTAGCTTGGTAGCGGGTCACCTCAACACAGAGGGCTGCTTCCTGGTGTTTGAAGCAGGTGTGTTGACTTTCATTAGCATCTGGGGGGGGGGGTTCACAGCTGCACGAGTTGGGGAGCTCAAAAGAATAGGGGGGAGGTACATTTGGTGGAATTTCCAAAGCAGACAGACTGATTGGAATGTGTTAATGGCACAGTTAAACATTTACACATGGAGTTTTACAGCAGCCTACTCTGCACAGATGCAATTGCCTGTGAATCATGCAGTAGAATTTTTACAGGATTTTGAATTAAATTCACCCTGGCAGTACCCAGGACGTCACTCTTCATCTTCTATAGACACTCCAGTTCTGTCCTAGTACTCATAATATCGCTTTCCTAATTCTTGTCCAGTCTGGTTTTGAACTTCAGCTTACAACAACTGACCCGGATGTAAAGCTTCTCATCAACGTATCAACTGGTATATGTCAACTGCCGAAAATCAAAATCATTGGCTTTATTGCAGCTTTTTGATAACTTGGCATAGCCCTTTACACAAATCAAGGTGATATCTAATGTTTTCCCTTTAATCCAGCAGTGTTGGACTTAAGATGATAGAGTGGGACAAGAAACATTGATGTTTCCTCTCCGTTTGAAAACATTTAATCAAAATGTACTGCACGATGCTGCATGCTACTACTCAGGGAAATAGTATTGAAATAAATGGAGGCAGTCAACACTAATGGTCTCCACTGTACTGAATTTTATGTATGGTACAGTACATGTGCTTGGGGAATTGTGCAGACAGCTACAGTGAGGCCCGAGTAGGGGGGATGACAATTACTTTTAATGTAAGCAGAAAGACGACAGTGGGGAGACGATCCACTGATAAGAAGGAGTTAAGTCTGACTCTAACCCAGCTGAGCGCATGAAGGCTTTGTTTCCATGGCGCACATAACGACTGTAGAGTGCTAGCCCTCGGGACAAACCACATCCGAGCAGGAACACGTACACACATCTCGTTCTCTTCGTGCCACTTTTAATAGCTAGATGTCGGATATTTCAGACAAGTCTGTGCCAAGAAATCGTATTACACCGTTTTCCTTTCATAATGTGTTTTTCTCTTTCTAAAGGGGTGTCTGTCAGTTACATTATGTGTGGCACATGGTGATACCAAGCAGGGAGAAGAAAGTATGACCAGCTGCTTGATGCTATACAGGCTGCAGTTCCAATGACTGTCCTCCCCTCCCTCTGCAAGCCGGCTCATTGCGGTGTCAGTAAAGTGAATGGTTTGTGAAGCATTCTCTCAATGCAGATCAAATGAATTGACCAGGCTGAGAGGACCATCACTGAAATTAGCTTGCTCATTCACATTATTAGATACACCATCTATAGCTGCTTCCTCTTTCAGGTAAAAAGGAAAAGTTACAGTAATATGAATTCATTCTCCTGCCTTTTAAAACACCACAAAGCATCAAGCCACCATTGGCACATACATATAAGAGAAGTAATAATGACCTATTGTTATGTCTGGCCTCGGTTTGTTTCGTAATTTAAACAGGCAATTCAGGTGGGCTTACCTGGGGGCTTGATGAGATGCATTTGGTTGCCTATGACAACAGGCAACCATTAAACAATAAACAAACCCCCAGTGTTGGCTTACATAAGAATTGGATAGATTTACTAAAAGAAAAACGTGTGCCGAGGCCTAAAATAACATTCTGCCTTGTGTAACATGAGGAAACAAACTTTCATTCGTAGTACTTATCTCCAGCGTTCAGAAAATGAAACCATTTGATTCTAGTTAATGTTGTGAAATATTCGTACAGACCCACTGAAAGACAAACATGTCCTTCAAAATTAGCCGCATCCTGTATTACATTTGTAAACATTGCATGTGAAGAAAACTTCTGAACTGCTGTGTTGAATATTACAAAACTTGAGCTTTTGAAATGACCCCTCTCTCATTTAATAAAACATTCGCTCTCTGAGTCATGATTGTTTTTGAATCTCACATGTCTTGCACATGTCACTGACTCAAAGAGACTAATTCAATTTGTTTCATGTTGTTACAAAAAGTATGCAACAAGCACTTTGAATCAACCCAGCTCTGCAGTACACACGTTTTCAAATAGAGAGAGAAGAAGGAGAGCTGTCAGCATTCACTCTTCCCTGGGATATAGAGAAGCCATGAGATCATTAAAGAGCAGATCACTTTTAAGCTTTGGAAGAAAAGTTGCCTTTATAACTAACTAAGACTGACATGATGAAAACTGTCTGCACAGCTTTGCTTTGTGTAAATGAAGAATGTCAGCTGAACACTAAACACTGATACCTGCTCATCTTTCTTGTCATAGTATTTTCTGTTACCTTTTAAATGTATTAGAAATAATTCATTGTAATGTGGCCAGTACAGTACATAAAGAAAAAAAATCTCATAATTAATATTTGGATATTATTACATGATTCACAAGTACAGCTATGGCCAAAAGTTTTGTATCATCTGTATATATATATATATGAACATAATTTATATTTTATTTGTAATCAAAGAAACTACAAAATGATATCACAAAAGTCTACCGAAAGACATAATAGTAGTGCAATATCCATGCTAGATTTTGAAATGTCCCTTTTTTCAATTTTTGTCAATTTTTCCTTAAGTACAGTATATGTAAAACTACAAAGCGGTGTGTAATTCAATATGTTAACAGAACATTATTCAGCAGGTTTCATTTTACTTTATGAAGCAAAATAAGTTAATTCTATAGGTTGATGCAAAATGTATATAGTATATGTGTAAAAGAGTGTGCACAGTTGCAATGGATAAAACAATATCAGCCCTAGTGAAAAATCCATGATATGTAAATGACAGTTCCATTATTTTCTTGTCACTGAACCATCACATGCGGAATCTTAAAAAAGAAACTTAAAAATTATTAATTTTATTATCTGTACTACATATTCTGCCATTGAGTGTTTTATGGAAAAATGGATTGCAAGTGAAGGTGTTTCCTCAATAACTTGAAATGCTCAATTTAATTACTGAATGAGGAACGACTATGAGGAAAGTTCCTGCAACATTGCACTAAAGGTGGCATTATGTGAAATTGCCTTTAACTTTGATAGAATATTTGTTCTGCTTTCTTTCTCATTGTATTTCTGGATTACCTCTATGGCATGACATATGCTTCTGATCTTGTATTTCCATTAACATTTTACTTTTGATATGTCAGTGACATGTTAAAAGAAGTTCCTATTTTGTTCCTTTGTTCTACTTCTAGTGCGCAAGGATATCAGTTTAGAGTGATGAGGCTGGTTGCCGCATATTACAGGCAGGGTTTTTAGCCAATCAGCTTGCAAGCTTCCCTAGACATTAATGTAGCATTTAGAATGTTGTAATAAATCATATAAAAACCAAAACTAAACAATTGGACATGAGTGCTGAAACAGGCAATTTGATCCTGCTTTGAAAACACATTTGTCTCCTTTTTAATAAAGAACAAACGCACCTCCAAAATGCTAACCAGACACACTGCCGCTCTGTTGCGTGTAGCAAGTCTCTCTCGGAAGACTGCAACTTTATAAAAAGGGATTGAACTGGGACATGAAAGGGAGTCATTATCCCCAAGCCTCTTCAAGGGACCCGTTCCTAGTCTAGCCCAAAATAACCCCAGTAAACTCTGACCACAAGAAAGGGCAGTGGCAAAGCTCGGGGGAGTCGTTCTGGGGCTTGAGTTAAAGCAAACTGCTTCATGACAAAGAAAAACTGTTTATTATAGGTCCCTGTTGTACCCTATGAGTGAACACAGCACTCATAATCCTGCTAGGAGAATGCACAGACCCACAGAATGTATATGAACACATTCACCTATGTAATTTATTGAATAAATCTGAGCTCTTAACTCTCCAAAAACATTATTAAAGCCACATTGCAAGATTTTTTAAAAACAAAGCTATAGACAAGCATTAACTAATTATTGTCAACTGCTTAATAATATTTATTCTTTTCCAGGACTAATTCTTCACCTGAATCAAAGACAAAAAGAAAGCTGCTCATATTTGCTGTAGGTAGTGGGTGCGTATTCAGAGCCTCTGCTTCCGAGCTGCTCTGAGCACTAAGAGCAGTTTTCATCAGTGATCCGAGTGCTTGCTGAGAATTCTCGCTGTTACTTTACACGCTCACTGTTAAGACGAATGACCTCTGACCCCTGTGTCTTGAGCTGACATGTCCCATCTGTCCCAGGGTTCCCTCATCTGCAGCGTCCACAGCTGTGAAATCTGATCGCCTGGACACACATCACTACTCTCGTTTCCAAGTTGAAACTGCTTTGGAATCAGCCCATTTCTCATGCAGCAGACTCAGATCATACTGGCTTGACTCTCTGTCAGCCCCAATGAGGACTGCGAGTGGCTGGCAGAATTCAATTTGATGGTAGTAGTTATCTAATGATCGTCCAACAGTCTTGCAGAACTACGGGAAAAAAAGAATGATGGGCAACAAGAGAAATATTGGAGGTAGATTAAGACATTTTCAAATGGAGTTTAAAACCGGTGGTAGGCAGCCCTTGTTTTATATTGGGTATCAGAGATTTCATTGATTGGTTTCATGATTTCATGAAAAGGCTAACGATCACCTTCAGCCTTTAGGACCGGTGAGCTGGTCAGTTCACTACATACAGCAGCTCTACTCTCTGCTGTCACAATCCTTGTCGTTTTCCACCATCAATCACCAGCTGCTTCCGACAGCAAGCAGACTGCTCAGTAATTACCATTCCTGTAGGATATGACATTGCGGTACTCCACGTCCTGACTGCAGATACAGGTTGAAGTTGACGTCCTCTAACATGACCCCTTGAAGCTTTTAGAAATCTTTGCATCTGCTTCTTTTTGAGTAAACATACACACTTTTATCAGTTTCAGAAGCATAAATGAGCTTGGCCATTGAACTTCAATGTTATGTTTGGTTTTACTCAGTTACTTGAATATGTAAGCTTTATTATTTACTCAACCATGAATGTCAGGCCCATAGTGTACATGCAAGTGGTTCAGCCCTTTTGTATATCATTGCTTCATGACGTGCATTCCCTATTTCCCAATAGTTCTTAACAAAGTAGCCACAGTCTCTATAGCATGTATACAGACAGATGGATATAATTTGCCTTTGCACTTTAAAATAGGGCCCTGGATTGTTTAGTAAATCATCATATTAATTAACGATGATAAAATCGACTTTGTTATTCTCGCCTACAGGAAAAACTATAAAACAGATTGTTGTATTGTTGCCCCTTTGCCAGTGACACAGGAGTGTGTGCCAACTGGCTCCACCTCAATCTCACAAGCAAGAGCACCCATTCAGTGCCAGGATGCCAGACAACAGACCCGCTGAGCTGCATTGTAGCTGAAATTATGCTAATTAAGCACTTTTAAATGAGCGGTTATTTTATAACCTGCAAGAGTAAAAAAAAAACAGGTATTTTTTACTGCTTTTTGTTTTGATCCCGGAAGCAAATGAAATTTCAAAGAGGGTAGAATCTCCTGACCGTGAAGGGCAAGACCTCAACAGAACCCCCTGCCTCCTTTCAAATCATAAACCTTTGCCTTCCTGAAGGGGCTTACCTCAAGCCACATTCACAGACTGTGAGACTGGAGCCAGATGAAGGCTGCTTTGTCAGCTCAGTTCTCTTTGTGAGCAGTGCCTCGGGAATGCAGAGGTGGGGATGAATTGGGAGGAGGTGGGGAGGTTCTAACCTCAGACCCCCTTCCCCCCCTTCAACACCAAAGCAGTGAGTATAAAGAAAAGACCCAGGCTGCTTTGGGGCCATTGTATTAGATAACAAGTAGAAAAAAATGAAGGACCTTGTGATTGGTATGCAAGTGAAGTATGACAGCCTTCAGAGAAGCAACCAGTAACGGTTACGGGTGAGCTGCCGGCCTGATGTCAGTGGTTTTAAAGAGAATCAAAATTGGCAAGATTACTAGACAAGAACCGACAATATGTTGATAAATTCAACCGTGACATCCAGGTGCTTTTGCCCCCCTCCCCCCTTAGGCTTGTCCACACTGGTCTGCAGTTAGTCCTTCCCCTCTGATGAGATCAAAACAATGACTATTCTCTCCTGAATGAAAACCAGAAGACACAGGGGGGACCCCAGGACCAGGGCTGATAAGCCTTGCCTTGGAGTATGAATGCATTATTTTTACACCTACTGTTGCACCTACCAGGCACATTTATTGGACAGCTTTTTGAGCATGCAAACCACAACCTCAGAGTCATTTCGACACAAAAGCAGAAAGGCTGTGACTTGCTTTTTTGCCCCTTGGCCATGCAGAATGTCTCTGGTAGGTTTTCACATTAGACTGTGTTTCATAATTGCTGTCTTATTTCAGCGCTACAGACACATGAGGAGGATTAATGTCTTGGTTTCAGATACTCCCTGAACGTTACCTAAAGTAAAGTCTACCTGTTGGGACTAAACAAGAGCCCCAGGGGGGCTGACAGGAAGAATGGGAAGAGATGAAACATCACAAACCCTTCAACTGACAGACTGCATGCAACTGGTCTCTGTGAAACAGGAACGCAGCCCCACAGATCCACACAGTCCTCCCTCCTATGGTACATGACCCAAGCACTCCCTCTTCTGCAGACCACAGCCGTACAGTATCTGAGATATTGTATGCTCATTGTATTATTTTCCTGATTAATTGCTTGTTTTGAACATTTCATTTCTTACCTGTTTAATAGTCCATGTTCTCTGTGTTTGCTATCATTTAGATGCTTAGACCATTTCTTACCAGGCTTACTGTATTGCGTATTGTTAAAACCACTTCATATACATACCAGAGTTTGCAGAACCATTAGTTTGAATTGAATTTGAATTCAATCTTTTACATCTTGTTACATTTGTACCACTGTGATACGATTTGTATCTCAAAATTTGAATTTGTTGCCAAGTTACGTTATACCAGCGGTTCATCCCATTGTAGCTGTCTTTTCACTCGCATTAGTCCATCGCTGCACTGCTATTGGAGTGTCTCCACATTGCCATTGACAGACATCTGGTAAGAGATGCTATCTGGAAGACAGAGGACTGGTTCCATTATACCACAGGAAGGAAGGACATTAAACTAGGTACATAGTATAGATACATTAAAACCAGGTTAAAGCAATGTTTTTAACAAGGATGCGATCCACTCACACACAATGTAACAGGAACAGACCCGCTCTTCAAAAATGTTTAAAAATATAAAGATCGGACACAAGATATTCCTAACGTTCTCTGAGGTACAACCGTGGCGCTCTAATTGACGCAAATCGAGATCAAATAAGTGCGTTTCCTGTTCCTCTTCGGTCTCAATCTAAATGTTTGTAAACCTCAGTGGAACACAACACATTCTGCCATTTTTCTTTTAAAAGTAAACCCAGCGCATCTGTCCTTGAGAAAACACGGGTTAAAGTAGGCCATTGACACTGCATTCTTCGTGTCTTCGTTTACTCCAGATGAGCACGGAAAACTATTTTGTTTACAAAAACAAGATTTTTTTTTTTTTTTTTAACCGCAATCACACATCATACCAGTGATCGACTGGACTAATTATTTCCGATATATAAATATCCTCAGAATAAACGTTCCTGGGAAATGGTGAGCAATCCTTTAAATAAAACAACAACAACAGTTATTTTGACACAGTGCCCATCATGACCATCACACTTGCCTTGGGCTAAGGACACTGAACTGTCGCCACTGTCAATTATCAAGCCTAATAATGGACAGTAGAGGTATTTAAATTATTTAAAGGCAATAAACAGATTAACTGGTTTCCAAGCGCCATCTGGTGGAGATACATGTGTATGATTTCATGATTCCACAGCCTATATGCACCAAGCCTCTCGGTCAGTTGTCACATAAGCCACTCCAGGTGGTGGTAAAGTTCCTTTGCTAATATTATCTTGAAACTTCGCGAAATCATTTCAACCGGCATTAGAAGAAATCGAGTCATTTTACATTTTAACGTCGCCACAAAGTCCCAGTCTGTATTATTGCATTTGCTTCAGACCATATACAAAACTGAAAAAAAAAACAATAAAATAAAATAAAATAAAATAGAACCATCGGGAAACTGGACTAAGGTTCATGTAACATGCAAAAACCTTCTTTTACGCGCCTGCGCGAAGAAGGTTAGCTAGACAAGGTCGTTCATGTGTGACTTTAGTTTGAGCCGTTTAGTGTACAGAGAGAGACGGACGGCGTGCAATATTCAGACTTATTAATATTACAAACAAAACAAAACAAAAAAGGTCTCAGATATTTGAATATCAAGATGCACAGAGGAAGCCGTAGTAGACCATCTCCAGCTGCAAGGTAAAATATATTAAAAGTCTAATGTTAAGATTGTTTTTTGTTTTCATGGTTCGTGGAAGGTACTGTAACGCAAAAAGACACTGCCACCAACACCAGGCATTTAAATACCGGTACCCGCGCCGTTATGTCAAAAATCTTTAGATTGATGCATATAGTGTCAGTGAAATAAATGGTGTTGGGAAAGTAATTTTAATAATAATTTTAAATAGATTGTTTTACAATGAAGGACACGAGTAGGACAAAAGGTCATCGTGACACGTGAATGCGGTCTACCAAACTGTTGATGATAGTCTAGTTTGTAAATTGTAGAACGTAAGTCTACGGTACAATATATACTTGCATTCTAGAGTGCGGTACAGCAGTGGAACAGATATGTATAGTGACGTGGTTTATTACTGTACCCTATCTTCTCCAATATATATGTAACAGATATTTTAAATGAACTTTATTTGGCATAACTCTACATTTTACAACTTCAAAAGCAACAGGGGCGATAGTTTACAAACTCTATTAACATCCCCAAAAGTCGGGGAGATAGGTATAGGTAGAGTCAAGTGATGGGAGATAGGTATAGTCAAGTGATGGGCATTGATACATTTAAAAACAAGCGTTACTTGTACCCTATTGCATGACAAGTAACACTGCACAAAGATTACTTTTTTCAGCTTACTTAGTTTAAAACGTTTGCCCTTTTGGGCTGGTACTGGCAGCTGGCAGCTTACTTAACCAGACCACTCTGACACAACATTTATAAATAAAGATACTAAGCACATTATTAGCATAATATGTGTCTGAAGGGCACACGTATTAAGACATCTGGGCTTTTGTTTTCCACTGTGGGCAACTTGCCACAGGACTCAGATTAACAAAGCAGGGTGCAGGATTCTAAACTGTCGTAGGCTACGTTTGTACCTAGATGTTCAGCCATCCTAATTCTACAATAGCATAATACTTTATACAGTTATTTCTCGCTTAATTCAATTGAGGTTGTATTTGTGCCGCATGTTTAAATGGTTGATTTGTAATGCACAAAGTTAGTATTTTTGACTTCTTTATTTCAGCCACCCGGCTCCGTCTCACGCTGGCCCCCCTGCACATGCTCCCCCCTCAGCAGTGGCTCCAGCCCCTCCTCAGCCGCAGCAGCCCGGGCTCATGGCACAAATGGCCACGACGGCGGCGGGTGTGGCAGTGGGGTCAGCTGTGGGGCACGTCGTGGGCAGTGCACTCACTGGGGCATTCAGCGGAGGCAGCAGCACCGAGCCTGCAAAACCAGCCAGCACGCCCCAGGTACTGCAGCACGTCAATGAAAAGCACAGATTTTGGACTGGAACAAAACTTTGGACTAGTTACAAGTGGGAACAAAAACCTACAGCTATGGCCAGAAGTTTTGCATCACCCTATAAATTAACATGAAACTTGCTGAATAATGTTACGTTAAAATATTGAATTACATACCGCTTTGTAGTTTTCCGTATACTTAATGAAAAACTGACAAATTGAAAAATGTGACATTTCGAAATCTAACAATACCGTACTACTATTATGGCTTCCGGAAATCATTTTGATTACATGATGTTAAATAAAATATAAAAATTATGTTCATACAGTTTTTAATTTTTTTTTATTTTGTCTCAATCCTAACATTCTAGGTGATGTAAAACTTTTGGTCATGGCTGTAGTTGTAAAGTCAACAAAACACCCTGGGAAAGTTTTTACCAAGTCCTCTTTCATTTATTTGGCTAAATAGGATAAGCCCTCTCCGCTCATCCAATTGGACATATCACATTGTGTAGTGTGGCTTCAGAATTAGTCCTTGGTTCCAGTGGCAATAACAAGGTCAAGCTTTTAGACTGTTGAGTGATAATTCACACAGTGTTTTTCTCCCTAGGAGCCAGCTAGACAGCCTGCCTACCAGCAGCCGGGCCCCTGTCACTTCGAGGTGAAACAGTTCTTAGACTGCGCCACCAACCAGTATGACCTGCACCTGTGTGAGGGGTTCAGCGAGGCCCTCAAACAGTGCAAGCTCTCTCATGGTAAATGCTGTGTGTCAAGTTGCTTTTTCAATCATTCACATTGTAAAGGTTTAAGAGTGTTTGTGCCCGTTAGGGATACTGTCAGTCAGACGGGACAGTTCCTTGTATAAATGTTTGGACAAACTATTGGAGGATTGCAAAGTGGTCACTAGCAGCTGCATCAGTTTGCTGTTCATCTGGCAGTTACTTAACTGTGCTCTTGTAGGCATTTGGTTAACTGCCTGGAGTGCGGATCAGGGTTAACAAAACTATTGGGAGAACAGACCCCCACATAGATGCTCACACATTGTTTCTGGTTTGGTTTGCAATTATTACCTTGAGGTGCCTGCAATTCAAGCAGATGATGAACGGGGATGGAAACATGAGGCGCAATCATTCTCCTCTGTTCCCGAATCCCATCAAGCACTGCTGAGTGGGAGCTCTGATGAAACGTCACCAGCCTTCAAGTGTAAAACAGATCAGTCGGGATTCAAGCAGTCCCAAAAGGCTTGTACGTACTGTACGAAATGCAAAGGAAAGTGTGGGTTAGATTTCATATTCAAATCAAAGATTTGACTGTTCTTCGTTGATGTGAATGGAAGTGAGGATAGTGCAGTTCATGCTGGTAACTCCCTTACTCTTTTTCTTGATCTCCTAGGTGTGTCATCGCTGGTTTAATGTGAAGTGCTTTAGAAGCTGCTTCAGGAGAAATGCAGGAAACACATATCACAAGAAACTGACAACTAGAAAACTGGACCGGAATGTCGCCATAGAGGAGGAAAAAAAATGCATTATTTAAATACCAAATACTGTAATCCTAGTCTTTAAATCAATGTCTTTTTTTTTTGTTCAGACACAAAGTGCTTTTTGTGGGATTTGTATAAACAGGTTGTAAATGAAAGAGATTTTTATCTGATGAGGTCTGCGGATACATTGTGTTATTACCTTTTCTTCTGCATCTAACTATTTCTTAGATGTACACCATAGCCGTGTTTTCTAAATCTAGGTATGATTACTTAACTATTTATAGGCATACATTTACATTTATCAAAATAAGAACATCTTCTGTAGTAGCTATTTAAATCTACAGAAATGATTAACATTGGTTTTAATAAATGACGCTAATCCACATACAGTTTCTTGTGATTTACAATTTCATTAACATATCAGTTCTTGTCCAAACATCAATTCACTATAAACAAGCAAGCATGATCCAGGAAGTTGTCCAGCTAAACATGCGCATCAGCACCTGTTTACAAGCCATGACTTCAAGTGAAAAGACAGACTATCCACAGCCTATGGTGATTCAAGTCAAATGCCCTTTTATTTGTATTGCTATCTATTTGACTGATCTGTTGCATTGCAGTTTGATCCATTCCTGATTTTGTAATGAGTTTAATCAGACACCTGAGCGTGTTACCTATACACTATGGCTAATCAAGCATGTGTTAAAACCTGGAATGGGTGAAACGGCTATGCAATAGGAATCGTATTCCCATCACAGAGATGACTCAAAATACTGGCACCCTTACCTATATCAATTCTGCTGCTGTTTGCAACAGAAGTGATGCATCTAACCCCTATTGAAAGCTCTAAATATAATGGAAAGATTTCCACAATAGAGCAGGATTCAAGGTTTTAGGGTGGTGATGTAAAGACCTGACACTGGTTAGTTCATTAATAGACCCGTCTTGTGTTAAAACTCCATCTGTAGCCTAATTGTCCATCGTAGAATAAACTGAGCAGCCTTTTCAGTCAGTATATAGGTATGTACTATTATTCTGCGCAATTACAACGTATATAGTGCCACAATCTATATAATGCAAAAACATTTATTAACTGTTGGGAGCTAAAGTCCACACCCTTAAGTGTGTGTGCTGTGCCTGCGTGTTCTCAAAGGCTACCTTTCATGGCCTTTAAAACAGCCTTACACGTCAAATACACATTAAAAATAGAGACTTCTTCTGGTGTGGGGTAACTCAAATACAATGTGTTTACAATACAGCCAACACGCCGCTGCATTTAATGAGTATGCCGGTAATATAAAAAGGTCTAATGATATGTATCCTACTATACGTCATGTAGAGTCCCACCCCTTTCGAATGTCAGGGAACGGGCGTTTTTCTTCCAGCCAATGAGCTGTTCGAAGATTTCAATAAAAATCCAACAACTTCCTTGTGTACAGTTTTCCTGTCTTTAAAACTCTGGGTGACTGTTTTCATCCTGCACATTGCAATACTGTACTGACAAAACATGCCTTTTATCGATGTGGAGACCAACCTTCCTGCCAGTCAGTTTACCGACGAGGTTGTGAAAAAGCTTTGCTCTACAGTGGCTTCAATATTAGGAAAACCCGAGGACGTGAGTACATTGAAATGCTGTATGGCACACGATGCATCCGCTATCCATTGAGCGCCCTTGAACTTGAATCGGATACAATTCAGTGCATGGCAAAGGGGCAGAGTTCAGTTAGATGGTCGCGTTAAGGTGTTTGTTCAGTGCTCACCTGTTTTATACCGCTGTACACGCTTTCATTGACAGAGGGTTAACGTGACGGTGAAGGCGGGGTTGCCGATGCTGATGTCAGGGTCCATGGCTCCCTGTGTCCAGCTGGTCATTTCTTCCATCGGAGTGGTCGGGACCGCGGAGCAGAACAAGGAACACAGCGCCAAGCTCTTCCAGTTTCTCACCAAGGAGCTGGGGCTGAGTGAAGACAGGTCGGTGCGTTTAAACAGTCATGTACTCTCCTATGTATCAGTGACAGTACCTGGTAAATCCCTGAGGGACCCCTTGTGTAGTTGTGCTGCCCATCACCAGCCTGATTACTTTGGTATACAATTACAAGGAGTTTTCGGTCTGTGCCATCTCAAGTTTGAAGTCAGATTCAGCATATCCGACTGATCGCTGATAGCGAAAAGTTCAAATCAGCAAAGGTAAGGGTATCGGTTATCAGTGGTGTTCGGAGAAATACATATACACTCCCAGTGCGAGTCTCCATTCTAGACTTCACTTTATGATTGCTTAGAACTGCATTTAAACTGTAGCAGGGTCTTTTCACCTACAACAGGATTTTTTTTTTCTGCAAGAACAAAAGCGAGGAGCCCATGTTGATTGACAGCTGCTATTGAATTAAACACATTGTTTTTCTGTTTTTGCATGTTCAACAGGATTCTTCTCCGTTTCTATCCTCTGGAGGCCTGGCAGATTGGGAAGAAAGGGACTGTCATGACCTTCCTCTAGACGCTAGTCATTTATATTGAGCACAGCACCGAAATGTAGAGAACAACACGATCTGGGTACTTTCAATCACATTACAGAATCTGTGCCTTACATGTGTTTAATAATAAAATACTGACACATTACTAACACCTACGCTGAGATCCGGACCTTGGGAAAGTCATTTGATGGCACTGTGCTGCAGGGCACCCGATCTGTGCAATTGGCTGCCAGCAGGAGCCTGAGTCTGTATTAAAATGCAGGTGTGCACCACATTGCTGATGGAAGTGATGGCTTTGCTTTGTGGTTTCAATGTGAATTGTGTTCAATCAGAGCAAGGATGTGTGGAAACACAGCTGCTACAGAGAGAGTATCTACCCTGAGCCAGAAAACCCCAATCCCCCTGTGTGTGTTTGATACAGTAATATGTTACACTGGATGTCATTTGGTGTTGTAGTTTAAACAGTTGTATTTTCATAACCCAAACCTGTATGATCGCTGTAGTGAAATCATGGTACTGTGTCTCACTATAAACCTTAAGACATGAAAATTGTGTAGTAGCTTTTTGTTTTTGGTACTATTTTGTGTAGTTTGTTTTAAATTGCTGACCTGCTTAGAATTTTATGATGATCACATTTTCTTAACAAGTCTTTTAAGGACACCAGAAGCATTGCATACTGGGTAACATATAACATGCACTTTCAAGTAATAGTATTTTTATTGCTGATCACAGTTCTGATCATAAATATTATTAATCAAACCAAAACACGCTGTGTCAGGGAAAAGTAGGTATGACCCAAATTGTCTTATTCCTGGATGTTCATTAAGTTATAGATAGCAAAAAAGCACATTTTCCCTCCCCGAATTTTCTTTGCCAAAATTGGCATCATTATAAAGTATAGCAGCTAGAATGGTACAACAGTATACATGCAAGCAATATGAAATATATTCAGAACTGTGAGCTTGCAACACCAAAAGAAAGAAAAAAAACTACTTTAAGGAAACAATCGCATCTTACAAATCATTGCCATTGTTATACTTCAGAGTTGGAGAATAAATTTCACGTTTCAAGGTATTTGACTGCAGGAGAATCGAGACTTGCATTACCTCTATAAAAAGACACACCTTGAGCACGGTGGTTGGGTTTAAAGTTTTGTCAGGCAATGGCCTGGTTGAAGCAAAAGCTCAGAAAAACAACTTCCTTGTTCTATTAAATCATGTTCAATAAAATACTAAAAATACCCCTGTCTGCAGGTTCCTCCTTCCTTTACCACCATGTGCACTTAAACCTATTATGTGCTCAGTTTGTTAACATTCACTCTGCTGGGTACATGCCACAAGCTCTTGTGTAACTAATACACAGATTATTGACCCTGGAAAGGGTTCACATTGAATAATTATTCACACGCCTACACTGAAGTCTGCTTCTTGCTGCATCATTTCTGCTATACCTGCAACACAAGGTTATGAAAGCAAGCTCTTGTTAACACGGGCCAGTTCGAAGCGCAACTTATCCTGGGCGCTGATTGGACAATATCCTTTACGTTATTTTCTATTGGCTTTGAATATGTGAGTGCGTGATTGGCTGTTTTCTACCGGCGCTGTATCCATTAGGGTCTTGTGTTGTTGGAAAATCAGACTCACAACAGACGGACAAAGTGGAGAAGCAGAGAATTAGTACTGCAGGTGACAAATATATTTTGGAGTTGCATGCAGAGGTTCTCATAATTTAATTACACACTATTACAAGGGAAACTGATACATGCAAAATTGTGCATTTTGGAGCAGAACTATGGTAGCGGGTCATGACATTCCCTGTCGCACATCCGTCGTGATGATGTATTGTGACTGACGAATAAGTTACTGTATTGGGTTTTTATATATATATATATATATAAATCGTAGTTAGTAAACTGGATACGTCGATCTAGTTGTATGTTAGATGGTGCATTGATCAGGTGCGATTACATTCACATCGCTGCGAATTATTATTATTATTATTATTATTATTATTATTATTATTATTATGATTGGTGATTATCTGTTCTGCGGTTATATTTCTGTTTTAAATGTGTTAGACTCGTGTTGTGGCTTCGCTGACCAGTACCCAGGGCTAGTAAAGTTACACCAGTGTACAGCGTGGACCCCACAGCTGCTGTTGTATTACAGTAATTTCAGGGTTTTGGTTATTTTTCCGTCAGTGAAATACAGTCGTACCCTAATCCAAACCTACGCATTAACCGTAACCTCCTACACATCAGGGTTTTATTAAAACATCCAACTGCCAGTAGCAGAAATAGACTGTATTGTATGTTTATTAAAATGTTTTTAATAATGATGATTTCTATCTACTCTCATGTAATGGAAATCATCATTATTAAAATGTTTCTGAATGTAAATGTATGTGTGGGTTTTTGTTTCACTTGGGGTACCAGCGCTTGGTATTTATACAATGTTATAGTGTCACTCCAGCTCATGTGGATGCTGTTTGTTGGTTATTAATTTAATTGTTGTGCTGTTTTCATGATGATGGTATTTCTTACAGAAAAGTTTATTCTTTCAGCTCATACGTGCTGACATGCACTTGCACAAGACTTTTATGGGAAACTGACCTTGAAGGAAAAATGGTACGTATTTATTTTCCAATTAAATTAGCAATTACTGACCTTTGGTAGACGGTAATACACGGCCTTTGCTAAATTGTAATCTCTGTTTGGGGAAATGGCCAAGATTGGCTGCATTATACTTCATGTTAAAAAAACAATAATGAGATTCTCATGTTGATTTTTCAGATACGTATCGCAGCCCTTAATGCTGCCTCAGCAACTAGTGATGAACATGAGGATTCCCTGAAGAGCCATAAGTCTCAGACCAAGGAGGCCCAGGTTAGTAGATATCAGAGGTATTCAACCAACCAGATTAGTGCTCCGAACTTGTATGTATACATTAGGTGACATTTTCTTACATTGATCTCTCCAGTTGTCTTTTGAGTTTGCCTGAACATGGATGCAGCTACTGTACTACTGTGAATTTCATTTTATGATCCAAATTCTTCTTCTGATTAGGAAGCTGAAGCATTTTCTTTGTACCACAAAGCCTTGGACCTGCAGAAGCATGATCAGTTTGAGGAGTCTGCGAAGGCTTACCACATGCTACTGGAGACCCCACTGCTCAAAGAGGTATGTAATAATGGCAGCAGGAGCAACAGGCCTTGGGTACCTTTCTCTCTTGTAGCCTAATGTAGTTTCCCATTTCACACTGTGTACTTGTGTTGATCAAGTCATTTTTGTTTCAGAACAGTTGAATGCCATGTCTTTCAGAAATAAAGGCCAAGGCATTCTGATGTATAGTGTAGTATACAGTAAAGCACAATTAGCAACCATCTGAGTTAGTGTTTAATTGGAAATTGTGAAGGTAGCTCAAATTAGTGTCATGCTAATAAAAGGGGGTTTACAGTATCTGAATGATTTTATTTTGACTTTATTTCCCAGGCTATTCCTTCTGAGGACGAGAAGGTGGGACTGAAGCACCCAGGGCTGATGCTGAAATACTCCACGTACAAAAACCTAGCCAGCCTAGCAGCACTCCGAGATGACTTGGAGACAGCCATGGAGTTCTATCTAGAGGTAAACAAGCTCTAAGGGTTTGCCATGTTGTATTTTGCCTTCAGATTTGTTTGGAGTCTTTGATAACATTTAGTTATCAGAGACATCAAATTGTAATGTGATTACTGTCATTTAGTAACATGGGGAGACATCTCTAGAGATGTGGGGGGGAACAAATCTGAGTGATCACTTGACTTTTAACACTTTTGTCCATTAACTTTATGTTTTAATATGTTTTTTATAAAATGCAGTGTCGCTTGTTGGAAATATGTAGTATTTGCAGATTCTGTAAAATAACAAAACTTTTATTTTATACACCATATAATTAAAAAAAAAGTGAAGTTCATGTTTAGTCCTGTAAAGTCCCTATTTCTTGCTTATGAATGGAGATTTATAACCAGTCATACATGTTTCTGTTATTTAGGCTGTCGTGCTGGACTCTACGGACGTGAACATGTGGTATAAGATTGGTCAGGTGGCCCTGCGTCTGATTCGAATCCCGCTGGCCCGACACGCCTTCGAGGAGGGACTGCGGTGTAACCCTGACCACTGGCCGTGCCTGGACAACCTCATCACAGTGCTCTACACGCTCAGCGACTACAGCTGTGAGTAACCACTCAGTGGACTTCATCACTTGAAGCAAGATTATTCTCACTGCTCCCCCTTTTTTCTTCTGTGGATTATGTTTTTTATTTTTTTATTCTTTGCTTGTGTTTTATCCTTTAGTTTGCAGCTCTGTAGATGCAACACAACGTAGAAAGGTATTTCCTAACGCTTTGGTTTTGTTGTGGTAAAAATAAGGACATTAAAATAAGGGGATAACGACAATTGAAACATATTCAAGTTAGTAACAATAATGTTTAACCCTGAAAGAAAACCACTTGTCAGTGGGTCTAAGTATCTTAAACCTTTCTATGCTAGTGACCTGAAAAAGGATCACGTTTTGCATATTGTGCCATGCCTTTCCTTTTTTTTCTGGACTCTTTTTCTGACATGGCATTGTTACGCACGGTAGAAATCTGTGTGTTTGAAAGGGTAGTGTTCGTTGTTTGTTTTTTCTTCCTGCAAACCACGTAATCATGTTATAGTTTGGACACAAACACTTCATAATTTGGTGTGTACAGGCGTCTCCAGTTGCTGTATTGGAAGGACACTGTGCCCACAATTACCGTGATAGGCATTTGATGGGCATTGCAGCAATTGAAAAGGGCATCCACGGCCTTTGCCGCATGGCCACTGTTAATTTCGAGCCCTGCTTTAGCTATGTTTATCATGCTGAACAACAGGATGGGCCATATTATATTTTAGCTTCAACTGTCTTGCCTGAAATTAAACTGCTGTGAATGACAAGACAATTAAAGCTATTAATATTTACCAACCATTCTAAACAAGCCCTGAATTAATCTGTTGGCAGAGGTGCGGGTGGTAATCAGAATGCTCCATGCTGCAATATATTCCACACCAAGCACAGCTTTAGTATGTGTCTTATTAAAACAAGATTGGAAGTTGAGAGCAGTGTGGTAGGTGAGAACACATGGTGGTGTTCTGTGCAGTGTAAAGCTTTGTATTTCAGTGTTCAAGCCCGCTCTCCCTGGTTCTTTCCACCTCGCTGGGAATTCAGGAGGCAGTAGCTGTCGTCAAGGGCTCTGATCTATTATACATCACAGCACCTACAGGGAACCGCTTTTATCACCTATAGATGTATAACTGCAACTGCGAAATACAGGACTGAGTGGCAGGATATAATGCGCCAATCCCGGGAACGATACAATAAAACCCAATCCAGTTTCTGTTCTCTGCAATTTTGTGGAATTAAACTTATCCTGCGTGAGACGAGGTGGTAAGACACCCTTTGTTGTGGAGCCAAGCTGTTAACACTCCCCGGTACACAGTGATGCAAATCAAACCGCAAATTGAAAGAGACTGAGTAATGAGTAACAGTACACTATCGGAGGCTTAGCCAGGTAAGGTCGGTTTTCGTATATATAAAAAAAAAGTACAAATGTGTTACATTTTTTTGGCACATGGAAGTTGATGATAATTGAATATATAATTAAAGAGCTGTGTCTCTTTGTTTTTAAATGTGCCGTTTCTGAAGCTTACACTTCATCCTGACACCATGGTTCTTGAGCTGTAGAAAAAGGGAATGTTCTGCTAATGAATGAATATTAAGATTGTTTTGTATCTCAGTTAGTGTGATTGTTAAAATGTCTAATATATATGTTATGCTTTTTGTGTTCTACACAAATGGATGGAAAACCTTACCATTTACTTCTATGCAGATTGTTCTGATTTTCTCATTAGAAATAAATCATCTGGTCCATTTAATTCAAAGTCCTGTATATGGCAACATACAGCAACAACATAAACCCTCTATTGTTGTGGGATAACCATTAATCTGGATTGATTAATGCACCAGACTTCCATTTTCATGGAGTGGATTGGCCCAGTAGGGTTATTTGTGCACAATGTAAAAGACCGACCATATTCATTAAAGACTGGTTTTAAATGAGCTGTTGCTCTGCCTTGTTGTGTCCAGGCTGCCTGTATTTTATCTGTAAAGCCCTGGAGAAGGACCGCTGCTACACCAAAGGTCTGGTTTTGAAAGAGAGGATCTTCGAAGAGCAGCCCTGCCTCAGAAAGGATTCCTTCCGCATGTTCATGACATGGTGAGTGGCACATAGTAATAGTTCAGCAGCAGCTTTATTCTTCGCTTTCTGTACTGCCATCAAACTGCTTGGGCTGGTTTGACGTAAAACTGAAGCTTGAAGTGTTCGATCTATTATTCAGAGTCCTCGGATAAAGAAAATAGTTTGTTAGGCTTTTTTAAATATACCGGCTTGTCTACAGCATGTGAAAAAAGTATTACATTAGCCTATATAATCATATTATCTGAACTAGGGAATAAGATCGTTATCTTGAATAAGATACTAAAACACAAAGTAATGTGATTATCCTTTTTCTGGCCACTAGGTGTCACAGTTGCTCATTGTCAGGGTCTGGTTTAAGAGATTCTTCTGCTGCAGATTTTTGTAGAGTTGACATTGATCTGTATGTACAAATGACATGAACACACAGTGACAGTTCCTCAGTGTGTGTCAGAGCAGTGGTCTCATTCCCTGTGCTATGTGTGTCTGGGCAGTGACCTGTCTGTCCACGCGGTGGAGGTGGATGAAGGGGAGGCGGCGGCCGTGCTCCAGGAAGCTCTGGATCTGCGAAGGAGGAGGCAGGCCCTGGACACCCGAGAGCCCCAGCCCGACCTCAAACTCGTCCAGCCCATCGCTTGCTATACGTACGCTGTTTATTCATTTTACAACCTCTCTCTGCAGTCCTAATGAAGAGCGCAATCAGTGTATAGTGACCACCCTCTGCTCTCCTGTTTGTGTTCAAGTGAAACCACATTGGCTTCAGTGTTACTGTAGCTGCAAAAGCCTGGCTGACCCAATATAAGTTGGGGAGTTCTAATAAAGTGGCTAGTGTTAAAGGTACACTCCCGGCTGTCTCTGATCAGTCTGTATTATTCTCAGTTCAGTCAGTCTGCACCTTCGCTGTTACAGAACTACATCTATAAAATCAGGACATCATTTTGGTCTGTGTTGGGATTCTGCCAGGGCTTTTGCTTAATGCTTTAGCTGCATCAACCCCCCGTCAAACGCAGCAGCACCTGATTTTCCATGAAGGTCACCCATCTAAGTACTGATCCGTCCTATCCTGAGACAAGATTATAACCCCCAAGGTGTATGCAAAAACTTGGCAAATATTGTTTTAGGTCAATGAAGTGTTAAATTAACTTCTGTTGTCTGATGATGCTGCTTGCTGTGCCCCCAGATGGAAATGCCTGGGAGAGAGCCTTCTGGCCATGTACAGGCACCAGACCACCTGTGAACCACCTCGGCCAAGCCTGGGCAAAAGGATTGACCTGTCTGAATACCAGGACCCTGACCGGCTCCACACCTCCCCCCTGTCCTTCACTCCAGTCAGTGTGATCCAAATCGCCTCCAGCAACAACACCACCTCACTGCCTGCTACAGAGCTGATCCCAACCAGCCAGCCCCCTGCCCAGCCCCCAGCCCAGACCACCGTGCTCCAGCTAGCACAGAGCCAGAACGTTGTGGAAGTGACCACGACCATAGGTGTGTGGTAAGATGTGTATAGCGGGTAACATGGCGTACAAGACTCCCTTTTTCTTTAGATGAATTGTGAACATGTATGGATTGTCAATGGCGTATTAATATTTTCTGATTCCAACCAAGAAGCTATGTGAAGTGATTTCTCAGTCGAGTTTATGTGACCTTGGGTAGGGTAGTCGAGGCACATCGTGTGGGGATGCTCCTGCCAGCTTTGTAATAAATTCAATCATTTCTGTTTCCATTGCCGCCAGTCTAGCACCAGTCAAAAGCAAAATTTAAAAAGAACAAGACAGGATGAAAAAATGGCTGACAAAACTACAGTACTCTAGGCACTGTATAGCTGCAGGCTGGGTTAGGACTTGTCTAGTTTTGTAAGGGAAAGAGTCCTTTTGTGACAGACATGCCTCTCAGCAGTAGAACTCCAGATCAGCTGGTCTGCTGTCAGCTGTGCTGTCTCAGTCAGTACTGACAGGCTGCTCTCTCTGTGTTGCAGCTGACGCGTCCCTCGCTGACAAGGCGAAGAAGCCCGCCAAGCGGAAGCGTGCTGCGGAGGAGAGTGGAGAGACAGCCAAGCGACGCTCAGCCAGGGTCCGAAACACCAAGTGCAAGAAGGAGGAGAAGATCGACTTCCAGGAGCTGCTGGTCAAGTTCCTGCCCTCCAGGTACAGTGAATACTCACCTGAGCAGAATGTGTGCCAGATATGCCAAGGATCCAAAATATGAAACGGGCAGATGAATTAGATGGGTGAGCAAACTAACCCACCTATTACTGTGAAGAATGACGAATAATACAAATAAACAAATGAACAGTTTGATCTAATTGTGACCATGGGGGTTTGTTCATGCATGTATTCCTATTTAGTTTATAAAGGTAGTATACAAACATAGCAAATGCCAGAAGTTGACCGTCTCCCTTACAGGCTGAAGAAGCTGGACACGGAGGATGAGGATGAAAGCTTAAACAGCTATGAGATCCTCTCTGAGGTGAAGCAAGACAGCGCGCAGCTTGTCGGCTCACATTGCATGTCTTTCGACTCCACGCCCTTCATGGAATCTGGTAGGTTTTCATTCACTTACACAATATCTGTATGATAATGTAGTAAAAAAGTAGATTGCAGTCGTAATCCACATTGCAAAAAAATACTGTTGCATCTGGAATGAGCATGTTTGGCAGAGAACATAATGGCAGCTTTGTTTGTCTACTGCACCTTGTTCTGGCGTTGATTTTCTTTGTCAGTTTCTATAAATACTAACTCTAGAAATTTGGTATCGAAGCATCAAAGGGATGACATATTGCTAGTCTTTCAGCTTAGACTGGTAAGTACTTTATTTCTAAGAGTCACTTTATTTCTGAGCCAATAGGTATAAGGTAATGTAAATCCAGGTAGTAGAGAATTAATTTTGCTGAGTTCTGGCGAAATGAATCTTCAGAACCACTTGCCCAAGTTTGATGAAACTTTCACCGTAGTTCAGTGACCTGGAGCTGTTAAAAGCTATATCTTTGGAACCACTATGTTCATGCTGTGAATGCAGGAACCTGTAATGTGTCAGATTATATACTTGTGATTCATTTTTTTTTTATATATAGAAAGGCTAGGTGTCCACACCTTCCTGCTGAATAACATGACTAACGGTGGGATCCTGGAGCTGATGATGCGTTACCTGAAGGTGATCGGTCAGCAGTTCCTGGCAGAGTGGCCTGCAGGCCTGGCAGCAGTGGTCTTGGAGATCTACACCAGCTGGAGGCAACACAGCAGCAGCCTGCCCAACCCCCTGCTCCGGGACTGCAGCAACCAGCACATCAAGGTACATGGCGGACTGAGGACAGGGAACAGCAAGAGAGGGAGTGCGCAGTCCTGAAGGCTTCGCCAGCCTATTACTAATTGTGTTTTCTGATAATGCTGACCTCTGCTGGTGAGGTAATATAAGTTAATAGGATATAAACTGTAAAGCTATGATCCAAATAGTTTTCCCTAGTTTAATTGTAAAGTGTGTTCCCTGAAAAATCCTTGTGATAATGCAGCTTGCTGGAAATGTTCTCAGGATTGTTCGTTTTCTCCATGAAAATCACACCCTGGACAACTCATGTTGTTTAGGAAACATTGCTGTCACGATGTTAGTTAGATTCAAATACTTTGTTCCCACTGCCGGACGGTTTTATTGGTTTCATAAGTTGGAGTCTGGTTATTGAGAACTAGCCTCCTTCTGTTACATAGGTTTGTAAAAATGAATGTGATTTATTTTTTTCCTTGTTTTTTGTTTCCCTTGTAGGATATGATGGTGATGAGCCTGTCGTGCATGGAGCTCCAGCTTGAGCAGTGGTTACTGACAAAGGGCAAAAACAGCATAAGTAAGAGCTACAGGTCTTACAGAACTGATATGGTTCGTGCTCTATTCGTATTTGTGGTTCTTTTGCACTTTCAGTGCACCCCTTGTTTACCATAATAAAGTGTAGTAAAGCATAGGTAAGCATTGTAATGCCCAGAGAAGTATGGTAAAGCATAATACAAGCATGGTATAACCATGGGAAAATTGTAGTGCAAATGTACACTGGTAAACCTTTAAGGGACATTCAAGTGCAATCAGATTTGTAAATGGTGACCAACACCAGTCTCGATGTCTCTTGTCTGTGTTCTCAGCCTCTCCACGGAAGTGCCAGTCGGGTTCAGTCTCGAATCAGTTCGGCTCCGATTTGCCCGGCCAGCATTTCCAGGGTGACCTGGTGCAGCTGGCCTTTGCCTCCTCGCAGAGGGACCTGTTTGAGGACAGCTGGCTGTCCTTCGTGGTCCGGGTCTACTGGCTCAAAGCTCGCTTCCTAGCACTGCAGGTACTGACAAGGGACAAAGAATCCACATCATTATCTTCCTCCAATGAAAGATCATTTTCTCTTGATTTGTATTTAACATATTTGATCACAAAATAACAAAAAGCCCGATCTATCAAAAAAGGCTCCAATCATTATACACTATCTAATCAGGCACGCTATAGTAAAAGAGTACTTCAGTTAGTAAGATATGGGGCTGTTAGAAAGCAACAGCTGGAGCACTCTGCTTCCCTCTGTGGAGAATCCATGGAATTCACTGTGAGGGACTTTTTATTATATGAATGTATTATATGTGTGGCAGCCCTAATGTAATAGGGGCTTTTATCTTTAAAATGGGCACTTCACAATAAAACCCTGCCACTGCTGTTGCTGCTTGTTCCAGGGTGACATGGAGCAGGCTCTGGAGAGCTATGATATCTGCACAGGGATGCTCCAGGGCCCCACTGCGGTACAGTCTGGAGGTGAAAGCGGGGAGAAGTTCACCATCCGCCTGCCCAACCTGTGCATGGACTCGGCCATCTCCGTGGAAGAGGTGAGACAGCCGGCCCTCAAACACCTCAACATCAGATCCGAGAACAATGTGTTTGGTTCATGGCTTGTGAATTTCATCTGCTTGAGACTTTGTTCTGACCATGTCCTTAATTATTGGGTTGAGCAGTCCAGAACATTAATCTAAACAGGTCTTCAATTGTTTCATTGGACCTACAGTTATGGCCAAATGTTTTGCATCACTCTATATAATTACTTATTTGGAATGAAACCTGTTGAATAATGTTACATTAACATTAACAAAAAACTGACCAATCTTTTGGCAAAATTCTGTCTCAATCCTAAAATTCTAGAGGATGCAAAACTTTTGGCCATATCTGTAGGTATTCAATTAAGTACATCTTGAATTGGCATGAACTGGACTGAAAGAGCCCTAATTGAGCTCTTTACGTTATTTACATAGCCTGTAGTGTCACTGGATGCTGCATGTCAGAATTATATTTTTAATCTGGATTATTTCCTTATGCAAATGTGCTCATTCAGATGTTCTGCTCTGGCCCCCCTCGCAGGTTGACAAGAAGCTGAAGTCCCTGGAGCGCTGCCAGTCCCTGGAAGAGCTGCAGTGTCTCTTCGAGTCGGGGGATTGCCAGGCGGTGGTGCAGCTCCTCCGCCCCACTCTGAGCACAGAGGGATCGGGCCGGGCCAGGCAGCTCGAGTTCAGCACCTCCATCCCAGAGAGACCTGCTCAGCTGCTGCTGCTCCAGGTCAGGACCCCTTCACAGAACACAATGCACTGTGTGTGTGATGTACAAACACACTCGTTATCCATCATATCTGCTACTAGACTAATGATTTGTGCAAGGCATTTGGAAAGGCTTGTTTGGGTGCAAGTGACTTAATCTAACACAAAAGAAAAATCTTAGGAATTCTAAGGCAATATTTATAAGACAGGAACACAAAAAATAGCCAAAACGTACTTGACTTAAGGGTTGATTTGATCAAACTATACCCCACTGGGATAAACCACAGCTGGATGTTTTTTTTATTTTATTTGTATTTTTTTTTTGATTTTTACACTACCGGGGAATCCAGCTGGATTGCATCAGCAACTACCTTGGATAATGCAATCCACAGAGGCTTACCCTGGCGGGTTACTGGATGATAAAACTGACCCCTTAGTTTCTTATGAATCGTGCCATCCAATTTATTCTTGAGTGCGTGCAGATGTAAGTGTGTTCTCCCTGTCTGCCCTGCTCCAGAACTCGCTGCTGAAGCTGAAGGATTTCCGACAGTGTCTGGAGTGCTCCGAGGTGTCTCTGAATGAAGCTTTCCAGCAGATGAACAGTGTGACCACGTCCTCCGCTAAAGAGGAGTGGGTCGCCACGGTGACACAGCTGCTGACTGGCATCAACCTCTGCCTCTCCGAGGACCCCAGCATCTTGAAGAGCTGCCTCCGGACCGCCAGCCTGGTGTGCTTCACCAGCAACCTCATACAGGTGCTGCCCTGCCGCTCTGCTGGGATCCCTTCAATTAGTGTTTCTAAATCATTTGCATTGCTCAGTGGCCAGTAAAACATGTACCTGTACTAGGTTTAGCGACATATACATATTCATCTACATCCCAAGCCAGAACTACTGGTTGTTGAAGGAAATAACTGTAGAATGGTCATTCACTGTTTTTTACTTACTCACTTTCTGACATTTTACAGCTATGGTCAAAAGTTTTGCATCACCCTATAGAATTAACTAGTTTTGCTTCATAAAGTCTAATGAAACCTGCTGAATAATGTTACTCTCGCATAGTGAATTACATAACGCTTTTGTAGTTTTCCCATATACTTAACGAAAAACTGAAAAATTTGACATTTTGAAATCGAACATGAAATAGTGTACTACGGTTATGGCTTCCGGTAGACACTTGCAATATCAAGTTTCTATGACGTTCAATAAAATATCAAAATTATGTTCGTATAGTTTTTTTTTTTTCTTTTAAATTGTTTCAATCCTAAAATTCTAGATGACGCGAAACTTTTAGCCATAGCTGTACATGTGCATGCACTTGTGTATGGATCCCCATTTCGATGAACTGCGTTCCCCTCTCTCTGTGTGTGTGTGCACTGCAGCTCATCGACTGCAGCATGGCGATCCCGGAGGACCCCAAGGAGCCGTACATGTCGTCCGTGCTGCCCTGGATCTTGCTGTACCACGTCATCAAGCAGGAGGAGGAGACCTTCCACTCCCTGCGTAGGCAGCACCGGCAGGGGAAGAGCCACGAAGAGGGTGGGGGTCCTCTGTAGAAACTAACGTGTGTATCCACAGGTCAGAGGAGGTACCCCCCAGACAGTGGCAATGCAAGATCCCGACACTGGAATATTGAATGGTTTAAAACTAACAAGATATGAGTCAGAACAAAAATCCAACTGCTCCTTCCCACAACAAAATGTTTCCTGCCAGTTTGATACATTTTTTATAAGAATGATTTTATTAGTCTCAGAAAGTGTGTTCTTGCCTTTGTAGATGTCTTGAAGACATTGGGGAAAAAATGCTTCTAGTCAATACATTGAATTTGAGTTTCTTGTAGTATTTATTTCTGAATTCAGCACGATTTGAGTGTTGGATAGTTTGAATGAGAACTGTCATCCGTGAGGGGGGGAGTTAAAGCTCAGTGTTCAGATCTGCCTCTGTTTAGATCATTGAAATAGACCTTGTTAAGTTAACAACCTTAGATCAGGAAATGCGTAACTATATAATGAATCAGTTTTGTGTTCTTGAATCTGATCTGACGGTAGTGTTGTGACATCCTACTGATTTGTTTGAATGTGTTCCTCAGATGATGCCGACGCCCCAATGCTGCCCTCCTCCCTGATGCTGCTGAACACAGCTCACGAGTACCTGGGCCGGAGGGCTTGGTGCTGCAGCTCGGACGGGGCTCTCCTAAAGTTTTATGTAGGTCTTGCTGTATTGTTATTATTATTTGTTTATTTAGCAGACACCTTTATCCAAGGCGACTTACAGAGACTAGGGTGTGTGAACTATGCATCAGCTGCAGAGTCACTTACAATTACATCTCACCCGATAGACGGAGCACAATGAGGTTAAGTGACTTGCTCAGGGTCACACAGTGAGTCAGTGGCTGAGGTGGGATTTGAACCGGGGACCTCCTGGTTACAAGGCCCTTTTCTTTAACCACTGGACCACACAGCCTCATTGTACACCACGGTCCCACAGTCCACGATCATGTTAATACTACTATATCATTCAATGATATCTTATCTATATAACTGTTTGTTTTTAGTTTTTTTTTGCTTTTTTATAATCTTTATATGTGTGTTTGTTTGTTTTTATTTATTTATTTATTTATTTATTTATTTATTTATTTAATAAATATATGTATATATATACTGTGTAATATATATATTTTTTTTTTCAGTATAAAATGGTGAAACTATTTAATTAGTTACCCTTGGGCAGTTTTTCTGTTCCTTTTGTTGTAGTTTTGTTTAGTAATGCCTTTTAATAGAATAAGCCCATTCCATGTTATGTGTTTTACAGCAACATTAAGCACTCTGGAAATCATTCCTTATGAGTTTTAAAAAAAAAAAAAAAAAAAAAAAATTAAGAAAATGTTCCTTTAGGAGTCTTTTGGCTATATAACTTAAAAAAATATGTGTTGCACCAAGTGTTCGGCCGGTGCGGGGGGGTGTGCTCCAAACTGGAACACGCGTAACATGGAATGGACCAGGTTTGGTGTTTCATTGAAAGCGTGCCCCTCTGTCTGTCAGGTGCGTGTGCTGCAGAAGGAGCTGGCTGCCTCCACCTCGGAGGATGCTCACCCCTACAAAGAGGAGCTGGAGACTGCTCTGGAGCAGTGTTTCTACTGCCTGTACTCCTACCCCAGCAAGAAAAACAAGGCGCGCTACCTCGAGGAGCACTCCGCACAGCAGGTCAGGAGGGACTCCTCATAGAGCCTCGCTCGCTGTTCTCTCCTACAATACTACGGGATGAAATGAAAGCCATTACCCAACTAAGCACCCTCTCTATATGGGACAGCTGACAAAGCAGTCCTCTACAGGGAGGAAGAGGAACAAAATATTCAGTAGCAGTGGTGTTTTTAGCTTTAATTGACTCTCAGAAACATGCTTATTTTTTAGTACAGTAAATAATCAAGATTGAACAAATGATTGATTTGATATTCTGCTCATGGGTGATTGTTCTAACCCTAATGAGCCGTGCATTCCCATTGTGAGCAGTGCTTCTGCTGCCTATATGAAGAGCAGCACCCAGAACGTGAAGGAGAACCTAGTGCATTAATGAGCATTGTTGGTGTTGTAGTCACAGAGCATTGCTTCAGGTGCACTCTAGATACTGAGCATTAGGAAGTGAGATACACTCAACAGCAGGCACTCTTGACAGATGCAGTCAGCGTGTTTTCATTTGCTTAGCCTGATGTAAAAACCATCAATATATATTATGTTTTATAAAAATCAGACTTTAAAGGGGGGATTGCGTATTACATATTAACAATCCGCCTGATCAAACCCTTTTCATATACAAAGCAAGGTAGAGAAGCAATACCACAGCAGACCACCAGGGGGCATGTCGTACTGGAAAGTTTAGCTTCACAGCGGGTTTTGTTTTGGTCTGCTTTTGTATTTATCAATTGGAAGACAATTAAAGCATGCAGTCTTTCAAGCATGAGTGCTCATTTTGGAAGAGGCCCTGTCCTGAAATGGAGGTGAAAAAAAGCAGCTTTTAAGAGACATTATTCCAGGTCACTGGGGTCAGTGTGTCTGGTATTTCACAAAGCAGACTGGGGGTGTTTACTCCGTCATTAGTAACGAATAAAGACATATGCACGCAAACACTTGAAGTATTCCAGATTTAAACCCCTTAAATATATTTACACCCACAAAGTCTCCAAAGATCGAAAAGGTTAAGGTTGACCGCCCCACTGAACCCACATAAAAAGAGTTTCTATAGCAACCCCACACTGGCATTGAGACAGCTTCTAAGTGCGTTTTAAAAAAAATAATTATGCACATATTTACACAGTCCTTACTTATCTATGGCACTATGCTCAGGGGGAAGCGAGCAAGGCATGTGTTGAATATGTGGTGCTTGCACATGTGTTTTCAATGAGCAACGAGGAGATTCTTTCCCAGCTCCCTCCTGAAACGCAGCCAGTTCAGACCTCATGCAGGCGCCCTAAATAAAATAATAAAACTCATGTTTGTTTGGCTTGTGTATGAGTCAGACAGCTTGGAATCTGGTTTTAGTCACCCAGCTTTTACTGCAGTTTGAAATCCCATGTATTAGCCTGTGGCTGTGAGCAAATATCCTAACCTTTGCATTTTCTGTTTTTTGATGCAAGGTTTAAAGGGGCAATGTGCTTTTAGCACTGGAGGTCTGGAGTGGTTGATAAGCAAACTGGGATTCTTCCTGTTTGTAGTGTTAAGCACTGACCCACGTTCATTTGTAAGGCGCGGTGTATGAGGGGTTTTGAATTGCCAAAATAATGCCAAACTAGCTCCACGCTTTCTTAAAATGCAAACCTATTTAACCTTTGGTTGTACTTCAGTGTTGATGCTATTCTGATTTATTTTTTTAATTGTTTAAATTATCATTTATAAATGTATTTATTTTTATAACACATAGACATGAATCACCAACCACATAATAGACCGTTTCGTCCCCCTCCCCTTTTTTAATTGGATCTTTTGCTGTTAGCACAGTATCTGAGATCCTTCCTTACTTCTCACTGTGTGCAGGTGGACCTGATGTGGAGTGAAGCCTTGTTCCTGTTCGAGTATGTCAAGCCCAAGACTCTGCCGGAGTTTGACAGCTACAAGGCGAGCACGGTGTCTGCAGACCTGGCCAACCTGCTGAGGAAGATCTCCTTCATCGTCCCTCGCAGCGAGACCCCCAAACTCTCAATGGAGGAGGTGTCTGCCTTCATCGAGGGGACCTCCGACAAGGTAAACCACAGCAGGCCAGAAGAGACTATATGAGCAAAATCATATGGTCTGCAAATGTATCACTTGAATTGTTCTTTCTGGTGGTGGCTTTCTACAAACGTTGCCATTCCAGTATCATGCAGGAGAAGAAGACTGTCTCGATTGGATAGTATCAGAAATAAGAGTCAGGGAAAACTGCAGTTCATGCACACTTTTATTACACAAGCAACAAAACACACAGACAAATAAACAGGCACAAGGGCCAAAACAAGAGGTTAAACAAAACAATTCTGCTGTCAGGTTGGGAATTCTCCTTCACTGACCAAGTTCTCCAAAAACACAGTACATACACTTGCATAAACAACACCTACTCCCTCTCCCAGACAAAGGATTTCTCCTTTCTTATATACACGTGGCCACTCCCCAATTAGCACTCAATTACCTAATTGGGGAATGGCCACACCTGTGATTGCTGACAGGGATAGATTTAACCCCATCCCTGCCAACCTTACATTCCCACACACACACTATTTACATGAAGGGCTTTCGCCCTGCCGCATGTACATCATCTCATATGAGCTGAGTGAGTAGCAGAGCCTTATCCAGGGCGACTTACAATTGTAAGCAAATACATTTCAAGTGTTACAGTACAGGTAATACAATAAGAGCAAGATAAATACAATGACAAGTTCAAGCAAGTACAAGTGTGACAAAATACAATTCAATACAGCAGAGTTGAGAGCAACTGTTCAGCAACAATTATGAGAACTTCCCTAGGAATTCCTCCCTGAGCACAGTGGTTACATTGGCCAGCATGCCCATCAACAGTCTCCTTTTGCAGTTGTGTGCAACATATTGTACCTTTCTACTCAATCAATCATCTGGGAGCTACAGATTGTGAGCTTGTGTAGCAGGTCACGCTATCTTCTTCAGCAGTCAATTTAGACTAGTAGACTGGTTAGTTTTCTTCACATGTATACAGCAGCCAAGAGACACCAGATAGTTTGGTTAGTAACATATTAACTGTCCTTTATAAATGCAAAATTAGCTTTTTTTTTTACCAGTTGGATAGGTAAAAACAGACGCATCATCTTGATGAAATCTTCCTGTCCACATTTGTCTGTGCATATGTATTTTCATAGTATCTGTCTGTGCCTACACTTCTTGTGTGTAGCTGGCAGTCTGTAGGTAAAAACAATTATTAAAGCAAAACCAGCAACACTGATGTTTGAAATGGCAGACCCCGATTTATGGAATAATAGAACAAACAGTGCCTAGCATAGTGGAGTCATCATTCACATTGTGACCACACTCTCAGACATATGTTGTCAAAGCTTGTGTTAAGTAGTTCTCTGGAACCAAAAAGACCAATTTCATTTTCTGCGTTCAGTAATATTACTTTAATAATGTAACACGCAGGTAATAGGCAGAACAGAATAATCATGTAATATGAAATGCAGAAGAAAAAGGCGAGTGCATATATTTAAATGCTCTTAGTGATGAAAATCCTACAGAGAAGGGCTTTAACTGACCTTGCTGTAGAAGATGAGCAGGAAAGGGTTCCAGACTCTGGAAGCTGGAAATGTTCTTGTTGATGATTTTTGTCTCTGTTGGAAATGGATTGTGCCAAGCACTCATTGATATCGCCCTGTTTACATGGGGGCTGTTCCAAAGACAACAGAGTGGCGACACTGGAATAAAACAGTTGGATTTTTTCCCTGCTTTTCTCTTGGCAGTTGCATTTTATTTAGCTGTTAAGACAGTTGGCTGAGTCATTTAAAGCACAAACAGCATTTGTGGTTAGAGCAGGAAAATTGGAACATTCATTCCTGCTACCATTTCTGACCTAAATTTGTCTCTTCCAAGCTGCTAACCTGTTTGTATTTCTGCAATACTGTATTTTATGATTCAAGTTTGCTTCATGGGTACCATATTTTCATTCTTGTCCAGGTGCCAGGTCTCCCCGAAGGAGCTAGTCCAGCGCCCCCTCTGGTGTGTGAGCTGTATTACCTCCTGGCTGATTATCACTTCAAAAACAAGGAGCAGTCGAAAGCCATTAAATTCTACATGCATGACATCTGCATATCTCCAGACAGGTCAGTACTGGAGAATTCTGCAGCTGTGGCGGAGGATGTGTTTCATTGCTGATTTTATGTGCAGGGTTGGAGTCGATTTTCTGTTTTTCAATTCCAATTCCTTTTTAAAATCAAATTTTCCTTCGAAGGAATTGGAATTGATATTTTAGAGACATAATAATTGCTGGGATTACTCAGCTGCTTTTCATTTGAAACCGATTTGAATTGACAGCGATTTCAATTTAAGTAATGTGTTGCCATTGTGAGAAGCTTGTTTTAACGGAATACTGCGAATTGCAATTTTGATCAGTGATGTGTTGGAATTGATTTAAAAGGGAATGAGAGTTGGAATTGGTTTTAAAAAGGAATTAGATCTGACCCCAGCTCTGTTTGTGTGTTGGTTACGGTGCAGGTTTGATTCGTGGGCCGGTATGGCGCTGGCCAGAGCCAGCCGCATTCAGGACAAGCTGAACTCTAACGAGCTGAAGAGCGACGGGCCGATCTGGAAGCACTCCCTGTCGGTTCTGAACTGCTTCAAGCGGGCCGTGGAGGTGGACTTCTCCAACCTGTCCCTGTGGATCGAGTATGGCACAATATCCTACGCTCTGCATTCCTTTGCCTCGCGGCTGGTCAAGCAGTACAGGAGTGACCTGCCTGCGGAATTCATCAAGCAGGTAGAGATGACCTAGCGAGTCATTGAGCATAGGGATGTGACCAAGGGCCATGGGGAAAAAAAGGACAAAAATTAAAATAATTATGCACCAATTAAAAAGCTAACGTGAAATCTGTCAATGTTGTGGTTTAGTTTGAGTTTGGGGCCCCCTGCATTATTGTCCTCAGGCGAGCAATTGGATTGTAAACATTCACACATTTTTGTTTTTCTTTTCAAATCATATCTTAGGGTGCAAAAAATGTAAAAAAAATTTAAAAAATCAGACAGACTGAGCTCTTCAGAAGACTGCACTAATTGGAGCCTGAGCTGTCTACCGATGCTGCTGTGTGACAGTGATGTGTGTACGCTGTCTCTTTGTCATGCTGATTGCTCTTGTAGAGGGTCCCCGGGGGTCTGTGCTGGTGTTCCCGGGGGTGTTCCTCTGATGAAGCCCTGTGTGTTGCAGATGGAGGAGCGCAGGGACAGCATGCTGGAGACAGCCTCGCGCTGCTTCCAGGCAGCCTCTCGATGCGAAGGGGACGGGGACGAGGAGGAGTGGCTGATCCACTACATGCTGGGGAAGATTGCAGAGAAACGCAAGCAGCCCCCAAAAGACTATCTGCTGCTCTATAAACAGGTCTGGATCGGGGTGCTTGCATTCTAACTACTTCAAAAGTGTCATTGAAGACTGCCACTCACAGTAAAACCTGCTGCAAAGTGTTACGCAGTTGAGGTTAGAATAACCAAGACACACAACTAGCTTGCATTGCCCATCTTGGCTGATGGCCCTTGAGCTCCCTGGGGTTAAGGAAGAAAGTTGGCTAGGGAGGGTTACGATTTTAGGAGTAATCCCAAATTATTATTATTATTATTATTATTATTATTTATTTATTTATTTATTTATTTATTTATTTATTTATTTTTAAATCAAGTAAATGACAAAAGTCTCCTCATCTCTCATAAGATAATTACCAGTATGAAAGCCTGGAGGCGGGGTGTCGTGTAGCTTTGACCTTGAGGACTAGCCTTGAAGTCAACACGGAAGGAGTTGCCGTTACTCTGTGTGTTATTGCTGGAGCTGTGACCAAGAAGACTCAAAACCAGTTTTTTCAGTTGTTTACTGTAAATTCCCTCCCCCTTTCTTCTGTCTTCTTCAGGCGGCTCATTACTTGCATGAGGAGGCTGCCCGATACCCACGAAAGATTCACTACCATAACCCACCTGGTCTAGCCATGGAAGCTCTGGAGGTACAGTTTTATTGTATTGTACGCTGTGACTAGGAAAAGAAGAGTTTATTCCAAAACTATAAAAAAGTATAATCGATGTTTTGTTCCGCCTGTCGTGCCCTATATGTGGTCTCTGTGTCTTGCACAGACCACGTCCTCAACACTAGGATAGCCTGTGTCCCCGGCAATGCTTTTTAACTGTGTTCACCTGTTTAGCTGCACTTCCGGCTCAGTGCGTCCATCCTGAAGTTGCTGGAGGCAGGGGAGGGGGAGCAGGCACAGGACCGGGAGATGATGTTTAACATCCTGAAGGAAGCAGCCGAGGGGGCTTTCGCCCGGGGTGAGGAGAAGAACACTCCCAAAGCCAGTGAGAAGTGAGTAGTGGAGGCTCCCGGTCAGGCCTGCATTCACTTCTGTGTTTTCTTGTACAATGGATGGAACACCTAACCACAAGAGAAAAGGTTGGGGAAAAATATTACTAGTGAATTTAGTAGGAGTTCCCCAGTCCTGAATTCTTTCACAAATACAAAGCCAGTTTTATGAGGCTTATTTTTTCCATGTAGTTATTGACATTACAGCTGGAATGAAACTTGGTAGGCTGTTCCAGATGACCAGTCCATGACTACAGTGTATAATCAGTGCTCCTCTTAAAAACATAAACTTTCAAGAAGACGTCCTAATTCGTTGACTCACGAAGGGATTTGAAAAATTCTCTTCCTTCTATTGTAGGCAAGCATTTCATTTCTGTTTTATTCCACAAATGTAATTAATGTACTGTGATGGATATTTTCTTGAACCATGGGATGTCCTTAAATGAAAGGATTGGCAACAATGGTATCCCTTTTGGAAATACTTTATGATGACTGTAATAAAGTGAAGTAAATATAATTTGTGCTGCGTATTGTGTTACATGCACAACGCTTGCTTCCTCGGAAGTCTGTTTGGGGCACGGGTAATGTAATCCTTTTGGTCGTGCAGGAAGGGGGCTGATTAGTGCATTGCTGGCATTGGGGCTGAGCAGATAAAAAGCAGTTTAACTCGGATAAGATCACACCCGAGTCCGGCTTGTTCTGCTGCATGGGCAGTGATAGTTCTTTGCTGATTGTGAAGTCTGTTTCCTGGGTGGTCATGAACCTCCACTTTTCACAGGAAGGTTAGGGTTATTATCCACCGCTGGGATATGGACTCTGTGCTAGTTACTAGAGTATCAGAATCTGTTTGTATATGGAGATACCCTTTGCCTCTGTTTTTCTGAATGTCATGCTTTCATTTTTACACCGGCATACCCTGGATTTAGGTCATGGTTCTCCCTGTTTTTATGATTGACAGTTCTATTTTTCTATCATTTTTTAAATATATTATCCACAGTGGGGGTGCAAATCCCAGACAATAGGGGATGTAGTGGAGGCACACGTCAGTATATTTGTCATCCTTACATTGTGAATTCTGTCTATGTTCTTTGCAGTGCTGTGTGTGTGTGTGTGTGTGTGTGCGCCTTGTCCAGGAATATCTCTGTTCTTGATCCTCCTTGTTTTCATCACTCTCCAGGGAGAAGTCCTTTTCAGTGAATGATGACGACTCGCACTCCTCAACAGGAACGGCACAGGGTCCCGGGACATACCTCCCGTCCACCGGTCCAGGTCTGACATCACCACCTTACACAGCCACTCCGGTGGACCACGATTACGTGAAACGTAAAACCCTTCGTCAGCAGCAGCAGAAGCAGGAGCAGGCCCTGGCTGATGGTACAGTCCCTGTTCTAGATACTGCCACTCCAGGGAGGTGCTTTTAAATCACGGGGCGGGGACTACTGTAATAATCACTACACTGGGTAGAAATTGAATGATGCCCCCGCCTGTACGGGGTGATAGGGAAGTGGTAAGATGGGCAATATGGCTGCAGGTCAACCTCTTGATTTAATACTACCGTTCTTCCTCTCGTTCAAAGTGAGATTACCCTTGTTTTAACCTAGACTTCACTAGGCTGACTGTCAGGAAATTTACCGTCTGTAACTAAGTACTTTTTTTTTTTATTTAGCATCTATGACTTTTGCAGTAGGATATTGACATCCAGCAAAGTTTGTTTTGTTTTTACTCTTTCAACACTGCAGACTTGCAAAGAGGTCTGGAGAAAAATAACTCCATTCAACACAGCAAACAAGGTAAACTGGTACCAGTCTTGGGTATGGCACTAAATCATTTTCACTGATTTTCCATTTAAGTGACTAAAACTTTATTTTTGTTAGCTATAGTGGGTTTGTCTTCTTGAAAAGTTGTTTATTGCTGAAAGACTTACGAACAATGACTATAGCAAAGGATTACAAATGAAAGAAAAGCATTGATCACTTTTTTAGTGTCAGTTAAACAGGACTGCCCTTTGCCAGCTGAGAGCAGGTTTTCCGTCTGTACCATGAAGCCCATCCTGTAAGACTCAATCTCATCTTGTTCCAATATCGAACTGGGGCTGCCTGCCAAATTCATTTCCCTCTTTTGCCAGCATGTTTGTTGCGGCAGTCCGAGGTTTAAAACCCTCCTCGCATTCTCCCATTAGACACTTATTACTTAGCTTTTTTTCTAAAAGCAAGTTGGAGTGAATGGTATATAACAGCATGCTGCAGTCCTCACTGGGGCTGACACAGTCCCAATTCAGACCGGTTTCATCTCAGACTGCTGCAGATGGAAAGCAAAACGAGACCTCCTCATGGTTACACGACAAACGAACAAGGCATTGTTGAGAATGTGTTTCTTTCTTTATTTATTAAGGCTTTTCTTTTGCTTGTCTCCCATCCCTCTGAGCTTTGTTTTTCCTTCCGCTTCTGATCCACCTGTTAGTGTTTCCTACTGTAGCATGTACACTTTCACTGTGTCCGGTCTCCCATTGACTTAAGATTTCATAAGAAGATACAGTCTCTGGGGTGTTGCATGGGTCCCCTTTTAAAATCAATACTGCAGAGGATCTCATGAAGTAAAGAACATTCTACTTTTTAAATTAAGGAAGATACTGAACAACACAGAAAACCTAAGAAGAATCAGTGAATCGTGAGACAACAGTGAAGAGAACAATATGTGGGATCTATCTAACAGAGAAACCCAAAGTGTAACAGTGATACAGTGTTGTTTATAGCCTTCTATAAACATCTTGAGGGTTAAAGGTGAGAATCTGACTGAGGACACTGAGGACTTTGCATCAACACTGGGTAATAGCAATGGGAAAGACTTAACATATATTGTGTTGTCTTTTATATTTGATAAACTGTATGCAATATACCTATTGGAAGCATAATCAATTTCATATAAAATAGGTTCTCCAGTAACACAATACATTTAGATAGTTGTATAATTTCAAACAAACACAGAAATCTGTACATTTTATAGTGAGGCATTTGGAAGGTTGTTTTTGTTTGGTGGGATTCTGCTTGTATTTATAGCATGAGTGTGAGGGATTAATGTATGATGCACTGTGAGCGAGTAGAACAGACGGGACTCCGCGGGGGTGAGAATGTCCAAATACTGAGCTCGGACGTGAATCGCCAAATTTAAAGGCAGTTTCAAACAGTGGGTGTGTTTATAGGGGGGGTGTGTGTGGAAAAAAAAAAAAAAAAGAAACGAAACATCTCAAAAAGATGGTAACTATTGAAAAACCTATCTTGTGGTGACTTCTCTACTTAGACAAAATTGTTCAAGTCTTTTCCCCTCTTTTTTTTTTTTTGGTCCTGTGGGGAGGCATGGATTCATAAATGACTGTGATGGGAGTCAACAGAATGGTGCAATACAAGTGTGTGTGTGTCTGATTGCACTAGTATTTTTGATTGATTTATTTTTAATCTGAAGTTTATTGTCTGTTTCCATTGAGATTATCTGACGACCTTTCAGAATGTTTGTTTTTTAATTAGTTGTTCCTCTTGGAGGAGGGTTGATAGTGTGGTACTGATGATGCCTATCAGTGTAGTGTAGTTAAAAAGCAAATGCGGGTCTGTACACATTAAGATGCAATAAGGAATGTTTTATTTGGGGACGGCTCTCATTACATTGAGCCAGTCTATCTAACTGTATTGGATTCACAGGTTCAGTGCTGCCCTAGCGTGCTGTCCTGTGAAGGGATCTCGCCCTCTCCCTCTCCAGTGCTGAAGTTCACTACTGTGAGGGGTTATTTATGTGCCCACCGCCTGTGTTTGTTGTAGGCAGCTGTGTGTCTCTGAATGTACAGTACTGTGCAAAAGTTTTAGGCAGGTGTGAAAAAATGCTGTAAAGTAAGAATGCTTTCAAAAATAGACATGTTAATCGATTATATTTATCAATTAACTAAATGCAAAGTGAGTGAACAGAAGAAAAATCTAAATCAAATCCATATTTGGTGTGACAACCCTTTGCCTTCAAAACAGCATCAATTCTTCTAGGTACACTTGCACAAAGTCAGGGATTTTGTAGGCATATAGTCAGGTGTATGATTAAACAATTATACCAAACAGGTGCTAATGATCATCAATTCAATATGTAGGTTGAAACACAATCATTAACTGAAACAGAAACAGCTGTGTAGGAGGAATAAAACTGGGTGAGGAACAGCCAAACTCAGCTAACAAGGTGAGGTTGCTGAAGACAGTTTACTGTCAAAAGTCATACACCATGGCAAGACTGAGCACAGCAACAAGACACAAGGTGGTTATACTGCATCAGCAAGGTCTCTCCCAGGCAGAAATTTCAAGGCAGACAGGGTTTCCAGATGTGCTGTCCAAGCTCTTTTGAAGAAGCACAAAGAAACGGGCAACGCTTGAGGACCGAGACGCAGTGGTCGGCCAAGGAAACTTACTGCAGCAGATGAAAGACACATCATGCTTACTTCCCTTCGCAATCGGAAGATGTCCAGCAGTGCCATCAGCTCAGAACTGCAGAAAACAGAGGGACCCTGGCACACCCATCTACTGTCCGGAGAAGTCTGGTCAGAAGTGGCCTTCATGGAAGACTTGCGGCCAAAAAGCCATACCTCCGACGTGGAAACAAGGCCAAGCGACTCAACTATGCACGAAAACACAGGAACTGGGGTGCAGAAAAATGGCAGCAGGTGCTCTGGACTGATGAGTCAAAATTTGAAATATTTGGCTGTAGCAGAAGGCAGTTTGTTCGCCAAGGGATGGAGAGCGCACATGAATGAGTGTCTGCAGGCAACAGTGAAGCATGGTGGAGGTTCCTTGCAAGTTTGGGGCTGCATTTCTGCAAATGGAGTTGGGGATTTGGTCAGAATTAATGGTCTCCTCAATGCTGAGAAGTACAGGCAGATACTTATCCATCATGCAATACCATCAGGGAGGCATCTGATTGGCCCCAAATTTATTCTGCAGCATGACAACGACCCCAAACATACAGCTTAAAGTCATTAAGAACTATCTTCAGCGTAAAGAAGAACAAGGAGTCCTGGAAGTGATGGTATGGCCCCCACAGAGCCCTGATCTCAACATCATCGAAGTCTGTTTGGGATTACATGAAGAGAGAGAAGCAACTGAGGCTGCCTAAATCCACAGAAGCAACTGTGCATAGTTCTCCAAGTAGTTTGGGTCAACCTACCTGCCGAAGTTCCTTCAAAAACTGGGTGCAAGTGTACCTAGAAGAATTGATGCTTGATGCTGTTTTGAAGGCAAAGGGTGGTCACACCAAATATGGATTTGATTTAGATTTTTCTTCTGTTCACTCACTTTGCATTTAGTTAATTGATAAATATAATCTATTAACATGTCTATTTTTGAAAGCATTCTTACTTTACAGCATTTTTTCACACCTGCCTAAAACTTTTGCACAGTACTGTACGTGTTTATATTTGGCAGCTACAGCAATCCCTTGGCCAGCACTTGCCAGTGAGCTACCTGTCATCATTCACTTCACCTTGATTTAATTAGGCTAGGCTGACAGCTAGACAGCTTGTCGGTTCCCTTTGACAAGATTATTATACATCTGTGATACAGGGGAGTAGGGGGAAAAAGCCCAATCTTTACTTTATACAGTATAATAAACTCCTGCACAGAAGAATAACATGTCCTAATAAAATCTGCAGCAGATGACAGCCTGTTATCCCGTGAGGGGTGGCTATTCTAGATGATGGGCAAGTCGCACAGATTTGTAACGTGCTTGTTGATTTATTTATTTATTTTATTTTTACTTTAATTGTCCCAAGGACTAAGCTAGTCAGGGAGAGATGAATGCACCAGTAATATTGCACAGTACTAAACAACTTGGTGTAGGTGAACTTAAGGAGAGTCCCTAAATGAAGCAACTGTGAGCAATACCTCACTACGCTAGTTTTGTAATTTAGTGCCTGATTTTTCCTTTCGGGAATATCTGCCAATTTCAGCTGGAGTAAATATATTAAAGGTTTTATGTGACCAAATATTCAGTTCATGTTTATCAAAAGAAGAGTGAAATCTAATGATGATAAATAAGAATGAAAAGATAGCAATCAGCAAATTCATTTAGAATCCAAGTCAAACGGCATAATGAGAGATTTTAGCTCATTTTGTTTTCTGATGCATTTTCTTTTATATTTTTTGCTTAGTGTCCCTTTTGCCCTCTTCTTTGTTCTGTACAGTTCTTTCATTGGAATATTAAAAGCAATGCTGCAGATCTCCCTCTTATTAAAGAATTAGACTTGTGCAATAATTCCGCATGACTCATTGAATTTTGCCTGTCCCTGCTGTCTGCGTTAAGTATGCAGCCACTTTACACTACTTTCAGATCTCGTTTTAAGACACAGGTCCAAATAATAGAGTACCCTTTGTAAAGAATTTTTTTTAAAAAGTGCTTGATTAGTGAAGTACAACTGCATCTTTTTAAAAGTTACTAAATAATGAAATCCTCACTCCGCATGCTGGTGCTGCGCTCTTGATGTTTTCTCTGGGCTAAACAGATCAGTAGTCCTTCGCTGGCCTGAAAATTATACCCACAGGGCCACTCTTAATTCAGCATTAGAACAAGGCTATTAGACTGCAGCCGCATGCATCCTGTAAATAATTTATTTACTTCCAGCAATATCAGTTATCATTATACAGATTTCAATGCCACCTGGGTTTGGGCGGTCAAAACTGGATAATATATTGCCTTAACAGGGATTATATTAGTGTTAACCCAGTAGTGTCCAATTGTAATTCATTCTAACAATGATGTAGCTAGACCCTAATCCTCAGAATTTTCCTCCTTAAATTAGGAAGTTCAACAGCAGTCACTGGAACAGTCAGATTAGAATGTTTTTACTTTTACATTTGGCGTATATCTTGTTATAAGAGACATCATGCTGCACAGTTTGAGCTGCCAGAACCTTATACAATACGAGACCCCACTCTACACATGATGTATTAACCCCTTTAGTAAAGCACATTAATTCTCCAAAGAACAGTGAGATACGGCTAATTAACACCCATATGTTAAGGTACTTGTTGTGGTGCTCCATCAGCTCATTGTAATCATACATTACATGAGAAGCTGTAGTTTACATGATTTTATACAAGAGAGTTATTTGATTACATTATCAGCCTCAGTATTGGTCCTCTTGTGTAATTAAGTGAAGTCCCTGCTCCAGTTGTGTAGGATTTTACTCGATTTATAGTTATTGCTTCGTATTGCCGACCTGTTGAGATTGCACATTTATGTTACTGTGAAGAGACTGGTGTTCAATTTTTATTTTATCATGATGGTCATTCCAGTGATTTCTCCGTTTTGGTATTCTAAGCAGATCCTTAAAGTGTACTAATAGGTAAACCAAAATACTGTCTTTTATTATATTCAAAAGGAGTGCATTGTATTCTCTGTTCCCACAAGAGCTGACCATACCTGGCCACAAGGATATAGTGTGGCACTCTCGCAGAAGCCACACTTGCAAGAGAGTTTGATCAGAATCTTGATCTCGTGGTCTGGTCTTTTCATGGACCTGGAGTTTACTAAATCCTGCTGTTACAAATACCTGACTTGTTCAGCTGTGGGAACCACTTGTCCAGTTTTGACGAAACTATGCACAGAGATTTTTATGAGTCGATATTCTACATGATGACCTATTGTTTTTATGGTTACTGACAACTGTAATGTTTTCCTTGGGACAGTGGTATGCCTTCTATTGGGCACTATTCTGTTATTGTAAAATTACCCTCGATCCATAATGAAGCGTTACCTGGGGTTTTGTTCCTACCTTGTACAGTCTGTCTGTATTGCAGCCATATTGCCTATATTCCTCTGAGCCTTTCCAGACTCCTACCTGCCTGCCTGCCTACCTGCCTGCCTGCTTATTCTCTGCCTGCTTGCTTCTGACACAACTTTTGCTTTTTCATTTTGTATGCATGCTGAACCCATGGGGTGAATGCTTGCTGAACACATACAATGTCCTACAACCCTCCTTGTGTTCTGTTATTTGTCTTTCTCCAATGATAAAGTTGGTCTTCAGAATCAAAGAACAGTGACAGCTTTAAAGATGGTTATGTTGTTTGTGCATCTAGGGAATACCACAAGGGGATAGTAGCAGTCACCCCACAGTTGAGCCGTTAGAAGTGCCCTCTGATGCCAGCCACAACAAATACTATAGTGGACCAGCCACAGCATCACAGAGTTATCTGGGTGAAACATTTTTATTAATAAAAAAGGGGTTCAATTAAAACACTATAAGCCTCCAGTCAATATTTGTGTATTAATGTGTTTTATTTAAATCACTAGTAAAAGCATATATGTTTTTAATTTTTCAAAATGACAATCACGGTGTATGTTCAGTACAGTCTATCTAGGCAGTGTTTATTGTGTAATTATCCAATAGGGCTGGTCAAACTCAGTCCTGTGGGCCAGATGTGGTCCTTTCAGCTTTCTGAATCTAGCCTTTGACCTGTGATCCTATGTAGAATCATCGTCATCATCTTCTTTATAGTGGCAGAATCATGCAGAGCCGTACCCCTACAGAGTTTGATTTATATAGATTGAAATTCAGCCACAGCATCTGTGTAATCTCTATTGTATGTAACTTTGTATTGATTGACCAGATCGATCATTCTATTACATGGATAAACATGAACAGCTAAAGCTCCGTTTTTTTTGTTTTTTTTTCATTCATCATTATTACAGTTGTGCCAGTTGTGAGCTCCAGCATATTCTCATTTTTGTAATTTCAACATCATTGAATAGGTATCAAAAGATGCCCTGGCCTTTTATTTTCCAACTGCAAAAGGTTTACTAAAAAACAAACATGTTGTTTCCTCAGCTACTACCAAGTAAAAATGTCTACAAAAGCATTCTATAGCTAAATACTAAGGGACTTCTGAGAGAGCTGTTCTGCTATAAATACCTTAAAATTGTACCTTGTAAACTGTTTTATAAGAAATTATATTTGTCAAAGATGACCCCACCCCCAAATACAAACAAACAGTTGTTTAGTCATAATCCAGCCCTGTATCATTTACAGCAGCCCCAGCGTTTGACCATGATTACTCCCTGCCCAGCATTTCAAAATGGCAGACATCAGTGAATGGTATTGGTATTATTTATTTATGTATTTACTTGTCTATCTGTCTACGTTATTTTACATAAATATGTTTCTTACTAGAGAGAGAGTGTTTATCCTTTAAAGTCAAGTAAGGATTTGCAGTAAGAACTGAAAATTCAAGTTGTTCTTTAAACACTGCGGCAGCATTCCTTTGCTTTGGCAAAAGTTTAAAAAAAAAACAAAAAAAAAACAACAAAAAAACAATTGTTGTAAGGAAATTCAGAACAGTGCTTACTTTAATAATTTAGGAAGGTTTTTTATTTATTTATTTTATTTCCCCTGTGTTCCCATTTGATGTGAATTTTAATTATTATTTTTTTTAATTTAGCAGTAGTCTGAAGAACAGTGTACTCTAGGACTAACTGGCGTTGCATTGCTGAGCTGAATGAACATTTTGCCACTGAAAAGGAATTCTACCTCAAGTTGTATGGATGGATGGGAGTTCTGGTTTACAGTGTCATAGATCACTCAAGGGCTTGTGTGGGTGATGCAGGGGTAGAAAAGGGTTCACTCACAGCTGACCATTCTCCTGCAACTCAACAGCCACCTTAAGTTTGGTGTAGTACTGTCCAGGTGCAATGTAACAGATGCAGACACCTGGAATACCTTATTCAGAGTTGTTTCTTCACCATAGGATACAAACGCAGAAGGCACAGTCAGTTCTCAGCGGGCCGTTGAGCATTTTGAGATAGGTCGCAGTGAACTTTGTTTATTGTGTACATATATTGTTTGCATACTTTAGCCAGCCTTGTACTACCCATTGTGGGTTGATTCATAGGCTGCCCTGAAGTCGTATGCATTGCTGTCATGTGACATTACCATTACACAGTAAGGGGTAAATCGTGGGTACACTTTGGTTGACTGGTGCTTATGATTCCTCCAGAGGAGATGGTTTTCTTGGTGGCGGTTTGCACTCTCCTTTTTTTTTTTCCAGGACTTTGTGTACTGTACTGTACCTTATTTTATTACATGGGAATTTTCTGCCACAATTTTCTTCTGTTGAATATCAAGCTTTACTGTGAGTTAGACATAACCAACAGGTCCCAAGCTTAGGTGTGACTAATTCAGCTCATTGTAGTCCTGAAGTGGTGCTGGTTCTGGGGGGTACAGGCCCATTCCCAGCACTGCCGTTCTGTAGTACTGTTTTCTCCAGTGGTCTATATCGTGTGTGTCTCTGTGTTTGTTCTGTCAGAGCGTAGTCAGGACAGTGTCGTGGTGATGCTCTCCGACTCCAACTCCACACAAGACCTCTTCACCGACCCCACTAGCTCCCAGGACAGCAGCCGCAAGGTGCACTCTGGGAAGGGTAGCGCCTCCTCGTCTGAGAACACCACCCCGTCCAAGGAGGGGCAAAGCAGGGCAGAGGAAGCGGGTAAGAGGCCGGGAGCTTTGATCCTCTATTCAGTGTCAAGGTGTAGCACATCCCACATTTAATATAACATTATTGTATTGGTGCTGCATGAAAAGTTGTGTCATGTGAAACTAAAACTAAAATGTTCAATATGTTTGTGGTGATAATAATTAGACAGTTGTAACACCTATAATAAAACCTATATCATATTGAAACTATTGCACAGTATTAAGTGAAAGATTAGAAGAAGAGAATGTGAAACGCCTGTAGGAACATTCAACAGTCATGTCTCAACGCCTGCAAGGTGAATAAATTGTTCTGGAAGTTCAGGTCACCATTCGGTTTTAAAGTTAGATCTGTTTTTACACAGGTGAACATGTAACATATTTAATGGCTTTTTAGTATTTTTTAAAGGGGGATTGGAAGAGAAAAGTGAAGACAGACCTACAGATCTCCTTCAGCAAAACACAGTTGATATAATGGACGTGTTGGACGCCCTCTCTCAAGAGTTGGGAGAAATGCCGACCCACAAACTCCCAGCTGAGCCGGCGCTGCCTGCTGTACCAGCCACCCCCACCAAGACCCCTACCCTGGCCAGCACGACCAGTGTGACCCTGGGCAGCGAGGCCAGGAAGAAGCTGGACCTGCCGGGCGACGTGACCGATGTGCCGCAGAGCCTGCCGGAGGAGCGGGGGGAGCAGCGGCGCCTCCTCACTGACATGTGCACCCGAGCCCTGTTCCTGTGCCTCAGCCGTTTCCCACAGCACTACAAGAGCCTGTACCGCCTGGCTTACCTCTACGCCAACCGCAAGACCTGCCAGGTACATAGAGTAGATAAGATCTGTGATACTCGCAAGGGAGACCTGTTATCTCCAAGTACAAAGGATGCACCCTCACGTTCAAGCTATTGTGATAAGTGTTTTTGTCATTCTTCGTTTTAAGGTCCTGTTTTTTCCAATAAAACAGTCTCTGACGTGCCCTCTTCCGCTCCGAGTTTGACAATCAAATCACTCATTCGACAACAGATTGCTATGCAGTCCATAGACTCTCTATGATAGCTTATCGCAACTGTACCATTTAAAAAAAAAAAAAAATTTAGAATCCCAATGAAAGAGAATGCCAGAGAAATTCCATAGATAATATAATAATCCATACAATATGGTAATCTTTGTTTAAAAATAAATTATACATTTCTGCTTATGCATAATCTGACATATGTTTTGAAGTGTATTTTGTAGTATTGCTTTTTGCAGATTTTGTTTATGATTTAAGTGTTAAAAGCTATGGATGCTGTAAAAGCAGTGCCGTGCACAGAGCAGCCAGAAGCACAGCTTGGTGGGGTTGTGTTATTGACGAGTGCGTGGGTGTCTGATCTGCCTCGTCATCCTGCTCTCTGTGTTTGCTACAGCCAACCCTGCATCTGAATGTTATATTGCACTCCAATACTGATGATTTTGGAGAACAAAACCCCTTAAGGCAGACAGACGTGCATCACTAAATCCAGTTCTGATTGTATGGCAACGTTAATGTGTGATTCTCGTAATTACATAGGATTACATTTTTCACCGTCTGTTATCCACGAGGTATGCCAGGCATAACACTTATTCATACACTTGGCATCATGAACTCTTTAGGTTAGTGTTACGGATGTAAAATGATAGGAATCTATGCAACGATTTTAAAATGTAAGCTTCATTAAAACTACAAAAGATTCTTTTTTTTTTTTTTTTAATGGTGCATTTCTATTCTCTGTGTTCCAGGAATGAAAACCCCATCTTATTATTGTCCTCGATTGTAATGTTTGAGGCTGATGTATAATTTATATGGATAAATTGTCATCATGTCTATACTGCAAAGGTGGGGGAGAGAAACATTTTAGAATTGTAAAAACTGAGAAGTCTTTTTAGCTGCATTTTAGCACGCAGAGTACCTGGGAGCTTCAATCAAATCGGTATGTGTTTAAATAGATGCTATTACATCAAGCCCCTAAAGGACCATATTTCTGTTTTCCCATCAAATCCAAATCTAGATGGATTGTGCTATATGTGGAGCGGTAAAGCATCCATTCAGTTTTTAGGGATCAATATATCTGCTGTCCCATTATTAGTTGGAGGGTTTTCAATGTTGAACAGACTATACCAAGAGGTTTCAATCCACGCTGCATTTTAATATGCTGAACATATCAAATGTGTACCTTGTTAAACTGAAGCAGTGCAGCAGTGTCCTTATTAAGACGTGTGAAGTTGAGAATTTAGTCTTGTGTAACTGAGACGTCTGTTATGAACCAGGGAATGAAACTGCTCCTGTATAGTCTATGCTGATAAACAGTGTTTACATGTCACTGAGAATGTTGGCTCTGCATTCGATTTGCATGGGAATCTTGTGTGTAATTAGTTAAAACACTGGCAAACAGCTGGCTTCTGTCACAGTCTCATCTGTGCTTTACTTCTCGTTCCAATTAAAAGGATCTCGGCTTTGCTGCCTGTCAATTACATGTCTAAAGTGCTAGTTCACAAAAAAAAAGTGTGTTTTAATGCGTTCGACTTCTTTTCCTTGTAGCACAGGTGTTGCATACCAGGGTATGTATTTATAGTTGTAGTGAAACCAAGCGTACAAAACATTTGAGGTTATTTCACAATGCTCATATATATAGGATTTGACAACCTCACCCAGACACATGTTTTGAAATAAATTATTTGTATTCTGAAACCGTTTAATCAGCATAGCGGTTAACTAAACACACACACACACTAAACCTCTTGCATATAAAATGCATTTGCTTCCATTTATGCAAAACTTGATATAGTATGCAAATAAATAATCCTTTGAAACTGAAGCAATTGGGGCATTTTCATGTGGTTTGCATGTTGTGTGTGTCAGGCTAAAGAACCTCAAAGCTGCACTCGTATAAATAGGTCTCTCTTACTGGAAATGTAAAGCATGCAATTACCCCATCGAACAAAAGTGTGCTGAAGCCATGTATTGTAACCCTTGTCATTGTGTGCTGAAGCCATGTATTGTAACCCTTGTCATTGTGTCGCATTGTGATACATATTGTGTCATGTACACACAAGTGACAATATGGTCAAAACAGTATTCAGCTTTTCTCAGTGTGTGTGATTATCTCAAATCTATTCATAGTTGTTTCACAGGGTGTGATTTTAATTATGAGCTGATAACATGTTCTACAAAATACAGTTACTGTACAAAGCCATGAAAGACAGAAAGGGGGTTTCATAGCTATTATGAAACAATTTCATAAATCCTACCTGTCCTGCATCTCTGTTCTCTATCTAAAATGTGCAGTTTTGAAAGAAGCACTTTTTTTTGTGTTTTAAGTTTAAAATGTATATATTAAAGAGATCAGTATGCGTGCCTTACATTCTGGTAGTCTGTTTACCCTTGTACTTCCTAGGTCACTGCAGTAGTATAAAGTGCATTGGGGTCAACTCGCAAAACAATAAACAGCAATAAACTTTTGAACTTCTTCTAAAATACCGGTTCTACAGCCTTTCTGCTCTGAGGTTGCATTTAGAAAGAATGCAGTTCACTCAACTACTGCCAAGCCTGAAGCAAGATTCCTTTGCACGAAACAACTGTTACAGAGCAACTGGCTGCCTTTTTTCCTTCTTCTTTTTTTTCTCTTTGTTTAGTGGTGACAAAGTTCTGCTGATCCAATCAGCATCTCCTATACAGCAGTTTCATTTCACCGCTGCTGTACAACTGGATTAGCTATAGGTAGAATCCATTGAGTTCACAGCCTTCACAATTGGCATTCCACAGTGAATTTAGCTGGCAAAAAAAAGACACACTTCTTCATCCATCAGACAGGTATTTGAGATGCTGTCATCAGTACTGGACTTGCTGGTTGAGTTCTTAAAGTTGTGGGTTGATTTAGTTGGAGACAGCTTTAGGTAGCAATTTAACTATAACAAGTACACTAGCAACATCTTTGAAAATGCCTATAATGAAAACTTAAATATGTGATGATAAAAAGGTTTTACAAAGCACACCGTCACCTGTTTTTTATACCTTCTTCAAGCACTCTGCCGTGTATCTGGTTGAGGAAACGGGCTGTTTTGTATTTAGAAAAATCAGTAGATTCCTTAACCTCTCAAACAGAGCTACTACGTCCACTCTCCGTCGCCCCCAAGTCATCTTAATTGAGATCCCGAAACCTACGTTATCGCAACAAGTTTGTTATCTGTTCCTTCCAGGTGCGCATCTTGTACCCTGAAGGTTATAATACTGACACACAATGAAATATGAGGAAGCTCGTATCAATGCTAGGGGTAACAGGATGGTAGTGTTTATTCTTCACAGCTGGCAGCTTGGCTTTGTTTGATCAATAATATTTTTCCAGGTGGGTTCTGCTTTTAATATTTAAAAATAAAATATCCAGATGGGGGATAATTTAAAAAAACAAAAAACAAAAAAAAAACCCATCTGGTTAGTCTTAGTTCTGGCTATGGCAACCAAATCTAAACTTGGCAACAGAGCCTAAACAAGTGTGTCTGGCTGTGTGTGATTGTTCAGGGGTGTTTAAAGAGAAGGCCATCGGCACGCAACAATACATGAAGTGAGGAAACGCTGGCACTGCCTCTTAAGTGTTGCTGGAATTCCCTTTTTAAACAAACCTAATCTGACATGTCCATCAAAACTGCCAGAGAGGCAACACTCGGAAGTCAATGAGGGGCCACAATGTGGCTTTGCAAACTGCGTATGGCATGGCTGTTTTATAGAACTCCATTATTTATAACAGAGCAATAGCAGGTAAACCGTTCTATCCAAGGTAATGCCAGCCTTCTGGTAAAGTGATTCACATGGATTTGGAAGTTGACTTAAAGGCACACTTAAGACATGGTCCTTTATTAAAATACAGCTTGCGTGTTGTGATGAAATGTGGTCTGTGATGAAAAGCAACTGTACAGAAGTTGCCCCAAGGGAAACTATCAAATATTTAAATTATACGGAAAAATAAACAAATACAAGAAATGTGTGTGTATTTTATATATATATATATATATATATATATATATATATATATATATATATATATATATATATATATAATATATAATATATATATATAATATATATAAATTAGTTTAGTTAGTAGTTATCTTTGACAGTACTTGAGTGGTCTGCAGTTGTGAGTGGAGTTCTCTCCTAGTCCTGTATTAAAGTCTTTACAAACTGGATCAAATAAGTTGACCATCAGTTTACTTCTACTTAATGTTTACACAAAATTCTTTAGAGCTCACCCACTAAATGAATACAGTGTGTTATTGATTTGCTTTATTGTGACTTGGAACAGTTTGTTTTAGTACATTCTGTATTGCATACCAAGTGGGGAACACTATTAGCAGTGCTGAGTTTAATTACTCTGTTTCTGAATGTTTGTTTCACTTTTATGATTGTGTTTTTGGTTGGTCCCGTAGATTGTGCTTTTGTGAATCTGGCAGAATCACAAAGTGTAAATCAGGGCTCTCCAACCCTGGTCCTGGAGAGCTTCAATCCTGCAGGTTTTATAGATGCCTTTACATCATCAATGGCTAAAGATCTGGAACACCTGTTAATCTTGACTAATTAAGGCAAACATTAGTGCAATTAATTTAGAGCTCAGATTAAAGGAAAACCAGAAAACCATGTAGCTCTCCAGGACTAGGGTTGGAATCCCCTGGTGTAAACAGTAACTTTTAGCTAATGCACTCAGTGGACATATATATGTAAACACAAAAGCACTCCTTTTAAACTATTTTTTGTACTCCTACCATGGGAGATAAAGTGGCACACATTTCTTATTAGATAATCGATTGTTCTCAGATAAGTCTCTTTTAAATTGTGGTACCGTTTCCTTAAAAGTTGCAGCCTGCACCCATGCACATGTTGTGTTTTTTTCTTACCAGTACTTCTCAGTTTCTATCCCTCCTGACATCACTGTGGTGTTGGGGCTGTTGTACACCTGCAGTGTTTTTTGAACCAGGCAATTTTCACTCCCATGGATTGTCTCTGCACAGTAGACGCTGCTAACAGCGTGGTTCACAAATCCTCAGGTTAACAAGAAGCTTGCAGTGTATGCAGCAGTCAAAGATGCTGGGTTCCATTTTGAAACTATGTGTTTGTTTACAGACAGAAAGCACATTCTAGAACAAACAAGAAATTCCAGTGGCTTACAGTACCTGCACTTTGATAGCATGGATAAGTACATGAGCCTACCAGCAAATACCCATCTCAAACGGGGATTATAATAATCTTGCTGAAACGACTTGCACACTGTGCAGACTGTGCTACATGCAGCTTGCTTACTGTCTGATTTTCCTTTTTTTGTGAATGAATCTATAAATTTGTGGCATAACACAGTACATGGTGTTTAGTGCCCCCTTGGACAGCCAGGGTCATACCGATTTAACATTTTTCTAGAGGCAGCTTTAATTCAGAAGTAGAAGACCATGCTTTTTTTATTTTTTATAATTATTCTGTAGTTATATTTGAATAAATGCAAGATAGATTCCAAAACAAAGTTACTCAATGCTAGATCTCTTATCACTTGGTGTTTGTGTGTGTGTGTGAGGGTGTGTTTTAGCCCTACTTCATTCAAGTTTCTGCTGCAGTAGTTTGGAAGGAAAATGGACAGTTTGCCAAAATGTATTCCAAACACAATGAAATGTATCATTATTCACTTACATTATGGCTCTGTTGTATTATCTATGCTACACGCTACTCAATCATTCAAGTAATTTACACGTTTGTCACTATGTAACTGTAGCTTTAACAACATCTTTTCTTTTTCATTTTTTGTTCTAGGCGAAGCGCTATCCACCACCCCCATGGGTCTCTCTCCGCACACGCTCCCTGATTTTATATTTTGTGTTTCCACAGAACCTGCAGTGGGCCCGAGACGTGTTGCTAGGAAGCAGTGTTCCATGGCAACAGCTGAAGCACATGCCAGCGCAAGGACTTTTCTGTGAGAGAAATAAGACTAATTTGTTCAATGTAAGTGACATTATTACATATATATGAGTATAATACTAAACAATTTTGTTTACCTGGTCCACATTGTTTGTATAATGGAAAACCGCTGATGGGAATCAGTGACTAGCGATTTTGATACTGCACAGTACTCCCCTCTGTTTTGAAGTCTGTCAGTTTTTGGAATTGGAGTGAAAAGAACCATTAACCTGCTTGCTCCTTCATAACACAAGCCCCCCTTCCCTCCTCCCCTCTCCCTTTTGGATACCCTGTTTACACATGCTTGCAGGTCTCAAGTGTAGGCCTGTCAGATGTCATTACTGGAACCTGATTGTTCATTATTCAGAAATGACCCCAGTCAGGCAGGCTTATCTTTAGCAGTAGAGTTCCTGGTTTTTAGTTACAAGGTAGGGACCTGTTTTAATTTCTGGCGCTTGTTTAACACTTTTTCATACTGTACACAAGTGTATATTTACCATCAGCTACAACTGCAATATAGACTTTGCACCCCTTTTAAAGTAAGCAACATAGGGTTGAGACTGACTGTCAGGTCCTCACTGGGTTCATGTAATAGACATTGGAGGTCTTGGTTAAAATGCGTTTTGGGTCACAAATGAAGTATTGAGCTGTACAGTACAATGTCGCTTATCCAATCCCTTATGGACTGGGGTATAGGTGGATATGTGAAAGTCAGATTTGTGAACATCTATGGAAAAAGCATTTACACATCCATAAATAGGTTAGAGAACAAAAACAACACACAAACTGCTTGTTTACTATGCTATGCGGTTTACTATAAGCAATCTCCATGCAAAGCGTTTAAAAATGTACAGTAACCTGCAACTGGTGACTGCTATCATAACTCTAGAAGTCTCTGCCTCCCTGTTTCTGCTTTCTTAATATCTCCGTCCTGGTACTTTGCGCTCTTTCTTGATATTGCCAACAGCCAATGATAAGCTCGGTTTAAATATTACTTTGGCTATTTTAAACAAACGGCCAGTAAGCATTGCGTTTATGAAGCTTACTTGCTTTGTTTAATTCACATGCATTTAAAAGCTACAACAACACGCTGCCAATATCTGCAACCGTGCACTCCATCATATAAATACACTGCACAAAAAAAGAGTAAAACGCAAAGCTTTCTCAACTGGTTTATTGAAACGTCACTGCTACACACAGCTGACTGACACACGCACACAGCCTGTCTCTCTTAAAGGGGAATGCACCTAAAGGCTGATTGCTGTAACTCTATCTTTCTGTTTCCATCACGGACGCTGCAGTAGCTACCAGTACCATTACTCTCGTAGCCTAATTTTAATATTTTATTTTTATTTATTTATTTATTTATTTATTTAGTGAAGCGGTTAATTGATCAGGGCAGTTGGTCGGATATGCGATGTTCCACTGTATTGGCAAAGCTTTGTGCCACTGTCAGTCATCCTAGCCTTACTAAAGCGAGGACTTTTGTTCCGTTTTAGTACTGAAATTCACGTAAAGACAAAAACAAAGCAGTGTGGAGTAGTAGTTAGGGCTCTGGACTCTTGACCGGAGGGTTGTGGGTTCAATCCCAGCTGGGGACACTGCTGCTGTACCCTTGAGCAAGGTACTTTACCTAGATTGCTCCAGTAAAACCCAACTTTTTAATGGATAACTGTATGTAAAAATAATGTAATTGTGTGTAAAAATAATGTGATATCTTGTAACAATTGTAAGTCGCCCTGGATAAGGGTGTCTGCTAAGAAATAAATAAATAAATAAATAAATAAATAATAATGCTAAACCTTTAAAGCCATAGGTGACAGCAGTTGCTATGATTATGGCTACTCTGTGTTCCCGAATTATTCCTGTGTTTTGACTAGTGCAGAACCTATATCTGCTTTTAGCCAGTCCGTAGCTTCTGAAGTGGGCGTGGGAGGAATCTGACTTGTAAATGAGAGGTGGTGTTTTGTCTGTGGAGAGATCAGAAGCTTGATTTGATATTAAACTTGGTTACAAGAAGAAAAAAAAAAAAGGATGGGTCAGAAATCGAACGGGGGTGGGGGTGTGGGGGAATTGGTGAATGCCATCAACACCTTCTCAGGTAATTTGAATGCTGCGTGTTAATGGAAATCCCTTTTTGAGATGATCACAGGAAAGGAGAGCACAGCAGTTCTTCACAGAGTGATCGCTCATTGTACAGCACAGCTCATGCGTGAAACAGGAACTGTTTCTGATTACAGTCAAAAAAACTAAATCAAGGTTTGCATTAGACCACATTAGCAACCGTTTAAAGAGCCACTGCTGGGTGTCTGCTGGAGGCTGTCGTTCTTTTAACAATTTGACAGAGATGATTAGCCCGTTCTGTACAGCATGTTGTACCGAAAGGACTACTTGCTGATGGTAAACATTTTAAACCCTTGTGCAAAGAGTACAGAGTCAGTGTAAAATAAGACGTGCCTATTTGCTTATGATAGGCATCTACACAGTACAACAGATCGCACAAACTGAAATACTATGTGTAATAAATACTGTTTACAGTATATTCTCTGTGTTTTAATAAAATAAAAAAAGTTTAATAAATATTCAATTGAGCATCAGAAGACAGTGTAGCAATATGATGTTAGAAATCAGAGGGTGAATGGTGAGCAAGAACAAATTAAAGTAGGAGAGAAAACGAGCAAATGAAAGAAACAGAAGGCATGGCTGTGGTTTCACTTTGGGGAATATGGCAGCCTCCTTTGGAAAGCGCACAGCGTTACTGGAGTGTGACAGCTGACCCACTTTTAAAATGAGACATTTGAATGTTTTCTGACACTTAAGCCTAATATATTTCAAGGAGCGCAAACAAACGGGTATGTAGTTTATTTTCTGGTCTTTTTTTTCTCCTAATTTTTGTTTTTAATAAGGCTTATTAACTCTTTTAGCATTAAGTGACTTTTCAAAAATACAATCCTATTATAACCGATAAAATAGTTTGTGTCTTGTATTGAAATAGGTCATTCAAAACGCATGCTTTTAAAGTGCCATGCTCACCACCACGTCCTCTTTACTCCTCAACTATCATGACTACTGCTAACAAATTATAAATAATCATAAATATTATTCTAGTTTTGTTTTTACCTTGTGCAGTATTACGGTGGTACACATCTTTAAGCTATATCTTGTTGCTCATCCAATTTTGAAACTTGGTACATGCATTTCATTAAAATGTAGCCCTTGCAGGAGGCTGTATCTTGGGAATTGCTTGACCAAACTGTATTAAACCTTTCATGGCCATGCATTTGTTACAAAAGTGATTCCACATACTGGTTGCTTTCTGTATCTATAGGCAAAGTTGAAACAGTTAAGAAATTAAAAGAATCTAACACCTCTACTTATGTAGTGCTTTGGTTGTCATTAGAAATGTTGTCTGTTAACTAGGGATTTCCAATAGTGGTGGCAGCCACACAACATTATTAAACCGGCTGTTCTAGCAAGTGCTTAAAGCAAAACCAGGAGGGTTTGTCAAGCAAAATTGATTTCATATAGTTGTCCTGTAATGATGCAGCCGTCTTATTTCAATTGCATGCTTGACAAATGTTCATTCGTAATTGGTATTATAGAGCTCAGCACTGTGTGCTTCTATCACAGTAGTGGCTAGAAGACTTTTTTTAGCTGGAGGTGTGCGCTTCATTGTCACTGCGCACTGAAGCGAGAGTAATATCTTGAATTCTTCCTTACTTGCAGGCCTTTGCAAGAGCAAACAACTGAATATGTAAGAAGCTCCATAAGATTAGTGTCATCTTAGCCTAGTCAGTTTAAAGCTGTGCGTTCTTAAGTGTCTTCTGCCATGTCTTTTCAGCTTACCACGATCGCAGGTCAAATGAATGACAAATCTTGGTGATGTTAACAAATGTCTAATTGTTCCAAGCACACTGTGGCTCAGTTACCTATGTGTCTGTGCATACATATGAACACCCACACTGGCACTTTTTCATGTGCTGTTCACACATAGAGCATTGACACGCCTAACATATAGCAAGATTTCTTGAAGAGGGTCTTGTAATAGAAACAAACACAAGTTCAAACAAATGAGGGAATGAGGTCATGGAAACGATGTCTCGGTAACAGATAGTAGGTGTTGATTAATTCTGATGTGGACAGGTATATGGAGAATAATGGATGACAGATTGTAAGCACATCCAAGTTTGCAGGCCCCAGACCCAGGGTTGCTGCACACTTCCATGTGTGGTTCAAGCTAAGCTGAACAGCCTATAAAGGTAACAGAAGGCAGGGAGAGGTTTTGAAAGGCTAGCCTGTGAAGGGCCATGCATCAGCAGGCAGGACCAGATGTAGTGTTGGTGATGCAGCAGCTCCTAATTGCATCATTTGATTTGCCACATGAGTGTGAATGTACTCATCAGTCACTTGTGAGATTCCCATAAAAGAATTTGCAAGCTTTTTTTTTTGGGAGGGAGCTTACCTCCAAAGATGCGTCTGTGAAGATCAAAGGAAGTCTGCACAATATTTAATCATTTTCCGTCTGGCATTGGAGGAAACTGTGGTACAAATTGATGATTCTTAAAAGAAGAAATGATGTTACAGCTGAGGTCTTCTGAAATAAGTCAGATTTAGTGATGCAATCCTTTTTTCTTGCTAGCGCTGGTTTACATCTGTATTGTTTTAATGATTTCAGTCATGGTGTTATTTCAATTCACTGCCATTAAAATCAATTGAGTAGATCCAAAGATCTTCCAAAGCGCAATCTACAGGATTACATAAAACAAATAATTACAAGCCACTTAGAAAGTACATTAAGCGATAGTAAAATTGAGGCTACATTGTTTGTTACTGCCAAAAGTTTAAAATGTTTCTGAGCTGATTTTCAGACCTTTGGTTTTTGTTTGAATTTGGTTTTGATTTAAAAGCGAGCTAACCGTGCTGTAAAAGCTAAAACATGATCAGCTTTATTAAAAGTATTACGGGCCCCACATCCTAATATGCAGACGTATGAAATGCAAGCAAAGAACCAAAAGATCTGTGAGATGAATCAATTTAAGGTATATTAAACAAATCCACTACATGCCAAGTATAAACTAAATCCCTTAGCCTCCCCTTTTTTTGTGTTGGCCAGTAATGTAGAATGACCAGTGTCAACTAAATCACTCACTAAATTCATCAACCTTTTGCGGGGTCTCTCTCTCTCTCTCTCTCTCGCTCTCTCTCGCTCTCTGTTTACAGAATTGTGAAGTATTTAGACTATGCACTCAAATAAGGGGGTGTCGGCAGATTTATCTTTTTTCTACAACATAACAGGAAATAAAAAGGTGTGTGTGGTTACTGGGGCAGTTCAGTAGAACAGAAAAAAAGATAGTGTAAAAAGGAAGGAAGTGGAGACTTAAATAAGGCTATGAGCCTAGCAGAAATTGTGGGTGTAGGTGTCTCTCTCTCTCTCTCTCTCTCTCTCTCTCTCTCTCTCTCTCTCTCTCTCTCTCTCTCTCTGTAGGAATACTTGCATTCTTTCTTTCTTTTTTGTTGCAGTCAATTATTTCCTCTCTCACGTCTCTCACACACACACACACACACTCTCTCTTTCACGCTGTCTGTGCAGTTGTCACTCAGTCCATGCTACAGGAGAGTCAGGTGGGTTTAGCTCTGCTCTTGTGTTTGTGTATGTTTGCGTGGGGGTAGGCTGGTGGGTGGATTTCAGCTCCTTTTTGATTGGATGCCTTAAGCCTGGGGGCCGGCGTTCGTGGTATAAAAAAAAAAAAAACAAGCAAGCAAGCTGGGGGAAGCGAGAGCGCGTGGGCGTGCAATGGATAGGTTTGAAAGGGAAAGAAGAGAAAGCAAAGCAGTCTGTCAGTGGCATGCTGTTTCTATCAGCCAAGACGCCAACGCTGTTTTTGCTGCTGCTCCTGCCTCTGCTGTTGCTGCTGTTTTCTGTGGCTTTCGCGCCCCTGTGCCTCCTTAACCCACACCAATCTAAACCCAGGGCAGAGACAAAAAGATTGGACGGGGAATTTAATGAGAATTTTAATGGAGTTTGCTGTCGTAGTGAGGCCAGTGGTAATTTGATAGAAAGTCTAATAAAGGCTTGAGTGGAGTTGCTTTGCTTTGTAATGGTGAGTTGTACTTTGCTTGTTGTTTTCTGATTTTTATAAAAATAAAAAATATAGGTTGGATTTTTATTTTATTTGCATTTTCTATAAACAAATTCCTTCTGTGATATTTTTACCCTTATTTAAACCTCTGTGTGCATGCAAGGATTACAAAAGTACTGCTGTAGTGTACATAATATTTGTTTGTTTGCATTGCTGTGTTCTCAAACTTGAAAAATACTTGGCTATACTATTGCTTGTTTAACCAGGTACCTGTGGTGCAATGATCATTTAAACTCTAAAAATGTGTGATTTGTTAAGATTGCAATGCTCGTCCTCTGGGAGTAGTGCGATCAACCAGTGGGACAGCGATCACAGCTGAGGGGTTTGAAACTTGATTGCTTATGACATCTGGGTCAGTGTTAAGACTGAAGTGCTTTGTAGCAGTTGTATTTCTGGGTTGCAGAATAAATTGTGTGTGCTCGAACCCAGGGCTGCCACAGCGCTAACAGATGAACCTGCCATTTCCATTTTGCCTAACAGAATATTAAAGTGTGCCGGTAGAAAAGAATGCCATAGGCATAAGGCTGGATTAGCTGCATAGGTGCAGAAAGACGGGCCACGCTCTTTACGTGGTGCAGAAAGACAGGCCAGTGTAAAACTGTACTGTATTCTTTCACATGAAATGTTCTCTTTTGAGCCATTGGCCCTTAACCTTAGCCCTAACCCTAATTTTAAGAACTGATTTCAATTTTAAACTCTGTATTCAAAATCTCTCCGCTGGCGTGTCGCTGAAAAGCCTGGCCTGTCATCATGCACCTATGCTAGATTAGCTGTGTGTCTGTGGGTATAGAGGCTGTAAAAATAATGAACTGTTGCTGTTGGGTGGTTTCAAGGGATTCCTGGCCATTCACAATATACAGTGCAGTCCTGTAGATGGATCAGTACAGCATTTTCTCTCCAGCTTAATTCTCAGAAACCATGCATCATTAAAACCAAATTGTTTTTGGGGAGCGGGTGTATTTAAAAGTAAATCATAAATAAAATGCATGTGAAATTACTTTGGGGTCAGCATTAGTGGTGGTGGCCTTACTCACCATAAATATCTTGACTTGTGCAATATCCCAAACGTGTACTATTTTGTGTTTTAGAAAAACATTTTGTGTGTTTTCAAAGGATAGATGAACTTTATTAATGCTTTTGGGTGTGAGGTGGTATAATACCTGAAGTGTGCTTCTCATAGATTTTACTGTTTTCTGCAAAGGAGAGATTTCAGATTGTGTTCTGTGTGTTGTTTTTTTCCTGACAATATTAAACATCTAGGTTGAGTTTTGAGTGCTGCTCCTTTAAGACCCTATCAACAGTCAGCCCTGCACCTCGGGGGCTGCCCTGTGTGTGCTGATCTAGCCTCTCTTTGTGAATCTCTGTCACTTTTTGTCATTAGCTGTGGTTATGGAGGGGAATCCCTCTCTGACTGGGGCACCTTCTGTCTGTGCCGCTTGCCGATGGTTTATTCATAGCCAGGAGCCAGGAAGCTCTCGCTGGTGAAGCGTGATCCGATGACAAATGATTTTACCTCAGTCTGAATTATTCATTTAAATGTTGTATTTGATGCCCTGTTCCATTTTAAATCGCTTCTCCTGTGTGTTGCTTTACTTTGTGTAATAACGCAGTAATTCCAAATTCATGTTCTTTTCCTTGAAGGTAATTAAAAGATTTTAAATAGAAATATATTCTACAGTAAAACAACGCTATATTTTGATACAAAACCATTCAGTGCAAATTAATGATGGGAAACCCTTGAATAAGCAGTCACACGTTTTCAGTCGTTCAGTGTTCAATGTGTATGTTTTACAAGACTTGAATCCTAATGTCTCTCATAAATCCTGACAGCTTCATTGTCTCTGTACATGCACAACTATGGACTCCTGAGGGTCCTTGCAAACCAAAGTGGTTGGATTACGGGTTTTTTTCCCTAAATGTCGACATTTAGGGAAAAACTGAACGACTGAAAACGTGTGACTGCTTATTCAAGGTTTCCCCTGTAGAGTTACTTTCTTGAACCATCTTTTGGCACCATCATCTAATGGTGAGACACATACCTGTTTTTAACTTTTCTTGGCGTTTTTTTTTTTTTTTCCGTGGAAAGATCAAATATTTATGCAAAAGAGCTGGAAAAAATCAAAGCAGGATTATTTGTACAGTTGTAGGTTGGCGCTACAGGGTGGTCTTGGCCAAAGTGTTTGTGTAATGCCTCAAAAAATATCGGGTAACGCACCGTTTTTGTAATTGACTTTCAGTTTCAAAGAAACCTTGAATTTAAATGGCAGTGGCTGCTGTGGATTTGTTTACTGTAGTTTCTTCTTTTATAAATCCACAATTTTCAGTTTGCTTAATTGAACTGGAAGATTAGAAAGGGTGGTGTCCTAAGAGGTGTAGCCCACTTCCCCTGCTCATTCTCTGGTATAGCTGGGCTAGACCGTGGGCGAGGCAGTAGATTGGTTAACGATGCTTTCCAGTTTCTCAACTGCACCTGACCTGTTGCAGGCTTCTAGAACCTTGTGCTGTACTTTTATAAAAATGACCAACCATACCCAGCAATGATCTTGCATGGCGCTGTTTGAAAACGAAATGAGGTCATGGGTACACGCCCAGCACTTAAGTGATAAGGTGTTTCCAAACCTGTCTCACAGGTTCCTGGATCAGACAGTTGATTTACTGCACTGCTCCAATTAAGTGGCATTCATAGATGTGTACAAAAATGCTGTTTAGTAGTGCCCCAATTGTATACCCTGCATACCGGCTGTATTGTCCACCCTTCAAGCAGACACACATACAGGACTGGCATCCTGGCATATGCATAATAGAAATGAGTGCTGATGAGTTCCTATGGAAACATGTGCTTAATTTAATGAATGCAATGTCTTTTGTTTGAAGCAGTGCAGACTAATTCAGATGGGTGTAGCATAAGTATAGCTGAGTATCAGGGACTGGGCTGCACTGCACTGCCTCTAAACCATCCAGCTCCCAGAAGCCACTCATTAAAAAAACGTTTTTCTTCATTTGATGAATTCGCTAAAGGCAGCAGAGTGATCTCCTGACTTTTTTTTTTTGCTTGCGCTTGCCCAGTGTCGTGTATTCAAACCCCATCTCTACAAACCAGTTAGGCTGTTGAGAATAATAATAAAAAGACAGGAAAATCTAATCTGAATGCTACAAAGGGCCAATGCAAAATAATTTGCAAGGTTCAGAGCATTGTCTAGTGTACTGGTGCGCAAGAAGTACATCTATAAAAAAAAAATTAAAAAAAAATGGGAGGCATTATTACCTTCAGCAGCATTGTCTTTCTGAAGGCTGGGCAGCTGTTATTGAAGAGTCCTTTTATATTTGTTCATTAGCACTGCTGCAGAGTTATATTTGGGGAAGGAAGAACATACAGTATCTATCCCAGTTATCAAACTCATTTCTTTTATTCTAATTCTACATTGTGGGATGTCACATTCTTTACTGTTACATTTCGGATTTTACAGATGCATAAACTGTAGTTTGGTGGTAAATGAACAATCTGTGACGTGTGCATTTGCAGTAGTAAAGTTCCACTCTGAAGGCTAGCAACGTGTTGAAATATGAGGTATATATCGCCCACAGGGTGTCCCGCTGTGTTCCTGAGCATTGTGTGCGTTGGACGTTCCGCTAACGCAGTTTTATGTATAAAGCAAAATGGAGCTTTCGAGACAATTTAGGTCAACCTGAATTCTAATTCAAAGGTTTATCATTCATGATCCTCTTTGTCCAGTTTGTTCTCCAACTTTCCAATCAACCCATTTTTATAATCTTCTAATGGGTTTTAGGATTTAAAAACTGCATACAGGATTGAAAAACAGGTCTCTAGGGAGGAAGATGAGAGCTCACTTTCTTCATCTTCATCATCATGGTAGAGAATTGGAATGAGCGGCAAGACTAAGTGATTTTCAGAACTTGCCTCTGTGCCAAAGTTCCATGTCTTTATCAAGCATTAGAATTAACAAACACCAACATTTTAAAATTAATATTAAAAAAAAAATGTGTGCTAACAATAGTGTTTTGAGTGATTCTCGATGTCCACAGCAATAGGAAACAGCTGTGCAGGTGTAGGAGGAAAATAAACACTAGAAGCTAGAAGCAATAAAACATAGCAAATAGAAGCCGGAGAGACCAGCTTGGTGGCTGACGATGGCAAAGTATAAGCGTGCTCTGACCAGGGATGGAAATAAGACAATGATTGCATAGCAGTTTGATCCATTCCTGGTTTTACTAGGAGTTTTTAATAAGACACACCTGTGCTTGTTACCTATACACTGGAGCTAATCAGGCTCAAACCTGGAATGGGTGAAACTGCTGTGCAGTAGGAGTCTTATTTCCATCCCTGGCTCTGACCATGTTTGCGGTTTCAGAAAACTCTGTGGAATGTTAGACGTGCCAGGACTGAAACGCAGGGCTGTTTTTGAAAAGCTTTTGGTTTTGAACAGAGGAAGATTGTTTATCCTTTACCTTGGGTGCAGTAAAGAAATGGCCATGTGCAGCAGGACCCAGTCCATATCAGCATGGTGTGAGCTCCAGTATAAACCAAAGTGAGTGCTTAAATACTTCCATGAAAACCTAGCCTAGAAAAGCAACCAAGAAAACTGGCATTCATAGTTATAATGGATTTTAAAATGTGTTTTTAAATAAGTAAGTTTAGTAGCCGTACTTCAGAATAATCAACAAACAGCTTGCGATGGTAGTCTTATAGGGAGCTTGCAATGTGTTTTTTTTTAAATTGGTTTTAACAACACCAATACAGGTAATATTTCAGCATGGCATTTTAAGCCATCAAGTCTTGCATGGATACCATTTTATGAATACTAGTATAGCTTTTGTAGTTGTGTTGGAGTCTTTAAAGAAGTTCTGTGGCAGCTTGGGAGGGGCCTCATGAGGGTCAGTTTCTGGGCTCCACAACGCATCTGTTTAAGCTCCAGGGAAGGGAAAGCTTGCACCATTTGGACTGCAACAAGTTATTCCTTCATGTAAATATAGAGCTGGCTGGAAATGCATTTGAGTTGGCAATGGGGAAAGCTACAGCTCTTTTCCAAGCCTCGGCATGGAAAGCCAGCAGCATTGCAGTGCAGTTGCAGGGTTTAGTCAAAAACAGGGCGGAATGTGTAGCACTTCCCTTTCGCCAATGGAAACTGAAATGTACAACATGGTTCATCTCTTGCTTTGCATAAGTAACCTTCACTTGCAAAATTAGCTTAGCAAATAGCATGTGCTGTAAGCCAGCTATCGCGTTAAAACATTTACAATTACCGGATGAGACTGTGTGTAAAAATGTTATTGAATTTTAATATGATGTAATGTATCACACATGGTTTAAGCATGTCCCTAGTCTGCTAATACAAGGTAGGCTACAGGGTGAGAACATATTTTGACTGTTTTAAGTGGATCTGTGTGTGTCCTCATTATAACACTGTAGTCAGGAGCCATAGTGGGAGACTGCTCTATACAGTATGAGTTCAGCTTTGTGATGAGAACTGGCACTGGGGGAAATGGGGGCCACTGCCATAGCCCATTACACTCGGAGCTACAGGTAGGGCCAAGTGGTTTACAAAATCAGGTTGAGTGAAATGGTTTCCTAAAACAGGAGTCAGTCTTGGAAGTTACTGAGGGTTTTAGTAATCCTGAGACTAAACTGAAGGGCCGTTTATTTGGAACAATTTATCTCTTAACAGTGAAACTAAGCAGATTATTTTGCAGTACTCTATCTGGTGCATGGCTTTGATCTAATAAAAAAAACAAAAACTGGAAGGGTTAGGGCATTCCCTGTGGAATGACTCTGCCACCTAGGAACAGCCCAGCCTTTCCTTCACAAGGTTATGAGGAAACGCATCATGGTTAATCTTCTCTCTCTGTCTCTGGACACTGCATTCATTGTAATTGATTCGGCTGGGGCTTTCCCACGTCTGCTCAGCACTGCGCTCCAGCGTTGCCTTCGTGGTGCATGACAATAACGTGCCTGACATTTGGATATTTACTTTCCTTTTTTTTTTTTTTTTACGCAATTTGAGTATACAAATGCTGCATAATTCATCTTGTTAACTGTTGCATTTTATGCTGTTTTTGTTGTTTTTACAATTCTGTTAATTGAATATTTGAAATATGTTCACACAAAGCATGTTTTGCAGCCTGTGTACATTTGTATAAATTACAGAATCATCACCTTTGAGACAGTAGCATCCTGTCCTCTATATCAAAGTTTGTCAAATGTGCTCTGTTGCTCATAAGAAAAAACTGACTTTCAGGCGTTCTTATGTATTGCCCTGCCCATGTAGTGTGCATGTTTAATACGTAAGTGTACTAATGAATATAGATATCAATGTGGGTCAAATAGCTCTTTAGCTGCTATGGATGGAGTGACCCACTTAGAAATGTATGTATTGTATAATGAATGGTAAATCCATTTATTTATTGTTTGTTTGTTTGTTTGTTTGTTTGTTTGTTTGTTTAGGGAATCTGGCGAATTCCAGTAGATGAAATCGATCGGCCAGGTAGCTTTGCGTCTCATATGAACCGCTCCATTGTTCTCCTATTAGAGGTTCTGTCTCAGCTCAAGGACCACAACACCCTGCTCAAAGTCTCGTTAATGCTCCAGAGGACGCCGGACCAGGGAAAGTGAGTACTTCCTCACGAAAATGTACAGCGCAGGCTGGTTCCATAACAATGATTACATAGAAAGGTGTAAGAAGGTACTTTCCCCCAGGATACCCCCAGTGAAATCCTGCTTTCCATCTGTTGTACAGCTAGGAGGGATGTCATCCAGTGAGTGGCTGAGCTAAGCTGGGCTGGGAACTATGATCTGTGCTTACAAGAGAAAAATAATGCTGCTGCTGATAGTTACAGAAGCGAATTCACTGGCCCTTAATGCATTCCTCCTCCAGGGCCTGGGTTCAATTCTGCCCTAGGGCCTAGATTTTGGTACATCACAAACCGTCACTCAGTTCAGCCAAACAGCTTTGTTTAACACAGGGCCTGTGTGAAGCAGGGCCTTGTTACAGGCAATCAAAATCACAAGAGTAGGAAACACATCATACTAAATATGCCTTTGATTCAGTGTACCAGCAGTGGAGACTGTGTTACCTGAAACAACTCCCTTTCCAAGACTGCAAAGATGACAGCTCTGTGATATCTCGCCTATGATACCTGCCCCAGTATTGATCTGCTATTGTCCGTCTGTCTGTCTTGTAGAAAATATTTGAGGGATGTGGATCGCCAGCTTCTTGCCAGGAGAGCTTTTTTCCTCAATGTGAAAGTACTGGAGGACACTCTGAACAAACTAACTGGGGTAAAGAACAAGTTCCATGGTGTTGGAGCGATACAAATGCAATGCAGAACTACCTACACACAATGCTGTCATCGTGTGAGAATTATTAACAACATAGAAACAGAGTTCTCCATGAACATCATATCCACTTTACAGCCACTATTGTTCTTGCAGTTCCATTTTATTTCGCTGTTTACGAACCATTCTCATGCTTTGTCTTTGTTCAATGCTCATGTCTAGTTACTATTAATAATGTAACTTGAGAATGTTTTAGCTGCTCTGACTTCTTTTGCTGTAAAGTGTTTTCTTCTAAGAACTGAAGCCACTTTGGAAGTGTACAGTAATATAGTTATTTCACTAGATGTATTTTCTTTTATAATATATATATATTTTTTACAGGTGTCAGAACAGCCCATTTCTACCTTGTCACAGTCTTTGATGGGGGAGATGACGACGGACGTCTCTAACAAACCAAGCCCGGCCAAGCAGCAGACCGACAAGCTGGAGAAACCAGAGAAACCAGAGAAAGCGGACGCCACGGGAGAACCGGCAAGACCAGGCTCTGAGGAGCCCATGGAGATGGAGGCTGGCCGCTGGCCGGAATCCAGCAAGGGAGACTCTGCTTGTAAAACTTTGGATGCAGACTTTTCAAAAGCCGAGGAGAAGCTCCCAGAGGGCAGCAAGACCCCAGAACTCTCCCTGGAGGACTTGAGCATCAGCTCCAAGCAGCAGGCAGCGGTAGCAGCAGTGGCTAAGGGACTGTCCCAGGTGAGCGCTGGCGGGATGGAGACTGCCATCGTGAGGAGACCCAGCCGCAAGAGGAAGCTGCTGGAGGACACCGACTCAGGGAAGACTCTGCTATTGGATGCCTACAGGGTGTGGCAACAGGGACAGAAAATCATGACCTACGACCTGGGCAGGATTGAGACGATCATGTCGGAGACCTACATGTTAATCAAACAGGTAACAAGATTTATTTTGGTAACTGGTCTTTGGGGGCTGTAAAGCAGGTAAAAAGATGCATCGCAGGTTTAAAGAGCTTGACTAGAATAGCCTTTGAGGACCTGAGCCGCATTTTGTAAATCTAAATTTAAAAGGATGTTATGTCCCAATTAAATGTATGGACAAAATATGCAATATCTTTAAATAACTTTTATGGTGACACATTGACATATGATGCCAGACTGAGACCAGATTAAGCATTGTTTATTTCTAATTACTGAAAGTTGTAATTTGGTGACAAATTATACGACTAAAATGAGAGTTCTACATTGAGGATGGTGTGTGGTATATTAAAGAACCTGTGATTCATGAAGCACTTACAGGGACACACAGCAAGTCTGTTGTTGATCTGGGCTCTTTTAGCTTAGACAGTCTTGTAAACAAGCATGGATATGCCAGTATGTCCTTAGGTAGGCACAGAGGTTTTAATGCATTTCCACCACCCTAGACTCACAGAAGCCTATTGTTAATAACAGTACGTCATTTGAATACAGTAGTTGCAGTGTTTGAATTTAGCATTTTTCTGTTACACGGTATATCTCTTTTTGAAGATGGTATTCAAGCTTTGTTTGCTGAGCAGTACACTATATAGGGTAACCTGTCTCCGTGGTGTTCATCAAAGATCATTTCAACTCACAAATAAATATTTAAACATCATGTTGAAAAAGATGTTGTGGGGATACCCACAGAGCAGGGGACAGTGTGTAGAGCTTATGACAAACTCATTATCTTTGTTCTGTAACAAGACAACATGTTACTTCCCCATTTCTGCACGAAATATGGCAAGATACTGTAAACGCTTCAATTGAGACCACAGAAATTTAGCAGGCCTGTTACTTGAAATTGTTCCTGCACCAGCTATCCTCTGGCAGTGTTTCCCTGGTTCTAAATCTGCCCAGTTCAGGCTTCTCTTAATGTTTTGCAGGCTCCTGTGGTGAAGCACAGGGCATTCAGCCTCTTCCTCTTTGATCTTGCGATTGACAAACTGCCCAGTGGAACCCTAGGTGGCCAATTTATTTCAGTGGTAATAAACTTCATTACAGCCTACCCTGCTGATCCTGAAACATTCACCACGATAAGCGGGATAAACAGGCCAAAATTTTATAAGACATTTATTTATAGATACAGTAATGACTGAGTGTTGCAATTAGCACAGTGTTGCTGCAGCTTCATTGTATGCATTACCTCGTACATAGTCTGGAAACAATGATCACCTGGATTTTTCTTCAGATAACTCTTGAACTTTTTTCGATATGCTTCTTTCCTGTATGCTCTTTATTTAAAAACTGTTTAATTAAAAAAATATATTTATAATTTATACCGTGTTTACTTGAATTTAAGTCGCCCCTGAATTCAAGTCGCACCCCCAAATACGGACACCAAAAAAAAAAAAAATACCCTGAATGTAAGTCACATTTAACTCTTAATAAAAGAAACACAATAATTAACGGTTAAATTACTTTATAATTTCTAGGTGCCGGCAGGTAACACTGTATCACTGTACATTAAAGCATCAGAGTACGACACCTACTATATTACAAATGCAAATGTGAAAAGAAAATATGTACAGTACAGTACTTTCAGTATTGAATGACAGTTTATGGTAGCTATGAAAGGGCAAATTTACCTTGAACTTTATTTCAGTCTGCTTTATTGTCCCCGCTTGTTAGATTTGGTCAACATGACTCTTTGTCATGTTCGCAAGCAAAATGAGTGCAAGACAGAAACGTGTAGTTCATTTTAGGTTTGAGTGAGGACTTTACACTAGTGGGGTTCCCAGTAGTTAAACCAGGCACAGACCATAATAACAGTGAGTAAGTTAGATGGAGATTAAATATATATACACACACACAATAGCTAATCAGTATACATATATATATATATATATATATATATATATATATATATATACACACACAATAGCTAATCAGTATATTCATCAGGGCGTTTTAATTTTTATTGAACGACTGGCAACAAAATGCTGTTTGTGTCACCCTGCTGTAGCTTCCAAGAAAGCTGTTGCCAAAGACACTTTACTCTTAGTTACAGCTATTCTGAAGCAAGCGCAAAGGCACATCGAACTGTATATAAACAAGAAAGAAACGACTTTGTGTAAGAAGGAACCGTTAACCATTTTCCATTCTACCCAGACAATTTTCCGTTGCTTTTGCACTTCCTTCAAAATAGTGTGCAATGACTCTCTGAAAAGGAAGCTTTGGGTCACTCTATTGTACCTTTCCAATGCAAAGTATTCAGCTGAAGGGCACTTCCTTTTGTACCATACATTGTTTGTTTGCACAAGGATTAGAACCCTTTATTTCTGTGTTTATTGTTGCTTATCTAGGAAGCTTAGAGCAGTTCAATATTGTCCCGTCTGTGTAAACGGGAAATTGCAAAACTTTTATAAACTTGCCTGAACCATTTCAGGTTATAGCTTAGACACACATGGTGTTGCGTGTAGATCTGTAAAGCACCTCTAATTGACGTAGCTGTCCTGGGAAATGTTAATGAGTGAAATCCATTAGGTTTATTGTTTTGTAGTGAGTAAACTTGCATTGAACTTGCTTACAAGTTTGATTTTAATGGTGAATGTATATGTTTAGTAGTAAACTAAACTGATTTGTGTGCACGTTTTAAACTTGACACCCCTGCTTTGAAATCAGACCTACTGTACTTTGAGAAAACTGTTTCCAAATCTGCTTGTTACAGTCTGTCTCCAAATGGGTTTACAGAATTGTTTTGTACAAACCCTGGTGTGACAGGGTGTCTAGTAGGGTAAAGCAAGATAACCAATTATTTATAATAGCATTGATATTTTTTTAATTTATCATATGTGATTTAATACATTAGGTAAAATAGTGCAGAACTGCAACAGATCAGTAAGTTTAAGTCAAAGTTAAATGATGTGATGTTTCAGTTCTTGGTTCACAATACAAGGCTTTTTATTGTTATTGCTGAGTAGTGTAAGTTGGTGCAGTGTAGCCCTGCGATCAGTTTCCTTGGATCTTTTTCAAATGCCATCCAACACTGATTTACTTAAAGATTCCTGTGCTGTTGAAACCTATGAAATATAAATCTGGTGATGAATCAGGATCATTTTTATGTGATTACTGTCTCGCAGTAACGCTGCGCTAAAACAAACATCTCGACTGGAGGGCTTTCTCAATGTGTTCCGTTAAAGACCATGAGAGACTTGTAGTGACACGTTAGTCAGAGGAGGTTCTCTTGGTGGATGGTGTCTCGTTTGTCCCCTGGATCGCCTGGCAGATTAATGTTATCCGACAGGTCCTGGGGTCCAGAGCCTCTGTTGGCTCTCGGGTCAGCCAGCATATGGAGAAAATGCTCAAGAACTGCTCACGGACCCCTTCCTTCTAAAGCTGTGCATTTTGAAGCAATTAGCTTGGAAACTTTAAATGAACTAGTAATTACAGACATGATCAAAAGTTTAATTATTGAAAACTTCAGTCATAAAATATCATTAATTGGTGTGTGTTTACTGCATTCATCAGTAGATTAACCTCCTGTCCACTCTTGTTCACCTTCCAGTTTGTTTAAACTCTTGCCATTAAAACCTGCCTGTTATGTTGTCATTCTATAAACCAAACTGTTGCACTCTGGCTGCTACTACCCAAGTAGATAGTTGTTTGTGTCATCTACAAGTTTAATCTCAAAGTAAAACAGAAACAGTTTTGGTTTGTATGCAAACAAGGTCTTAGTTATTACAGTCCAATACTTAATGTTCTTTTTAGCTTCCTTCAGCATTCATCAGCATACTGACAGTCATTCTCTGAATAGTTTCAGGCTTCATAGTATTGTTCCCAAGCCGTTTCTGTCTGACCCAGATGTCTGTTTTCATCATGTTTTGAAAAACTCACGGCCACAAACACTGAAAGATAACTTCCTGGTTAACCTCTCCAAGTCAAAAATCTGAGATATGCACAAAGCATTGAACGATCGGATAGAAACATCAACTCAAAATTGAGAGGATTGTATTTTTTTTATGGATGCAGGCTACCTAAATTTGCAGAGGATTTGAACTGGAAAGGATAGTAGATTTAAAATGAATACAGTATGTTGGCGAAAGCCTGAGCTGATGTAAATGCAGCACAGAGCTCTCTGGTCATGATGTGCATTGCATAGCGAGAGCTGCAGCTATGCAGTTAAGGCAGGAAGGGAAGGGAGGGAGGCTCACAGTAGGAAACCATCCTCAGAGGTCCTGTACTGCAGGCACTGAATGAATGGTAGTGCGTTAGTCTGTTCTCTATCTCTCTCTCTTTGTGGAGTATACTAATGCGAAAAGATGGGTTTTCCCTATGCAGAAGGGGCAGCTACTGTGCAGGAGAACAGCACTGGAATCTCCCCTACACTCTGTACAATAGTGGCTCTATTCAATTAATCTAAACCATCTTTGTCATTATTAAGACGAGCAAATGTTTAAGGACAGGTGTATTGTTAGGGCTGGTGGTACACAAAGTATCTGGCTAATTGCAGTGGATGTCAGACGGAGGGGGGGGGGGGGCTGTATCTCACATTTACACATTCCAGGGGGTACAATGTCTGAACTTAAATGTGTTCTATAGTATCTCCCAGCACCAGAAAAACTGATTTTATAATGAAAAATATGCAACAGAAATCTAAATTGTGTTGAAAATCCATCGACTTGCATCCTATACCTTGGATGCTTGCAGGTTAGACTCCCACAGTTTATTATTCTTAGAACGCCGAGCGGGCAGTGAGAACGACAAGGCAAAATGCAGGCAAAATGCAGGAATTGCTTCACTGTACAGGAAAAACATTTTGTTCAACTGGGATTGTGTTTGTCAATGAGATCCCAGGGAAAGTAGCAACAAGCTACAACACAGAATAAATAAATACAATAAGAATAGTGGAAATTAAAATATACGTACAGCATACCCCTTTATTTCTCGTTATTTTTGGGATAGACATGGTCAGAGGTGGAATTCTGCCGGTACTCTCCGGTACTTTGTACCGGGTCTTATTTTGATGCTGGTACTGGGTACCGGGACTTATTTAATCTGCTTTTCATCCAACGCGGATGCATTCCATCCACTCACACAGTCTACTAGCGCAGCGTTTCTCAAATACGCTTTCGTTCGGCACAGTTCGTGCTGCTTGCATTTTGTTTCCCCCATACTGCTTCTGTTTCTGTTGGCTGCTATTGACCACCATTAACGTCGGTATAATCACTGCATGTTGATTGGTCGAGCTTTCGTTCTGATCAGATTTCATTTTGGCCCATTACGCTTTGTGTCAGTGCTCATTCGTTGATCAGCGAGAGAAGACTTCAGCAGTGCAAAGTGAAAACAGCGATATGACGCATTTATCATTATTATGAAGTCATAATTATTTTCTGAAATATTCTAAACGAACATTGAAGCACATGAATTTAAAGGCAAAAATCCACGTCAGTGTTCACCATAAATGATAGTTGTGAAATACTACACAATTATAATAACGTGTTTTGTCTTGCACCGATTCACCACATTGCCAAGATTTGCACGAAATTTTCTAAAATGGCAAGTGATGTGTGGGACAGTAGGGATTAACAATAACATTAAAAAAACAGGATCAAAGTGCAGCTTCAGATTTGGTAAGCGAGTCAGAATCGAGATACAGATGGAGGTGTGCTTCACGCTTTTCAAACACTGGCTGACCTTGCAGGTACATGTTAAGCATAGTGATCAACGTTTTGTTTTGTTGTGATCCTGGTATTTTCTGTTATGAGGACTGTAAGAAATGAAAACCAAAACGGGGAGGTATTTTTTCTTCATACAATGCCCCCTTTTCTAAAACATTTTGAAGAATTTATTTAAGTTAAATGTGAGTTTTCACTTGCGTGCACATCTAAAAAAAAAAAAAAAAAAAACCACAGTAATGATATTATTTTATGAAAATGTGTCTTTTGCCACTTTGTTTCTTGTGCAGAAACCACAATACTAAGGATAAAATAAAATAAAAGTCTAAAATAAAAACATTTATACTGTTTCTGCCTGAAATCTTTTGTGGAATAGATTGTGGTAAATAATCTACACAGAAACCAACAGAGAAGCACACAGAACATAATGTTGGAAGATAAGTAATACGTACAAAATAAATAAAAGAAACAGGGATATGTGTTCTAATCCAAGGCTATTATTGTAGCATGGCCAGGTCCTGTTGTAGGTGAGTACCCAGCGTCTGGAGAGTATGGGGATGATTTCAGAGAATACTATGGAGATTAAAATGGCCAAGTACATTAGTAGTAGTGGTGCCTGTTACATAATACATTGAGAGCTATTTTATCCCCTGTTGTGCATTGTTTGACCTTAGGCCTTTTGTATCCTTTTCATAGCAGTTGTGTGTGTTTTTTGTTTTTTTAATAGCATTTTATAACCTCATCCCTTTTAGGATATCTTGAAACAAAACTCCTGCTCTACAGCAGTTACTGCATATGCTTGTCATTTAAGGTTTAACTTAAGTGCTCTATTACAGTACATGACTGAGTGATACAAGCAGAGGGTACAAAGCTGTCAGTTTTTAGCTTCTTTGTTTATGGTGAATTGGTTAATTGATCAGTTAATTTTTAAGGCTTATTTTGTATGTATAAATGTATCGTCTACCAATATATATACATTGTTAAAGTATTTATGCATTGGCACTCTTTGTCTCAATTATTAAAATGTTAAACCCGGCTGTGCATATGAGTACCTGCACTTTTTTGTTGAGAATTTCACCCCTGGACATGGTCAAGCATTTATTAGCACCAAGGAAATATGTATCTATCGTAGGAGACCGAATAATTGGCATTGAAAACAGCAGCCCTGTGCGCACTGCAAGAGGCCATATATAATTCATCCAGTACAGTGCTTTTCATATTTAATTTATCTTTCTCTTCAGGTCGACGAAGATGCGGCTCTGGATCAAGCAGTGAAATTCTGTCAGATACAAATGGCCACGTCTACACAGAAACAGGTAGGATGCCTTAAACTTGAACGTGTTGCAGAATCTTTTATTTCCTTGCGACAGTATGATACCTCTGCCTGTATGTAAGCATGTCAGACTTTTTAGATAGAACAGCCAATCCAATTGTTCCGTACGCTCTGATTGGATGGGGTAACGAAGCGGAACCTTCACAACCACTCGACCAGATTTGATTAAACCTTGCTACTCGACCTGCTGTGACTAATAGCTGATGTTTTCATGGTGCTGCTCTCTACAATGGGGTGTTTCTAACCCTGCTAGGTGAGATGCGTGTCCATACATATTTATTTTTGTGCCGATGGGTGATATCAGTCCATCTAATTGCATGCAAGCCTCTTGTTTCTAGGCAGACAGGCTATCATCCCTGAACTTGCCATGATCTCCAATACCTACTCTGCTCAATCTCGAAGCGACCGGAAGGTATATCCCCAGAGGAACCTGCTTGTAGCTGTGATGGGTATTGCTACAGAACCTCGCCACAGAGATATATAGATTTGATTGCAGGTTTATTTAATGCAGACCTGCAGTGCAAAGATAAATAGACAGCTCAAGGGTGTAACATTAAGTAATGAGTTTTATAATAATGGGGGAAAAATCTGCCATCGTGTTCATTAAAGATTTAACGGCAGTGCTGCAGTGTTGTGGAGTCTGCCTCTGGCATGAGCAGCGTTGTTGTTGTTGTTGTTGTTGTTGTTGTTGTTGTTGTTGTTGTTGTTGTTGTTGTTGTTGTTGTTGTTGTTGTTGTTGTTGTTGTTGTTGTTGTTGTTGTTGTTGTTGTTGTTGTTGTTGTTGTTGTTGTTGTTGTTGTTGTTGTTGTTGTTGTTGTTGTTGTTGTTGTTGTTGTTGTTGTTGTTGTTGTTGTTGTTGTTGTTGTTGTTGTTGTTGTTGTTGTTGTTGTTGTTGTTTCTCCAGCCTGCGCAGCCCTCCTTGTTTTTTATTATTGCTGTCAGTCCGCTGCAGTGCCCAGTGCCCAGGATTGAATTTGAACGTTTCCAAGACAATCAGTCAGCCGCTCTGCATTGCTTTCAATTGCCAAAGCTCAGATCTTACTAAAGAAAAATCTAAAAAATAGAGTATATGATTCAATCAGCCCAGGCGCTACCTCGCAGCAGGCTGTTGCTGGGGTGAAGGGGTTCAGGCAGCAGATTAGAAAAAAAATACAGAGCCATTGATTTCGAAGGAAACCTAAATCCGTTACATTGTTTTCTAACACAAAACCTTGCAGTAATGAGTTTATTATTATTATTATTATTTTCTTTTTTTTGTAGCTACTTGTTATCCTGTGTTGAGAGATGCTGTATGGTGGTACCATGTAGAACTAACAAAAGAATTACAGTAAATCTTTTCCTGTATAAATCCCACTTTAATATATTGGATTGATATTGTATTCTGGGTTTTGTAACACTTTACGTTGTCTCTAATTACAGTGTATTTATATAGTAGTTATTTAGTAAATACATGTGTACTTACGCATAGTTGCAATGTACTTTTTTAAATGTGTAAATCTTTTGCACGATATAACCTTAACTCTACACCTAACCCTTTTCTGATACAATTGTGTACTTACATATATCGTAAAAAAGATTAACGATGAAGTACCTTGTAAATATGCAAAATAACATTGTAATTATGTGCAAGTACACATGTATTTACTACTGTAAGTAACTACTATGTAAATACACAGTAATTAGATACACTTAATGGAAAGTGTTCTTGGGGTTTTATTTTTCACAAGTGCTATTCCTCACATCCTGAATCTATAGTAACTTTCTTTTTTTTTCCCCAAAAAATTTATAAGAAGATGCCAAAGCAAAGTAACTTACTAACCATCTCTTCCGTTAATTAAAATAATAATTCAGCAACTCTAAGGGTTGGTTCATACTTCTGTCGCAGATGAATGCGATACGTCCGGCGCAGGCAGCTCTAAAGCTGTGCAGCTTCACTCCGACCATGCAGCAGATGTTGACATTTTTCAACATTATCCGACCCTGTGCGGTTTCAGGTCGCAGACGCATGAGAAAATGCTGTACGACTTTCCAAAAAAGAGGCAAGTCGCAAGTGTGTGGATGACGTAATTCTGACTTGTGGCACACGGTCAGAGACCCTCGACTCCTACCCGAAATTAGGTGGGAGTCTGAAGTCTGAAGTATGAAGCAACCTTAACACAATCATGACGTGGGAGTTGGTTCGCTTTGGGCATGTGGAACACCACTCTTAGCTGGTGCTGCTCCTGAACGCAGGATCCAGTTGTTTTTGTTTTATTATTATTCTTTTGAAGCGATTTGACTTTTGACCTGTGGTGCTTAACTGTAAGTGTGCAGTGGAAGCAGCGAGTACCTTCAAGTGGTAAACCATGCAGTGTTTGATCTTGTAATTTACATGAAGCTGCTGTCGACTGAGCTAACCTCAGACACAAGTCCCCCGGATCAAGGGGTTTTCCATTCCCCTCGCAGGGCTTCCCCTTATCTTGCTCAAATTGGCATACTTCTGTGTAACAGTTCAGGTGTATTATGCCAATAATTTTGTATTTAAAGAAGTTGTCCTAGTATTAAAGGGATTACATTTTCCTAGTATCGAATCTCTTACCTCTTTGATAGCCTACTATGTGTGTTCTGTATGGTTCTCTGTAGTACATTTTGCATGGATTGTTATTCGTCCTGCTTAATAACTATTCCAGCTAAAAACTGCTTCTGAAAAGGCTCTTCAAGACTGATTGTGGGGAAGCATGTTAGCCTTGTGCATTGAAGCCTGTCGGTTTATTAGTTCTCCAAAAGCCTTAGCAAAGCTCATTATTAATCATTCAATATTAAAACTATGTATACATGACCTTTTTTAAAATGTACTCGCAATGGAAAAAATAAAAAATCACCAGAAGAAATATTTCTCTACCGCAATGACTTTTTTAACCCACTTATTGCATTAGTCAGTGCAACAATGGGGCAAAACAAGTTGCGCAATTAACAAAGACAGACAACAGGAATTCCCCAGTACAGGACTGAATTTCTTTGTTGACGTTCAAATCTGTCGAATCATTTTTCATTTGTTCGCAGGTATTGATATCTGGTTATGTTAATACAGATTCATTCAACAAGCAAAGGTAAAACTGGGCTTTACTGGGTTAAGGCTAAACAGGCAAAAGTAATGCTGTGTGGTTCCCTGGGTCATGAAGGCTTGCAGCATCATTTTCTCTGGATCTCAAAGATCTCATCAGGCAGCAGTGTGTTCATTTTCTCAGAGACATCATAAGTCTTTCCTCTAACCAGCGCCATGGTGGTAAAAATAAGATCTAAAGTGCGATGCGATTGGGTTGAATCTGTAATGTATAGTCTTCAGATTTCATTATTATTGGTAGCATTTGAAAACCATAGGGAGTGAACAAGTTTGATAAAACAAAAGTTGACACTAAACATGAACATAAAGTTCTCTAGTTGATCAAAAAGTTCCCCTCAACAGGAGGATGGCTGTTTCCCTTAAACAATTTGTCACTGTGGTGTTATTGGTGGAGTGCACTAGTGAAAACAAGACTGCTCTCTTACATTACGTTGAGTTTGTAGTTTTAACAGTTGGGAGGTGAGTCATGTTCCTGGTACAGTACCTCGCGGGGATGTGGTTTCTCGTAGAGTTAGTAAGGCCTGGTTACCGTATCGCACTCTCTAAGTTACTGGCAGGTTGTTGTGGCAGCCAAACGGGTTTGGGGCGGGGGTGAAACTTGCTGATGTGTGTTATCAAATCAAGAATATTAATTCTCTCATCTGCTGAAATCTAAGAAATGACTCAACACAATAATTGTGACGCACCAGTCGTAAGACACACTTTTATGGTTTTCAGTCGGAGTAACGGTGGCGTTGCTAGAATTGTAGTACCCCAAGTTGATAATTATTTTAATATGTGATAGACAGTTAAGTACAATGTAATAGTATGGCATGTATTAATGTAATAGTAAGGCATGTTAAATTGTGCATTTAGAGAACTCCTTACCAAATTGTGATTAAGACTATAACATTCTTTAGCACTTGATAGTGAGAGAGTCGCAGTCTGGGGTTATGCCTGTCTATGTGTGTCACACTTGCTTTTATTACAGACACTGAATATGGAGATCATTGGGGATCTACAGCACTTTCTCTTGTTAACTGATAGCTCTGATTTTGTATTTAGAGCTGTGGAGGAGGGTGTGTGTTCCTAACATACAAGCTGTAATAAAAAGGACTTCTCATTTTCTTTTAAAGCTGTGCGGGACTAGTATTGTAAAAATGAATTAACAAGCAGAGCTGCTGCAACGCTCTGTAGAATAGCTGGACTGCATTAGTAGCTCTCAAGGGATTCGCATCCTCATTCTGTCTTTTAAAGCTCTGGATATCATAATAAACCCAGCCTGTGAAAACAAGTTTCAGGTCTGCAGTGTTGGAAGAATCACGTTTTTGACTTGGTTGTTGTCTGTCCAGAACCAAGCAACCACAATAAAATAGCACTGGGCTTCAAAGGCACCAATATCTACCTTTCATTACAAGTTTTTACATAATTTTTATTCTTGACAAGTACATACGGTTGTTTTTAAAAAGTAGCTATGCCATGTAGGACTGGAAACAGTTTAGTGTGTTACAGACCTGGGTCAGTTAGAATTACAATTTCAGTAGAATTATTTGCTGAAATTGCAATTACAATGCTATTTTGTTTATTTATACTTGGTTACAATTATGCTGCAGCAATTGTAATTCAAATTTAGAATTACACTAAAAAGCTACATGAACAGCTCCACACATTAACATGTTTACTCTGTTTATTTTACAGAACAGTGATGCCAGGTACAAAAACAGAAACAGAATACAGTATATAATTATTATTATTATTTGTTTATTTAGCAGACACCTTTATCCAAGGCGACTTACAGAGACTAGGGTGTGTGAACTGTGCATCAGCTGCAGAGTCACTTACAACAGCGTCCCACCCGAAGACGGAGCACAAGGAGGTTAAGTGACTTGCTCAGGGTCACACAATGAGTCAGTGGCTGAGGTGGGATTTGAACCGGGATCTCCTGGTTACAAGCCTGTATCTTTAACCACTGGACCACACAGCCTGCTTATATATAATGCTTTTCAAACAAATGGGGTCACTAAAAGTGGTTGGAAAAACGAGAAGAATGTTTGCTCAGTGTGAAACACAACATGAAACTGTGAGCGATTAAGCTTGGAGAGGTGTGTAATTGAACTGTAATTGATTAGTTAAATAGTTAATTACAAATACAACTACGCAGGTGTGTCAAGGTTCAATTAAATAAGAACCTTGTTGGAACAAGTCCCTGGACTGGATTCAAAGAGCCACAACTGGGGACCACTGGTTTAAAGCAAACGGTGATTGTTATTTAATGCACATTTCTCATACCTTATCAATATCATTTACTATACAAACCCAGGGCCCTCCATTCTACCAGAGCATAGGGGGTAAATGCTGACAGTAGTGTGTATTGCACATGTTTATATTTTACACTCTGGCATGATCGGGGCGTATCAGGGTTACAAAAAAGGAAGCATTTGTTTCAGTCTGGTTATTGCCATAGAATTCAACTAGAGTGGTGGTTTTAACCCCCCCTCTCTCTGCTGGGAGTGTGACATGTTCCATCAGTTTTGAATTGGGCAGGATTGTGGGTTGTTGTGATATTCAGAAATCCAGGGAAACCGTCTGTTTTGGGGACTTTGGTAGGCACCTGAAACTTTTGCAGGACCTCCTACTACATTTGCTTTGTTTTTTGGGCTGCCTGCCCTGTTCTGAACTCATAGGGCACATTCCTAAAGCTCCAGATTAGTGAGAAAGTGTTCATCATTCATGGCCAGAGTGTCCTGATGTGGGTGGGTTTTTTTTGTTTTTTTTTAAATTTTAGTAGACCTTTTCGCACAGAATTCACACACCTTTTTAATTGCACTTTTAATATTATGGCTATCGCTGTACCCTCACAAATCCCAAACGCTTTGCCACATTTGTAAAAGCTCTCGGAGTATCTTTAAAAGGTGAATGCATATGGAATAAAAACAAACAAAAAAACCCTCTTGCTTTCTGATCTGTTAGATTAGACTTGGAGTGCATCCATTTTGCTTGTGCCATAGCTTCATTTCCCTGGTTGCTATGGCGCCCCATCGCTGTGCTCTCAGTCCATGGTTACAGGTTTTACTCGTAGCCCTTGTCCTTGTGAGTGATCCTTTAAAACGGGGGGGATGGAGGCACCCTGCGCCGTGTTCACTCTGGGGCTCAACAATACCACGACTCCTGGCAGAACACTGGATTCTTTCTCAATAGCTGGAATACCTGGCTTTAAAGGAGGATTGAAGTGGGTAAGCTTTGTTTTTCAAGCTTGGTGGATCAGACGTTTACCATTTTTATATGGCAGTAGTGTCGTAGATGTTTTATGGGTGCTGCTGTTTTGTTGTGCTATGAAAATAAAATAGAGAGACTGTATATTTTATGAAATCTAAAATGTAGATTTTATTTTTTGGTCTGGCATAGGATTCTGTTTGGCTCATAAATTGGTACAAGCATTTTCACTAAAATACTAGGAAGCAGTAAACTACTGCCTCCAATAATTCCATTATACTTTTTATTTTTTAACCTACAATGAAAAATGATATTCAATTCCACCAGGGTGTCCCTTCAAATAGGATCTCAGTCACGTATCCTCTTTTAATATCCCAGAGTATTGATTTTTTATTGTTGTTTTTTTTTTTTTTTCAGTCAACAGGAGACACCCCCACTACTCCCAAGCACAAGGAGCACAGGGATCTCTTCTTCCCCGTGACCCCCACCACCGCGTCCTCCTGCCCCTTGCAGTCCGCGGCAGGAACGCCTGACCACACTCCTTCATCGGACAGCACGGCAAGGCTGAGCGGGGACCTGCAGGCCAAGCAACACAGGCAGCAGCAGCAGCAGCACCCGGCTTCCTCCTACTGCTCCCAGGCCAGTGGCCAGGCAGAGCTGCAGGACGGGGCTCGGATCAGGGGGGCACAGGTGGACACCGCCTCCACCATGGCCTATCTAACACAGGGGGGTGAGTAGCGTGTGTGAGGGCCATCCCATCCCCATAAAAGACCAAAGCCTACCTAATCGTGTACAGGTCGCTTTGCTTATTCAGTTGGGATTATATGAAAAGCACTTTTCTGTAGCACTGTAGAATCTGATATGTGGTCCAATGCTCACCAGTCAAGGGCCTGTTCAATAATTGACTAGAGTCATGTGCAAAACTTAATGTGTGTGTAGAAGATCAATAAGTCATAAAGTGGAGAGTAAAGAAATTAAAGCAATAAAAAATATGGCTATGGTGGCAAGTAGAAACGGGGGTTCCATCGGATGGGGCATTGTCAGAAGACTGCTACACTTCTTACACAGTATTCGTGATTAGGGGCCCAGTATTGGAAGGAAAGCATTTGCTTTAGCTGGTCTCTATGGGAATGAGGATAAACAACATCACTTTGAGACAGTTAGTTAGTTAATTGATCACTTGACCCTGCCTTGCACATAATGTGCAGTTAATACAATAATACATGACTTTTTTTCCTGGTGAAATATGTTTAAAAATAAATACAATTTTGAAAACCGTGTTAGACAAGAGATTAAATGAATTTTTAGTGTTGACGTAAGTGATGGACGTTCATTTCAGTGGGTCATTTACTGCGCTTTCAGCATTGATAGGAATCTTCATATATAGAGAGAGATGCTTTTGAAGTGGTAGAGAGTTTTACATAAACAGGCATGCAGCGGTGATAATGTTGTTGTATGGACATGCAGCATTTACAGCTTTGAAGGTGGGCAGCTTACTCTGTTGTGTTTCACTTGAGTTTGAAGTAGGCATAAGTACATCTATAAAAATAAAAAAAAAAAACTTCACGTGGTTTGTAAAATAAGCCTTCCTTGCTAATGACACACAATCTTCTGAATGCATCATGTAGCTTGAGTTGTAATAATGGGAGGGTTAGGGAGCGGAGGGAGTCATTTTCATATGGAGATAATCCACTCTGTTGCGTGATTTACTGCAAATGTAACATCATAATAGATGAGGGAGTTCTAATCATGTTCCAGGGAGGTTTGCTGGGCACAGAGCAGGATTGCAGGCACTGCTGAACCTTGGGTATTATACAGATGCATTATCCCTTTTACCAGTAAAGTCTTTGTATTGAGTTTATAATATCTATCTATCTATCTATCTCTCTATCTCTATCTATCTCTCTATATCAATCTATCTCTATCTATCTATCTAGTAGGTGGTACTGGTTTTGCCTCTTATAGGGGTCTGGCTTTTGTCAGCCCTGTTGGTATTTGCTCGGGGCTGAATAGAAGAGAGAACTGGTTGTTTGGGTCTGGATCAAGGTGGTAAAGATCACGCTTCACTGAGCCTTGCTATAGCCAATGCCAGTTTCTATACTGTACAGAGGGATGTTATTCCTATTCCTGCACTGTACTGCACTGCATATACCTGTAACAATAACTGCATAGCACAGTTCTATCCTAGCAGTGTTTTGTGTGGCTCAAGCCCCTGCTTGGCAAGTGGCACTGGGATAGTTGTTAAATCAAAGAAAATTACATCACGGGCACAGGCAACCATGTGGATTGATCACGTTACAAAGCCTGGTGTGAAGGTGCCCCTGTAGGGCATGTGAAGAAAAACACTGTGGAAGATTTATTTTTGTTGTGTGGGGTTTTCTCATGCCTGGCCTGGTTAGTGTTTAGCATGGGAATGTTTCAAAAGCAAAGTAGTACAGAGCTCACGGTTTCAACAGGAGAATGAGCAACTCCACAGACAGGACACACACACGTTGCTTTATGGATTACACACTAAAAAAAGCACCCTTTTAGCACCCTTTTTTCAACAATTGAAAATCTATGAAAATCAAGGTGTGCATGTAATTCAGACATCAAAACCCTCTCTGTGTATTTAGCTACCTTTTGATGGTGTTGTAATATTGCAGCAGTCTTTTGGTATCTCCACTGGCACATCCGACTCGTGAGGAATCGGTACGGTACGGGTACGGGTGCTTCTCTACTGGCACATGCGACCCGTGAGGGCTCGGTACGGTACGGGTACGGATGCTTCTCTACTGGTACATCCGACCCGTGAGGGCTCGGTACGGTACGGGTACGGGTGCTTCTCCACTGGCACATCTGTCCCGTGAGGGCCCGGTACAGTACGGGTACGGGTGCTTCTCCACTGGCACATCTGTCCCGTGAGGGCTCGGTACGGTGCGGGTACGGGTGCTTCTCCACTGGCACATCCGACCCGTGAGGGCTCGGTACGGTGCGGGTACGGGTGCTTCTCCACTGGCACATCCGACCCGTGAGGGCTCGGTACGGTACGGGTGCTTCTCCACTGGCACATCCGACCCGCGAGGGCTCGGTACGGTACGGGTACGGGTGCTTCTCCACTGGCACATCTGACCCGTGAGGGCTCGGTACGGTACGGGTACGGGTGCTTCTCCACTGGCTATTTGTCGAGCCGAGCGAGAACCAATCCGTGAAACTCCGGCCTCACAAGACATCTGAACACCCAAGGGAGTAGTTCATGTATTTGAAAAGCAAGTTGAAGTGTAGGTGGAGGTCCCACTCTCTTTCTTTGTCTCTCACTCACACACGTATTCTCACACCTGCAAACCTAGCCCTGGAGAGAAAGGGAGCTGTGCATTTGGGTACTTGTTAGAGAAATCTACAAAGAGTGGTAAACCTGGCAACATGGTTAAAGAGTTTTGCAATACTGTCTTATTACATTCACTGTCAATGCTTTGAGAACAGCATGTGGGAGCTTGTCCAGAGGTCCAGTATCCCTTTCTATCTTCTAGTCCAGTGGTTTTCAACCTTTTCATCTCAAGTACCAGTGTCTCCAGCAGGGACCACCAGGTGTACCAGTAACTATGTGCAATCTTAAACTGTTGTTGTAAAGCCGAGACCTACCCCATTACAAGCAGGTTTGTTGTGTCTGTACTCACCTGTTTGTTGCCTCATTCTGCTGAATGGTTATGTTATGCAGCTGTTGACTGCAATGAACTCTATGTTTATATGTTTAATATTTTTATTAATAATTAAATTGCTGCAGCTCCCATGCTCAGTGTCAGCGAAGTCCTGATCTGACAACATGTAACACAGACAGCTCTTATGATTTACATACTGTTTATTCTTCAGTAAATACAAGTTTAAATTGCAGTGAGTTCGTTTTGCTATGTTTATGATATTAAATACACCACAGCAAGCACATTGTGCGAAAGAAAATATATGACAATCTAAGCGCTAAATTTAGTTTGTTTTTTAGTCGCAGTCTGGAGCCCTGCATCATAATTTCTCATTTCTCTGTGATGCAGTGGTACAAACAGATTGATACATTACGATGATGAGATTGAGGGAGCATTGTGTTTTGACGAATCAAGAGGGGAGCAGTTTGAGAAAATCTTTCCTGATTTTAATTGGAGAGCTGGAAATTACTTTAGATGTCCTACATGTTTTATCAAATTGTAATGCGAGACGTCTCATTGGGTTGCATTTGTTAATTTAGCCATGGAGGTATTGTTAATTATGCGATTAACAATGCCTGTGTATTTTCAAATTAGATTCGGCGTCCTCCGAGTACAATATGCATTTTCATCTTCAGACGGAAACTGCTGTGACTCTTCAACAAATTCTTAAGGTAACTAACTGTCTGGTAAACAGTCATTGTTGTGCACACAGTGGATGGAGGTCACTGACATAATCCTGTCTATAGTCACCTGCATTCAATACGATCAGAGCATCCAGTTTGGCACGCATTGCCCAGACACAGTGCAGCAGCCACACAGAAAACCTGTGCTTTTCTACTATGTTGTATACTAAACACTGTTTACCATGTGCTGTGTATTTCTGTGAATAAGCCCCTGTCATTTGACCATTTATTTGTTTGCTTTACAACAGTATGGTGGTCTATGTTGTGGTTAACCTAGACAGGACAAGGTGATATCTGGAAATTTCACGCTGGTTCTTGTTATCTTAGCGAGTTTGCTTTCCTTTGTAGTGCGTGCACTAGTTTTTATCTCTCCCCGAGGTTACAAAGGAACCCCCCGCACAACCAGGTTTGGGCCACTTAAGTAGTCTCTCTGCTTTCGCCTTGACAAAGGGTTGTAGGATTAACTGAAATAACAATACGTGGAAAGTAGGCATTTCAAAACCGTCTGTTAGTGTTGTGTGTCAAAGCAGTGCTGAATGATCCTCCGGCTCACGGTGCTTCTCTGTGCCTCTCAGACGAGTCTCTGGAGGAGGGGCTGGGTTATCGGCAGCAGGAGTCGCACCTCTGCCAGCAGATGAAGATGGCGACTGTGAACCCGGGCCAGGAGGCCCTTGGCTGGCTGATGGAGAACCCCTTCGGAGAGCTGGAGGCCAGCGGGAACCCCCCTCACTCCTCCAGCCATGGTAAGGACACAAGGACTGAGCAGCCACAATTTCATTCAATCACTGTTTTGAACTTTGATTTTACCGCCAATTTTAAGTGGACAGGGCACTTGAGCAATAGGAACTGAACTGCTATATTTAGGAATTGTACCATCAGCCATGTGTGAAAGGCCAAGGACAAAACTCTTTGGGCCAAAGCTGTTAATGTTGCAACAGCTTACGGATAAGAGGTTGTGCAGTGTGTTTTAATAGGTTTCCGTTGTGTTTTTTTGTCAAGCAGCAGACCCCTCCAGCTCGTCTCCGGACCAGCTCTCTCCTGGAAGCCAGCAGTCCAAGCAGCAGCCGGAGAGCAGTCGGGTACGATCCCGCATCCCACCCAACATGCCAAAGCTCGTCATCCCGTCAGCGGTGACCAAGTTCCCCCCGGAAATCACCGTCACCCCCCCGACTCCGACCCTGCTCTCCCCGAAAGGGAGCATCTCTGAAGAAACCAAGCAAAAACTAAAGGTATCTCACTTTGTTTGAAATGTGGCAGAACTAACAGCCTATCACTCTTTAGTCTATTCCCCAGGGCCTCACTACAGTATGATGTTCCAAAATGTTCAGTGAATAAGTAAAAAAAAATTCACAAGTTGTAATTTTATAGTTATAGAGCTTGCAACCTCATCTCAGAGCTGGGACTCCACAATGAAAGTGTATTACACAACACTGCCAAAATACCTTATTGTTTTTTTGTTAACCGGGTCATTCCTTTATCTGTCCATTGCACATTGCCTTCAAGTGCTCTAGAATTGAATACCATCATGGTAGTGCCTTGAAGCATGCTCTCTGGGCAATGTGGGGAAGTGACATTGCTGAGGCTAGCGATATCACTGCTTTGTGGATAGAGAGAGGACTATTCTCAACTCTCCAGTGCTGTCAATGAGCCCTTAAATTCAAACACAAGTACTCATTCCAATGAGTCTTCATATAAAAGAAGCTGTAATTCATCTGTCTGTCTGTCTGTTTAGAGTGCCATCCTGTCATCTCAGTCAGCAGCCAATGTAAAGAAGGAGACTCTGTGTCAGCCAGCATTGGAGGTGCAGGAGACCTCGAGCCAGGAGTCGTCCCTGGAGAGTGACACCGACGAGGAGGACGACAACATGGACATCTGAGCCTGTGCTGGAGCCTGGCACCTGCCAAGCACGCCGTGCAACCCAGCCCTGCCACGGAGGAAAGACAATGCTGATCGTCTGCAAAAAATGGAATTAAAATACAGCCTGTAACAAACAAACTTGTCTGCAGAAGCCAGCAGTAAACCACCCCTCTGCCCATCATCATGACCCTGGAATGACTCGACACCAGCTAAACAGCTTCAGCTTCTGTGTTAAATCTTCAAGCCCGGCTGTGTTTTTTTATTTAAGCCAGGCTGTGTTTTTATTTTATTTTGGGGTACACTAATGCAGTGTTTCCCATTCCAGCCTTCATTGTCATGTGGTCCTGTTGATTTCATTGATCACTGCAGCCCTCCAGTTCTACCATCTTCACAGTGTCTCTGTGCTAGCAATGGCTAACAAACAAGTTGTTCTGCCCTGTGTACCAGCAGCACACAAGCTCTCCCATGTAAAGCTCACATTCGTGAATTTGAGGCCATGCTTTTGTATTGCGCAAAGACAGTAAAGACAGTGACCACGGATTTATTACAGGAATCGTGTAGGGAGCTACTGTGCCATTTGATAGTCCTACATGTCCATTTCACCTTTGTTTTGAAAGGTCCAGCAAAAAAAAAAAAAAAAAAAGGTTTAAACCTGCAATTACAATTGGCTAGAATGAATTGCAGACTAACTCCGAGTCCTGAGAGGGCCCGCGTTGAACTCCCATCCTTCTGCACTGCAGCCTGAGCTCCAGGAACATCTACGTTGATAATATTGTATACTATTAAGTGCCAAAAAAATCCACTTGAAAGTATTGAAAGGTTTTGTTTTGGTTTTTACTTTGACTTCATAGCAAACACATGGCCCTAGAACATCCAAGCACTGATGAAAGTAGGAAGTGGATATTACTGAAGCGTCCTCTTGTATCAATCCATTGAAACAGTGAAGAATAGCAAAAAAAAGAGGGGGAATGTTTTATACAGATTTTTTTTTTCTATATGAATACAGATCTTTGCAGTATTTTTATGGAATACTGGAAATGCAGCATTCTTTTTAAAAATAATCTTTGTAAATAATGAATGAGATGTCTGGGGGGGAAAAAGAGACAAACTCTTGATTAACTATACCTGTATGTAATGTATGTATTTTTGTGTTTAAAAGATAAAAAAAGGTTTTGTATTTTGCTGAGCTGCTTTTGAAAACGCATTATGAATTGAGCATTAAACTGGGTTTAGTGTTTTTACTGTCTTGGATTAACCATTGCCACTTTTGACCAGCAGGGGGTGCTGTTATCCTCTGAACGGAGTAATCTGACTGATTAGCTGCAAACCAAAAATGTAGTTCATGTCATGCCATTGTCATTATAAAGGTTGTGGAAATTGCCTGTTGCATTAAGGTGTAGCATGACAGCAACTGAGTTGACAGAATTTGTATTGGAAACTGAACCAAACAAAAAATGACAGTGTGTAAAAGATTTAATCTCAGCGCCAAAATAATTTCAATGCAGAACTCTGAAAAGAGAGAAGTGTGTCACAGTGTAGAAACCTTTTTAAGTTTTTGAGACCAAGGCATTTTGGAAATCAGTCAATCCCATCTGTTTGTGTGCAGGTAATAGAAGTGAAGTTAATGTAACCGCATTGTACACAAGCACAATACCTTGAAGCATGACTGTTCGTATTGCTTTGCTAATGGTTTATATCAGGGCTGTCCAACAGAAGGCTCTTGAGCCATATATGGCTCATTAAGATTTAAAGTATGGCTCTCTTAATTCTGCAGGTCAGTATCCCATTGAAGGATGTTAATGTGTCCAGAGGAAACGAGAGAAAGACAGGTTTCTTTGGTAGAAGGTACAGTCAAAGTGCACACAGAGTATGACTGGTTTGACCATGAATGATAAGGTGATTCAGAGATGAAGGGTATTCATATGATTGCTCATACAAATCCCATTCAAGAAGAATGGGGCTTAGGGAGAGGATAAGAATGTTGGCTTAAAGCTTGACCTGTCATTTCTCATCTCATCTCTGAGATTCCCCACTGAATCCTAAACCGGTTATCCGATAAGTATTCAATCTTATAATGGATCGTTATATTTATTTTAAAAAGGGACCAGGTTGACAGAAAAAAAATCCCACTAAATTAGAGGCACCAGCAACATCATCTTGCATGCAAAAGAAAGTGGGTGTACAGTTGTGTAAAAAAAAAACTTACATTTAAATTAACAAATGCAGCGTTTTCTTTTGGGAATGTTATCTCTAAGAACTAATGGAAGACAGTTCTGAACTACAGTATTGGTTTCTCATTATTGTATCAATAATACAGCTGTTTCTTTCCATCTTATCTGCAATTTAAATATTATATTTTCCAGTTCATACAAGTAGCCGTACTATTCTTAATTTGACCAGTTCTTTAACATGTTTTTGTGAGAGACAGCACCCCACAGGAAATTGCCATTTTTGTCTCTCAAATAATTTAACTATTTTTTTATATGTTCTGATTTTCAAAAAGGGAAAAGTTGAATTGTCAACACAGCTCAGTATATTGGTCATCATGCCCTAGTTAAAATCCCTGCTAGAAGCTCAATTTACCCACTCGGCATGGAGACAAGTCTGCTGATACAAGTGAATGGATGAACCTGCAGCAGAAAGGGCCGCCCTGGTTTTATCTGCAGACAGCTCTGTTCAGTTGATCTAAACAGTGGTGAATTTAAGTACTGCCACGGTTTAGATTAAAATAGGGTTCTTGTGTACCAAAGGTTTTAAAAAAAAAGTAAAATAAAACAGTGCATGATGGAAGTCTCTTGGGTGTATTTCCGTCAGGAAATGTATGTAAAACGCTGGAAAACGTCCTGTATTTAGATCGGCCACTGCTGTTTAGATCAATTGAATAGAGCGCAGTATCTTTAAAGCAACACGCTTGGGTTTACTTATCAAACAGGGCAGTGTGATCCTATAACTTCAGACAGAAACATACTTTAATTTAAACTTAGGCTCCAACTCCCTCGCTGTAGATCTTGCAAGGTTTCTGATGTGCACACTGTATGAAGAACATACCCTAACCTTTCCCTTTCACACTGGGAACCTTATTCTCTGCTTCTGCATGGTCTGGTACGTTAGTAGTTAAGTCTTCTGTTTACTACTTTTTTATTTTGTAAAATTATCTACTTTTTAAAACTACTGTTTTGAAGGGCTTTTTCATCTAAACAACTCTGACAAAAGAAAAAACAAAAAGATTTGTTGTTCTTTTGTCTCTATGTAAACTGACAGCTTGTATCTATGCTGCTGAAAGCTTTTTATATGCAAGTGTGTGTTTGAAATATTGAAGAAAATAAACAACATTTTGGAAGCTTTATTTTAAACCTGTGTGATTATTTTAACTGGATGTGGATTATCTAAAAACAGGTCCAATTACAGAAATGGTCAAATTAGTCAAACATGTTGGCAGCATTTGTGCTTTTCAAGCCTTTCGTTGTGCAGATATAAAATCAGCCAAGATTGTAAACAAAATCCATCAATAACAAGTGCATTGAAGATCAATGCAGGGCGCATCACTTCTTCTGGTGCCAGCTGCTGACAAGCGAAACGAATTACAGCAGCTGCAATGTGCATTAAATAGCCTTTACCATGCAATCAGTGAAGGCTGCAGTTTATTTTTCAATATTATTCTTTATTACTGGATATAAATTAGATTGCATAATCAACCTTATACCTGTAATGATGCACCATGTAAATCCGTTAAGAAATACAAAAGCATGAAAGCAAACAAGGCACATGCAAATAATGCCTGAAGGAAGCATTCCTCAGCACTATAATATTAGAAAGCCTGGACCTGGGAGCACAGGATCGACTCAGGTTTGCATAAAGCTGATTCAGCCCCAGTTCCCAGACAACCTGCATAGACTAAACCCCCTGGAATGCTATCAACTGAGGATGGCAAACCTTGCCATTGCCTGTTTGCAATGCAGTAGGCATTCAATTGTATAAGCTTCAGAAACCAGGAATTGATGGAGTACTCCAGAGGTTTTAACACATCTCATTCATGTATTACACTATTTGAAATGCATAGTATTTTGTGCTAAACAAAAAAAAACCCTATAGACGTAAATGCGTTTGAACAAACAAATAAAAGGGATACATTTCATATGTTGTACTATTATTATTATGTGTTATATAATACAGTACAACATGTGTTCCAAGCTGCATTACAAATAAAATAATAAACAGTAAAATCAAACAAACTTTGCAACAATAAGTCTTGTTTCTCAGCGAAACGCTCTTGAAAGACTGAGTGATGAAAGTTATGTCTGAATTATAAAGATAAAAGCAACTTATTTAACAAAATGAATGCTCCTAATCTGACCTTGAAAAACAAGTTGCTACACAGATTTGATATAATAACACATTTGATGTCTTTAGCCTTTTTTCCCTTGTGAATAACGAATGCAACACAAACCATCATGTAACACACTGTAATTGGGGCACTAAACTTCAATAGCTCTGCAGTTAATCAGCCAATTCACACTTCATGCTGTTGCACAATTTAGCCTTGTGGTGCTGGTTTTACTAGTACGTGTGCCATTTGTCATGCATTAAACCTGCAGCCAGCACATATTAGTAGGAGACATGAACAAACTGTTACAGAGAATCGTTTACCCTTTTATAGGCATTAACTATCTTTTCAGCACTGAGTAGTATTGGAAATATAGGCGGTCAATCAGCTAATGATATAGACCCCTAGAATAACAGTGCTTTTGCTGTACATTCTGAACCCAAATTATTTAAGAGCTCATCTCTCTAAAATATTTATGAAAAAGCTCTATAGAGATTAATTTGGTTCTCACTGAAAAATGCCATTTTATTCGTTATCAGACACTAAAACATGCTTAGCTGAAGAAGAGAATTGACTGTTGATGTCCCATGCACAGCGCTGTGTAAGCAATTTAAAACATTACATTAACATCTGTATAAACTACAGGAGTCTACAGCCTCATTATGTGCCTCCTGCAGTTGATAAAAACAACCGACTTCAGCTCTATTATCTTGCATGCCTCAAGCGTCACTCTAGTGGTTTACAGTGTCGCCAGGACCCCTCGATACAATGAGACCTTTATTCTGTACAGTTGAGTGTACATGATTATTACTTTCATTTCAGGAACAAGACTGGATGAATAAGAAGCAGTAATGGATTCTTCCGCTCTAACGTAATTGTTATTGAAATTAGGATATTGTGTCAAGGACACTCTGGTACAGGGCAAGACTAAAAACAGGCTCCTGTGTGTCTAGTCATCAGTGCTACTCAACCTGCCATATGAACCATTTCTACAATGACAACCAGTTATTTATTCTACATGTTATAAATGACATAACTTTGTAAACATCCAGTACGGCTAATATTGAGGACTGACTGCATATTAATTTGCTTGACAGTACGATTTTGCCTACAGGAGAAGATAATCCCATTATTATTATTATTATTATTATTATTATTATTATTATTATTAAAGAGTCATTTAGCAGACGCTTTTATCCAAAGCGACTTACAGAGACTAGGGGGTGAACTATGCTACATCAACAACTGCTGCTGCAGAGTCACTTCCAATAGGACCTCGGTTTTACATCTCATCCAAAGGATGTTTAACTCTGAATACTGCTATGGAAAACCCCATTGAGGCAAGCACACTGCCACTTCTTTGCAGGTCACCCTTTTCTGTAGTTAAACATCTATTCATCTTTTCATCCATTGGTACAGCAATGGTCTTCAACCATCACTGTTATATAGAGCTTGTCATGCCAGACCCAGGTAAACAATGTAAAAGGTGGTTCGGTGTATTCCGACTAACCACATGGCTCCTCATTGGCTTTGATCTGAAATGTCACTATTTTAAAACAAGTCAAATTCATAGCAGCCTGGAGCTGGTGCTGTGAGTGTCTATGGAAGTATATTTCCCTCTCTGGAATAGGGGTGCTACCTCTTAGTCGGTTATTGTGACCAATTAAGGCATCAAAAGGAGCACGCTGCATGGTTAATGTCAGTGAAAGGTGTGGAATCTCTCATCTGAGCACTCCAATCCTGTTTACGAGCCAAGGGCTACGCGTCTCATCTTTGATTGGCTGTGTATTGGCAGCTGTTAACTAGCTGCTATTGAGCACAAGAACGTTGCAAATGGTCTGAGACCGACACCTCAGAGACGGAGCAGGAACGGTGAAAGGGATCCATACAGAGATCAGGGAATCAGGCAGACCGCTGGCGGACAGGCTGCTGCTGTTAGAGACGTCAGAGCAGAGAGACCCCAGGGCAGCGGCAATACTGGCTGCATGGCACCTGTTACTGATACAAGTGAAAAAGGCTCTTGAAGTACTAAGAAGTTAAACCAAAGACGGAGGCAACACTTGAATATTGTCCTTCTGGCAAATCCATGTGAATGCTGGTAGAACAGCCATTCCATGATGAGTTTGCTGACATCACAGTTACCAGTTCGACTTGCAAATCCACATACAGTAGCATATAAAATCCACTACAGCATTTTAGAATGTGAATTCCTGTATTAAAGCAAACATTAGCCCGCCTCTGAAGGATAAGTTGGTACATACAACCAACGCATTTCTGAAATGTTTGATATTAAATTCTGACAAACAGTTCCACTTCTTGACAAAAAAATAAGTAGTTTTTGCTAAACCAGGTATTTTAAATCAACTGACCACGCATGCAACCCCCGAGCCACTGAGCTCCGCTTCATTTACACTGTTGGCTCTTATTCTCTAGGACGAGATGCAATGTGTGGAGGTCTTCTGTTAGGTTAATATTAGTGCCCTTTCTAACAGTTGTCTGCAGCAGCTGTTTTCTAACCCCTGTGTAAATAAGACGGGAATGTCAATGGGTGGGGATCCTGGTAGAGCACAGCTACCATGTCAGTGCATTCACCCTCCTACCATCACTACTGTGAATTCAAAATTAGAGCTATTCACTGTGTACACATGTAAAAACAAGACAGATCGACATGTACCCCCAGATTGCAATACACTCAATAACTTAAATATGTAAGTGTGACATGCAGACAGTTCTCTAGATGTACTTAGATCCCCTGCAGGAGATAAGAAGCATGATCTGATGGTTTCACAGACCTAGGCGAGTGCTAAACGGGGCCTGTGAAACTAGCCGAGAACGCTTCAGTAACTGACCTTCAGCGTACGTTGTCATTCAGATTTTAAAGCATGGTCACGCTTGCTTGGATTCAGACTCTGTGTGCCCTGCTTATGAATAGAACACATCATGTTCAGTTGCTTTGGTTGTTTGATAAGCATGGGAAAAGTCCTGAATCCAAAGATGAATAAGAAATGTTGACCAGGGTGCAAGATGATCAGTTTAGGAAGCTTCCATGATGAGATTCTGAGCACTGTTACAGCCCGACTCACCCTGCCCACTGATGAGGAGCGAATCGGCTCACTGCGTACTGAAGTGTCACCACGACACCAGAAGAGATTCCCTCACAACAATGACCTGCTCAGGAGACAAAAAACACCTTGGATTCTCTAGCATTTATAGTGCGTATTCTCTCTCTCCCTTTGGTAGTTTGAGAGGATGTCCTCTGTTGTCAAGTCCATCATCCACAAGGGATTATACCTCGTTAAGGACCTTTGGAACAAATCCTTCAAAATGGAACGCTGTAGACAATTCAATTGTCATGTTTTGTTTTTTATGTACGGTCTTCCAGGACTCCCTTGAAAAGAGGTGCTGACCTCAATGGGCTGTTCTTCTAGGTTTATAAGTAATCGATTGAATTTACTGCTGGAAAAAAGGCTACCTTCCCCCTGTTTTAAACTTTAACTTAGTATTAATGACAAGAGATGCTAAGAAAGGATACAGTGAATGAATGAATGAAGGATAGAGTGTCATGAAAAGCTCTTTGCTTTTGTGTTCTGCAAAGACTGCAATAAGAGGTCATGTCACACCACCTGACTAATTAGAAACTTAGAGCAGAAGTGCAAACAGTCACGCACACACAAACTCTGAGCATCCATCAGAGTGAGAACCTTTCAAACGTGTTCAAAGAATTCCCGGCAATATGAAAGCTTCAGCTTCTCAGTGGGAGACGTTAGTCTCCCAGGTTTTCTTCAATAATCCATGCAGATACAGGAATTAGATACAAAGGGTTAAATTCACAAAGAATTTACCACTGCCCCAAAGGCAACACTCTTAAACACAGTCGAGCATGGTGGCAAATTTGTGAATAAAGAGTAGAAGTCAGTAAAACTTCTTAATCTGTTTACATTTCATTTTGTTTTGTTTTTCTACTTTAAGACATGTATTCCTGGTTCACTTTCTGCCGCTATTGTGTAGCTGAGAGGGTCACCCACAGCATCCCCAGCTGTCAAATTCAACAACAGAACTGCGACACTAAACAGCACATAATGAGCCGGTCCTATCCCTGCTTCAGGAGTGTCATCCACTCTTTACTGTTCACTTTGTCAAGTATTCAGTCTCTCCTTTCACCTCCATCTCACCTTCACTAACATGACAACTGCAGTACTGTACAGATTACCAGGGAAGCAACATCATTCTGCTCTGGAGTTCTACTGGTCCTTTACAGCCATATGAGAGTTCCGCGTTTGTTTTTGTTTTTTTAACAAAAAGGCTGTGTGCCCACCCTGTCCCGATCAATTTTTTTTTTTTAAATGTATGTTCCAGTAATTTAAGTGCTTCAGTTTGTTAAAAATAGCTGCAGCCGAGTTACAAAAAAAGAAAGTGATACTCGGCTTGACCCCCTATGGTGAATGAAGGGGATCCCGTGGCTGCTGGAATGATGGGGTGCGTATGCATTCTGTTTAATTGAACACTTTTTTGCTCAGCAGTCAATAATACGACAGGACTGGCTTTCAAGACCTACATGGATCGCCATAAACAAGACTGAGGGACTTCTTAACAGGCTCTGTTTCCATAGTGGGTTGGTCATTTTCTTTCTCTGCTAGAAGAGATAATGTGTGAAAAAATAAAATGGGGGTAATCAAGTTATTTGCCTACCATTGCAAAGACTGGAGGGACCATCAACCAATGCGATTCTTCCATAGGCAAATGTTCCAACTGCAGATTCCAGGACTGGGTTTTCAACATCGCAGACAGTGCCACTAGGTGGTCAAAATGATAAGTATTTCTTTCATAAGTCATCACAGACATTGCACCTCGTAGTAAAACCTGGAATGGCTGACTGTGTGGATTAATAGAACTGGGAAACAACTGATGCAGTTTGCTCTACCAGTTGTAGAATTGAATATGAACTCTAGGGGGTGCCAGAGCTGCTGTTCAAAGGACTGCCTCAAAGGGGAATGCAATGTAAAGGGTCCTGACAGCTGCAGCTCTCTCAGTACAGCGAGCCCGTGCCAAGGACAGACTTCCTGTACAATATGAAAACACAAGCACTTAGAACTCACAGAAAAAGACACGGTACAAAACTGAAGTGGGAAGTCAGCTTTTGCGACGAGCGATCAAATCACTTCTCTGTGTATCTGACCTGACCAACCAGTACTGCAGAAACGAAGCAATCAAAGGGACTGCATCTGTTCACTATGAAATTCGGTCTTGTTTTTTGTATTATACTTTATAACCAATCGACACTGTAGGAAAAAGTCATTTTTACAGATTTAAATTATCATTTTTATTTCTGCTTTGAGCTAATTATTTTGCACACCTAAAATCTCAACCAAAAGGTACAGACCCTTTAAATTCCTCCCAACTCCAACCATGCATGACTTCTGATTCTTACACCAATGTTTCAGTAATTCATATTGTATATGCTGATTAGATGCAGGCTTACCCTATTATAAATCTGAATGAACTGTGTTGTTAGTGATGTATGAGTTTGCTGTCTATGTTCATGACTCATTGAAATAAAGATTTAGAGTCTCAATGTGTGTTTATTTTTCTTGTTAAATAAATAAAGTTATGCTTTAATGATCACAGTTTCTACACAACAGACCATAAAGCTGTCTTCTGATTTGTGAAAAGTCTTTTTTTATATTTACAGAAGATTAAAGGAGAAGTGGTTTTGGTTCCTATATCTTTTCTTTTTTTTTTGTACTTACAGGAACTTATTTGCATATGAATATGACAATTTCTAAATGTAACACTCGGAAGCCTGGTATTTTGGTCTTCCTCTCTTCCTGGTGTATTTGCATGTGTATCTTGAAATGTTGTTTTGTAGCTGGGTATGTAACTCATTTACCCTGACCATGTTATTGTGTGGACTCAGATGTCAATGTGGGGGATTTACTGCAGGATTATCACTGAAACAGACTCCTAACCACTGAAATCTGACACCATGACATACAAGCACTCGATTAAAAATTAACTTGGGCTCTAATGGGTATTACACATTTAGATAAAAAAACAAAGGATTTTATTGCAACCATAATGGAAGACTGAGGTGGATACAATAAAAAAACTAAATAATAACTATAAAGGGTGAATTATTATGGGAACACCCCATGTAAATTATATATATATATATATATATATATATATATATATATATATATATATATATATATATATATATAGTTAGAGAAAAACCACAAAGAAAATGATTTCTATAAAATTGTTCTATTGAAAGATATAAATTAAAGTAGAGATTCAGCTTTATAATAAAACAACAAATTATTACAGAACATGCATAAAATGAAAAATAACATGCAAAAACTAAATTTCATAATTTGATAATACAGACAGGTAACTAAATGCATTTACAAGTGCAGACAAAATCCTGCATCGCTGAACAAACAAAAGCCTAACTGAATACAGCAAATGTGTGTATCTACCGTTACAGTGGTGCTTTGCATGTGCATGAAGGAGGAGGAGGAGGAGGAGAGGCCCTTGATAAACGGGGGCTGAGCTGGGGGGCAGGTTTCAAAGTGGACCCGTGTGTGGATTTGAGCAGCACAGGATGAGGAGCCCTGCTGCTTTTCAAAAGGCTGCCAGGGCTGGAGAGGCTGCTGGACTTGTCTCATGTGAAATTCAAGCCCAGGGCCCTGCCTTTGAGACTGGACTTGGCCCTCTGGTGCTAAATAAGTGTGAAGTACCTTCTCCTTGTCCCAGCTCAAACGAGCCCATCCAGGGGACCATGAATATTACAAGTGCAGGCCTTTTGGCTGGGAAGCTGGTCTAATGAGATTACAAACACGCCATTCTCATGTCTAGACACCCCAATACACAACCCCTGGATCATTCAGAACACCAAGCCCCCACAGTATAGCAGTGGATGCAGCAGCATCATGTATTAGGACTGGTCAGAACTATCCATTTCAATTGAATTGCAATGTATTGTATTTATATAGTGCCTTTCAAACCACAGTATCTCAAAGCACTTTCCATGTCAGTTAAAACAGAGCAGAAGCATGAAGTACCAAGAAGTAGTAATACATTTCAAAATAATAATAATAATAATAATAATAATAATAATAATAATAATAATAATAATAATAATAATAATATAAAACAATTGAAAATAAGAATAAGAATGATAGATAAAATGTCTACCACGCATACCTGATTACAAATTCCATGTATCCACATCCATCTATATTTGAATGGCTTTACAAAAACATTCCAACTAGATATATTATGTAGTGTAATCAGCAATTTGTAATGCTTACATAGTTAAGAGCCTGCCCCGTTTTGTATTTAGCATCAGAATTGGAATATAAGCTGTTTGGATACAATAACATGTATTTACAGGATTTCACAGGGCTGTTGATTTAAGAATACTATTACTAACCATTAATGGGGGAAATATTTTACAGGATTAAAAAAAAAAAAAAATAAGTATTTATATATAAACTATGTCAAAAACAACATAGAAATATATTCTAGTTTCAGGCTGGACTTGTATTACTATGGTATATGTACTTTTGTATGTGTGATATACAAATAATAATTAGTGTGGAAATATAACACCAATAATTGCTTATACATTTAAGGAAACACGTGTTGACATGCTCCATCATGCTCCATCTCACTAGGCATGTCTTATGCCTATACGAAAATGAAAAAAGAAATGTCTTGTTTACTTGTATGCCACTTTTTCTCTACTTAAAGGGATTATCTGGATATTTACAGGGATTTTAGCACGGAAGGCTGTTCCTTTCTCAAGAGGGACCTCCTATCAGTATTTGTTTTAAAGTCTGTTAGCAGTTAATAAAAATGCATTTCCTCCGTGCTGCTTCCTGTGGGGACTGTATCAATACTCTGTTAAGTTTCTTTGATTTCTTTCTCCACCAATCATGGCAGGGGATTCACCTCTTATTGTGTCACTTCAAAGGAACAGAATGGGTCCCTCGGCCCCGCCCACTGTGGGACTCTCTTAAAAAGAGGGACACCTGACCGTAGAACTCAGAACCCTCACTCCCTTACCATTCCTCAGGGCAGCCTGGATTATCCACTAAACCTCCAGCCTTCTCATTAGACATTACAAGAACAACCAAACAGAAATACCTACAAAGATTTGAAAACACTACTTTGCTTCATTTGAACTTTATGAACCACACTGGATTGTTTTAAAATCTGAATTCAAATCTATTGGCCCTTGCCTTGCATAATGCAGCCTTCACATGGTGAGTATTTAAAATCTTTCTTTAAAGTATCAGATACTTAAAAAAAACATCCGCTTCACTCTAATCCCAGTCTGCATGTTGTTCATTTGAGATCTCACTCGTGTGGTGCAAGGAAAATGTGAAGATGACATCTTTTTATATTGGATACTTATCAGTCATTGTAAAGTCTTTGGGAAATTATATATCGTAGTGAGATTTTTAACTTAGCGATGCAAACGCAAATAGCTGCTGTTTATTTCTAACAACTATTACAGCAATCAAATTCACCGATTTCATTCGTTGGTCATTACAAGTTACTACTAGAGTGAGATGCTAAAGAAACGCCACCTGATGATATTTGTTACATTGTGTTATGATGCATTTTAATCTTAAAATGGGTTTACCATTAACAAGCCAGAGGGTACTAATCAAAGCTGCAAAGCTCGATTATTTCAACTTCAAATAAAATAAATTGTCTCCCTTTTCCTCCCCCCTCCCCGCGACTCCAGATATAAAAACAAACTTCAGCATCCCTCCCCCTTCCACAGCAGCCTCTGGCTCAGACTCGTTCCTCCAGAGCAGTGTCAGGATGACCCTGGAGGACTCCGACCTCTGGAAATCCTTCCATGAAATCGGAACCGAGATGATCATCACCAAACCTGGCAGGTAAGAGCTTCCAGCCGTCCCTTTATTCAGCGACTGTCCTTTCAGTCTGCATGACGAAAAACCAACCATCTACAATTGATGTGTGAATTAAACTACTTCTTATCGTTCCTCTTCCAGGCGGATGTTTCCACATTGTAAAATAAACCTCTCCGGGCTGCTGCCTTATGCAAAGTACATCATGCTGGTGGACCTGGTTCCTGTAGATGGATTCAGATACAAGGTAAGACCTTTTCCTACACACCACACTTATGTGAAATCATTCAAGCGCCTTGGATCCCAGCTCAACGCTGGTCCGCTGCCACCTACTGAAGCAAAGACCAGATAAACCAGCAATCACCCAGCTGCCATCCGAAATATATCAAAGAGTCTTATCACTTGTTGTGTTTAAACTCCATGGAGGGCAGTCTCTCTGACCACCTACCATGCTCCATCTCAAAGCTTTCAACTTGGACCCTCATCTGTGTTTCAATTAAAAATAAGAGATGGATTTGGTCAGCTGAACAACTTTTCAGTGTAACACCCACAACATCTTCCTGACCAAACGTTTCTCTGTTTCTCTCCACAGTGGAACAAGCATAAGTGGGAGGTTGCTGGTAAAGCGGAGCCTCAGCCCCCCTGCAGGACGTACCTCCATCCAGACTCCCCGGCCCCCGGCGCCCACTGGATGAAGCAGCCCGTGTCCTTCCTGAAACTCAAACTGACCAACAACACCCTGGACCAGCACGGACACGTAAGAACTCCACACCTCAATGGGAAATGAAAAGCTCATGCATCACATCATATATAAACCGGATTAAAAACTGCGCATGTCAATAATATGAATAATGATAGTTCATGTGCTCTTTCCATTTAGATTATTCTGCACTCCATGCATTGCTACCAGCCCCGTTTTCACATTGTGCAAGCCGATGATCTCTTCAGTGTCCGCTGGAGCGTCTTCCAGACCTTCAGTTTCTCCGAGACGACTTTCACTGCCGTCACAGCCTACCAGAACGGAAAGGTAAGAGCCACGGAAATACTGGATGTACACACAGTGACCACAATAATGCATTTTCATTACAGAAAGTTTATCTTAAAAATAATTCTAGTTTGAAATTAAAATCTAATGACATGTTGCTAAAAACTGATGTTTTTCCTTTCAGATAACCAAACTCAAGATTGACAATAACCCTTTCGCTAAAGGATTCAGGGAGCAAGGAACCAACATGAAGAGGTAATGGGTTTCTCTGGATCTTAAATCAGGGATAGGAGTAAGACGCCCGATGCATACAGCAACTTGATCCATTCCTGGTTTTACTACGAGTTTAATAAGACACACCTGAGCTTACCTCTACACTGGGGCTAATCAAGCTTGTAATAAACTCTGGAATGGGTTACACTGCAGTGCAATAGGAATCTCATTTCCATCCCTCATTAGTGTTTTTTTTTTTCAACAGACAACGTACACTTAGAACTCAGGTGTGCCCTGAAAAGGTGCAGAAGAAGCTAAACAAAGATGATGAAGAGGCAGAACAGCTCCACCCAGGTATACTTCGACATGCAATTTCATATGCATTATTAATTTTACAATTGAATTAGTAATAATAGTATTCCAAGAACCAGTTCTAACAGTTCTTCTATTTGTGTACAGCAGAGTTTAGGAGGCCTTACTATGAGGGCTATGAGGATGATGAAGTAGGAGAGCCCAAGACCAAGGAGGGCTGCCCAGTGAAAGAAGAGAGCTATTCCCCATGGGGGGCTGGGCAGGACCACTCTCACAACATCCGCACAGAGTCCCCTCTCAGCACAGAAACAAGGGAGATCTACAACACAGAGCAGCTGGTGCCGGGCCCTGCCTCCTACCAGCCTTACAGGTTAGCATACCACCCACTAGGAAAGCACTATCTAACCTAGTTCAGTACATCAATATCACCTGCTAAGAAATAAATAATAAAATAATATGTATATGTACATATCAGCATTGTTAATTGTTTATTAAATTTGAATCCATTTTATACAGTATTATTATTATTATTATTATTATTATTATTATTATTATTATTATTATTATTATAATAAATAAGTATTGCTAACCATACCAAGTCTAGGAGAGACCATTAATAATTTGACAATCATAAACAAAAAAAAGATGCTGAAGTTGTAAGTTGCTGTCCACTGGTGCTGTTATACTGGATTTAAATATAAACAGCCACTTCTTAAACAACTGTAATATCTCTCGACAGATTCCACCACTTCAATAAGTCTCCCTCCCCTCCTTCCAGCGGCTCTCAAAGCAGTGGCCAGCCCAGCTTCGAATCCCAGCCCTTGGATGTGGCTACAGTGCCAGACCAAGATGCCAAGCCTGCTCCCCTGGAACCCCTGTCATCCTCCTGCCCTCCCTCGCTGCCTTCGGCACACCACGCCCCCCAGGACTACGCAGGAGTGCTCAACGTGGCCATGGCGCCACCAGCCACCAAACCTGGAGTCATCAGCCACCTCTACAATCCCTACACCGCAGAGCAGGGACTCGGGCAGTGGAATGGACCGCCCCATAGCCAGTATGGGTCCTCGGGTTACCCCGCCCACCACCTCCACTCAGAGTACAGCGCACAGAGCATGCACCACGGGTATCACCATGGCAACGTGGCTGACTGGAGCCAGTACCCCCTCTTCTCTTACTCCTGCTGGTAAACCTAAATAAAGGGACATGCTCTTCAGGACAATAACCAATGAGGAAAGACTCAATAAAAGTGACGCTGCTCCCACTGAACTGCCAAAGACCCGTGGATTTGGGAGAAACTAGTACTGTTTTGCCAGTACTGCTGAAGTTGCCACTATTTGTCTACTGCTGCTGATACTGACTTTAAAAAAGGCATAATTGTGTTGTTAAATTGTATTATATAGTTATATAATTTAATTATTGTCTTGATGAAAAACATTTGGGCAATCTATTGTTATGCAACACAGGAAGTAGTTTGCTAAATCAAGTGGCACGCAGTTGGTGTCAATGAAATATGTTTCCAGACCCGCTAGATTTTAAACAGCCGTTGCATGTGCATTGGTTTTAACTTTGTGTTTTTGTTATTATTATTATTATTATTATTATTATTATTATTATTATTTATTTGCCAACTTTTTACTTTCATATATTATTATTTTTGTAAAAAGCTAAGTTTGTTTGGAAAAAAAAGTCTTCTATTCAGAGTGTAAAATGAATTGAAAAAAATAAATACAAAAAACGAATAAAACGTACAGAAGAAGCCATTCAAATATCAGTTTATGATTTTATTATTACTGCCAAGCAATGGACCATCATATACCGGATTCAGATCACATACAGTAGTGGGGTGGGCCTTCATTTAAAGATGCAGTGTCATGTTTATACTAAAATGTGATTCCAGTTCACTACATGCTTGTATACTTCACCCTTGTGTTCGTGGTATTGTTAGCTGTCCAGTTTGTTTGCATGTGCAGTTTCTGCTGAAGGTGCACCAGTCCCATTCCTCTCTGAAGCCTTCTTGTCAACGGCAGACTCTGCTGCAGCTCAGGGAAGCTCCTGGAAACATTTCGGTCTTGCTTGCCTGAGCTATAAGCATGAGTTTCTAATGCAACTCCTTATTTAAAAAAAATAAATCAATAAAAAAATTGCACGGAGCCCCTAATTAAAGGTTCTGTAAAATGTGTAGAAGTCCCCCCCCCAATCCTTTGTTAGGTGGGACCCTGATATATCTTGGTAGCCATAGTCCATTCGGGGGGGGACCAACAGCAATGTGTATGCATTCTTCCCATTTGGGGATCATTAAGGGCACTGGAGAGCTGTGTTTTAGTTGTTTTCTGCTACTTTCTGGGAAATGAAATAGACCTACTGTGTAAAGTAGTTTGGTTTGCAACAGTAATTAGGGTACCCGTGTTAGATCCTAAATGAGGTCATGTCTTATTTCCTTCTCATAGATAATTGCGAATTGGACATCATGACAAACAAAACGAAACACGACCCCTCTCACACAGGCCAGGCTTTTAATGAGTGCTGTCTGCTTATTTTATTCATCATTACCTTTTGGAAAGAAATGGAATCAATTATGCTTGTTGCACATTTATGTACTTCAGCATCTTATCACCTAGGAAAGCAGACCTTTTTTTAAATGAGTAAAAAGTATTCAAAAGTGGCATTACATCGCTTTAAATCACTATATCAGTTCTACACAGCATTTCTCCCAAATCTTCCCTGCTAGTTTTCTTTCTGTAGCCCGCCAGTGATGGGATGCGTATGCACACTTCAAAATAAATGGCTTTTTAAATCATTTTGTTTAACTTTAAATGTTACTTCTGTTTGCTTATTCAATACATCTTACAACTGTACGAAGTCAAATTGAAAAATAATGATAATGGAAGACACAGGACACCAACTGTAATTAAAACAAGAGTACGATTCACAGGATTTCCAAAGTGTAGCAATATTCCCTGGTAACAAATGAAAGCATTCATACTGCAGAACTGAAAACCCATGTTTATACCTCCTTGTACTTTGCTCAGATTATAGATTTTTTCTAAGATAATCAATTTGTTGAAAAATAATCAGTTAAGTGATATTTTTCACAAAATAATTAGAAATGCAATTTTTATTAGGTCCAAGTTCATGATAGTAATCCATTGATTTTGCCAGCAAAGCCAAGCAATGAGTTCACATATAAGTGACAGGTAATTACAAAGCTTTAGTTCTGTGTCTGCTGGAGGCAGAGTTTAGTGTCCCTGGAATACCTGTGTAATAAACCATGTCATCACAGTTTCTCTTCTCTTGAAAAGATCTTAAAGGAGCATGAAAGTGGAGGCTGCCTCCTGCTTTTCATGGGGCTTAATGAAGAGCACAAACCAGTCAATGCTCACAGCTCCTCTCCACAGATGTCAGCTGCTAATGACTGGTATGAAACATACTCAATAAGGTTGATGTCCTCCTATGGGGACAATGCTACTACTGGCTTTTACTTGACCCAATTCATTATGAGCTTTTTTAAATACATGAGTGTATTTTGTGGGTTTCTTCTCCGTGTAATAGGAATGCCCATAAATATACCTGGCATACCTTTCAATATCTGTCAGACCTGCTCCCCGCCCCCTGTCTTTGACATATGTTTATTTGGGGTCATTTGAACTAGCATATGAATTCCTATTGCAGTGAAGTACTGAATGTGGTACACACAGGATACATGAATTCACTACAGCTACAGTAAACAAACAGGACTGCCAACAGGGTCTGCTTTCTGATAGATACAAAGCTAAAACTACGCAAGACTGGAGCAAACAGAAATCACAGTCTTAGATGTATATGTAAAAAGGAACAGGTTTAAAATGATATTTTCTTCAATTTTGTAAAACTGTTTCCTGGACTGAAGTGCTCTGGGAGAACTCTATATAAATGAAATGTTGTCACTGTTGATAAAACATAGTCCCCATTGCATATAGTGTTGGTTGCAGAATGTAAGCTAATCTGTGGGGTGTGGCTATTGCAGGGGGGTGTTTCTGGTTAGTGAAGTGGGTTGCCAGGCTCTGGCTGCTGCGTGATGGTGGATGAGGGCTCCCCAGTGCTGGTGTGTCCTGGGGGGGGTGTTACCCTGCCCTCTCCCCCTCTTTAAAAAGGCTGATTTAATGGCAACCTGTAGAACAGTAGGGGGGCTCTGTACGGGGGAGAGCTGGCTGAATGAGGACAATAAAGGGAGGAGAGCCTTCAGAGACAGCCTATCCCTCCTCCTCCTCCCCATATCCTGTGTTTGTTCATTAAAAACCCTTTTCACAGAGCCCAGGTCCAGACAGGAAAAACAAAGTTCCAAATCGCAAAACCTTTCACCTGGGATCAGGTTTGTATAGGCACAAGCAGCCGTATCACTTTCATATTTAACAAGAAAGCACGGGACAACTTGTGATTATTTTTTTTTAAAACTAGCAATGTTTGAAATGTCACCTTATTTCTACAAAAGCAAATTGGACTGATGAAACATTCTGCACCAAAAGTCTAATAAATTACCTTCAAAATAATCCAAATTTAAAATTTGACCCACCAGCCAGAAAGACCTATTTTAACTATGGGGCCCATAAAAAGCAAAATATTGTGTAAATTACAAAGACTGGTACAGGCGTTTACCAGTATAGTACTGCCTACACCTGGGATTCAAGAATTGCTATTTCTCACTTAGCAGTGTACAGGTCTAAAAGCGAATGACAAACAGTAAAATCTTCCAAACACACATATAGTAAACACAGATTAGAAGTGCTAGGGTTATTGCCCTTAACTGTATTTGTTTGCCATGTACTGTCACTTGCTTTGTATGCAGAGCTCAGCGGATTACAGAGATGAAAGACAGGGTGTAGATTTAGTAAGCGTGTAATCAGTAACAGGACCTCTTCCCATTATTCTTCATCAAACCAGTATGTTTACACAACACTGCAGGCATTACCGCTCGTGATTACTTAGGACACAGAAGAAGTGGTCTGACCAAATCTTACCTGTGATTGCAGCTGACATACCTGCCTTCCACATGCTGCTCCACGCAATGGAAAGAATCTTCTGAGAGTCTGGAAGGACACCTTCCTTCCTCTTCAACTGGAGGGAAACACTTTCAATTAGATGCCTCTTAATCTCATTTATATCTTCAGATATTTTAGCAGGTGGCTCTTTTTTGATAGTGTCCAGGAAGGAGAAGCAGCTTTTTTACTCCTATGCTTCGTTTTCGGTCATGACGCAGGGATGGAAATAAGACTCCTATTGCATAGCACCTATTCCAGGTTATAATACGAGCTTGATTAGCCACAGTGTACTGGCAACAAACTCAAGGGTGTCTTATTAAACTCACAGTAAAACCACGAATGGATCAAACTGCTACGCAGTGGTAATCTTATTTCCATCCCTGATGTAACAGTGTGACTTATCAAAGATTCATTAGTCTATCGTTGTGTCTTTGTTCTCAATTAAGCATTAGGTGTGTATCATTTGTATTTATGAAATGTAGGTAAAAGGCTGGAAGACTGATCTCTTTAGTTTATAGATCCTCTTGCATGGACGTTTTTACAAGTTCAAACTCAATAGGACGACCAACCTTTAAGCCACCACTCGTGTTGAGAAGGGCTACACATTTAGGACAGCACGAAACATGCTAAGAACGACTCAGTTTAATAGGGAGTGTATCAGACTGCTAACGAGAGAGAGAGAGAGAGAGAAAGATAAGAGGGGCAATCATGTATGTGTTAATTTAAATTAAAGCAATACAGTAAAAGCCGGTAGTGATAAAAGACAATTGATCACAATGTGACCTTAAGAGTAGATCAATAACACCCAGTACCCTTTTCGCAACCTTCTTATCTTTATTGCGAAGTTCAACTTTTCCTTTCTAAATCTGGCAACACTGTGGAGCAGCCCTCTCCTGCAGGTATTAGTCTGAACTGAACTGCCCTGTTTGAGTTCCCATTGCCCACCCTCTAAAAGAAGTAATACACAGAAATAATACACCTTACAAACATCAGACCGCGGCAGGAAACAAATCCCTGTAAAAGGATTGGCGGGAACTGTATTTTTATATAGTTGTAAACCACAGAGCCACTTTACTGAAAGACACTAATTTCTGAGATAGTTAACAGTGACATGGTGCTGGGTTATCTGTACTGTAAGCACCTAAACAAACAAACAAAAGAGAGTTAGTCATTCGGTTTCATCAATAAATCAATCCATTTGCACACTGCCGGCCGCTAAGTGCAGGTGTGCACCATAAAAACACACTTTATAGCTGGACATGGACACGGTTGAGCAGGTTTTTAAAGCTTAATAATCACAGCAGCTCGGAAAAGCCAAAACCTGTGCCTGTTTGATCTTGTGTTCTTCTACTGAAAATGTTACCAGAGAAAGAAATTCATACTGGCTTATAAGTATGAATCACCCCAAAATAATAATAATAATTACATTTCAAAATAAGTAACAGACACCGCTACTGTACCCACTACAGAATTCTATTTCGAGGGATTTAAACAATGTAAAACCAGTGGGGGGTTCAGTCTTCCTAGAAACTGGCAGCCAGTATTCATGCAGCCAAGAAGAATTTTAAAGACTTTATTCCGCAGGTTACTGGGTATGTTAAAAGGCAAGCACTACCAGGTTCACTTGTGTAAGTTCCAAACCTCTGCTGTATATCGTCTGAACTTTCAGAGCTTGAGGTTTACACACTAGAATACAATGGGCAGCAGTGTTTGCAATGGGGTAATGCTGCAGTGCCACACTTCAGGGATACCCAGCCTGCTCCCTGCTCGTCCTGCTAATCCTTTGTAAGGACTTTCTCTAAATGAGCCTCTGTTTCCTCTGCATTACAATCGTCTGGAACAGAATAGGAGGGCCGTTCCCCCGCCTTGTTTATTTAGACTGCAGGTTCAACTGGAGAGAGTTTCTTTTCAAATGCAGGACCTCCTTTCCAACTGTGACCATCTCTCCAGGATTCCAATAACTCACAGCTGGCAGACAGACAGACAGACAGAGTCTTGTTGCTTAAAAGCCAGCAGGTACATTCAATTGTGAAAACTTTATTTTGAAAAAAAGGGTCAGATAGCAGTAAATTAAGACTGGTTTTAAACATAACCTAGAGTAATTGTTTTTATTGTTTCTGAACGCGTTCAAATACGCTTTTTAAAATGCATTGTTAAATTCAATTATGCATTCTAACCTTCTTAATCTTTCTAATTTTGGATAACAACCACTCCAGCTGCTCGGTCTAGCTTTGCAGTTCTGTGGGTTTCAATGCAGTTGCTAATCTAAGCCACAATACTATGCACTACTAACAGAAGTGAAAATTGAAGCTAAATTAAAATAAGCCTGGAGCCTTTGCCTGTGGTATTAAACATAATAAATAATGTATGTAAGTGTTAGCTACAGGAGTATAGGGCCATTCCTTTAATAGATTAGTTACACTGGAGAAGTCATCAATATCAGACTATTGGCAAGCCCAAGACCTTTTCTGATAGGTCCGCCACCACAGACACCTGAAGAGACCAATCAGAACGAAAACACTAATTTACAATTCCTTAACAGAGAAATCAAGAGGGTGAGAGTGCTTGAAACTCAGGCTGAAAGCAATTGACTGGTCCTATGTTAACATGATGTGTGCGTAATTGGGTTAAGAAGTAGGTTAGGAGCAGAGATTTGTACAGAAGGGAAGTTTCTCGAAGACGACACACACACACACACACACATTATATATATATATAAAAAGACATTTTAAACATGGACCTAATGGCACCCCAGGATCATTGTAGAGCACCCACTCTACACACATATATACAAGCTGACCATTTTTAGAGGGGTTTTCAGAAAATGTGAAAGGGTTGAATTAGTCTTAAAGTGCACCAATAATGGGCAGCAAAAAGCCCAGAATCGAAGCTCTCTAATAAAGCTGTTCTTGGGCCTGACAGCACTAAGTGAAGGGGTATTCATTTCAATCACCCCCAAGGTGGCCTGTGCTGTCTAAATGAATTGATCATGCTGTTTAACGACACCAATTTAACTGAGAGAGCTGTGTTTAGGAAAAGCTTTTAACAAGCTGTCAGACACGCAGAACAAAGAGGGTTTTAGTGAATGATGTTGCAGTAGTAAAGAAGGAGTTGTTCTTTCTCTAGACTGGTTATACAAGGACATTCAGAACCTCCAGTTTTGCTGAAAGTAGCATAATTCTTCTAGAATGTGGTTCTAGAATGGAACGGTTCTAGAATGTGACAAGCAGATTTGTGGTTTGGTCAACAGACACCAAAGAATCCTATTCAAATAAACAAGATAACAACAAGGAAAAGTGTCATCCTGAAGTATTTTTTCAATTCAATGTTTTATTATTATTATTATTATTATTATTATTATTATTATTATTATTATATTATTATTATTATTATTATTATTATTATATAACCAGGATAAGAAGCCACTGAAATTGACATCTTATTTCCAAGGAGGTCCTATAAGACAGAAGAAGCTGCAAATGTAATTCTAAGATGTAGCTCCCTATAGGATTTTACAAGTTATCAGCTACTTGGGTGCATAACTGCAAGCAACAGAAGGAACATTACTACTTCTTTATAGTGACAAGTTTCAAAGAGGGGAGGCATTGTCAACAGGGTCTGCTATCCACTAAGGTAGAGTGAACAGAAGGATAAAGTAAAAAATGAACGTTATTGTGGGAAACTGTAGTTAAAAAGAATAGTTGGGGGAAGGTGCCGGCTACTACTGTCAGCAGTTATCCCAGATGATCCAAGGTTAAAACCAAAGTATGCCCTATATTTCCTGGTTAAAGTGAACAAGTCTGGCCAAATGGGGCTGCTGGGATTCACACCCCTGTGATAAGGGGGAAGGAGGAACCAGGGGAGCAGAGGCAGCTCCAGATAAAACAGCCCATCAAAACTTGGAATAAAGAATCAAGAGACTTCATAAAACGAACAGCCAGTGCAACCAAATGGGGAGTATACAGTGGAGATTGAACAGGACAGGAAGCAGGAAAGACTGCTGTTTTTTCTGACCCTTTGAAAAAGGACCAAGCACTGCAGACTATACTGCAACCCCGCCTAGCCATTTGGATCTCCTTCTTCAACAATATCATAACAGATAATAAAGTTTGACCACATATCTCAGAATTACTTGGGGCCCCTTTTGAAAAACTGCAAACAACTGTTCATGCCTGCAAGCAAGTTATTTCTTGCTGGTATAATATAGCATGGTACTGTTAAAATTATTCGTTTCAGAAAACTTAAATTGAAATGAAGGCAAAGGACCAGATTATCGTCTATTTGCCTGGATTACCCCAGTTGTTTTTTGGGCAATTTACCCCAGCTAGTTTTTGGTGGGGTTGGAGGGAGGTTAATAACCTTGTTCATTGCACCTTCCACAATTAATAGTCCAATACACTATGGGTGGATGAATCCAGGATACTATCACAGAATATCTTCATCATGTCCCTAACTCAAGAAGACAAATGTCTGCACCCTCTATGAATAATTCACAGAAACGTGCCATATTTATTTAAATATAATTGTAACATACACAGGAAACTACGAATAAAAATGCAACAGATAAAACCCAACATCAATATTGTAACAAACAAAATGCTGAATAAATGCATCCGAAGAGCCTGTCTGAAAGTACTGGGGAGACTATTGAAATTTAAAAGCATCGGTTGAAACATGTGTATTAGGGTAAGCGCTCTGCCGTCTCTTCTTTGAAGTGTTAACAGTATCTGGCGCTGTAACCTACAGTCCTACTAATGGCTTCTGTATAGAAGAGGCTAAAAAACTATCGTTAACACGTCTTTGACCTTACTAGTCAGAGCGGGTCTTCCCCCCTTCCTCAATGACTGACCGCGTCAGACATCAATGTTATTTAGAACAAAATACCTCCATTCGTGCAACCGAGAAAGTGGAGAAAAGCCGACTCCAAGAAAAAATATGTTCTGAAAAACAGCGTCACTGAATATAAACCATATTCAGTAATTTCAGCTGCATGTGGATTGACTAGTTTTTCAATTGTATAGTTGAACTCACACTACACACGTGTTTCCTTTTTTAAAAATATGTTTTAAAAGCTTATTATTATCATTAATTTGTTTTAGGCAAAGCTAACCATTACATGAATTAACGAAGTGAGATAAGATAATAATAATAATAATAATAATAATAATAATAATAATAACCCTCCAATCTTAATATCTGTTTACTGCATTTAGAATGCATGTATGTTTGTTGGAACGTGCGAAAAAACGAAAACGTAATTTACCTGTTGCAAATGTTTGTAAACAAAGCAGGTAGTAGAGACGCTTACGGGCATTGGATCTGGAAAAGAATATATTACTGAATAGCAGCTATTAAACACCGAGGTTATACCAAAACAAACTTTAAAAAAAAAACATGCGACATGTGGATTCACATATTATTGCGGCTGTGTGCTACTTGCAGTGTATGAGTCGAGAGCCCTCTTGTGGACAAAAGTTAAAAATACAGCAGACTTTACAAACAGGAACATATCACCTGGAGCACATACCGCACCCAGCACAGTTTCGACTAAACCCCACCCCGACTCCCCCAATTATTATTAATTAAGTCCAGTCCTGTCACAAAATAATTACATTGTAAATTGCAACAGCACAATAAAAAATGTTAATTTATATTACGGTTCTACTCTCGAGAAACAATCCACGATGATGCTGTTTTTATTCCTTTTTTATTTCATAGTAATATGTATTATTTCATATCACGACATATTCCTATATCATAGTGTTAAATCTGAAAAAAGTTGCATCTATAGTTCCATTTTTTTGTGCAAAACAAACCAAATTGGTAAACAGTACTGTGTAGTAGTGAAAGAGTCTTAAAAAATAAACCCCGCTTTCGCAGAAGGAAATCGTGATATATATTGATGGTGTGATGTTAGGTTCGAAACCGAAACCATAGCCTACAGCCAATGTTGAAAACCACAAAGCGATCAAGTGAATAAACAGTATAACAAGAGATTGCAATGGCTTTATTGTGTTCACTGATGCATGTTAGCTAAACCAAAAAAGCTTAATTAGTTACGAACAGGAACACAGATCAACTAACATTCAGTCGTGCGTCTGAGTACATGTCAACTCACAGATCTCAACAGACTGGCCCTGGGTTCTAGTTAATCAGATGGCTGTAAGAGTCGGAGAGCCATAATTTATGTGGGTTTTAAATTGCCGAATCAAAATAATATATTGGAGTTTATTGAGTGCCTGTTCGGTTTTCGTGATTTGAATGATGCAAATTTAAAACTTACCTGAGGGGTCTAATCTGTTGATAAAATATGTTGATATACACAGGTTTACTGTAACCTTCCGTGCTACACCTACACGTTTAATTGTTATGGTCTGTATAGTTTCCTTGTACAGCAGTAACACATATTGAATTGCAATGAACTGTGTTGGTTTTAGTCATGATGGGTAAGACTGTGCTCAGTTGGCAGGTGCTTCTGCTGCAGTCAGTGACCATGGAACAAGATTATTTTCATCTGGTCCCATTGCAAAAACCCTTACAAGCTTGTAAAAAGTTTTTTTTTTACATCCGATCTACTTAATGACTTGTGTGTTTTCTATACTTCAAATTACTGACCGTATCATGTATCTGAAACCTCCATTTGTAGTTTTAATCCAATTTTATGGCGAGTAGAAAGTGTGGTTCTTGAAAATCTCACCTGGTTCATTGCTTCTAAGGATATTTTGTTATAATTGTGACAGCCCTTGTATCTGCTGTAGATGCATATAAGGGGATTCCCCCATTCAGGAAAGGCGTTCTTGCAGTTCTACCAGCATATGTCAAAATGCTACCCAGGACAGAAATGTGTAACCAATCCTATCTGTACACAGCAAAGAGCTACACATTCCTACTACAAAAATGAGTCTGGTACTGCATCTCATACTGCAGCTTTGTGTGCTGCTCCAAGCTTTTACAGGATCAAAGAATCAAATGTTGGGTTATTTCAATTATTTGTATTTTTAAAACCATAAACAGTGCTCTTTCTTACTGAAACGGTGTGCAGATAACCGTAAGTGCTTATTCAGTTTACAGAAGTCATAACAGTGGATAGTTCACCCCCAATTTGCACCTCTTAACAACCAGCTCTGGTTCCATCGTCATTCCACACAGTGAGAGGGCAAATCTCTGTAGAAAACTATTCTTTGGAGACAAAACCTGCAAATCAACAACAAAATAAATAAAAAATAAACCACACAATCCACGAAGAAGTGACTTGTTAACAAGATGTGTGATTACATGCGCCATTGCACCCACTTTTGAAATACTGTCCCCAAGTAGCTTACTGTTCATTTCAATTGGGTGATTTAGTTTGCTTACTGGTATATGTGAAACATGCAAAAATGGGTCTGTACTGTACTAAAATCCACTCAAAGGTTTGTTTTAAACTTTCAGGGTTTTCATTTTTCGATTTAAAAATGTAAAAATTGTATTTATATAAATGCAAAAAAAAAAAAAAAATTATATGTTTCATTTTAAACTGAATTGGACTGTTTTGAAATTAGCACTTTGTGAAAGGGCCCTTTACCAAGTCTCATTACAATCTCCATGTAGTACTATAAGCACTTAACCTTGGCTCCCAAAAATTTTCACTTACCTTTAAATCGGGCTGGATCCCATTATAGGATCTCATTAAAAGCCACTAATTGCTTGCCCATCAAGGGCAGCATTATAATGTAAGCATTATAATATAAGGTGAAATGAAAACAAAAATAGTACTAAACTGGAAAACATACAATACCATACCCTTCAAACTTTCTTTTGTGACTTTAACACACTTCCAGCAAAACATTTACCAAAGAGATGCTTATCTGAAACCAAATGTAACTGAAAAGGGTTATTGATGGACCGCAATAGCCGTTTCTGCTTATCACTACCATCTTTGAAGGCAGTATTACTTTTCAGATGAAAGCAATATCCAAGTAAGTTTTAATAGATGTAGGGCTTGAACTTTCAAGGTTTTTATTTTCCAAATAGCTACCTCCCTTTAAATGTTCATTCATATTTGTTAAGCTGTCTCTGCATCCTAAGAAAAAACTTCTAATTAAATACTGGGTTTAAGATTTCTTTTTGTTGTTGCTACAAGTCAAGATTTTAAATAATGGACTTGCTGTCAGTGTACAATCCGTACTGGGTATTTTATGCAGAAAATAAAATCTGTCAGGACAGCTCTGTTAAATGAGTGAAAATAGCACAACGATAAACTAGGCGACTGCAAGAATGACATGCAATTAGAATCAGCAAGGAGCAATTATCATTTGTCACATCTGTCTGAAATAGAAAATGAAGCGAAACAGAATCCAGCTCAGTCAAGATATGAAGTTAATGAACAGCTTTTTTTGAGTTTAATTACAGAATCGGCTCAAAATAAGTTTAAAGGGACATCATGTGATCAAAAATAAAACCTGAAAACTTCAAGCCCTAAATATATGATACTGCAATTGTAGCCATCGGTGCAAGTACATGGTTATCTGGGCTTAGAAAAGTTTTCAAAGTGGTTCAAATGGAGGGCATAGAAGTTTAATGTAACAAGGTATCAATCCCTTTCAACACTGACTTTACAGAAATACCAGTAGCTTATACTTGGACTGATACCCTGCTCTGGTTAAGTCTCTGAAACTATTGAAATACTTTCAAATGCTCTTACTGAATCTTTCCTCGACCTGTATAAAGGTCTGCAGTGTAAGAGTTTACTTGCACAGAAAGTTTCTAGTCAAATACTTTACCACTGAACATACACCAATTCTCATGAACTCAATAAACCTTCAATTTTACTAATTGAAAACTCAGTGTGTTGCAAAAAGGAAGCTACAATAGCAGGAACAAATGACGGATCTTGATGTCAATTTTATTTACATAACATTGGTGTTAACCATGTGACGTACTGTTACAACTGTAAATGGTAAGAAAATAAAAGGCACTAATTTGTTAAAAATGGATATTCTGTATGCACCCTAAATTATGATTATAGGTACTGTAATACTGTTAATCGGGCAAACAAAAAGAATACAACTTAAACATAATCACCCCACCCCATGTCATTTTTGAAAGCAAACACTTTCTAAAATAATCAGATCATGACGTTTACAGTTTAGATGCAATTTTTAAATACTAGTAGTTATTGTTCAATCACAGGGTTAGAACGGAGGTTGTATTAGAATTACACAGGATGAAACATGGGCATTCCAGAGCGACACAAAGCAGCGTTTGTCCTTCCCTTAACACAAAACAATACAATTAAAATAAGGTTAGGATATCATGCAGAGAGGCCACAGACAGGCATTGTCCCTTTTAATTCTTACTCAAGTTTGTGTTAGGCATTTATTTCAGTACAAGTAAAATGCATGATGAGCACAGATTTCATTACAAACTTTTACACTTTGACAACCTAATTTAACATTGGTTTTCCTCTTCTAAAAAAATAATAAATGCGGCTGGGGATAATCCATTAGACAGCAGCATGAACAATGTGGTTTCTTTGCAGACAGCCTCTACTGCAGTATTCTAGCAGCCTATAACAAAGCAAGCAAGAGAAGATCCAGCAGCACAAAGCATTAAAGGGGAAACACTCCAGCAAACCTTTTTTTTTGGGAAAGGGAGTTGAAAAAGGTGATTATTCAAATGACAAAAATGAGCAGCTGTGCTTTTCCAATAAACAGTTTCTGAAAAAAACAACAGGGTTGTGTAAACTGGTTTGTGGTAAATGCTATTTGGTGCAGGAGAATTGAGCCACTCAAAGCACTGGGTTGTTTTTTAGGTATACCAATAAACTCTTAATCATGTAACATTGTTAAAGGAGTAATCACTAACGCAGTCTGGATACAAAGCCCTAAACTACTGGCCATGTATGGAATTAAAGAGCTCAGGTAAAAAGAGGTTAAGAAAGTTTCTTCAAAGGGACAGTCTTTACCCTCACTCAAACTACAGATAAGAATATTGAGAAAAACATATACTGTAGGAGCCTGCAGAGTGTTTCCCTTTCAAAGCTTAGCATCACAAATGCAGTGCTTGTAAAGTACATCCTCCGTGATTGTGTTTCATAACCGTCCGATTGCATCCAAAATATCTTTTCGGCTGTTGCTACAATTTGAGCAGGGAGTTTATGGCACAAAAGGCTAACATTTTTACACCTTTTTTAGATCCTAATTTATACGTAAGCCCAAGTGTAAAATGCAGCCTTTCAGTCTCTTTCTCTCTTCTTTGAGATTAAAGCAAGCTTCATTCATGAAAACTTTGGAGGCAAGCATTTTTTGTTGTTGTTATAAATAACAGCATCTCTCGGGTGATCTTGATAATCGTTGTCTTTGCTGCTGAAGAATGGCGGCCTTGCTTCAAATAGGTAAGGCTTACCTTATCCAGCCTGTGCCAAAGACACCATTTTATAGTTAGCCACGCTGACTTTACATTATTCTACAAGAAAGGCAGCTGCCTTATCCTTACTTTTAAGGTACAAAAGTGAATTATAGACCTTTATAGCACAGTAGTTCATTTCACTGTCAGACCATTTTTCACCTGTGATTACATTTCTTTCTCTTCCTTAAAACGTTTAAATGAACCCTTTCCGGTCATTGTCAAGCTGAAAAAACACATTTGACTTCAGTCAGCAGCTACAACTGTAGTCACTTAAAGTGAAGACATACATCAAACATCATGGCTCAGGAGTTGTGCAGCCAACAACAACAACAACATTAAACTCATAAAACATTCAAACTATTTGTTAAACCTGATTTTAATTATTGAATTCAGACGGGAAAGGGGTTAATGGCAGTTTATAGGCAGCGTTCCGAATAGTCAGAAGAATCCCATCTACGGCAGCAGATTAAATGTTGAAGACTTCTCGTTTGATTGAGAAGCTCACAGAAGCAATGCACCAAACATGATTTTGATAACAGGACGGGCGAATGGTGGCAGCAGTGACAGTGGGAAGAGAAAAAAAAAACGCACTCATTCGCTTTCTTCTGGGTTCTGGGGATCAATTATTTTAACGTGAGTGAAGGGGAACAGACCTCTTCGGCCATTCACCTCACCCTCCCACTGGCCACTAATGTTCATCCTTGTCACCTTTACAATGTCTCCGACCTGTTTGGGGATAAAGAAAAAAAAAGTTATAAAACTTGAAGCACAGCTTTAGGTTTTATGAATGTAGAATTTGAAAGGGTAAGCTATACAAATAAGTTAAATAGAGAAGAATGGGCTTCACGTTAGTAAAAGGTCAAGTATCAAGTCAAATCTGGCAACAAATATTTTCAGCTTGATGTTTAAAAAGGACTCCAGACCACAGCATCTCTGAAACTGAAGCCCCTTGATATAGTTATCTCCCTTAGCAACTGTCCCAGATTATATATATATATATATATATATATGAATTCAAGATTTTAAAAAAGATATTGCAGCAACATAAAACATTACATTTAAACCCTTTCCTTAGGGTATTGTTTTCTGAAGTTACCAATCTATGGCAGCATTCCAAAGTCAACAAAGAAAGAGTAACAACAGCAATTTCACCGATGCTGGTGTTTTCAAACTGATTTTTTATGGCAATTTAATATGAATTGATACATTTGATAAATTGCATATTAGGATAAAGAAATAGAATCATAATTCAGTAGTGATTATATATCTATATATATATATATATATATATATATATATATATATATATATATATATATATATATATATATATATATAAATTAGGCTTCAGATTGGAAGTCATACATCTGATGGTTCTTCCGACATCTTTGTGTAATCCAGACATAGCCTCCAGTATGAGCACACCCCGATGAAACAGCCTGAAAACATGTCACCAAGATCACGAAGAATGTTTGCAGTTTCCAGTTCAAGCAAGAATTCATTGCCCCGAGCAACACTAGTCAGAGATGCATTCCACAGCTACTCAATGATCTACCTGCCACACCTTGTAGTAATCTGAAGTCTTACCACACGTGGAAACCTATCGAGAGAAGTTGTCCAGGTATCACTTGCCGCTGATGTGCGGACAAAGACAAATCCTGGGTGCCAAATATCAAACGAATCTTACAGCTACTACTGCACCCACTGTTAAAATGTATGCAGGTCAGAGCAGAACAGAAGCACTACCCAATTTCCACTTTATATCAATTTTGCAAATAATCTAATCGTGGAGCACTACAACAATCTAAATACACCTTTTGAAGGGCTTGTCTAAACATTCCCCTTTATTGAGGAATAAGCAAAATAGCCTACTTTCTAGTTCACAATCTACCTTACCTATGAACAAGGGTATTGGGGGTGCAGTAAAAGTTATACAAGTGCTAAAAGTTTAGAATTGAACTGGAAAATAAGCGTTTTAATAGCCTTTCCATTTGCACACATGTCTTTTACATGTGTGGCATCAATGTAGAAAACAAAAGTATTGAAAAGTTTAATATTTTTATTCTTAAAGTTGAAACATTTATGACGTTATATGGAATCTAACCAGAGGCTACTATACACACACAAAATAGCAGTTTAGGAACACTTGCTTGTTATGCAGAGCTGTGATTCTGATTGTTTTGGGAACGTCTTCGTATCTATTTAGAATTCAAAAAGCAACCTCTAATCTGCCAGATTCAGACACTAACATCAGCGGCCTGTGGACTACTGCACAGTGGGCAGTGCTTAGCATTTGTGGGTTTTGACTTTGGTGAACATGTATGTCTGATGTGGACTGCAGCAAGAATTAATTTAGCTCAGCACTACCTCACACAGCATTTCAAATCATTTCCCATGCTCGGCACTAAGTTTAGCAGCTAATGGTTAGGCTTTAATATTTATAATCCTGACTAAAATGTCATATTTTGAATCCTTTTACCAGGAAAGTGTCTTCCTTTCTATTTTGTCAGGACCGGCAATAATCTGGTTCAAAACAGGAAATAGAACTAATTAATAACTGGTAGAATTAAATGGGGGTATTACTCATGAAGACAGGGAAGAAAGGGTCCTGAATTTATTATATGTCCTAAAATAAAAAGCTATTTTTTCTTCTAGATGAAGCTCATTATCTCCCAGGCGGAATCCTTGTGTTTATGTCCTAAATACTATGAAGCACATGCGTCAGACATTTTGAACCTAATTATTCTATTTCTAAAATGCCATTTCATTTTCATTAAAATGTAACCCAATTTGTGCTTCCCTCCAAGGATATGAACACCAATGAGCCAGCAAAAAAAGCAAAGCAAAAAACATACTGCTCATTTGTACTTTTTCTTCAACTTGCAAGATATAAAAAAAACACACACTTGATTAGACTCCCTGCACAGGGAGAACAGCCATCCTTAAATAATGATGAATTTTGGGGGACGGTGGAGGGGTCTATTGCTTTACAGTAGGATGTGTGTGGCATAAGCGTTCAACGTGTGTAACAAATCTCTTACCTCTAGTGCCAGGGCTGTCTTGTCGTAAGCACACGGCACTCGTTTCTGGATAGCTTTGGCCAGGACAGGTCCGTTCTGTGTGGAGGGCAGGGGGTTGATGACAGCCCCTGGGGTGGTAGGGGGGAGAGGGGAGGGTGTCTGTGGCTGGGCGTACGCGTGTGCAGGTTCAGGGATGCCGTAACTGTTTGAATTTCTGTTGCCGTGGAACTGGTGCGGCGATGGTCGAACAAGCTTTTCCACGTACGGCACAGGGATCATGCCGACTCTGCCCTCCTTGGTGCGGGCGCTCCACCACTGATCCTCAGGCTTGTCTAAGATTATCAGGATCTCGCCTTTCTTAAAGGGAAGATCTTCTGCATCGTTCCCAGTGAAATCATACAGTGTCCGAACATACTCCAGGTTTTCTTCTGCTGGTCCCAGAACAGGTGCAGGACTGGATCCTATGGCTGGATTTGGGTGCCTATTAAGTTTTTAAGGAAGAACATAACAGTTATAATAAAAACTATGCAGAACAGCTTCCGCTTAAATAATTAAATCAGGCCATTGTACTGTCTTCACAATTAATTGTTCTCCTAGTATATAAAAAAATAATGCCTGTGTGGCACAAGGAACTAGAATCTTTACATTTCCTCAAATCTGATGAGCAGCACCTTACAAAAGACAGGTCTGCCAATTCTCTCAAAAAGAACATCTGCAAAGTCAGAGCAATTCCCAAAAGAAAGCGAAGAATATACTTCTTGAAATAAAATGACAGTTTGTCCCTGTAAGAAACTAGTTTTCAAGTTTGCAAAGGAATTTATTTTCCGCAGTTGTCTTTGTAATCATGTATTTCTTGGGTGCATACTTCAGTAATACACAATTTGTTTAATTTCAGAATCCACCTGTTACCCCATAGTATTTATTATCCGAGTAATGTATACAATAACTGATTTTATATAGCCCGATTGTAGCTTCCTGATCCAGTACCACTCGAGTTAAGAGGACCTCGTTTAGAATATTAAACAACTTTCAAACCGTTTCCCTAAGAGATGGAACACTGCATTTGATGGATTGATCTTGGCCCAACAGTTAATATGTAGATGTACGTAAAATACTACAATATATTTACAAGAGTATTTGCTTTTTGCTTTTTAAACTTCTTGGTTAATATTTTTAAATATATTAAACAGGGCTGACAAATAAACCATTTGTAATAACCAACTGTGTTCCGGTCGCCCAGTGCTAAATTAGGCCTGCCAAGCAAATAAACGGAAGTTTTCATTTAAAAAAAACCAAAGCATTTAGAGGAAGAAGCACCACCGAGTACAGCGTTAGAGACATGGAGGTTTTAGAACCACACACACCCCCACAATCAATTTCAACTACAACAAATGCCTTACAGGTAAGGCAGTCAGAATCTACCTCTACAGCTCAAAGAACAAACGTTAACAACAGCGTTACTGAAAGCTTACCTCGATGCTGGCTCTATAAGTGTTGTTGTGTCCAAATAATGTATTTTGTAGAATTCCAAAAGCGCTGGTAGATGTTCAAACTCCTGATCTCCTATTTTAAACCTTTTGTTTGGTAACGAGTTGATGATATAGTGAGACACTTTTGAGTTTTCCGACACCGACAGCACATAGTCACCGGGGCATGTTGATGAATCCCGGACCAAGAACATGCCGTGTCTCTGTCCCTGTAACCGGTTCTGGGCTTCTTGTCGGGAAACAGGTCCGAAATACCAACTAGACCGATCCGTGGAATCGAACCGTGCTGATGACATGATTATTGATTTATTTATTTTTTTGGAAGACACACACAATAGATCAATCTAAACCGCTACTTAAAAAGAAGCACGTAGGCTTTAAAAGGATCCAGGGTGAATTTCACGTCAAAATCTTTACAATTTAAAATCAAACGGGGTGCAAACGTAACAGATTAATACTAAAAGGAAATGAAAATAGATTTCTTTAGCTAAACGTTTCTCGAGAAACGTCTATGCACCACTGCCTATTTAAATCATCCTAATGCTCAGTTTGCACTTTCAATAAAGTCATTTAAAAAAATAATTCAGAAACCGATAATGAATATTGCAATTAGTTTAACTTTTCCGTATTTTTTTTTTAAATCAGTTATTAGCACTCAACACACCTAACGGATTGTCGTTTTACTAAAATAAATCGCCCCTCATTGTGTTAAATATCAGGCATGTCCGCAATCTACATATAAAAAGATTCGTATACTTATGTTTGCAGTGTGGAATACTTAAAGCCCCTGAATTCGTGAAAGCGGTTTATTAAAGGCTTTTTTTTTTTTGTCCAGTAGACTTTGCTGTGAAAATGGCGGCCTTCGATTCCAACACGTCTTCGCTTTGAAATCAATTCTGCAGCGATCCTCTGCTTCACGCTCCTCGCCGCATTAACACGGCTTTACGCCGCCAGGTCTTGGGTTATAATTTTAAAAGCTGGATAATTCTTGATAGGTTCTTAATGTTTTTTTTTTCTCCTTCCCCCCTGTTGATATCAGTTGTCTCTTTGAAAATGGTTAGAAATGGCGGATAAGCGGGCGTGTCTGCGCTTTCCCACTCGCCCCACACCACGTTGATGACGCAGCAAGGCGTAAACTCAATATAATGTGTTGCAACAGACGTCATCGTGGCTGGCTCAACTATTGTGTTAGGATCAAACTACTCTCTCAGGACAAAGTAGTTTGAGCCTGCATGGCGAACTCGGGTTGTCAGTTTCACAAACTTCTCTGTTCTATAATTTGTAATACAGGTCATTCAAATACATTAACATAATTGACAAAAATCACTGGCTGCAAAATGAAATGCATTATCTAGTATACATTTATAATAAAACATTATAATAATATCGTTTTATGTTTTAATTATATTAATTAGCAATATTTACAAACAATAAATTAGAACAGTTTGCCTGATAAGCTAAAATAAACAATATTAAGTATAACATTGTTAACCAATATGAATACATTGATAAACTAATAACTTTTAAAATAGTAAAAATCCTATGGTATTAATTAGTTTTTTTAAAAGAAATTTCTGGTACTTTCAGTAGTAGGAGCAACGTTTTTGTTGCTCCTATGACTGGCCTAATAAAGAGGTTTCATGTGTTTTTATTTATTTATTTAATTTAACAAGTATATAGCAATTTGAAGGTGATCCAAATATAGATATATAGATACCCTGAATTCCCCATGTCTAATCTACATGGGTTATATATTAAATATATATGAGAGTAGGTCTGTATTAGTACAGTAGTACTAGTCAATAATGGTTCCACCTTTAAGGACTGTGTTATTTGTGGGAACTGCAGGGGTGAGTCCGAATATTCGAGTAATCCATTAGCGCGCATGTTCACATTACTTGCAAATCCCCACCCCCACCTAAACTGGATCCCAATCCTTGTACTTGAAATAACCATGCTGGATTTTTAGTAGGACACATTACTAAAATGTTCCATGAGCCTGTCAGAAGCAGCTCTGATTTGTACGAGCATGTGTCATTCACGGGGCTTTTCCCGATTAGCAATGAAATGAGTAATACCCTTGGACTTCCGTGTTACTGTTTAAAAACACACATACATCGTGCGTGCTTGAGTGTTATCTGTATTAGTGTTATTACAATTATGTAACTGCACGGTGTTGAATTGTATTGACTTGACAGTGCAAAGGGTTGGGTGCTGTGTTCACACGCATTAGCAGAAAGAATGAAATGAAATATTGAAACTATGGGAAGCTGTCTCTTTAAACATAAGTAAGCATCGTTACATACGGATTGTCTCTGAACATAGCTCGTAATACGTTTCAATGGTGATTTTATGATCATTCTGAGTTCTGCTGCTCCAATTCTGAGTGGTATTTTATTCCCTTTGAGCTGGAGGACTCTCGCCTAAATCAAAGCAAAATGCCACATAGCATTGCAGTGGATGTGAATTTCATCTGGAAGTTATCTGAATGAAAATATGCATACAAATGAAGTACTGCCTATATGTGCAGTGTACAGTATATTTCAAGCCTAAACGGGGACCAACTGAGGTACAGTACAGTATATCCTGACTGAATCAGGGAGAGTGATGCCGACGTTCTGTATGATTTTGCTGATACAGATCAGGCCGAGCATGGTGTTTCAGTACAGCAAGCCTATGTGATCAACAGCTGTGATGAATTCAAAAGGAGCGTAAAAACCCAATTCCGCACTGCAGCTGTAAGACACAGGCTTGAGTTACTAAAGCGGAAAAGTTGCTGGACTCCTGCCTGGTGTTCAAAAGGACGCAGTGCGAGTGTGAGTGAATCCTAATTGATTTGCACCCACCAGTTCTGAACCGGTAAAGCTTGCCAGTTTCCCACATGTACAGCTATGACCAAAAGTTTTGCTTCATTCTATATAATTAACACATTGTAGTTAACCAATAAAAAAAAATGACATTTCGACATGAAACACTGTACTACGATTAATTTATTAGCAGACGTCCTTATCCAAGGCGATTTACAATTGTTACAAGATATCACATTATTTTTACTTACAATTACAGTTTATACAGTTGGGTTTTTACTGGAGCAATCTAGGTAAAGTACCTTGCTCAAGGGTAAAGTAGCAGTGTCTCCCACCTGGGATTGAACCCACAACCCACCTAACCACTATTCCACATTGCTGCTTCCAGTAGACTTTTGCAATATAATTTTCTAGTTTCTTGATTACATGATGTTGTCTCCATCCTAAAATTCTAGGTGATGCAAAACTTTTGGCCATAGCTGTATACTGGCACAGACTAGCAGTGCAACTAATTTCTTGAAAGCAAAGTAGAAGACACTCCTTTAGCCTTTGAATGTTATATAAATAACCAGAGCGCATTAATTGATGATGAACAGCTGATGGAGAAGAGCTAGCAAAAGCATACATTACCTGGAAATGTATTTTACCTTAATAATGCATAATTTGAATAAGATGGAAAATCCTATCAAAGTACCGTATAAAAAATGTCTAATGATTTATTTAAGTTTTTTTGCTTTTCATTTTATTTTGCATATTATTTTATCCTGTCTTGTCTTGTATTTTATTTTTTTTTAACTATTCTGTAATCACTTATTGTATATGCGCATGTTTAAATCAGCACAAAACTCCCATTGTATTTCACTTAACAGCTGATAAAAAAAAGGCTTGTAGACATTAGCGTCATGCTTTATACAAAGTGTGTAAAATCACATTAGGGTCAGTGTGACTGCAGTCTTTCAAGACCAGTACTCTGCATCTATCACTGAACACAACTAATAGCCCTTCTTTTCTTTATGCCATCCATGATGTGCACGTCTCCTTTTCTGTTTATATACCTGGGTCCCTGGGTACCCCTTTTGAGTAATTGCCATTTGCAAACACATTAAAAAGACATACAGCTAAAGCCAAATGTTTTGCATCACCCTATAGAATTAACTAATTTTGCTTCATAAAGTCCAATGAAACCTGCCGAATAACGTTATGTTAACATATTGAATTACATACAGCTTTGTAGTTTTCCATACACTTAACGAAAAACTGACAATTGAAAGAGTAACATTTCGAAATCTAACATGACAAACTGTGCGACATAATGTTTTTGTTTATTTGATTACATGATGTTAAATGAAAGATCTAAATCATGTTCATATAGTTGTTTTTTAAAAAAATGATGTGTCAATCCTAAAATTCCAGGTGATGCTAAACCTTTGGCCATAGCTGTATATGGTACCATACCTTTTCAGATCTGTTAAATCCTCCTGCTTTCACATCTTTTTTTAGTTTTGTGAACTATGACAAAACTAATGAAAGTGACAATTACTGGCTGTTGAATATTTAAAAAGTTGTTATCTATAGAAAAGAGATCCAGATTATGATGCTTGTATAATGGGTAGTAGTTTACACTCATCTGGGTTACATATTAACCTTCTTAAATATGTACAAAATATTTTACCAACCCTATACCTTTAAGGTCCATATGAATGGTACAGTACATGCCAGCACAGCAACATAAGGAATGGACAAACACACCAACACAGTTTACTATGAAGAATCTAAAAGGCACACTATAAGGTGAAATAATTAATATTTTATGCATAACACAGTTGAAACACAGAAAACAACACATAGCACTGAGTAATATTGATTATTCAAGTGTTTTTTTTTAATATCAATTGAAGCTGTCAGTGCAAGAATCTCATCAGATTAAAAGTATTGTGAGCATGTGGATTAAACGGTAGGCATGAGATTCAAATTCATTTTTAAAAGTATGACAAGTATTTTGCACTGAGAGCTTCAATTTTTTTTTCACAATGCAAAGCACTCTTGATAAGGTTACAAAGAGCTAACTAATTCAACTCCACCTTTATTACAAAAAACATTTTCCTCATTAACTACTGTTTTTTTTTACAAAAAAACTGTAATATATACATTATAGTTATTCAGTGCAAGCTTACCCCTTAATAAATGCAATTAACTAATGTGAACAGTGATTAATTGGCACATTTGCATTACAATGCACTGCAGATTAATAGAAGGTGGATTGTGTTCAATGATAAACATACTTGACAATGTTACCATTGCTGCAAGGCCACTCCATGTCATGTATTTGTTGTCTAACAATACCTAAAATACAGTGCTCCAATTTCACTATCTGACTTGGGCATTAAAAAAACAGTGAATTAATGAAGGACACTTATTCAGAAAAACTTTCATTTACTGTCAACATGGCCTAACAGTGAATTATCAAATGGTGAAATATCAATGGTGCACTGTACATATGAAACTGTATCTATATAAAAATGTTTGTCAACATAAACATTCAAATAGTGGCCATCTATACACATATTAAAAATAACTTTTTCAACAATAGCCTCTACCAAGGATATGCAAGTAACACATGAGAGGCATCAGTACCATCAAAAGTAGGTCACCACAATCTACCAACAGCAAATCTCTGAACAATTATGCATGCTCATCAAAATCATACAAGCGACAAAGTGTAGCCTTTATTAGATAAGCCAATCAGGGGACTCAAGTCAGTCACTGTGGCCTACCTTTACAGCATGTGGAATAACTCTGCAAGATCTCCATGCATAGTTTCACAGGGTCCCAAGATATACCCCAACACTTATGCAAACAGTAGGTCAGCATTACCTAAACTCCGATATCCTTGCTAAGGAATATCCTCACACAGTTCCATCTCAAGAGGATGCACATTTCTCAGGCTATGTGCTCATATGCTTACAGACACAGGCACATAGGTCGTGCTTGTATACCTTCATTGTAAATAGCATAAAGAGTCTGCACAGCTCTAGGTTATGCACTGGTTGAACAGCAAAAAGGAATGCACTTTTTAATTACAATATGTGGTTGATTCAATTAATCAGATATTATATCAGGCATGTTAGACCAGAAAACAACAAAAAAAAAAAAAAACCACTACGAAACAAACATCTGATTTCAAGGGTGACCTGGAGAAATACTCCATGGAAAGAGAGCCCAAGGTTCCTGTAAATACAGTCAAATCACAAATGGCATTGTTGAACAGGTTGTATTCAGTAAACACCGTTTAAGGCACTAGGGCACATTCCCATCTGTGTGTTCTGTGTGTGTGTTGAAGAGTTTAAACAGACACCACTCTGGGTATGTGCATTGCAGGACTAATGGTCATTAGAAGTAACAATTCAACATGCTTTTTTGACCAACATAATTCAGCAAAACTAAGGACTGCTGCTGTGAAAGCTGTTATAATACAGAATATGATATTTCTAACTTGAAGGGGTAATAACCAAGGCCTTGTAATCCATTTGCTACTTCTCATTGGAATAACATTCTGACTAGCCACTCGAGCTAAAGTTTTCAGACTTTATTTTCACTTTGAAATTGTGTGAAGCTCATTTATCAAGCCACTACACTACACATTCATTTCCTGTGTAGTAACCCCACCTAAGCCTCAAAGTATAATTCTGCCGGTGGTCCTAATACCTATTGCACAGGAAGTGAATTTGTAGTGTGATGTCAGCAGGATACATTAGCTTTACCTGAATCAAAGTGAAAATAAGATACATTATTTTGATTATTGCCCCCATTAAGGCCAAAAGATTTTTTCTTTTGTTCAGACATTCTTAGAACTTTGGCTTCATAAAATGACAAACCGTAATTTACTTTTCAGCGCACATTCAAATTTCACTAGCGACAACATTGGACCAGACGGCTGTGGTATAACGTGAATGTTTCATTCATGGTTTTGCAATGCTGATATCAACTTAAGAGCCTTTATGCTGTGTTAATATTGGGGGTTGGGGGAGTCACTTACTGAATTTTTTATTTTAAAAAAACCTAGAAAAATTAATCCTCACTGGAATGATCAGATTCATCCCAGTCGTCGAGGCTCATGACATCGTCAAAGGTACGGTTATGTGAAATCAAGAAGGAGCGCCGCTCCGAGGTCCGGTTTTCCGTATCCATGACAACGGAGTGGGGGAGCACCAGGACGCAGGCCGCTAGTCCAGAGATGTCGTCATCGAAGGTGGTCCCGTTCACCCAGCGATCTACCTCGGCATCGTAAACGTGGACGTAATCCGTGCGGCTGCCACGGTTGTGGGAGCGCCCGCCCAGCACGAAGATGCGGTTATCCAGCACAGCGATGCCAGGCTCTCCATGCCCAGAAGGCAACGGACTCACTGTTGTCCATTCATCAATGGCAGGGTTGTAGCATGCCACCTAAAAAGGGAGATAGTGAACAGCTTTAAAATATTAACCGCTTTTTTTCTAATGGGAAGTCAATTTTCCTAAACTGTAGAAAAAAGAAGAAAAACAAAACAAAACATGCAAGCTTTATGCAAATGCCGCCCGGCACCAGTCTGCTCCTAAATGTATTAAAAATGGGGAGCAGGAGCCTGTACTCAATGCATAACACTAAACACTTAGATAAAACTACAAAGTCAAATATAAAAGAATTTGGCTAGTGCTTTCATCAGTACGTTCAAACGTAACTCTTTATCATGAGTATTATAGAACTGGTTAACCATGGTTTTTAAATCTAGTACCACAAACTATGAAAGTCCTAGCTATGCAAAGATCCAACCATAAAGGTTTGTATGGATTAAAAATAGCAAAACAGTCACAACTTGAAATATTCTTAAATGGATAACAAAAACAATATCTTTGAATGGTTTTACCCTCAAGATGTCTCTACGGTAGCCCAGGTTGTCGTTGCTGCCCCCGATGATGTACACCCTGCCGTTGAGCCCCGCCATACCGTGCCAGGCTCGCCCAATGGGACTGGCAGCCCTGCTCTCCCATTGGTTCGTCTCTGGGTCATAGCAGTGTGTCTCGTTCAAGTAGATGGGTCCTCTCCGACCACAGGTAATGTAGATCTTCCCATCAAGCACTGCCCCAGCATGAGCATACACCTGGTACGAAGAAGACACTTTATTGAAGTGCTGTTAAAGAAACCCAGCAGCTTGAGTATGCAAGAATGGAACACATAAATACAAAATACTTTTCAAGACAATACTTTTTTACAGTAGTGTTGGAAATTGACATGAATATCAAACTATTGCAAACATGATTTTTTTTTTTTTTTTAAAACATTAAGAGTTGTGTATATTTCAAAAAGTAAAGTGGTATTCTTCAGGTCACAGGGTTAACCTCACTTTTCACATTTCCATTTGTTTTGACATTTCACGGTATGACAGTTCTTCGAGATTACCATAGACTTCTTTTACTGACTGAGACATTCAATTTAAATCTAACAAGAACAATTTTGTTAAACTATACTCGTAACATCACTCCCTCTAGAGGACTTTTACAGAAACCAGAAATAAACACAGTTAAAATGTAATCAGCCAAAAACAGGAAAAAAGATTACGATTAGCAAGCTAATATACTGTAAAGACATAAATACTTGTGATCCTTTTATTATGCGTTTTTGCGTGCATGAAAAAAACGCAAACATTTAATAGCACAAATATCAAATTCCACTAACAATATATACTTTGTATATTGCAACAGGTCGACAAAATTTCTCGAGCAAAATAGGTTTTATGATTGTGATTTGCCAAATATTTTGGTCGCAAATATTTATGGCTTTACAGTACTTATTATTTAGTTATTTTTTTAAATTTGTAAATCGGCAGTTTTTTTTCTTTTTTTTTTACCCCATTTCAATTTGAAATGCCCAATTTTAAGCCTGGCTCACCGCTGCAACCCCCACGCCTATTCGGGAGAGACAAAGACGAGCACACACGCGTCCTCCGAAACGTGTGCCGTCAGCTGTCCACTTCTTTCACGCTGCAGGCCCGCCACGCAGCTACCTTCAGAGCTACAGCGTCGGAGGACCACGCAGCTCTGGGCCGCTTGCAGGCAAGCCTGCAGGTGCCCGGCCAGTCTACAGGGGTTGAGTACTTTAAATTAAATTGAGTTCAGTAGCAGCAACAGCTCTGTTTCTTGTTCCAACCTTTTAAATTGCAATGCTTTTTGTGCACATAACAGACAACATGATTATTTTACATAGCCACTAACAATTATACACACCGCAATTAAAACTGTTATGCTACATATTTCATACACCGGATGGCACATTAGGTTACAAAGCATGGTTTTTGCAGCACTACATCACTGAGAATTACAGGTTTTTTTTTTTTTTAAACTGTCCCTTACCTCCTGTTTCAGAGGGTCCACAAATTCCCAGGTATTGGTTTGCGGGTCATAGCGCTCCACCACTTTGAGCTCATTGTGATAGTCCCGGCCCCCTATAGTGTACAGGTACTCCCCCAGGGCGCACACACAGTGGTCAGCGTGCTGCTGCTGCATGGACTGGATCTGGAACCAGCGGTCGTGTCGCGGGTCATACCTGCACACAAAGCAGGCAACACAATGAGAGCCACTGTCCCAGAGAACTCACATTAGGGCTAAGACCAGCGTTTTGAAAGTATTTCTTACTAAAAAAAAAACAAAAAACAACAAAACTGAAATCATTTTACCGTAAGGGAAATATTGAAGACAGGTGAAGGAATTTATAAAGGGGTATTTTACAAAAACTTGTATCGGTAGACTGCATGCCGAGTGGAAGTTAGATATGGGACAAGGTGGGATTTAGTTTCATGGTTCAGATGGAAACCTGGCCTATCTTACCTCCAGCACCTGGACTCAGCTCGAAAGCCCCTGGTATTGTTATCACCCCCAATTAGATAGACAAAGTTGTTGATGACGGCGATGCCCTGGTTGGACATGCGGGGGGCCTGCGCTGTGGTGAGACTCTTCCACTCGCCTGTGACGGGGTTCAGGAACTTGGCCTCGTTGCTGAGGGTCTCTGAGCGGGAGGAGTACATGCCACCGAAGCCCACGATGCAGCGGAACTCGGAGCGCAGCTGCGTCTGGGGGCTCTGGAGCACCGTCTGTAGGGCTTCCTTCTCGTGGTACTGGAGAGCCGCCGCCAGTCTGTCCTTCAGCGGGCAGCCATTGAGCTTGTCATGGAGCCGCTGCAGCACATGCTTCTCCATCAGGCAGAACCGCACCGTCTCCAGCAGCTTCAGGGAGTCCTGGGGGACAGAAGTCAAATCTGAATCCGTCACCTATTCCTAGGTTTGAGTGTAATGGAAGTTCTACTGAATGTGCAGCATGGGCATGCATTGTTATATTCCTAACATGGTTGCCAGCCCAGTAACATTTTCCCACCTGGTGGCACGGTGCATAGCGCAGGAATGGAGTGTGAAGCGTAATAAAAAGCCCTCTACCTGCAGGGACACCTGGTCAGTCTCCACCTGCTCGGGAGTGTAGTGGTAGAGCAGAGCAGCCTCGTAGACCTCGTTCTCAGAGCCAACCTCCAGCTGGTTGCTGGAGAGCAGGGAGTAGATCTTATCCAGGGGGAGCTGGCGGTAGGCGGGCGTCCGGGAGAAAGCCAGAAAGTTCTTCAAGATATAGGCGTCAACTTTTGCGCTTAGCTGACTCAGTCCAAACAGGTCGGCCAGTTTGTAAACCTCCATGATGTTGTCATCATCCACCCAGGAGATAAGGAAGTCGCAGCAGAAACCAATCACATCTTGGATCTACAGCTCGCATAGAGCACAAGAGCACAGTCAAGTCATAGACACTTGTACGAACCTGTTTGCAGGAAATCAGATAGAATCCCATAGCATTTTCAGGCTTTACTGTGAGCTTAATTAGTCACACCTATTGTTTAGACATATCTTAAATGTTGGTGGCTGTGCAATATAATAAATGTCTCCCGATTGTATGGTCCCTCTAAGTAACCGGTATTTTATAATAAATGTCTATAGTACAAGCTGAGCAACACCATTCTATATTTTATTTGAAAGGCCATTCATTAGATTCTAATTTATAATGCAATCACAAATTCAAAGATTTCTTCACAGATGTCCGAATGGGGTAGACTGAGATAATCATGTAAAGCCTTTGCTGGGCGTGTCATTGTGTCTTCATAGTAAAGTGTGGTTTAGAGTGTGAACCTCTGCAGAAGACTTCAGTACTTTTGTAAATAGGCAGGAAATGGCAATAGAGCAAAAAGAGAACAAAATGGGGAAGGAAGTCAGTCGGAGTGAACAGAGTCAAACTGAGATAATCCGATGCAGGGAGGAAGAAACCTGTTGAATGTGGAAAACACATGTGCAACGCCACTGGATTGCATGAATTTCAGGAAAGCATTTCTTTAGACCACTTTATATTACAGGACTCCTAACACTCCCAGCTATAAGCGCTTCACAGGACTTCAAAATTAACTTTCCCAGATCGGAAAGATCATTTTTCACCAAATGCTGCACTACTGTCCAGTTTTGCTGCTGTCCTTTAAGAGTCTGTCTTTGGTACTTCTGGGTCTTACCTGAAGCAGGCAGGCAGCAGCCAGGATTTCCTGCACGTTCTCCAGGTTGAGTTCCAGCTCAGCGGTGTAAATGAAGTCCAGGAGTTTACACATAGCCGTGTACGAGACGCCATGCACCTGAACCTCCTTCTCCTGCATCTCCCGCAGGCCGCCCGCAAACATCCCCCTGCAGAGGAACAGAGCCAGCTATGCGTCAGCAACGCATCACGCGTTTCAGGTAGGGCGGCTTTGTTCAGCTCACATGACGGTACTGTACTGGACAAGTCTTAAATGAACCAGGACACTGAGAAGTTCTTTCATAAATATAATGGAAGATCTGGTGAAAGACCATAAAAAGGATAAGTCATCAGCATGTTATCGCTTCAAGCACCGGTTTAAAAAACTAACTTGTATTGGTTCATCTGAAAAAAAAAAAAAAAAAAAGAAAAATGAAACTCCTGTTTCAGAAAAGTTTACTTTCACTTTTGTGGTTTAAAATGTGTAATTTTATAGACAAGTTGTGTCAACATGTGCAAGGAAATACCCAAACACCAGTAAACATCAGAATTACCGGAAGTAGTCACATGATGCTGCAAGAAGTATGCGGTGTGCTTCAATGGCTTTCCCCTCCACCACCAGCGAGACGTCAAAGAGGATTCCGCTGTTTCGCAGGGCCACGAGTCCGTCCAGCAGGCTCTGAGAGTGCGCGCTGCTGCGGTACGTCTGACTGCTACACTGGGGAGGTGGCTGCGGCCCTGGGGCCTTGCCGACCTGGTTCAGCTCCCGATCCTCTGCCATCGCCCACCAATTCACATCAACCCAGCACCAGGCTGCCGTTCAGCCACCTGCCAGGGGAGACAGTGCAAGTAGCAAGACAAATTAATCAGCGCCCTAAAGGCCAAAAAGAAAAGAAGCTTGTCTGTGACATACATCCCCTGCCATGGCTGCAAACACAAAATCAGGGCTGTCAGTACCATGAGTAAGTGAATCACCATGAACTACACCCACTGCAATGCAGACCCCTCCATACTTTATAACCCTCCACTGATACTCCATATCTTGTGTTAAAGAATGTCCTTGCAAGTTTCATCACAATTGAATAAGCCGTATTTCTCTAGATATATATACCCTTATAAAAGTTGACCACAGTATTTTTGCTCAGAAATTTTGCACTTTTCACATGCTTTTCCCATGGTCCTACTATGCATTTAATGTAGTTTATCATATTTTGCCATGTTCGTTAATATGCTTTACCATACCTCTCTGAGCTTTACAATACTTACCAATGCTTTACCATACTTTCACTTTCATTTATTACACTTAGCACTGCTCTTACTATAGTAAACTTTTAAAAGAGTGAACATAAGAACATACAGCCCACTGCACTATATCTCTCATTAGAGACATGCAGCCCAAGCAGGGTTAATAAGATGATCTAGGATCATCATCTAGGAGTACATTTCCAATGGAAAGAAGAAAACATCTTCTGTTCCAGTTTCACTGCTCCCCTTTGTGTTGTTCAGTTAAAGTTATTTTCTAGAAATATTTCTTAAACTAGTCCTCTGTAACGTGTTGGTACATACGCACCAATTAAATTCCGTGTTCTACTTTTGCACTATACATTTCAAATATACTGTTCTGTATATCGTGAATGATGCAGTGTTTTATACTGTACAAATATATTTGAAGTTGACTCCTTTAATTTAATTTAATAAAGATTTGTAAAATCAGCTACATTGGGAGAATTATCCAGAAAACAAGTGAAGTCAACCACCTATCCGTGGTAAGAAATGGGGGGTGTAATTCAGGTTGACTTCCTGGTTCTGCAAAACACTCTTACATTCCAGATTACTAATTTACAAAACAGGAAGTACTTGAATGCACTTCCACTTAATGCAGCGTCTTCAATTACTTTAGAATTTTAACCAGCAATTACGCAAACTTAACATACCTGCATACAGAATAATTACTAACACGCCGAACAAAAAAAAAACACGTTAAAATGAAAGAATGTTTTTTTTAAACAATATACGATTTAATTTGCAGGTTACTTAAAAGAAGACATTTGCTTTTTTGCTTTTCTAAGAGACGAGATATAAAATTAGGTACAATCAATTGAAGAACTTGTCCTTCTACCTTACTCTTTACTGAATCTTTTCTGTAGGTCTCCTGTTTTTGTAAGTGTTTCACTGCCCTGCCTCAACCAAAACACCACAGACTAGCCGAGACCGCAGAACCCGTCACATGATGCGTGTAAACAACGCACCAACATGGCGAAGTATACGTCCACGGCGAGGGGATGCACACGATTTTTAACCGAACAAGCAGAACATTTGTTTAGAATCAGACAACCTTGTTTCACTTTCCTTTTTTTTTTTTTTTTTTTTTACCTTCTTGAATCTGGTCCATCCAGTCGCTTATCTTGAGTTCAGCACATAGACCACTTTCACAAGTACGTCACGTCCTGCATCATGACACGTTCTAAGTTCAAGATAATAATAAAAAAAAAAAAAAATCACGTTGCTTTTATAGTACAGTTATTTATAAATCACTTAATAACTAGCCTAGTGTCACCCTGATTACTCTAAGAAAACAGAATAGAGTTAATAAGATGAATGTATATTATTAATGTATTATTATTTGTATTAAAATTCAAGAGAGCCATTTGGTCATTCGAAGAGCCAGGTAGACTCGCGGCCCCTGTTCTATATGCTAAATTATTTTCTTGGAGATGTTGTTTTTATATTATTTATGTAAGAAACTATCCATGTATTTAGATTGTATGTATTGCAACGTCATTATATATTCAATCTGGTTTTCATATATGTTTATAAAATGGTACTTTTGTGCATTAATTCATTACTCAATAAATACTATACGACAAAAAATGAATATGTTTAAATCCATTTGTTTCTCTGTAAAGTAAATACAATCACACAAAACAATAGCATCAAAACAAAGAGAAAAACAAACAAAAAACGTATTATATTTGTACACTGCAATCAACGCAAGTTATAGTGGTATTATTTAGTCCTTATACAAGTTTATTATAAACGTACCGGAAGCATGGTAAACTAAAGTTAACCATTGTGAAAGCTAGTCTGGCATAGTAAACCATATGAATAAACATGACGAACCATGCCAAACCATTTAAAAAGCATTGTATAAATTTTGAATTCACTTTTTGAAGCACAGCGCTAAGAAAATCGGGTTAACACACTTTGAGAATTCTATCTATTGAATGGTTACTGTGTAGTGAAAGGTTATGTTGCAAAACTCTCCCCAAGTTATCGAATCGAATTAATAACACCACCATGTGCTCCGTCTGTATATATGGGATGGGATTGAATGTCAGCTTATTAAATTTCACCAATGCAAAGCATAATCTTTCTTAAAAGGATATTGAACAAAAACAGCAACATAAGAAACTATTTGCATTGCAGTTTAATGCTCAAATGCGTCATTTTGGCAATTGGCGCTCAGCATCTAAAACAACCCGTAACAAGCTGTACTAGCATAGCAGTTTAAAAAAAAAAATCACTGCGGTTTTACTGGTGGATACTAAGTTACAGTTCTGTTAAATGTAGCTACCTTGTATACTTGGAAAGTAAAATAAAAATAAAAAAAACGATGCTTGTTTGATGTGGTATGATATAACAACACGGGATGCATTGAACAGAATGATCTCACAAGAATGACTCGGCATTTTTCGTTGATGTAGAGTTTACTTTTCGACTCGGTCGACCCTGTCGCTTACTTTTGTTCTGTTTCCCAAATCTGGGCTCCGGGCAAACAGGTTAACATTGCAATCCCACAATCCTTTGCTTCTTGTTTCGCATTCAATTACTCAGTTTGCTTTCTCCCCCCAAACAGCAACGCAGTGATGGATCCTGGAGCGGACAGCGACTGGAGGAGTCTCGCTTTCAGACAGAAAGTGGTAGGACAGATGTAAGTTCCCGTGGTTTGTTGTATACTATAGGCAATGTTGGAAACGCTGGTAGCTGAGAGTCTAGACAGGGAAGCGATTGAAATACCAGCCGGGAACTGGCTCTTTCAAAAGGCCGTGGTAGCAGCCTCGGTGTTGCTGGCAGCCACACAGGCGAAAGCGGGGGTGGTTTAGGTGATGACTTGCGATCCCTCGCTCGCACTGTCTGTCCCCTCTTTTAAGCATAATTTATTGCGATACCGCGATCCTCTCTTCGTCAATATAAAAAGTGAGTCGACTGCGGAAATGTTTGACATTTTTTAAATAATATGAATTTATATAGACACGTGTAGAAATGTAACGAACGGGTTACAAACTAATAAACGAGAAGCACAAAGCACGATTGATTTCACGGGAGTCAACCTTACAACTTTTTGACTCGTGTGTGTTGATTGTGTGTTGAAACCTTGAACTTGAATTAACTTGACTTGTAAAACGTGTTCCTGCTGCTTGGAATAAATGCTGGTGGTAAATAGCAAGAAGTCGTGTTTGTGTTCCTGTGGTACACCACAGTTACTGTACCAGTTCATGTCCAAGACCGGCGCTATGCTCAAGTGATAGCGTTTGAAATGTCTGTCATGGTGACAATGCTGTGATTCATAGGGATTGTACTAAAATGGATGCAGTGGAATAGCCAATGTTATCTATTTAAGTTAGTAATTTTATGTATTAGGGTTTTTGGAAGTGGGGAGGTGATGAAATGGCCAGTAAGAGATTACATTCTTTAGCCGGGGTATGTTTTATAGTTGTGTTTTATTGAATTCCTAAGCTATGAGCACATCTGTCCTTTACATTTTAAATACCTAATTTAGCAGTTTCATCTTTCTGTACAGGCTGCGTTTTACACTGACTCGAGTAAAGTGGTGGATTACAAACAGTCAATTCTAGTTTCAGATTTTTCTAAATGCATATTAGCTTCCGCAGGTTGCAAATCTATTCGAATAGTTGCATAGAATTTAGTTTTAAAAATGGACCCTTCACAAATAAATCCGCTCTGGATAATAACACGATTCAAGCAGTTACAGTATAAAACGATTTTTAGAGATATACAAAATGTATACAGACTGGATATTTGAGTCTGTTTTACTGCCTCGTAAGCCGCTATAATATTAAAGGCACGTAAAGAACGACTGTAATTACTGTAATTTAACTTTGTTTTCTGATGTGTTTTTTTTTCAGTGAAGAGGCTATGCGTAAAGCAGGCACCGCTCACAACAAGTCTAGCAATGACATGGAAAACCACGTCTTTATGAAAGCCAAATCAAGGGTGAGTACTCAGCAGGGATGGAAATAAGAAAAACTGCATAGCAGTTAAACCCACTTCAGGTTGTAATAGCAGCTTATAATAAAACCAGGAATGGATCAAATCCCTACTCCTTGCCTGCTAATTTTGAGTAAAATAAAGGAACACAAATCACAGTTTGTCTAATTACAGTAGTGCTTTAACTTGTTCCTTTTTAAAGCTGTTGAAACAAAACACATTTTGTAATGACTGTACGTTCTAGTCTGCCACATTTTATTGGTATTGCATTAAACAAGATCATCTGCTTCTAGTTCTGTATTGTTTAAATGTTTGTGCTTGGATGCCAAGCTCTTCGGTGCCTATTCTTTAGGCTGTGTGTTTCCCTATGTTTTTTTTTCCATTCCTCTAATACATTAGTTGCCACATTTGCTCTATCCTTTGTATTGCTTCTTTGCCAATGAAAATGATGACCGAATATTTTATTGCACAGAAATTGCATCAGTCGTGGTGTGAGTCAGAAGACCATGTGCCATAAACTGGAGGTTGTTGAAAGTCTTTTGTGGATTATTGTATAACTACCTGAATCTCCTAGATCATAACTATGGTTCTTTGATATTCATATACAAAAAACAAACATTGCCAATAATGTTTTCCAATATGTGTTTTTGTTTTACTTTGAAACAGGAGGAATATCTGTCCTTGGTGGCAAGACTCATTATTCACTTCAGAGACATTCGTAAGTACTGTTTAAAATGCAATATGGCTTAGTTTTTTGTACTTGTACATTAAAAGATCTAGTTTTTTTTCAAAGAATGACTTATTGTACCAATTATATTCCAATTGAGACACTGCACCTTTCTTTTTCAGATAAGAAGGCCCAAGGCCAAGGTGGTAAGTAAACCTTTTTTTATATTGTATTTTTGGAGCTCTAACAGTGTGGTAATATTAGACACACAGTGCCGACTTCATTAAGGCCTTTACTGCAAAGGGCAAGATGACCTCAAAATACTTAATAATAAATGTATTTAAGTAAATAAATACCAGCTTGGATGGCTATTAGTTACGGTGTCCAAGCTGGAATTTATTTGGTCTGATAAGCCTTGTAAAACAAATGATTTTACCATCTTATTACCCCAGACCCCATGAACGCATTACAGAACCTGACAGGGGGTCCTCCCGGTGGGGCGGCTGGCATGGGAATGGTGCGGCCTCAAGGAGTCGGGATGACTGGGCTTGGACAGATAAGCCAGCAGATGCTGTCTGGGCAGACTCAGCCGGGGGCATCAGGGATGCCACCTCATGGCTTGCAAGGTGTTGCTAACGCTGCACAGCAAAGTAAGTGGCAAGAAACTGCAGACATACTATAAGAGGTACTACACTTTTCAATTAGAAAAAAAACAAAACAAAGCCCTCTTGATGGATAGAGCCCATTAAGCAGCTGTAGAGGTACTGACGTGGTTCTCTAGCTTATTCACACACTTCCTTCTAGCTCTTTGAAACAACACTTTCTTAATTTAATGCAAATGCAGGTAAAAAGTGCTGTATAAGATTAATTAACAAGCAGTCTTTACTTACAGTCCCTTAAACTATTGAGAATCCTAGCCGAATGAAACAATGGTACTTTCTTTTTATTATGTACTACACAAAATATTAGGCAATTGACTTTTGCTTGAAAACCATTAAGGAATTAAACACCATTATGTGCTGTGCTTCTGAGGTGCTTACATTAATCTCATGGATTTAAGCTCCCTTCTAGCATTGATACAGAGACAAGGATTGGCTTTGCTGCTTTGTTTTTGTCACTACCACTTGCTGTACAGTAGATATTAGTTGTGTACAAATACAATGACACATATAATACCGTTACATTAAGCCTCCTCCTTTTCCATTGTAGATCAGCTCCAGATGCAGCAGTTAGCTCAACAGCAACAGCATCAGCAGCAGTTTCAGCAGCAGCAAGCAGCCTTGCAACAGCAGCAGCAGCAGCAACAGCAATTTCAAGCGCAGCAGCAGTCCGCCATGCAACAGCAACAGTTTCAAGCGCAACAGCAACACATACTCAAGCTGCAGCAGATGCAGCAGCAGCAGCAGCAGCAACAACAACAGAACCAACAGCAGCAGGTAATGAATGCTTGAGATTTTATTTTGCAAAGTCTCCACCAAGCCAATTATTGGTGCTGCAGTGTACGCTACAATAATGGCTAACTGGGCCAAATCTGTGTACCGTACGTGGTTCTGTGAGCCATGGGTTTGTGCATGCCTGCAAATGCATCAGTTGTGTTCTATCTTTAGCACTGCCTTCCATGCCAGCACAAGCACTCGCCCCTGAATAAAACCAAACTGGTATTCGGTTTCTTAATAACAATATGAAAAACTTACATGATATATATTTTTTATGAACACAAAATTTACGATCACATTGGCACTTCAATACTGTGAACACTAGTTTGTCGGGCTAAGTCCAGAGGACCTCGGACAAGTTGTATACTCAATCAGATATTAGTTTTTCTAACAAGTTGCATATATTCTGCTTTAGCCGCTAGCTGTGCAGCTTTGCTTTAGCTTGAAGTGTGTTGATTAATAGCTGAAGCCAAGTACGTAGTTAGCAGATTGCTTTGCACCATCACCTAGATTTAGCTTTTAAATTAATGCTCTGTTTTAATTTACTGATCTCTTGCGCCAGTTGCCTAGGTTACAGTAAGCTTGCTCTAGACCAACAAAAATATTCAAGAAATCGGTCTCACTCCATCTGTTTCTAGCAATCTCATCCCATTTCCAGTATACAGTACAGTATTTCCAAAGTCATGTGGGAACTCAGTTAAGAATTAGGGCCACTGTGATCAGACTGGATTTAAAGATACAAAATTCCATGCAATATTTTGCTTATGACTACAATTGGTCCTCTAGTACAGTTTGAGACCTTTTTCATGTAAAACAGTATTCTCAATTTGTGCAATTCATCCTTTTGAAATGTTAGTTTCTGGAAAAGGACTGGAACGGTAGGGCTGGAGGACAGAGGCGTCACCTCTTGCTTCAGGTCTTTATATAAAAAAAAATAAATAAAATGTAATGCCTTTTACACCCCCCTCCCCCCCCACACACATTTGAGCTTTTCAATTGCAATTAAATTTACAAAAAAACCTTTGGCATTCTGCAATTTCTTTTTAGATGCTTCCTCCAAGATTGCAGCAACAGCACCAGCAACTGCAGCAACTTGCGCAATTGCAACAGCTCCAGCAGCAGCAACAGCAACAGCAGCAGGCACAGGCACAGGCGCAGGCACAGGCACAAGCAATGCAACAGCAGCAGGTGCAGCAGCCAATGCAACAGCCTCAACACCAGCAGCAGCAGCAGCAGCAGCAGCCGCCTCAGTCCATACAGCAGCAGATGCAGCAAATGGCACAGCAGCAACAAGCCCCCCAGCCCCAGCAAGCTCAGCTGCCACCACAGTCCCAGCAGCAAACCATGGTGCCCCAACCTCAGTCCCTAGCAGGGCAGATTCAAGGACAGCCAGTCCAAACTGGGGGTCTCACACAGCAGCAGCAGCAGCAGTTAAAGATTCAAGCCATGCAGGTAAAACTGGGCAATGTTATCGGATTAAGCCTAGAGAATAAGCAGCAAAAAAGTGTATCTGCCTAGAACAGCTGTAGCACAGTGTTGGGCATTAACTAGCTTCTGCAGTAGCTAACTCTTTTCATTGTTTGCTTTTTAAAAAAAGAAATAAATCAGGGTGCATGTATGCCTGCTTCATATCCGACTGTCCTGTAATTTAACAAAAACTAAATAACTTGAATGAAAATATGTTACTATGTCACACATACCCCTGTTTGTGACAAAAATGAGACATGTTTACTAGAACCAGCTTAAAAAAAACACCTTGAAGCTTTGGTTTCAGTATTGCTTGGGTTATAAGTGATGTGAGTTTGGTGGTCTACACTTAGCCCTCTATGACAAACCACAGCATAAATAATTCTCAAATCATGGAACAAAGTGTGCGGCAGACTCTGCTTGAGGGAGGTGCTGATTGAGGTCCCTCTCTTTCATGACCACACCAATAAACTATAATATACATCAAATCAGTAATTTTACACTGTTCTGGACAGTTACAGGCTCGTGCTCAAATGGTGCAGCAGCAGCAGCAGCAGCAGCAGCAGCAGCAAGCACAACAGGCAGCTCAGCAACAGGCTCAACACCAAGCCCAGCAAGTTGCACAGGCACAGCTAGCAGCAGCAGGAGGAGGAGCTCCTGGACAGGTAAGGCTGGCTCATAGAGGAAGGTGTGATTGGTGCAGGCCTGTAGTGAATGCATGCTTCTAATTGGCATGGTAGTGGGGTTACTGGTGGCTTTTGTATGTATTGTAATACAGTGATAAATGGCAAAATAAAAACACCTAGACTTAACACTGTGAAGCACAAAAAGAAGTTGATATTATGTTTGTGGAAGTGATAATAAGGTTTTCTATGGAAAGTGCAATTGGGTGTCAGTGCATTTGACATTGAATACATGTTACTTGAATATACGTTCTCGAGTGCTGCCTTGAAATTTGAGTGCTCACTGAAATCCACTTTCATAGACTTTGTATGATGGTGCTGCTAGTACATTGAGGTGAAAAGAAGAGTGCACACAAATTGTCAGCAATTACTCAATGTATTTAAGGTAATTGACACTAATGTAAGGACCTTTTTTATGAATGACAGTGTATTATTCCTTTCTGGCTGTTAAATCTCCTCCTGTTTTATAGTATGGTTTACGTTCTGATATGTGGTTCAAAACAGCTTGCTGATTTATCTGATGTTAATTTCCCCCAGTGATTTATATATGAATGGCAGATTCTGACACCACTGTCTGTCAGAGATCAAGAACAGGTGCCCATGACGGGGGCTTGTATAATCCTTTCATTCCACTGCCCCAATTTCAACTCCTATTATTTTATGGTAACTCCTCGGGCAAAATCTTCTGCCATATTATGCTCATGTGTCTTTTTGTTTTCTGGATGATATACTGGCTTCATGCTCAGTATACTACTATATTCTGTGATTCTCGTAGTCAAATTCGATTGTGGTTATCGTACAAGAAAAAAGCGATCTTTTTGCAGCAGTAATTTGTTTCGGCTGCTCTGTCGTTGCTTCATGTTTCTGTTTGTGGTACTCTTTTCATATTTGCAGGGTTATATGAGCAATGTGTTGGAGACCATAACACAAAAAGTGTTAATTACATATGGTATGTTCCCTAAAACCCTACAGCAATCTTGAATTGCTTTATGCAAAAAAGGGTTTGAAACAGACGTGAAAGAGTTAAGTGGGGAAAGTGGAGACAGGTTGGAAATCACGTGATCACTGGTAATTCATTATTTTTTCTTTTTTTTTCTTTTATCAAAGTAATTATAATATTAGATTTGAAGAGGTTATACTGTTTAGATTAACTGTGATATACAAACATCAGCTTTCAAACCTCAGAAGTCTCTTCAGGTGTAAGTGGAAATAAAAAAAAAACAGGTGTTAATTCATTTGTATCGATGTTGCAAAAGAACTCTGTTCAAGATGATCCATGGATTTCTTTTTTTTTGGTGGGGGGGGGGACAAATTATTCCCTAATTTTTACATTTCTATATAGTGAATAGAAAATCTCTGGCTATGGCCTGGCCGATAGAAAAATCTAGTGTTAATTGAATTGGCAAATTTTGGTATCTTATGAGCACAGAGCTGTGCACCTCAGGACCTAGTTAGAATTTACTGTTGCATGTCTCATTCAGTTTGAGAAGAAAGCTTGTCAAGTGGGTTTGAACAATTACACTGATAGATTGCTGAAGCAATATTTACCAAGTAATGTGCACCGTTGCAGCTGTGGGGCTCACTTGGTTAATCTGTAACCCTCTCTGCAGCTTATTGGGTTTGAATATAAAGCGTTGTGTCACATTCTGTTCTACCATCTGGATCTGTTTTTCATTTGGTACCAAGATCTGTTATACTGATTAATTAGGTTTTGTCGTCCAGGTTGGAAAGGCACATATAGAAACTGCTGAACAATAGATGCGGTTCCCTTTGTAGACTTTGTGTAACAGTAGTTATAACGAATTGTGGCCGGGGTACGAGTCTAGCCATGTAGCGCTTTATGAATGATAGCTTCCCACCTGGAGACCTTGCAAGAGGAGTCGCTCTGCGTTTTGACAAGTCCTTTTAATATGGCTGGATTGAGAGCCATTGTACTTTTCCCACCATGCTTCATGGCATGCATCTGTGCTTCATGAGAATGTTGTATGTGTTTTTTTTCTTTTTTTTTCTTGTGGCTGCTATTGCATGCTTGCCTGTGTGTTACAGAAATATATTTTGCTAGAGATCACTGCATTTTGTATTGCTTTTATAAACTAATAGAGACACAGAGTTTGACTTTCAGTCCTTCTGTTTCTTTATTAGTTCTTTTTTCTGTTCTGGGTGTTGCTTTTATTTTGTGCCTTTTGTTCTTAACAAACTAAAAGCACATGCATACTTTTAGCTTGTCCTATCATTTTATAATTTTTGCTGTACATCAGTAAACATTCATTGTACAAGATCACACCCCCTCACACGTAACACCAGATTTAGACCAAAAATCTAACCTATCTGGTATGATGTAAAAATAATTGCTAATTAAAAAATAACTATTCTTATAAAATGCTTTCATACCTCAAAATAGTTAAACATATTATTAGCTGAGTAAAATAAGTTGTAGTCATGAACTGTATAAATTATCAGAAACCTTTAGGATAAGCATTCTAGTTATTTCAAAATAGCACCTTTTTAGTTGGTATAGCTGCCATCATAACTGTAACCCATTGGTCATTTTAATATTTTCCTAGCCCTTTTATTTTCATTTCAACACCGACCTAAATTTCAAGATCTTCAGACCCACATATTGCACTCTCAGTTTGTCATGTAGGATATCTATGCATGCATGTGCTTCCTTCCATTCCTGCAATGCACTGCGTTTCTTGTTTTGCTATTACATGTCTGTTGTCCCTCTGTCCTCCAAGATGATGTCCCCTAATATGCTCCGAGGTGGGATGCAAATACAACCACGGTTACCCCGCGCGGCCACAGCCTCTGCAGTGCCTCAAAACTCCGCTCCTTTGGGAGGACAGCAAATGCCACAGGTATTTCCATCGTGTAGTGAGCACAGCGAAAAAAACGATAGATTGCAGTGCATCTGGTGGTCATTGGCATTGGCATATACAACATGGATGCCACTGTAAGTAGCTTTCACAATTTTAAATATAATTTGTAGCAGTTGTCTGTTTTTTATAACTTTGCAGTGGCTCGCACTTGACTGGTCCGAAGCATATGTTTTTATAACGCGAAAAAATGTGGTTTGGTCTATAGTGTCTTTTAACTACTGTACATTTATTTTTATTAAAGGCGTCCCAGCTTGTCAAGCTCTTCTGTGTATGAAACCCTTGATCCTAGCAGTAGCTATTTCTGTTTTGGTGAACAGATGTCTTGCATATGAAGTGCCTGGGTTGAAACCAAATGAGATTGTATAAACCATTTACTATTAGCATGGCTGTATCTTCCACTTTGCAGTATGAAGATTGTGTAATGAATTTTAAAGGGTTTGAAATGACTAAGCACTGCAAATGTCAGTAATGTGGAGGGCGAGGCACCTCCTGTTTTGTTAGTTAGTAATGTTTGCATTTTAACAAATAAGATAATATATCTAAGGTTAGGTTCATTACAGCTGTTTGTTTAAAAGACAATGGTTTGGGATAGGAAAGAGATGGAAAAGCTGTTTCTTCAGTTACTGGAACTGGATGTTTTTGGCCATATGTTAAAGATGACGCATTTCTTAATCCTGCTTATTTAATAAATGCCAAGGGGTTGTGTGTCTGTGAGTGTGTGTGTCTGTGTCTGTGTTATTTTTTTCTTCTCAAACATACAGTAGGTCCATTTAGTGGCATTAACATCCTGGGTTTGGTATGTGGCTGTGAAATGATGCTTGACTAAATGACAAGTGCTTTTTTCTGTACTTTCTGGTAATGAAATCATTGCCATTTTGTGTTGCACTGATTGCTCAAAAAGTAACCAAATTGCCACAGTTGTATAGGGGCATACCCAAGACAGGGACTGGTTAACTAGCCTGTCGTGTACAGTTATTTTTTCTAGATTGTACTAGATCTCTTTTAGAGTATGGTAAATATGGCCATGTGCCAAATGTTGTACTTTTAATATAAACTACTTCTCTTTTGTACCTTAATAAAGAACATTGTGCATCCTTGTCTAGCAGATGTCTAAACTTGTACATGTACATCTGTAGGGGGATCAGTGCATTATAAACAGTGCCGATTGTGCATCGTCATAATTTAACACTGTCAAAAGTGTTAATTCTGTGGATTCCTTAATCTAAACAAAAAAAAAAAAAGCAGCGGAATCATTTAATTTCTTTTGCCTGGCTTGCTGATTTTTATCGGACCCACTTTTTCTTTCCAATCCGCTCTGTATTTATTTGACTGGTTTGTGTCCGCAGGTCAGTCAAAGCAATATCACCATGATGTCGTCCCCCTCTCCGGTACAGCAGGTGTCGACGCCCCAGTCGATGCCCCCTCCCTCACAGCCACAGCCTTCCCCTCAGCCTCCAACCTCCCAGCCCAACTCCGTCAGGTAAATGAGGCAGCAAATTTAGTATTTAAAACAAACAAATAGTTTCAATTGTGCGGGCTAAGTTTAAACCCAAAGCAGTTTTTCCTTGTTTGATTTAAGTCCTTACAGGAATCTGGACAACCCTAGGAGGTGCATAGTCTCGTTCACCTCCTTTTAATCAGCTGTAAAATGGATATGTCATTCTTATGAGCTGCCAAATCAAGACAATTACCTTTTAAAATTAAAATTGCTAATATCAAATCAAAGGGTTGTTTGTCGTCTTTAATGGAAGCCCTAGACTCGTTTCGGAGCGCTTCTCAGACACTGGTGGGCTGTTTCTGTTTCAGCTCCGGACCGGCTCCATCTCCAGGGGGTTTCCTTCCCAGTCCCTCCCCACAGCCCTCCCAAAGCCCGGCCACAGCGCGCACACCACAGAACTTCAGCGTGCCCTCGCCAGGACCACTCAACACTCCAGGTACCTGGATACTATAATGCTATAAACACCCAGTATGACTTACTATAAATCAAAAATCAACCAATCACAGTATTTGTCAAAATTCCAGTACATCTTATCCTGTGTACAGATGTCATCCCGTGCTTAGAACACTACACTTAATTCCAATGTTCAAAACTCAAAGCAAAATACACATGTGCTGCCTTTTTGTGAACTTGGCACTAGTTTCTCCGAAGAAAATATTACCTTGCAATAAATGACCCAGAGTGAATGCTGGTAGTGCCTGATGTATGGACATTATGGCTTAAATATAGCATGTCTTATTTTTGTGTATTATTATTTTCCAGGTAACCCCAGTTCAGTTATGAGTCCTGCCAGCTCATCACAAACAGAGGAACAGCAGTACCTGGAGAAGCTCAAACAGTTATCAAAGTACATTGAACCTCTCAGGAGGATGATTAACAAGATTGATAAAAACGAAGGTAGGTGAAGTGCCCACATTCTGTTTTGTGTACAGCATTTACAGATTTAGCTTGTGTGTGTCATTAGTGCTGTATATAGGATTTCTTTAACTTCTTTTACTTGTCGTCTTGTGATCCTCAGATCTGTATTATTGTATTGTAGAATTTCACGACATAGATCATCTCCACTCCTCTTTTTGCAGTGTTTTGATTCCTGTAGATCAGGGGTCTCCAACCCTGGTCCTGGAGAGCCCCTATCCTGCAGGTTTAATAGGTGTCTTTACATCATCGGTGGCTAAAGATCTGGAAGACCTGTTAATCTTGACTAATTAAGCCAATAATTGGTTCAATTAAGTAACTGAGAGATTGGTTGAAATGAAAACCAGCAGCCACAGTAGCTCTCCAGGACCAGGATTAGAGACCCCTGCTGTAGATCATAATGTTTGGCCACATGGCTAGGCACTGCCAGGAATGCAGCTTTAGTATTTAAATGGCATGCATGCATGCATACATATAGCTATGCCACAACAGCCTGCATGTTGCATTCAAACACTCTTGACAGTTTTTTGAGTGAATAAATGCTTTGTCCCTTTTTAAAAAGCTGTTTTAGTAGTTGCCACCCCTATTAGTTGTAAAACCTTTCAGTGGGATATAGTTGAGTCCAAAGTAGAGATTTTCTACCAAGCCAAAGAGAGGATGTGGAATTCCTTTGACAGTGAAGACCCATTTCACTAGTCATATAATTGTTTAACTTTAAAATAGTAACCAACAAGAAGCATTTCAGCATGCTTATTTTTAAATTATTTTGTAGTTTATAAGCTGTCATTGCCTTATTGAATTAGAAAATGGAAACTGGTATTTTCTTTCATTCATCAGTTTAATTTTATTTTTGTTCTTTGATCTTGTTCACAGACAGGAAGAAAGACCTCAGTAAGATGAAAAGTCTGTTGGATATTCTGACTGACCCTTCGAAGCGGTAAGATCTGGGAGAGGCGTGGGGTGGTCTTTGAAATAATAAAACCGTGCTTGGCAGCATGAGGCACTAGAGATTTTAGGACAGACAAAGCTACAGGATTAGCTTTAATAAAACCTGTTACATATGGGCAGTCATTTTACTTGCACTCATTTCTGTTGTAAAGATCCAACAATGAAATAATTATCTGTTGAAGTAACGCGCAAATTGCAAATTCCGCAACCAGATGGTGAAAGAATGTGTCATTAGGGTTTTCTTATATAGTATGTAAAGATTCTAAAATGTAAATTAAAAATATTCATTTTAACATTTATGACTTCTCTTACAGCTGTCCATTGAAAACTCTGCAGAAGTGTGAAATTGCTCTTGAAAAGCTGAAGAATGATATGGCAGTGGTGAGTTCCAGTGGCTTTTTAAAGTTATATTTATTTATTTATTTATTTATTTGCTAGTTGCTTGTTTTGAAATTGTGGACACATTTGGCATTCACTTTATAAATGTTTTGTATTGCAGCCAACACCTCCTCCCCCGCCAGTGCCTAGTACGAAGCAGCAGTACCTGTGCCAGCCTCTGCTGGATGCCGTCCTGACAAATATGCGCTCCCCTGTCTTCAACCATTCCCTGTACCGCACCTTTGCACCGGCCATGACCGCTATTCACGGACCTCCAATCATGTAAACATTACTGTTTGATCACTGATACATTAGGTCTTTTTGTTTATTTTTAGCAGATCCTTCTGCCAAAGAGGAGCCTTTATTTTTATTACAACCCAATAGTGCCTACTGTTACAATAGTAGTAAATCCATGTGTTGCATTCTATGGCGTAAAAGAAAAATGAACCCTTTCATGTCAGTCATTTGAACAAAGCTGTTGCCGCCACAGTGAGCCTTATATGTGTCTCCCCAATGGCTGCTTTGTTTTTGTTTACAACACAGAACATTTCTAATGGCCATTGATTTGCTTTAGAACCGGTATGCTTTTACAGTACTTGGAGATGACCTATAGAGAGCAACATGGGTAAAAAAAAAAAAATGTTAGCCTTAAATTAGGTTTTAAAAGAATTTCGACCGAGTCAAGCTGAATGGACTGTCTGTATCACAGGGGCCCAATAATCTCTGCTCGGAAACGGAAACATGAAGACGATGAAAGGCAGACAATCCCAAATATCCTGCAAGGGGAAGTGGCTCGGTTAAATCCGAAATTCCTCGTCAATCTCGACCCTTCCCACTGCAGTAACAACGGAACTGTTCATCTCATTTGTAAATTAGGTGAGCATCAGACTGTAACTTTTGATATTACGTTCCCAGTGTAAATTAGGCCGTCATTAAGATCAGAAGTTTAATGCATGTACAGTAAAAATATTTGTAGTTTTCTTTCTTTTGTAGGCACCGCTTGTAAATGTTGACTTTGGTTGCAGCTTTTTAAATAAGAGGTTGGCATCTGTTGACTACAGTTTATTCTTGGTTGGTTATGTTCTGAAGGTTAATAGTTTAATGTTTCTGCCAGTAGCAATACAGATACAGTAAGCTAATTGTGTGTGTGTGTGTGTGTGTGTGTGTGTATATATATATATATATATATATATATATATATATATATATATATATATATATATATATAGTATTTTGTCTTTACCAGAAAGATTTTTACAGCTTGAATGACCTTCAGAACTAAGTAATCTAAATATGTATATGTATATATATATATATATATATATATATATATATATATATATATATATATATATATATATATATATATATATATATATAATAAACAAACAAGCTATAGGAATATCACAGATCTTATTATTTTTGGTCTAGATGATAAAAATCTTCCCAGCGTACCTCCACTCCAGTTGAGCATACCAGCAGATTATCCAGAGCAGAGTCCACAATGGTCAGATGATGCACAGCACTACGGTAAAGAACCCTTTCTGACAGCTTCTAACTTGATTTTCGTTTTCCAGTATATCACTTGCCAAGTAAGAAAATGTTCATACTATTAATTTAATTATGAGAATAGTGGCTTATAAAAAGAAGTTCATAAGTGTGTCCCTTATTTCATTTTGTAATTTTTGTTTTTGATTTTTCTTGCAGAAGCAAATCCCTTTTGCAAACAGTTCATCGGAACATGACATCCAAACTTCTTCAGCTTCCTGACAAGCACTCAGTAACTGCACTTCTCAGCACATGGGCACAGAGTGTAAGGCAGGCCTGCTTGTCTGCAGCATAGTGCTGTTGTAACAAGAGCTAAGTTGGTTTGTAAAAATCATGGCAATTGTTTGTACTGAGAATGTATACACAGGGCAGTAAAATGCCCCCCATATAGAATATTGTGATGAAGAATTTATAAAGTGTTTACTCCTATCTTTCACTTGCAGTGTGCAAGTTTATAAACTTTTTTTTTTTTTTTTTTATATGAACCTGTCTTCTGAAACTATCTAGTAGATTATTAAATAAATACTTATTCTATAGTTTGGAGATTCATATTTTTTTCTCCAGATAAGCAAAAGATCAAAAGTACACTGAGCGTTGCATGAAAAGAGAATTAAGAGCTGATAAATCATCAACACAGGGTGCACAAAGTGGGAGGATTGGCTTGAATCTGATCCAGGTAGCACAGACTGCAAGTGTTTTTTCTTGGAAACCCCAAGAACATGTTCTGTGTCTATGAAGCGCACTGAGATAAAGCACCCAAACATATCATTCTCGAATTATGGAAATGGTAAGTAATAAGTACCAATACAGATTATCTCTATCTCTGTCTCTCTCTATCTCTATCTATCTCTCTCTTGGTGGACTTCACTTGAAAACTGGAAGACGTAATCGTGAGTCCACATAGACTTCTCTTTTATATACCACAGCCTTATGGTTGGCAGCTCATGGAGGCTAAACATTGGAGTGCACAGATGCCTTTCTTTGTCCTTACTTGTAGGTTTCATTATCCTCCGACAGGACTGCTCCACATGCTGTTATCCTGTTTTGCCCAGATTGAAAAAAGCGTGTTTCTCTTTAAAAAATAGTAGTATTTGCCATGTTGTTTTTAGTGTTTTATTAGTATGGATAAAAGTCTGTCATGGAGCAAAAAAACAATTGTAGCCAGTGTCACTCAATGTTGTTTAAAATCACAAAAAAGACGCGATTTGTAAGTAAAATTAAGCCTTACTCGCGATCTCGCGAGAGTACACTCAGATCTCGGGATTTTTCTCTCTTCTGATGTGACGGCGCTAAACATTGTTCTCAAAGGTCAATCCACCCAAACAATTTAAAACAAAAATAAGCCTTTGTTACCGGTAAGTGCTGTGATATACACTCAATAGGTAATGCAGTCACCTCTAAAAGTGACTGCAAAATAAAATAGTTAGCACCAATTATTCAGTGATCAAAATGTTTCAGCTAACACCTGATCCTTAAGTTATAATGTGAGAATGAAATACAGATTGTATTACAATCGGGCAAGATTTTAATGTGTAGTCTATGTATGAAGTTCAAGATGCAAGAATTAACATTCTAGATTCTGTTAAACAAAACATTTATCACAGTATTCATTTGTTAAAGCACTGCTCTTGAATCCTGCTTTTCTGCAAAGCTTGTGTTCGTTTCTGTCTCTCTGCAAAGCTGTTTCCAATGGTCTGTTTGAGAGCAGGCAGGATCACTCTTTCTGAGAAAGCTAGTGGTGCTTCAGCCCTTAAGGGAATGGGTGGAGGAAAAAAAGAAAGTTGCTTTAAAAACAGGTATGAAAATAAAGAATTGCAAAAAAGACTTGACACATAATTTTGACTTACAGTTTCTTTGGCAGTGTCTTTAAAGGTAGTTTTGAAAATGTGTAACATCCTCACTTCTATGAGGATAAAAACAAAACAGCAATGTTGTTGAGTGCTCTTTTGACAATTTAAGTTATTCAATGAACCTTGCTACATTGTATGTTTTATCAAGCCTAGGTGTAATTTACCTGTGATGAGCTAGGCAAGCCTTTGTTAGAATATAGGTTTCGGTGTCAGTTTGTTCTTGTAGATAATATCCTTCAGAACAGATTTCAAACATAAAATCTGAAACGCACCAGAAATATTATTAACATTTACACCAGTATACTAAATAGTGGTGAGATACAAGCATCTTGCATTTCTGGGTATTGCATGGAAATGGTATGACCGTATGATTCTCCTGATAGTTTTCACTTCACTCACAATGCATTACATATACCAAAGGGAGCTGAATACAAGCAGAGCACCAGTTGAGGACAAAAGGGGTAGAAAGCCATATATCTTTGATGTATTTTTCATGTTGAGTTAGCTTTTTAGCTGGGAACATGCAATAATCGTGAAATGCATAGCAATTAATATTGTCATTTAGATAACATGATTGGTTTGATCGTTGAACAACAATGGTCAACAGGCTTTGTGCTGAAATTTGACATGTTGCTTTTATCTAACAAATGAGAAATGGTTTGTAATGTGCACTGTATATTCCCATACCCACCTCTTGACTCTGGATGCTGTTGGCGTTGTATAGTTGGCGAATAATGACCTCACATTCCTGCAGGGTGGGGGGTCGTGGCACTTGGAAGGGGCTGTAGTGGATCATCAGGGGGTGTAGGGAGGTGATCAGCCCCTGACTGTGCTCAGGGATGGGGGGAATTGAGTGTGCATTGGTTGGGGGAGAGACCTCTCCACTGCTACATCAGCAACAACAAATAAAGACAATCAAGCTATAAACAAATTATTAATTGAATATGTAATCTATTAGTCAAACATGCCTCTTAGTTTCCAGGGTGGTAATACGGAATGCTGTGTGTATCTTGCCTCTTTTGCACAGCCTCTGGAGGGAGATTTTGAAGATACATGTTGTGCACTGTCTGTTCCAAGAAAACTCCTTTCAGTCCCTGGGTCTCTTCCTCCTGGTGCGGTCCTCGGAGTCTCCTTGAAGAACCTGAGTACAGTGAAAACGGGGCTTGTTTGTTGTTTAAAAACATCTAGGTTTTTTTTCTTCATTTTTAACATCTATTGCATATAAAGATTATAATACCCCAAAGAATATGTGCTAGGCTCACAGTAGGTTGAGCGGTTCAGCAAAAGGAAAGTGCCTTAAGGATGCTTTCACTTCATTCCCGTCGAGTTTGTTTGTTTTTGCAGTAATTGGCCACTAAGTGGTACTGTGTTGTTTTGTATTTTCAGTTAATGCAAAATATGACCTGCTTGTTTGAACTAAAGTTGCTGACCAGAGGTGAAGCATATGCTAGGTTTTGTTGCATTTGTTTAAATACATCTTATTTCAACTCAAAAATACAAATGTTGGGATACCTAAGGATTGTTGACTGTTGCTGGACTGGCTAATTAAAGGTAGAGTTTGACTGGCACTGGACAATGCACTGCTTTCTGCAGAAGAAACACAATTTCAATTAGAAGTTAGGCACTATTTCAATAACAATACAGATACCAAAAAGTGTGATTCCAAGAGAATGTCATGTTACACGGAACTGTTTATAGCTCACAATTTGCACTTCGAATTGAGGATTCATGGTGTTAAAGTAAATAAATACCTTTTCTGCATGGTTTTGGTTCCATAATTAGTTTATACTGCAGATCTGTAATAAAACACAATGAACAGAAATCTATGTAAAATGATATTAGAAATCTTAGAAGCAGCACTACAGGTATCAGGGTGCTGGCATGGCATTTTGAGCAAACCTTTTCCTCTTGCAGTAATATCCCAAAACAAAGTTAGTCGTGCAGCTCAAACAGGCAGTTTGGGGTGAATCGGTTACTCATGAAAAACGAAACTTCCCACATAAACACTGACTAGAATCTAACCCTGGTATCAAACCGTAAACACTAACAGATGTGACTAACAGCACAGAATGTACCCTGACAAATGCAACTGTGAGTTTATGAGGCTGGCTTGCAACCGAACTGGAGGGTTACAAAATATAGATGTAGTGGATGCACTAGTGTTCATTACTGGGTGAAGGTTGAAACATCTTGTACAATCTGCAGGTTTTTCAGTGTCACAGGTAGGGCTACAGATGTGTCCATTTAAATAGGGTCGTTTCTGTGATCAGTTGACAAGTTGACTGTGAAAAAGGGTTATACATTTTGTGGTGTTATAGGTTATATGCTCATGTGTTACAAAATGTTAACAGTTAACAAAACATTTTCAGCTCTCTAGGATATTAATAACAAAGTCTACCAAATATATATATATATATATAACCTTTTTCAAAACCTTATTTTCATGTCAAGTTTAACACTCATTTTAGCACTTCTGGTGCTCATACCTGCTACACAGGACCTCAATCTATATTGCAGTAGCTGTGTTAAATTGATTTTAGAGTCAATGTAAAAGAAAAGTGTGTTAAACTAAATATGTGGCTAGTTATTACCACTTTAATAATCCTATAGATGTGTTTGTTCTGTGGTATAGGATAAGGATTGAGCCAATAAGACTAGATCTGTCCTGATAGTCACTTGATGCATAGAGGGGGAAGCTTCCCCTGCAAACCACTGAGAGGGTTTCATTCTTCTGGGCTTGGCATGTGCACTCTCCAGGGGGTATTTATATCACTAAAAATAGGCCATGCTGTAAATGTACACCTCTTACTAAAGAGTTACCATAACGACAGTCTTTCACTCTCTTAATCCTAACTTTCTGTTACCAGGCAACCAGTTTCCATCCCTTTTGTCAAGGACTCTGACTTGTGTGATCCAATGTGCCATGAAGTTAAATGAAACAGCATTGGGATGTGCACTGCTCATACAAACAGCTTATTAAGAATATTATATACCACACTGTTCCATTCTGAAATGAACGCCAATGTTATGTTATATACAGTACTGTGCAAAAGTTTTAGGCAGGTGTGAAAAAATGCTGTAAAGTAAGAATGCTTTCAAAAATAGACATGTTAATAGATTAGATTTATCAATTAACTAAATGCAAAGTAAGTGAACAGAAGAAAAATCTAAATCAAATCCATATTTGGTGTGACCACCCTTTGCCTTCAAAACAGCATCAAGCATCAATTCTTCTAGGTACACTTGCACACAGTTTTTGAAGGAACTCGGCAGGTAGGTTGGCCCAAACATCTTGGAGAACTAACCACAGTTCTTCTGTGGATTTAGGCAGCCTCAGTTGCTTCTCTCTCTTCATGTAATCCCAGACAGACTCGATGATGTTGAGATCAGGGCTCTGTGGGGCCATACCATCACTTCCAGGATTCCTTGTTCTTCTTTACGCTGAAGATAGTTCTTAATGACTTTCGCTGTATGTTTGGGGTCGTTGTCATGCTGCAGAATAAATTTGGGGCCAATCAGATGCCTCCCTGATGGTATTGCATGATGGATAAGTATCTGCCTGTACTTCTCAGCATTGAGGAGACCATTAATTCTGACCAAATCCCCAACTCCATTTGCAGAAATGCAGCCCCAAACTTGCAGGGAACCTCCACCATGCTTCACTGTTGCCTGCAGACATTCATTCGTGTACGCTCTCCAGCCCTTCGGCGAACAAACTGCCTTCTGCTACAGCCAAATATTTCAAATTTTGACTCATCAGTCCAGAGCACCTGCTGCCATTTTTCTACACCCCAGTTCCTGTGTTTTCGTGCATAGTTGAGTCGCTTGGCCAGGTTTCCACGTCGGAGGTATGGCTTTTTGGCCGCAAGTCTTCCATGAAGGCCACTTCTGACCAGACTTCTCCGGACAGTAGATGGGTGTACCAGGGTCCCACTGTTTTCTGCCAGTTCTGAGCTGATGGCACTGCTGGACATCTTCCGATTGCGAAGGGAAGTAAGCATGATGTGTCTTTCATCTGCTGCAGTAAGTTTCCTTGGCCGACCACTGCGTCTACGGTCCTCAACGTTGCCCGTTTCTTTGTGCTTCTTCAAAAGAGCTTGGACAGCACATCTGGAAACCCCTGTCTGCCTTGAAATTTCTGCCTGGGAGAGACCTTGCTGATGCAGTATAACTACCTTGTGTCTTGTTGCTGTGCTCAGTCTTGCCATGGTGTATGACTTTTGAGAGTAAACTGTCTTCAGCAACCTCACCTTGTTAGCTGAGTTTGGCTGTTCCTCACCCAGTTTTATTCCTCCTACACAGCTGTTTCTGTTTCAGTTAATGATTGTGTTTCAACCTACATATTGAATTGATGATCATTAGCACCTGTTTGGTATAATTGTTTAATCATACACCTGACTATATGCCTACAAAATCCCAGACTTTGTGCAACTGTACCTAGAAGAATTGATGCTGTTTTGAAGGCAAAGGGTTGTCACACCAAATATGGATTTGATTTAGATTTTTCTTCTGTTCACTCACTTTGCATTTAGTTACTTGATAAATATAATCTATTAACATGTCTATTTTTGAAAGCATTCTTACTTTACAGCATTTTTTCACATCTGCCTAAAACTTTTGCACGGTACTGTAAATATTTGTAATTTGCTGAACCTTTCATATGGAAAACTACTTTTCAATTTCCCATAAATACAGTACCACTAAATTCTTCGGATTCATGTAGTTTATATACTGTTTGCATCACGTTTTATTACTTGCATTAAATACCTAACTTTTCATGTCTTTTACGCCATGCATTATGTTCCCCGGTTGCTTTTGCAAAAATAAAACATTTAAATAATAAAAAGTTAAACCAATAGCTTACCTTTATTTTGCCGCTTGAGCTGCTCAATTTCTTCATGCAATTTTTCCAGTGTCTCACTGTGCTGTTGCTGCAAGAACTGTAGGCTCTGCTCAAGCTTGGGGGCCCGATTTCGATCAGAATCCATGCAGTCAAGTGCGTGTGACAACTTTCCAGGTCCAAAAGCGGTAGGACAAGTCAATGGCTGCAAGGCATCCCGGGGAAACGGTCGTGGATAACGGGCTTTATCAAGATACACAACTCGGGACCACTGGGGAAGATTGCCCATGGGAGGCAGGCTACTGTTAGACATATCTGTATTATATTAGGGCTTAACTACTGTATTTAGCAAATGTTTGCAATCAAATATATTTAACTTATGCGTCTAAAAATCAATTGGAGAATTCCCGAAGAATTTTACGCAGCTGTCCAGGAGGTATCTGACACTTCTTACAGGATTGTATTACTAATGTTATGATCAAAACAAAAGCATTACCTACATTAATTTAAATAGACGATCGAACCTCCAACTTTGTTTGGACAACTCTGGTAATCCGTAGGCAAGGATTATACCATTTAACATAAAAAACGTATTTGTTTCAGTACTGTGTGGAATGTGCATTCATTTTCAACAGTGTACCGCTGCGTGTAGTGTATTATTTATCTCGCTATTGACGTAGAGCTACAAAATGGATTCTGTTTTGAATTTCTTTTCAACATTTAAAATAAATCACGTTGTTTATGGATTCGACATTAATTTACAATACAGGCACGCCACGTAAAAAGAAACATACGCAATTAAAATAATTCTATAAAACATGCATCTATCATGTATGCGTATATCATATTCTTTCCAATCTGTGACAGATTCGATTTTAACATTGCCTCTAGAATGTCACATTATAACATCATTTATTAAACAAAAAATAGCGCTGTTTTCATCCAGTCAAAGCACATTTTTTGTTAATAAAAATTAAGAATCCTCCACGTTCAATTTTTGCATTCATGCATTTTAAAACTATATGTTCACGAAATATAATATTATACTGCTCTGCTTATAAAATCGTGCGACCTAGTCTACTAATATTAATTGAAAATCCCCAAAATGTAATTTGAACCAAACCGATTTATCAACACGGTAAATAAATAAACATACATCCTGCACTCAGCGTCCTTTTGTGAAGGTTCAGTTCCTGTCCTAGTGTGTAAACGTCGCCATGACAACAGGACTGTTACACTTAACACATATTAAGCGAAAGTATACTCGCGTTGGTTTTCATATCTGTCGGTTACAGTAATATCCAATCCTAAGCAGTTATATAATATATGTAACTAAAAGTATTATTGGAAACCAAAAGTAATAGTACATCTTGTACCAAGTTATTGGTGGTTTAGTCCATTATGTCCCGACCCCCGTATTACGAGTTCTAAGTCCATGCGCCTGGTTTTCTAGAATCACTATTCGTTTCTCTTCAGTGGTTTTTGCGAAAGCCCCATTGTTTTTAACACAGTAATGCACACCACAATTGTAACACAATATACTGTTTTATAGAATTATGTCTGTAAACCAGTGCATAAAAATGAGCGAAATTGTGAAATTAGTTTATTGTTTTTTCATGTTAGTGTGGATTCAAAGTACCTGAATAATTTAACAAGTTGGCACTGAGCATAACAGAATGCAACACTGGGAAATGCAGATTTTATTCCGAGTTTAAATGTCATATTGAGACACTTCACAGCAGTACCTATTACTGATTTGATTCTTAATTTCACAATTATTGCACTGTGCTGTTGCTCAGAGCTGTTTTTTTAGAATGCATACACTGTGGCCTGTATCAGCCTTAAATCACACAGGAAATCATTTCTGTTACATAAATGACTTTTTTTTATTTTATTTACAGTTTAAAAAAAGCAGAATTATGCTGTATCACAAAACAAAACAAAAAAAAACCTTTTCATATAATGCACGGCATTTGTTTGTTTTTTAATTATAAAAAAAAAAAAAACAGGTGTTGTATCACTGTTAATGAGTTTTTCGCTTGTCAGCAAACATTGTCATAACAACTCCATGACAAAAACAAGCAAGCAGCCCCCAGAAGATAAATGACACAGGCCCAAAGCCGAAAAGGAGGCTATTACATAGAGCAGGAAGATGGAGAGCAGGGTGCGGTAGCTGCCCAGGAATCTCAGGCTGATCCGCGGCTGGGGTTGTCTCTCTAGGCTGCGGCGTGTCAAGGGCTTCGCTTTGGCGTCTCTGCCGCGGACGATGCAGTCAAAAATAACGGGCTAGCCGGCTGCTAAAACCTCGTCTTGAACAAAGCGAGTCCATCTCTCCTGCAAACTGAAAAATACATTTTAAATTAATTACTTTGAACCTACAGCCCCATTATATACTGTATAAAACCCCACATATGTGGACTATGGACTTCAAAACACCACACTCACCCGCTCGTTTATCAGAGATGACAGCCGATACAAGAGACGAACCAGGACTGCACTTTCGTAACTTCTTATCGGCTGCAATTCAGGGTCTCCTTGATAGTCGATGTCAAACTTGCAGTCCGTTTATCATCTGGAAATACACAGCCATTTTTAAACAAAACATACCACACATTAAGACATCAACAGATATCTGATTTTAGCATCCCCAGTATGTTCCCAAATAAATTGAGATATATATTTGTGCTTTTGTTAAAATGTTGCTGTTTTTTTGTCCTACCTGCAACCTCCCCAGATCTGTTAGCAATAATCCATTTGCTTCCTGTATACAGTCAGGAAGCTGCTTTGATCCACCATCGATCCTGCGTCGACACAAAACTCACCATCAGCTGGGACAGCTGGGCTGAATTCAGCTGTATGGAAACCAAGATTTATTATTATTCATCTGCTGTGTTTTCATGGTAGTTATACACACTCTCAGTCCTGGGACATACATTTCCAATCCAGTTCTAACAGGCTTTTTTCGAATAAGACAAATAAATAATAAATAAAAAAGCTGAGTTCAAACACCCACTATATAATGCGAGAATCACATGAAATGGCTTGTAATTGAAAACCTACCTTAAATATCTGACAGATGTAGTCCAGTGTTCTGTCCAAGTATTCATCCGTCTTCTTTATGCTGTCCAGTCCCATATAATCTATGTCGTTCCCCACATAGGAGGTGTTCAGATCTGAAGATCCAAACCCAAACCACGAGAGGAATGACTGGTTGGCAGCTTCTTCCGCAGAATGATCCGATATGGATTTGGCCGTTTGTTTGGCTTGTGCTATTAACTGGGAAAGTCGCAACACCTAAACGAGAAAAAAAATCAATAATAAAAAAAATTGGAATCATGTGTTCTGCAGCCATTGTCTTACCTAGACAACTTTATCCATACAGTTCCATCTGCACTGTGAAAAATGATCTACTAGTGTGTTAGTAAATTTCCTTGAAAAACAATAGGAACTAAGTAGAGTAACTATAATTGTACAAAGTTGTACCCAAACCAGATTGTTTACTACAAGTCTGGATTAAAGCTTACTGGAGATAGCTGCTGCTTCTGTTTACTATATGTTACTATACCACCTCTGTCTTAGAACTTTGACTGACAACCAAAACATCAAAATACCTTCAGCAAATTGAGTGTTATGACCCTATTTTGATGGAAAGACTCGTTAGGAACAATGTAAAATGGTGCAATGAAAATCACCACAACTACACAGATCTACACTGCGCTGCTCACCGTGTTGCGCACTTCGCTCCAAACATCTGCTTGTACTGGCAGTCCTGGCCCTCCAGGCTGTAGGCGTGACTCTTCACCTTGAAGACGGAGTCTGTGATGAAGGGCTGCCTTGAGGACAGGAAGCTGCCACCGAGGCTGGGCGTCAGGAAGCGGTGCTGCCTGTGATGGAGGACGTGCTCTGGCTCCAGAAACAGCTGCTCACCTGACCAGAGACACCAGCAGAACATCTCAACCACCCCTGCATCAAGCAAGCCTCGGCACACTGGGCACATGCGAATCAAAGCTGCTTACAATTTTATACTCCTTCAAACATAATGCAAATTACACACTGGAGTAAAAAGCTTTGATTGAAATAGGAAAGTGTGTCTTTACAACAAAAAAAATTAAATTCAACATTGGCACTGTAGCTTATGTCTACAGTCTCATCACATTAACTGCTCAATATCCGCCTCATTTCAGGGCTACTCGATTCTGTATTGTTGCAGCTTTGAGTAACAACTTGGGAGTGCAAATATTTCATTTCCTACCTTTCTGGATCATTTCTGATAGGTTAGGTTGAGCAAAAACTTTTGCCACTCTGAAAACCATCAGTGCGTTTTTGGGGTTAACAAGGTCAGTCCGGATGGTTCTGTTTAAAAATCCCTGGAACAGTTTGGTGTACATTAACAAATTCTCCTGCACGAAGGCAGCCCTGTTTGTAAAAAAGAAAAAAAAACAATGAGCAATGGGGACTGGGTTGCAAATTGAATCAACAGAACCATTTCAATGCCTTTGGAATGGAAAGTGGTCTGTAGGAAGTACTGTACCATTTGTCTGGCACAGTGCGGTCCTGATTGTCCATGTGTGGGCTCTGCTTTTCGGAGGTGTATCTCCATGGCTGCAAGTAACTTAACCATGTTTCTAAAACCTTTAAAAGGAAATGCATCACACAAGGCATAAGAATTTGACGTTACATTTTGTAATAAGCAGTTAGTTAAATGTCAAGAGAAATTATATCATGCTCTTCAGTAAATACACATATATGCCTGTGGCCAAAAAACTTTGAGGACCACTGTCTTTATAATGAAAATGATTTCTATGAGGAGGAACAAGAGTACATACTGCTCTGAAGGAAGCATCAAGGGGCCAGTGACCGAAGCAGTGCTGGAGGAACACGTACAGCTTCTGCTGCACAAAGCGAGGGATCACAACCCTAAAAAAAAAACAAAACCCAACATTAAACATGAAGGGTAAGTGTAATGAATATGATTATGAAAAAGGTTATGTTTAAGCTAAATTTAATAAAATGTATTCAATTTGATATAAATGAAACCTTGGGTGCTTTCTGAAAAGCATGCAGAGTAGCCTACTCTAGTTGTACCCTCCAGTTCCCAGGGCTCACCGTTTAAACTCCTCGGCGGGCTGGTGTGAGAGTGTGCAGATGGGGACGAGGTGATCAGCTCTGGTCTCTGACTGCTGGAGAAGGAATGGAGGTGTTTCACGAGGAGTCTCACCACCAGAACATGCTCCTCGGTAGGGCAGAAGGGCTCCTAGAAAACATCATATATATATATATATATATATATATATATATATATATATATATATATACACACTGTGCTCACCCTTTATAACACTATAGTGGGGAGCCACAGTTACAAGACTGTTATATTTGTGTTCTGCCTTATGATGAATATAAAAGGGCTACTGTAATGGCATTATAAAGCAAATGGGAGCCACGACCTTACCGTGTTATAACCGATTCTGTACTATAACAGGGCGCGTTATAACAGGTGAGCACTGTGTGTATATATATATATATATATATATATATATATATATATATATATATATATATATATATATATATATATATATTCTGAACATATGTCTGTTTACAGGATTTACAAAACCAGTAGCTCCAATTTGTTCAGATTTGACTTTAAACCAGCAAAGTTTTTTAATAATTGAAAAAATAAATACTAATGCCACAGAGGCCGCCTTCATGATAAAAACATAAAATTGCCATTCATAATATATTTATAATGGTGTTACTCTGAATTTGACTATCCATTAACTTTTTACCCAGTTAAAACAATTACAACTCAAAAAATGAAATTGTTACAAAAGTACCAGTACTGTAGTTCTACAAGACTCAAAGCTTTTTGTACACTTTTTCTTGCAATGTTCCAATAAAATAGGCAATTCAAATGAAACAATAAATGTGTATTGATACAGCAGTGGTTGCCGACACATACAACAGACAAAGAAGTGTGAAAACAGGGTTTACATTTAAACAGAAAGACCATTAAAACAATAAAATAAAACACAAGACAAACAAAAAATGATGTTACTTAACATTTCTAATCTCTCTTGCTACAACAACCTGTGCTATTTTTAAATAAAAAAGTTTAGGGAGAGCATTTCCAAATCAGTTTTGCTTTACTTGTTGAACCCATACAGTACAATGAAAAGGTAAAAGTACTTGGTACGTGTGGAGGGTCCCATAGCCGGACTGGGCGGGAGTGCTGCAGTGCATACTGGAAATACCGAGTCGGTACTGGAGCAACTCCAGCTGAGGAACAACATAAAAAAAACAAGAACAAAAGCAACGTGGGGAAGGAGAGGAGAGGAAAAAGGGAGAATGAGGAGGAGAGTGTTTGAAAAGGAGGGGGGGGTTAAAAAAAAAAGGAAAAAAGAAAAAAGAGCAAAACATTGACAAAACAAACTGATGTTATGATATTCAAGCTGCAGTAGCCCCTTTTTCTACTTTTTAGGGTATTCCTGGTATGCAATCAGCCGTCGGTTTAGTTTTTTTTAGGGTATAACTCGTATGCAATCAGCCGTTTGTTTAGTTGTTTTTAGGGTATTATTCGTATGCAATCAGCTGTTTGTTTGGTTTTTTTAGGGTATTATTCCTATGCAATCAGCTGTCTGTTTAGTTTTTTTAGGGTATAACTCGTATGCAATCAGCCGTCTGTTTAGTTTTTTTTAGGGTATAACTCGTATGCAATCAGCTGTCTGTTTAGTTGTTTTTAGGGTATTACTCGTATGCAATCAGCCGTTTGTTTGGTTTTTTTTAGGGTATTATTCCTATGCAATCAGCCGTCTGTTTAGTTTTTTTTAAGGTATTACTCGTATGCAATCAGCCGTTTGTTTAGTTTTTTTTAGGGTATTACTAGTATGCAATCAGCCATTTGTTTTTTAGTATAAGGTAGATAGAAGATCCATCTTTTAAAACTCAATTTTGTTATCTTACTGACTGGTCCCCTTTTTTCTCTGTTTAAGCTCTTTGATTCAGTTTGGAATATGCAGATATTTCAAAGACAGCGCTACAGGGGTACAGGCTCTGCTGCTGCCTGGTACTAAATCTCTCATCAGAGTCAAATATCACAAGAGTATAAAAGCACCTTTTTTTATCTTACCAGCCAGGGCAATCAATAATCTTTGTCGGGTATACATTTATTATAAAGTTATTTTTCTGAAGAGGCATTTAAAACCGTGGAAATGGTATGTTAAAAGGATGCAATGCCATGATTTGTATTGAGAAAAATATGTTTATCCTGCTACATTTTAACTGCAAATAAAAACAATTAATTTTACAAATCCTGTTATGCTAGCAAATAATATAATTCTTAAGATGTTTACAAAATATTAAAGAAAAAGGTTATACTGCAGCTTTTCTATAACTAATTCACACCATTAGTCATGCTCTAATAATAAAGAAAAAACCCATAGAGGTAACTGCTAGATTTGAACCATGACCTCAAACAGGGGAACAGAATGAATCGTAAAATGATTGGAAGAGCTCACAAACTATTTTACCATTACATCAGGTTTAATTTCTGGTGCCCACAAATACACAAGCCAACAGCCAACAGCCAAGAAAGTAAGACAAAGCATGAGGACAAAAGGAATGCATTTGACATGAAAACCATGCAATGGAAATCATTTTAAAGTAACCAAATTGATGTGGTGCAATATTGACATCTCTTGTGTGACTAACCAATGTTGTAATAATTATTATGTGTGGACACCACATACAATTTGGTGTATTTGTCTGTATTTTACCTCTATAAATTACAATCAAACATTTGTACGAATGCCAGTAGGCCTTTCCAGGTTTTGGACAATACTTGTACATTTTTGGGTACAAGTTGGTTGTTGGATTTATAGACAACAAAAAGTGAAAACAAAAAACAAAGAAACCCAAAAGAAAACGAGGGGACAGTATTGTGTCGTTACAAAAGAGAACTATCAAAAGCATCCAATGAATTGCATTTCAATAAAAACAAATTGCAGACCCATCAATCATCAACTTGCTGTTTAAAGATTTGCATAAGATAGCGATCAAAAATAAATTGTGGTTAACTCAAGCAGTCAGAATTAAACTAATAAAAGACCTCTCTTGCTGGGAGGATGACTGGCTGAACCAAACAGCTGCCATGCCCAAAAGGAACAGAAGAGGAAGCTAAGGGAAGCTGCTGCTGCAAACCTCCTATTTTGAATTGCCACTTTTCAAGCTTTACTGATCATGCTTTCACAGTGAAAATCAATCCTGCAGCATTGAGGTAATGCAGTGTGTTTGAGAAGCAGATTGCAGCGCTTGGTTACCTTGACCTCATGGACACTGCATCTTCTGATACATCTCCAGGGAGTAATGGTGAAGCCACATCTCAACAAACACCTGCAGAAGAACATAAGTTGAAGAAAATATTTTTATTTTATTATGGAAGATCTAATGCTGGTAGCTGGCTCGAGTGAATGCTAAGATAAAATATTTCCTCGAAAAAGTAGATTCAATATGTATTAGCATGTGCTGGTCACAATATATGCATCACTGAATGTTTGATGGTCCTGATGAGCTGCTTTGTATCATGCACTGAAATAAGAAGATAAAAAATCATGATGATGCCCTATTTTGTATATTTTTATGTATTATATTGTCCACTCTCTATGTGACATGATGTATGACCAATACAGGCCTGGCATTGATTTTGTATAATAGAAAAGAGCATGTTTATCAGTACTTGTGTATGTTACGGTTCATGTGTAAAATCAGTAAATCTATAGATTAACTGGTAAATGTGTAGATTTACCAGCTCAGCGGTCAATGTATAAAATAACTAAGGAGATGGTGTAAACGTTCTCTTTTACTTACATCCACGATCACTGTCTGGCAACAATTCACAAAACAAAATATGTCTTGGCTGCAAAATGACGTAGTGCACTACGTATGATTCTCACTGAAATGCAAAACCTGCGTCCTCTTAGGTTATGCTTTTTCTTAATGAGTTCAAATTAATAATACTAAATCATACTTAGGTGAGGCATGAGTTTTACTGAAGAGATGTCATTATTACCATACCTAATGTTTGCCCTATGGTAAATTCTGATTTACAAACAAAAATCTTAATTACATTTTTTGCCATTAAGCTCCCTGACGTTACTTTATTTCCGAATTCACCTCAAATGCTGCAGCATTAACTATCGTAGCATTAACTACCATCTCCTTAGTTAGTATATAGATTGACCGCTGAGCTGGTAAATCTACACATATACCGGTTAATCTATAGATTTACCGATTTTACACATGAACCGTAACATATACATATGTTTAATATGCCTTCGCAGTGTTTAAATAACATTCACAATTCAGACACAATTCTGAGGACTAAGTGCCTCACCTGAAGAATAGTTTCAGACCTCCAGATCTCCTGTGCAGCGGGGTCTGCGTTCATAGAGGGCTGGTGTGAAATGTGGCGCTTCAGAAGGCTGGTGTGGTGGACACCGTAGCCTGTGAATGGCACTATGGGGGACCTACAAACAAAATAACATTTACTAGTATAATTCTTTCTTTCATAAGAATATATCTTGTTTGCCCCGTTTAGATGAACATAGGACGATTGACCTGATAAAATGTAGCCTTCAGGCTGTAACACTTGTTGGTTAAAATGTAAGATACCTTGGAGGTGGGGGTGACACCGTTCCTCTGACGACGGGAATAAGAGACGGTGGAACGTTCCCCTCCGTAGGTAAGAAATACTTTAGGTAACTGTCAACCAGCACAAAATAAGCACTGTCTGAAGGACTGAAGTGCTGCCCCAGTAGGTAGCTCTGTAAGAAATAGAAATTAAAAGTTCTGGTTATGTGTGACATCATCTATATAACCTCACCTTGCTGTAGTTTCAAAATCTTGGTCATACTTAGGGTTTGAGACTGCAACATGGGTTTAAAGATTTGGACTCTGTTCAGACAGACGAGACTCCCCCACATCACTGGTCTACAGCATCACATTAATGTTTAATGGGGCACACAAGGGAGTAAGGCTTCCTCTTCTTTAACAGCTTGCAAAACAATTTGATTTCAATGTACTGACACATGAGTGCACAAAGTTTTACAGAGAACACGTCCTGAATCTTTGAAGTCAGTATGAGTTATTTTACGATAACAACAAAGGACAGTATGGCACTTACTCTTTGAACAATGAGGCTTGCTGCAAAATAAAACATGTAGTATTCAAAGGGATCTGACAAAAGTTAAGGACTCATAGTTAGATCACTTATTAAGGAAGCCCATAGTGGCATTTATGTGTTCCGTGGATATGTTTCAAATGTTATATTTTATTAAAGCTAAGTTTGGTAATTACTGGGACAAATGAGTCTGTGATCTCTTGAAAACATGTGCTGCACAAAGATAATACAGGTCGGGTATCTGAAGTAGGGCAGCCCTGATTCCAGAAAGGATACTGAGAGACAGGCTGAGGCTCAGGAGTCCTGAATGTGGGAATTGGAGCTTGTTGTGGAAAAGTGGGCAATCTGGCAGGACACCCTCCTGGATTGAAGCCCTTACAGGTCCCTAACAAAAATACAGTCATATTGTTAGTAATAAAGTGGTGCTCCAAGTGTATTTGCAAAATGCTAAATAAATAAATAAAAGATATGTATATACTTAAATATAAAGCTATAACTGATATGGGTTCACAAGAAACAGAAGCATTTAAGTCAAGGAAACAAAAAACAGACATTCTATCTGTAAACCGCAGAGAATCTGCATAGAAAAAAAAATGTATGTATGTATGTATATATACACACACACACACAATATAAATACATTAAGTAGTTTGTTTTAATATATTTTATCAACTTACTGGGAGATAGGAGATTGGAAAGTCATACTTGTATTCCTCAGCATGTAATTTGTACACCAGTTTCATCATTGGGCCACTAGGGAACAGAAAAGGTATAGAAATCACATGAGAAATTAACAAGCGGATACCAATGCAAAAGATTCAACGTGGTGGTTTTACTTAAACCCTTTCATGCAGGAAACATTTTTCTAAACAGCTGAAAAAAGTAGTTTTCGGGACACAAATACATTTTTCACTGAAAATGTTACATTATTTTCCATTGCTATATATGGGGTAAAAATGGCATCCTCATATGAGGCTATCATGTATTTGCGTCTTCCATATGTCCCCACATAAAGACTAGCTTTTATCCACATATGAGGTCGCCATGGACAAAAGGGTTAAGGTCGATATAGCCGGTTACAGTATCGAAGGCTTACCTGGGATCGAGGAACTCCACAATAGTATTGTACTCGTTAGTCCGTGCCTGCACAAAGCGCACATTCCAACCCACAATGCTGCCATCCAGGCTGCCAAACACACTCTCCACCAGCCAGGTGAAAAGCAAGTGCAGCTCCTGTAAATGCAATCACTGGATTTAATCAGAAAAGTAAATAATGTTGGAGACATCAGAAAACAAAATATCTTGTTTGCTATTCCTGTCAAACCTGGTTAACCATCATGTATGGATAGGACAGGTGGTTTAACAGGTGGGTTATATTTAAAATGGGGTTCATCAGTTACTAAAAAAATAAAATAATAATCATTGCAGACTTCTATTCATACCATGCAAATCCCAAGGGATTACTATGAATACTGTGCACATGTTTGGTCAGTCCCACCCCTGGGGATCTCAATGAATTCTTTACATATCATACTGCAGCTGTCTGGTCAGTCTTCATTAACTTCATTTAGTCTATACTATGTGTTACATTATGAGTATGTGCTGCTGACATGATCCTCTGACCCTGATCCTGTGAAAATCATCTTGTATCTTACACACCATCCTATGCTATATTCTGCATAATACATAAAATAATGAATTTCCTTTCAATACAACCCATGTGATACAAAGGAATTTCAGATGGCTGTATCACATAAATATCTGGGTCAAAAGCGAGACAGACAGATATATATATATATATATATATATATATATATATATATATATATATATATATATATATATATATATACACACACACACACACACACACATATACATTTAAATAATTAAAACAGTGAGAGAAATCAATGTTAATTACCTTAGCTGGATAGTCATCAATAACCTTGACTAGATCTTGACAGCGCTGAAGAAAAGGCTTGTTCAAGTAATCTGCTTTCAGGCTGGCCTAATGAAAACAAACAAACAAATAAAAAAACATCTGACCAAAAAGCAATCAGGAAAACAAGCGCTTGGACGGATGAAACAGATGGAAGGCATTTCTCCAAACTTTTGTCTAGCTGACCTAATTGTATCCTGTACCTAATATACTTACAAGTAAGAAGCTGGACTGCTGCAAGGGCGGGCTGGCCATGGTGGTCTACACCTTGTGATTCCTGTGGTTATACTGTCTGAAAAATTAAAAAAAGAAGAATACATTAGGAATATCACATCATGTCCATTGAAGGTCGCGAAACAATGTCAAAAAACCGCATATTTCACATGCTGTTAGTCTGACAGCGTGGCTCATGCTTAATCAAACGATTTAACAAATTAAAAAGAAATACCCTCTGCGGTATTCACGTTTCCACTAATTTACTACGGTCAGTTTTTTTGCTTTGATACTATACCTTCAACCATGTGACTAGTTACCACGCTGAAAATAATAATAAATCAAAATGCAGGACACCGCTGACTTACGTACAGTTGTACGTCTGTGATCTCATCAAATCTGTATTATTTCCTTACATTTCTGTTTTTTTAACGAGGGTTTCCGTTAAAATAAAGAACAGGAAAACTGTCAACTAAACACGAAGTAAATGTCATTTCCACGAATGGTGTACGAAATGAAACGAGTTGGAAAATGTATTATATCATTGTCGGTAGCGGTATAGCTGGTTAGTTAGTGTTATGGGAAGGGTATCTCCAAGTTAAGTTAGTGTTAAAAGTTGATAATGTACTGCAGTAAGCATGTGTGTTATTATCACTGCAGTTCAAAAGGGTGTTCTTGTCGCAGAAGAAACAAGTCTGTCGCTAGAAACGACTGTTTCTCAAGTGCACATTCTCAGCAGGTTGCTATATCAATTGTTACACACAACTATTCTATCAAATTAACAATGAATATAGACATGTTTGAGCTTTAAAATAAAATAACAACCTTACGCTTTTGTGAAGACGCCGCTTTTCAAGTTTCAGTTCCAATCTACCGCGTTGACGTCACATCTAGCGACAGCGGAACACTCTACGTCATCTTTCTGAGACGTCCCACTGGGCACAAGGAGCGCGCAGGACCTCACCGCTGCTCGTGCACGCAAAGAGACAGCGCCGCCTGCTGTGAAGAGCATGAACATGTGACTAAGTAAACATTCCTAAAGCTACTCTATAAAGATACAAGCACTGTATAGTTGAGTTGGAAATAAGACTTGCACACCCAACTGCTTAACTTTGCGCTTACTTAAGCACACTTGAGAGACTATGCTATGTCTAAAAGCAAACCACGTGATTTAATGTGCACACGCGTTCTGCAATGTTTGGTGGTAAATAAACATGTGAGGCTGGGGTACCTTTTAAACAAACAAAAATTAATCTGAGCATTAAAATCCATTATTTGTTCGTTTAAATACAAAAGACGAAAGGAATGTGTTTAGTAATTATGCAAAAAAAAAGAACAGCAAAAAACAACAACAAAAAACGCATTTCCCATGGAAATAACCTCTTAGTCAGCAGAGCAATGTGTTTCGGTAGTAAAACTGGCAACACATTCCTCAGTCATTCTTATTGATATGTGTGTACTTATCCTTGTTGGAGGTGGTAGAATGGAGACTAGACGCGTTGCAGAATCCCCCCTTGCAGAATAGTATAGCCCTGCAGGGTTATTTTAGTATATATTACATTTCCAGATTTGAAATGTCCCTTGTGGATCCATTATTGTTCAAGAAATGTAACACCCCCCCTTCAGAACACTGTTCTTTTCCATTAGAAACACAAATACCCCAGATATCCCTATTGTACTGTTAATCTGTACTGACTATTATTATCATTATTAAACAGTAATATAATGATCGTTTAATATAAGGTAATTTTGCTGGAAAAAGGATATACTGTTGTGAAAAAATAATTTAGTTGGAAAAAGCATATGAACCTTGTGTTTAACCTTATTTATAAACATACAGTACCTGATTCTCCGAATATCACCTGAGCACCCAGTCCTTGCAGTTCCTTTTTCTGGAGGTAGGTGGCAGTAGAGTATAAGAAGATCGCACGTGAAGAAATCGAAGCAAGGAAAACAAAACTTGTCCTGATGCAGATTGTCCGTCTGGGCAGCACTGAATGTTCAATGTTGTGCGCAAACGACTAATTTTGAGTGTTGGGCCACACATGTATTGGTAGCCTATATTGCTGGTTTATAACAACAAATAAACACACAGTGCTTGTTGCTGTGGACAAACTTTGTGTCAAATCTTGGTTATTACCGTTCCAATTATAATTCTCAGCCATCAATGCAAGCACGTGTCATTTAGATATCAGTCTTGTGAGTGTTTATATTCCAGTGGATGAAAATGTTCAACTGCTAAAGTTCCTATCTTTTTATGTCTGTGTACAGACCTGTAGTTTGTGTTAAAATATGAAAATCAAATAATTGTGTGAATTGCATTAGATCCACATCACTCCCTGTGTTATTTGGCCATGGCATACTATTCCATGAGAAGGAGTGCAAGGAAGATGGGGTGTTTAAATCCCTTGCAAGATCCTTAAGGTGCAGCATGAGGCATTTCATCGCGGTTCCTTTTTACAAAGCATTTTCATCAGTCACAAGCCCAGCTGAATCCTGTGTGTCCCTGAATCAATGAAGCTGTACGGCGCAGTTTAATCAATGGCTGATTAATAATTCTAATTTCATCACTTCTAGGAAGGTCATTGTTCAATATCCTTTTGTTCTCTGTATGGATTGATAGGAGGTTTGATTTGGCTGCAATCTCATGACACTCCCACCTCCACCTAATTTAGAACAAGTCTTACTCAACCAAGTGTTTAGGATTGATGATTTTTATTTTACATTTGTCTGAAGGCTCTGAGTTCAACAAACCTTAGCCTTCAATTGATTCATCGCTAAAGCTGGATAGGGTCATACTGTATGATTGGTTGTCAGACACATTTAATCACAGGCATGGTGATACATGCTGCAATTGATTCCTGGGGAAGAAAATCCTGTCTGTCCAATCTCAAAACTTCTTATGCAAAACTGGTTTGTATAAAAACTTATGAAGACTTAGCTTGTCTTTGCATACAAGTTGAAAGTCTAAAATGATAATTTGGGGTAGTTTGGTCTCCTGTCACAAAGAAGACAGCAGAAGCACTCACAGTTGATCAGGAAAAAATAACATTATAGACCTTTGTCAGTGAAGTGACATGGTGAAGAAAAAAAAATTGCTGCCTTCATCATTATCACAAAATTGGAACAGGACCAGCAGTAGTTAAAGAAAAATAGAAAATGAACAACTGTGCTTCCATGGCTCCCCACAGCAGTGACAGAGACGCCAAACAAATTGGAGAGCTGATGAAGGAACGGTGTGCAAGTACAGATAAGGAGCATCAAGGTGGGGGAGTGAGGTTGACCCCCCCCCCCCCCTCCAAGTAAAATCATTATCACTGCAGGGCAGGAGGTGCAATCTACAGGGGAAAGGGAGGAGAGGGGAGGGGGGCTGATGAGATACATTCTAAATTCATTCCCCTAACTGCATCAAGAACCTAGCTGTACTATACATGTTAACACTACACGACCCCAAGTGCTGGCTGGAATGAGATGGCATAAACTGTTTAGAATAACAGAAAACCACTCTGCTGCTCTGCCTGAACCAACAGTGTGAAACACAGTGCAGCACAGTACCTGGGATGTGAAGAAAGATGTCTCTACCTCCTACAGTAACCAGCGCACAAATACTGTAGTACCCACGGTACCCCAGCGGGTTCACCTTACCACCTGTACTGAACTGCTGACACGCCAGTAAAGGTCTTCACTGAAGGAGTGTTAAACAAGGATTTAAATTGTAGATACTTTGTTAAAGATATTTGTTAGACAGTCTTATTTGGGAGCAATGCAAGGCTTTTTTCCCTTTCTTATAAATTATTAACATGAGCTTGCTTCTAAATATTTTGTATAAGAGTGTAGCACTTTAAGCAGATTTTATAATGAGCATAATTATACACGCCTGAGTTTTACTTATGCATGTTGACTAATTAACATGTAAGTAGATTCAAGTGTCATCTTTTATTTAACTCTCTCCTTGCCTTTTTTATAATAATTTGTAATGGTACTTATTTCAAATACTGTGTTTTTTTGTTTATTTTGGATAAGTATGTGCTAAGGTGCTTTGACTGAGTTTAGAAGCTGCTTTGCAAATTATCTATTGATACCTTTTGCTATGTTTAGAATCAATTATTCGCTTAATAATTAAAGCTCTTCTCATAATTTTAAGGCACATTCCTTCTCCTAGCAGATTGTGGATGTCTTGGAGAGGAAAGCAATTACTTTTAATAATGTGTTTCAGCAGCTTAAACTATTGCATGTATTACAAATTATTCACCCTGATATAACTCCACAGTATGACATTTGTACAATTAAGCAACTAATGTAGTCTTATTAAATAAACCTTGGAGATTATAGTGCTATAGAAATGTATGAATAGCATGCAGAAATGTATAAAATAGCAGCTCAATCTATCATTGGTCAGATTTCTTAAAAGTATTAAATCTTTTATCAGGAAGGACTGAAGATGCAGGTGCTGGCCACACAATAATCACGAAAATTGACGTGTGGGATTTCCAATACATTATTTTTGAAAGTTCAGCAGCTCCATAACCAATCACAGGCTAGATCAGCCGGTCAGACAATTGAACACAACTCTTATTTATTTACAGTTCTGGGACCCCCAATTTTTTTAAAGCATCCCTTTGTTGTAAACTTGCATTTGGGAAGGCCATAATATTTTTAGTATACAGCTATGGCCAAAAGTTTTGCATCACCTTGAATTTTAGGATTGAGACTTTTTTTTCACTATATGTGAACATAATTTGGATCTTTTATTTAACATCGTGGTATTTAACATGACAGTATTTCATGTTAGATTTTGAAATATCACAATTTCTGTCAGTTTTTCGTTAAGTATATGGAAAACTACAAAGCGTTATGTAATTCAATATGTTAGCATAACACTATTCAGCAGGTTTCATTTGACTTTATGAAGCAAAATGAGTTAATTCTATAGGGTGATGCAAAACTTTTGGCCATGGCCCATAACTGTACAGTACTTTCAGCTTGTTGTTGTGTACTATTAACAGCAGATAGAGCCGGAAATGTATTGCTTCTATGGGGTTACAGAATAGCTGTGGTCAAACAATACAATTAGCAGGAACAGGAAGCATCCAGCACCACCACTCTCTTGTTGTTAATATCCTGCAGATCCTTTTAATATACAATAGACTACTGGTATGAACATTACATACATAGAAGCACCAGTGTAATGTCCAAAAAGTACCTTGGTTTAGTAAAGAAAAGTGCTGATCGTAAGTCCTGACACCCATTTAGCGTGTCTTTATTTATATTTGGTATGATCTCGAGGCCAATACATCACAGACCCACAATGATGGAAAGTCAATGTACTTTTAGGTTTCCTACTCATCCTTTTAGTACCTCTGCATTAAGCCAAAAATGCAAACAGAGCTTTTTTGAATCTGTGTCTTTCACAAAGAGAGATTAATCTCTTATTAAACACAACAAAACATTTTTTCTCTAATCAGTGAACATCAATGTGCTAATACCATGCAAAAAATAAAACGTATCCTGCTTAAAGCCATATTTTGCTGAGGTACATATTCTGCTGTTACCTAAGGTTGGTTTATCATAGATACTGTAATCTGTGCTAAAAACATAAACCAGTGTTTTTCATCTGAAAGTGGAGAATCGGAGCATTCGGTCAGGCAAGTGCATTAACGTAATCGCTGTAATATCCTGTGATTGTGGAGATGTCCACATGTTTCTGCTACAGTGGGTGTAGAGCTAGCAGATATTTACGTGCACATTGAATCCTAATCTTTTTTTACGCCTCTTTAGAGATTGATGTTAGTTAAGCTTTATCACATAGATAATTTGTTCAATGTTCTTTCATTTGTTAAACGTTCTGACCCTGACTTTAGCCTTTCATGATGAAAAAAAGGAAATTATGGCAAAGAAATCCTTCCAATCCTTCGTAATTGTCTGAAATGACTCTATTGTTTTTAAATTGTGCTCATTAACTTCTTTCGCCTTAGAAAACGCATTAACAAAAGGTAGGAATTGCAGCTGTTCACGCTTACAGAATGCCAAAGTGCTATTAAAAGGTAATTCAGTGCATGTTTACTCACAAAGTAGGGATGTGCATAAGGTCTGCCTGTGAGTGGTGCTCGCTGAAAACTGTTAGGACGAAATAATGGAGAGCAGCCCTTTCTCCTCCAAGAACCAGCACAGCGGCTATCCACTGAGTGGATCTCATTGAAATGGGGTTCAATTAGTTTAAAGGACTTTAAATGTGTTGCTGTATTATTGTTTAACAAACTAGACCCGGTTTCATTATTTCATTATACCTTTTGTATTCGTTAAAATGATTACTATTAATATGTAACTATTAACAAAAAACAAACAGCCTTTGTTAACGTGTTAGTAAGCTAGTTGTTAACAGTTTTATTGAGGTGCCTTTAAAATATAGTGCAACACATATTTAATAATCTTTAAGCAGATCAGTGCTTTGTTCCATTTCCACATATCAATTGCAGAAAGCCAGCAACTAGATATTAGTCCACATAATTGCATGAAGACTTCTGGAAAGGCCCTAGGGGGTTGGATTACTATTGTCCTTTTAGATTCGCTAAGTATTGCAATATAATTGGTGAATTCAATCATAGAAATACAGATGTCTTAATTACCAACGTGCTAATTTTTCTTTAAAAAAAATAAATATAATTACCAACTAATACTGCAGGAAAAAAAAGAAGTGACAAATGTTTACCTGTTAAAGGTACCCAGGGGAAAGTTTATCTGCTGCGCCAGATGCAAACCAAGGCTATGGAAGCTTTGTCTGCAGGGCTAAAAAACAACCAAGATACACACATTCCAGACTGCATCCATTATATAATGTGAGTGCCATAATTAAACAGCATGATATTTAACTATATGAACCACGGAATTAAATCAAGTGCCAACTATTAAAAAAAATAAAAATAAAATAAAGGGAAAGCCATCAGGAAGTTACTGAACAAGGTTCAAGCAATAAAAAGGTGTTCCCTTTATTCCTTTTTTAAAGTAGGAAGATGCATGCTACCACATACTATGGGACTATTGGCCATAATGGTGATGAAATTGTTGAGAAATTTGGTTCACTGGATTTCAATACTGAGACTTACCTGAGATGCTTCCGCACAGATGGATAGTTGCCTTTGAGCTTGACGGTAATTGAACACAAAAGCAAAAGTATTGAGTTGAGTTCTGTAACTAAAGTTATATTTAAATAGCGCAGGATTTTGAAATGCTCTCCTTTCATTAATGATCTGTTACATCAAGAGGCAATTACTGAAGCAAAAATAGTCAACGAGATACATAATCCCAACTGAGCTGCTGCAAGTTTTTAGTATAAATAAAAAAATAAAATCATGGTAATTCTATTTTTTCAACTTTTGTATTTGTATCCACATGTTATGTTTACAATGAGCGATAGTTAAAAATCATAAAGAAATAACATTTCTAACGAACGAGTTTCATCACAGTTTTATGACAGTAAATAAAATACTTTACGGTAAACACAAATATTTTAACAAAAGTAGAAAAACTACCTCAAGTGTACAAAACAAGTTGAAGGGATCAGTCTAATGAAAGATGCAATATGAACATTGCCAAGATGAACAAAACACATTTTTCAAAGCATTTTCCTCCAGTCTTAAACAAACAGCTGTTCTAAAATGGGAAAAATCACATGTTAATGTTGCAAAGCCAAGAAACAAACAGTTTGAGATTGCTTGGGATAAGAGTTAAATAAAGGCCTTGAAAGTATGCTCCAATTGGGCCTCTCCTTTTGGAAACGTATGTACAGTATGTTTACATTTTATCCCAACATCTGGAGAATGGTGATAGTAAATGCTTTAGCGTTGACAGAAAGCTGCTGGTCATTTCAGGTGCCTGTCTATTCAGTTTTCATTCGGTTGTCTTGATCCAGATAGAACACAAAATAACAATCCCATTCCTTCCTGCACCCACTACCAATAACCATAAGCTTTATTAAATGTAAGGCCCAATCAATCAATACAGATATCCAGATTGTTCGGTCACCTCCCACAGAACCAATCGCCCTAGTCTAATTCAAGCCTGAGGTATTATTTGTTTGAGGTGAGGTGTGGGAAGGGGAAGGCAGTGATAAATGTATCCCCTTAACTTCTGATTAGCATTTTTTTAATCTCCCCTTTCGTTCTATAAAAGAAGGTATTAAAGAAGTGGGATTAAGTAGAAATCCATTAGACATTTGTTTACTTGCATTGAACCATCTCCTAGCATTTGCTTTTCAATCTCGAGCCATCATCAGGAAGTTACTGAACAAAGTTCAAGCACTGAAAAGAGCCCGACCACGGAATCAACATTGTGATGGTTTTGATACAGTGTGCTTGCTTTATTTCCAGTGTTCACAAGCACACTGAACTCCAAAATGGTGTCCCTTTTGTGACTGTTCTTGGGGCTATCAGGGCTCTATCAAAACCCCTGTATTGACTTACCTAAAACGGACTTGCTAAAAGAGATACATAATGTATGTCAAGGTTTCTACTTGGACATTCTGGCCTGTGATTGGTTAAAACCTCATCATAAGGGCAAAAAAAGATTGAACTATTGACCTCACATCCTTACACCACCAGGCAATAGTCTCCATCTGTCATGTGATTGGTTCACATCACTGTCAGCCCCCTCCCACGGAATACCTTTCATCTTCACTCCTCACAACAAAAATGGCAAAATGCGAAAAAACTGCTCAATAGCGATTCTGTGACTTAACAGAAAATGACTTACAAAACATACTACAAAAGAAAGATACTCCAAACACTAAAATGGTGATTAAAATGTCACTGTCACTGTTTTCTGAGTTTTTGAAATACAAACAAATTCATCTCAACAAAAACAAATATGATGGGTGGGATATAAACTGGATTATGCAGCAGTCAGCAAACCAGACAGAGATGGAGAAAGACTTTGCTAACTATGAGGTATGAACTTCAAAAGCATTTTCTGTTATTTATTTGTGTTATTTATTTATTCACTTATGCTGTATCAGCTATATATATAGTCGTATTTACTGTCCAACCTTGCTTCACTTATTTTCTTGGGTGATTCATATATTAAATATGTACTGCAGACTCAGCCATAGTGGAAAATTAAATGCCCATCGGGAAGACTATTGCTACCTCCAGGATTCAATCCCCTCAGCCTGCGGCTTTGGTCATTATAGCCCCCTGTCGGTAACAATACTTTTCCCTCGGTTCAATAATTTTCCACTATAGCCCTCCTCTCCAGTCCATATTTATTATATATGTATACAAAAGATCCATATTAGAAACCCTGTAAAAGGCATGTGCACTGCAAGCTAGTGTACTTTACAGTTCTATAAAATGTTTTTTGTTGTTGTTAGCGAATGGAGCTTTCTGATTGTGTAGAGAAGGAGGCCAATGATCAGTGATTAATAATAATATTATTTTAATCCAAGAAAGCAGTGCTGTGACAGATAGAGCGATGCATCATTTTATTATTATTCATATATATATATATATATATATATATATATATATATATATATATATACTATATATATATATATATATATATATATATATATATATTAACTTACTGCTATCGGGGTGAGCTGACATAATAAATGGATTGCATTCCATATCCAATATTCTGGTGGGAGGTAGATTTGAGAACGATATGAAGATGCCGTTTCCTTTCATGAGCAAGCAGTGATCCATGGTAAGTCATTAAGACCTTCTCCTGATTAATGAGACGGGGCTGACAGTATTACACTGTGACATCAACGTGTTTAAAACCGGGGGCTGTTTCAATCTTGTGTGATGCGTTCCCGGTCATTGCTACAATCAGGAAAGAGCGTACTGTACACGCATCTCAATATGCTTTTCCTTAGAGGCTTTTGCACCAAGGTTGAGACTGTTGGTAGTGTAGTACTAGCACGAAGAACCTAGGAGCAGGTTGGAACAATAGTTGTATTACTTTTAAAATCACCGACATGCATCTTGCTTATTCCTTGCTAGTTCAGCAGCATTACCAGTTCAAAATCACCGACATGCATCTTGCTTATTCCTTGCTTGTTCAGCAGCATTACCAGTTTAAAATCACCGACATGCATCTTGCTTATTCCTTGCTAGTTCAGTAACATTACCAGTTTGTTCTTCCTTGCCACAAGTAAATGTTCTGTGAATATGACAGACTATGTTCAATTGTTTAAAGGGCACAATACTATTCTATAGCACTTGTGCGATTTCTTTAACAGGAGAAGGTCACTTTGTGATTTCCTTATGGGATGTTGGCAGGTAGGGAAACAAAATGCTGGCATGGACCAAAGTGAGAAGTAGTTTTAACTGCATCCTAATTTGAAGAACCGTTTGAAGCCTCGAGGAGATTCCTGCCTCTGATGCTATTAAGACCATCTCAGATTAGATAGTGAGAGCCCAGAATGAACTTGATGGGTTTCAGGTAAAACCCACTTCAGAAAAGGCCTGACTTCAAGTACATTCACAAGGAAATTGTGACTTAAAATGAACAGCTTAGCTACCCCATGTGTTGGAATGTCGCCTGACATATTCCAAATGAACAACAACAATTCCGAGGCCTCAAACCGAGTGTGCATTCTGAAGGTGTAGTGAAATCTGTATGTTCAGAGGGGAACAGCCTTACTAAAAACACCTTTCCTTTTCTCAGTGTTTTGCCTCAGCCTTTCCCTTTATTCTTTTAATTTACCGTTTTACAAAACAATGCCCCCCCCCCCCTCTGAGTTTTCTCAGTATGTAAATGCTGACCTGTGTGTTTCACCTTCTAAGATATTGCTCATGTAAAGAGATGCCTGAGTGCAATGAAGACTTTGTTTTTGTGTCAGGCATTGTACAGCCCATCAGACCTGTATTACAAATATACAAGTATGCTTCAGGCAAAGAAAGGCATTATATTATTAAAATCTGTATTCAAAAAGCCTTTCGCATTTATCTTTATAGGATGTCGTCTATGACAGCTTGGGTGATGAAATAGCTTATGAATTCAGAGTAAAACCCACCTATTAAGAGCAAATGCCATAAAGACATAACAATCGAGAACAGCTTAGAGGGACAGAGAGCCTGTTTTTATACAATTACAAAAATACGATTTTGCACGCTGGGTTTTCCTAATCCAGGTAGTTATTGATACTGTAACGTTAGAAATGTCAGCCTGCCCCTCTCACAAGTTCTGGCAGTTTAATGGTTTTTGTAAGTAATAATGTCTCAGATTGCCACTTTGAACTTGTATTCAGGTCAAAGAAGGAATCAGACATGCATGAGCTAGCGATGCACGTTCACATTAAAATGAAATCCGAACTCACAGATGTTTTCCCCTTTTGTGATTTCTTCTCGCAGCTGTTTGAATCATTATTTTGTTCCTGGGGATCAAGTTAAAAAATATATTGAACTCTTAACCCTTTAGGGGCATCATTCGTAGCTTTATAAACTCAATATAAGCCATTCTGAGGTTTAACTGCAAGAAAATAGACAAGGAGACCAACATTTTGGCCAAGCTTTTCCTCCAGTTATCATTAACTCCTGTTTTCTGGAGGAGAGAAACAACAGGTCAGTGAATCCTTGAAAAAATCAAATGAAGCGCAATATTTATTAACAAAACATGAACTGCGTTTCTGAAAATGTTACTAAGCTAGTTTTAGACATTTTATTATACTTAAAGTTTTAAGACTACATGTACTGGGTGATAATGGACAATAAAATGTAATCTGCTTAAACTGCATTCTCCTTTTACTATTGCTTTCATGGTCCATGTCTGTTTAATGGGGATATTAAAATTAAACAGAAGAGCATTTAAAATAATAATAAAGGAAAGTGGAAAACCTAGGCCATTATCACTTGATTGCAAAGCCTGAAACTTTATCACTGGATAAGCAACTCCTGAAAAAACAAGATGCACTGAATCTGTATTTCAGCCTAAACCTGATCCATATAATAGAATTCTTAAGCAGGAGACCATCAAACAGAAAGGGGCTATTTAATAATTGACAAAAAACGTTTCAAGTTAACAATTAAGTTAAAAAGCTTCCCCATTCATCTTTTGCCTAAAGCAATATATTTGGAAGTGTACTTTTTCACACTGATGCTGTAACCTTTATTCTTTTATTCCATACACTACAAAGCAATTTCTCCTCTGGCACAGTCTTTAACTTTTTTTTGTTTTTGTTTTGTTTTACTGCTAAATCAATGTGGGAAAATACATTTGTATTCCTCTTATATGTATTTCTTTCAGTTCTCCCACCATGACTGGCCCCTCAATCGCTTCTTACTTGCCTTGTGACATCTTAATGCCTTTTCCATTTAAAAGTAGCCCAAAGTGTTTGGGAATTCTGTGTTTATTTAATGGAGCTAATAGAATCACCACAGACACACACTAAGCATCAAAGCTAGACACTGTGTAAGATCATTTTTTAAAGCTTAAAGCTGAGCTTGATAAATCCATGATGCAGTTTTCCAGGTGCATGTGTTAACTGGTGTTGAGTTACATGCGTGTTTTTTCTTTTCAAGCTGAAAACGTGTTAGCTGGATTTTCTTTTTTCTTTATCGCACCCCTTCCATAAAGCAGATTAAGGAGTAATTGAACTGGACAAACCAGTTTAAAACATGTTTCTATGAGGTTCTTTCTAGTGCTCCGTCCATTACTCCTATGTTTCAAAGAGTTATGCACACTTAAAGAATAAACAGCTTGACATTTTTGTATTTATCTATTTAGAATATTTGTTTTTCAGGTTTATTTTTTCGGTTCAGTCTCGTTCTAGTTTTATATAAAAGATCAAAATTATTTGGTGTATATCTAAAACTTGTGTGTGTGTGTGTGTATATATATATATATATATATATATATATATATATATGTATATATATATCTTATTTGTTTATTTAGCAGACGCCTTTATCCAAGGCGAATTACAGAGACTAGGGTGTGTGAACTATGCATCAGCTGCAGAGTCGCTTACAACTACATCTCACCCGAAAGACGGAGCACAAGGAGGTTAAGTGACTTGCTCAGGGTCACACAATGAGTCAGTGGCTGAGGTGGGATTTGAACCGGGGACCTCCTGGTTACAAGTCCTTTTAACCACTGGACCACACAGCCTACCTCCTCCTATTGTACACTTAATAGGTGTCTGTGCACATGCCACACACACACACACATCTGTATAGGAATGTATGACTGCACATGTGTATATATATATATATATATATATATATATATATATATATATACCCCAAAATTCCCCAAATTCGAGGTGGTGCACAACTTTTGGCCACAGCTGTCGAGTGTCAGAAGTGCTGGGATTGAACAACCTTCCTCATTTAATACAAATCATGTGACAGTGTGACCTTTCAACTCTGTCAGGCCCACTTATAGACAGAGAGAGTAGGTGGGGCTAACAGAGTTGAACGGTTACACTGTCACAAGGCTGTTCATCCCAGCACTTAAAGCAAGCTCAAAGCCTAATGGATAACTCAATATAGGGGAAACAGAACCCAGCACCACTCACAATGGAAACTGTACACATGCATTGTAAGGTATACGAACTTTGGCAACGGTTTAGTTAACCCATTTAGACATATTGATATTCTAGACAAGAAAATCTCCTGCTTCTCTTCATTGAAAATGGAAATTGTTTTAATTAATTTACTGTAAGCCATTAACCGTGTCAATAAATTACAACTTGCAGTTAACCTTAATTAAGCCAGGAATCCCCATCAGTGCTTTATTATCTTCAGTACGAGGAATTCATTTTGCCTATTAAGAAAAACTACTTTTATATAAAAAATAAAAATAAAAAAATCCTGTAACAATTTGCTTAATTTGCTTGTTGGCTTCAGGAGTCTACAAATAAACAATGGCATATGCCTCAGTAGAACCAGATTTATCTGAGAAGAGATGCTCCGAGATAGCCTATTGTACACTGTATAAGAGCTTGATAAAGCTTTAATCGTAAATCAGATAAATAGTCTCTCATAGCAGACTTTTTTAAACGACTCCTCTGAGACGGTACTATTGTGCTTCTAAAGTAATAATGAAAAAGCCCCTGTGTCATCCCTATTGACTGCTTGTGTGCAAGATCAGCTGTATTGTAAAGCTGCTGCTGCTTCTTTTATCTCTATTTTTTTAAAGACCAGCATGCCTAATTTTTCATTCTCTTGCCACACCTTCTCACCCTGTGCTTCTTCTGAATATCAGCAATACAGCTGTATGGTATCATTTAAATCCCTCCAGCATTGATTCGGTGGGCAACACAATCTTCATGGGCACCTGGAGAACTTGTCTTCTGTACCTGCTGGTAAGGGATTTTATAAGTTTTAAGGCATTTCATAACCGATTCTAGGGTTCATATGTGCAGTGGAATTTCCCACAGGGAAGCTAGCTCTTTGACTTGGACTTGGACTTGGTCCAGGTTTCTGTTATGGATTTTGACAATAGACTTCCTCAATCCCCATAGCATTTCTTATCTGCTTTAACTTCACAGTGCCTTGTTGGGCAACATGTTACAGCTCATCAAATTGTCATTAATCTGTATTGGCGATTTAAAACAAAAAAGTTTTAGTAATAATGTTCCTTTATGCTCTGATTCGTCTGTCTTTAACATGTGTTTTGCTCTTCAGTTCTCTGTTGACGGCTTGTCTTGTGTGGCACGTGAAGCCACAGTCTGCCTCAGTTTGAATTCTTGCTAATCTTTGCTGAATTTTAAGCGTCTCCTTCCCCAAGATTAACTACAGTGTGGCGTGTGATCACTGCGGATCTATTTCAATGATCTAAATACTGCCAATGTATTCTATTGTATTTGTATTGTATTTAGTGATGTTACCTAGAATATTCAAATCAGTCTTTGTTTACATCATGCAACCCCTTATCAGCTAGTCAGGGCAAGGTCAATGCAAGTCACCTAATCATTAGCTAATCTCATGTCTCCAGTCCGAAGCCATCTGTATACATTTTCGCTTTTTAAGTGCTGGTCAAGGAGCCAGACATCTGTGCTGGATAATGGAACATTTATGACCGGGCTCGTGTTAAAGCAGTCTTTGGAGTGAAATAGAAGAGGAATGTGGTAATGCCACCTGTATCAGAATGCACTCTATGAGCTCCAGCTTCATGCCTCTCTGAGAAGCTCCGTTCTCTCCCTCCCGGCGCTCTCGTTTCTCAGACTGTCAAGTCAGGCCTGGAGTCGGTGTTGTAATGCAGACTGCTGTACTGGAGAGAATGTTCTGAACTCCCAATAATACACATAGATACAAGTATGGATTCTGGTATGTTAAATAGTACTTTTGTATATAAATACAGTATATAAAACCTTTTTTTTTAAAAGTTTTTAGCTCAGTAGGTTCTTAAATGTAAAAATAAAAGTGGATATGTTGCTTTCAGTTTATTTTTTGATTAAAACATAGAAATTATACAATTGTGCATCAGGTTTCAGTGATCATTTGAAATCCACTCTAGATTGCCGGCTGGTTGTGGGTTATGCAGTGTTTGGAGACCCTGCTCAGCTGAAGGAAATGGTTTTGTCTCATTGATGCTAATACACAGCAGGCTTTTACCAATTGCAATAAGTCATTACTGGCCTCTCAGCCTCAGACATCTCTGTATATTGCCACAAAAAGAGGTTTGTTTGGGTAGATTCAGCCTGATCCTAATAACCCTCCTTCCCTTTATTGGCGACTGGCAAAATTGAAACATCAAAGCTGAAATTAAGAAACAAAATTATGGAGATGGATAAAGGAACGCTGGTTATTTGCATGCTGTTTCCATTTGAAAGATTTTTTACTTTTCAATAAATGAAATGCTTTGCAGAGTCACAAACCATAAAAAGAAACAAAACATAAAGATAATGTATTGAGATGTAAAGATAATGTTTTGAAGTTAGGAGCTCATTTTACAGACCGGTGAACAAGTGCAGAGAATGAAAATGAAAGGTTCAAAGCAGCTGGGTGGCACAGCAGAGTCAGGGTAAAATCCTGGAGTGAATGAAACAGTGGGGTTGTTGCAGCAAGTCTCCAAACACATGGGTGATGTCCCTTCTGGGCAAACAGGTCAAGACCACAAAAACTTTTATCAAACCTTTCTAGGCGGTTGTTAAAGAAGTTTGCAAACTGACTGATTCAAGAGGAGTTTATAAGCGTATTGAAAAGTACATACAGCTATGGCAAACTACAAAATGATATCACAAAAGTATACCAGAAAGCATAACAGTAGTACAATTATTTCATGTTAGATTTTAAAATGTCACATTTTTCAATTTTTGTCAGTTTTCATTTAGTATATGGAAAACTAGAAAGCAGTATGCAATTAAATGTTAACGTGACATTGTTCAGCAGGGTTCATTAGACTTTATGAAGCAACATTAGTTAATTCTATAGGGTGATGCAAAACATTTGGCCAAAGCTGTATACTACTGGAAGCCTGGCTTTATTAATGAGGTTTATTGCACATGATTAGCATCCCTGAATATCCTGCTGTATAGTTTTACAGAAGTGTTTCTGGCTTTACATATTGTTGCAATCATCAGTGAGTCAATATTGTCCTCTAGCTTCGTCTCTCTGCTCTCACACAGGGCAGAGCTGCTGTTTGTTTTCCCAGTGTAATTCGCTTCTCGAAAGAGCACAGAGAATCACCTGCGACGAAGGCCGCCGCTTTGCATAAAAATCACAAATTCAATCACAAACGCGCCTTTAAAATGGCAAGATGGTCCATTTGCATCGGAGCCATAATTGAACACAAGTGATTAAAAACCTTTTTGCAACCTTTAAAAGGGGGGTTATTTGTCAGTCCTTGAAGAATTAGTAAGGAAATTAAAGTGAGGCAGGCTTTCTCATCTCCATCTTAAAGAGGCCTCAAGCTCTGCTGCATTTTCTTTTGGTTCAAGCGTAGAATCATGTTTAAACTCTCATTCCATATGTAGGTTTTTAAGGTTGTCGTTGCAGTGGTCTAAAGCTAGGGACGCTCAGTGATCGACACTTGCATATAATGATTAGGAGAAGGCCTGCAAAGATATAGACAAGTCTATTGAACACTCAGAAGCCAGCATGATTACAGCATCTCACCTTTATGATCTTAGTAGATGAGGACTGCTTTACTCAATGAATTGGCACCAAGTGACCACGTTGTTGTATTTGGGGATGGAATAGGTGACCCAGAACAAAAGGTAACTAAACTACATTGGACAAAACACATGCATTTGCTTTATCTATAACCAATTCAGTGGATTTGGTTGTAGCTGAACAGGATGTTTATTATTTTCGGGCAGTTGACTCTTGATAACTGTAACCCTGGTAACCCAAACTGACCTATAATACGAAGCAGGTTTGATTAGTGACAGTCTACTGTATAAATTTGCAGAGCAATTTGAGATAATATATGAAAGCCAAGTGGGAATAGAATAAAGTGTGGATAAGTGAATTTGTTTTAGGTTTTTTTGCAGCTCATTCCCATTATTTTATTTAAATTATAATCTAACTAGTATCTTCCTCAGATACAACACTCATTGTTGCCATGTTTGTGTTATTGACTTCATCTGAAAATGCCATTATAGATTCAAATTCAAAGCAATTAAACATCCTGATGTTTTTTTTTTTATTCAGGATAAGTTGATGTACCGTCTCAATTGTGCATCATGATCACTCAAGAGAACTGCAAATTAGCGCTGTCAGGGAACAGTTTCATGAATATGCTTAACAAATGATTATGTTGATGAGAAGACTAATTTAACTTCCCCTGTCTCTACTGCCCAAGCTGGATGTAACTTGCAATTGTACCTCAGCTGTTAGTTAGTTTGTTTTTGCATTGTTGTGCAAAAACAAACAAACAGATTTTTCTAGGTGTATAACTTAGGAAAATGGAATATGAAAAGTATAATGTTTATTTTAAACTAGCTGTGATTCTAGACTCCCCGTCCCCGTCCCCGTCCCCGTCAATCTTAATCCAGTAATAAATGAATCAGTAAGAATGATCTGTTGTATACAAGGGCCTTGGCTTCCGCTCTTCCTAATTGACTACCACCTGCCTGCAGCGACCCCTTCTCAAGCTAATTGGAATATCTTGGATCATTTCTTCTTGTATGCCGTACACTTCAGCATTAACGTATAATGGCGTTTAATTTGTTCTACAGTACATTTGTATGCGTTTAAACCTGAAATATGTGCATCTTACATTTGTAGTATAAAAACGAACAATGTGTTCCCCCAAAGCACCCATCCAGCCACTGGATGTTAATAGATTTGCAGACGCACATTGCCGTATACATGTGTTTTTTCCAGAGATATAGCTCTTCTACTCTAGGATAGTTTCTCTGATGAGTCATTTCTATGGTTGGGGCTCTGCTTCTGCTGTATAAATGTGTTATCTGCACTAACAGTGTCTTCTGTACTCCTGGAATGAGCCGATAGCTTTGTTTCATTGAGAACAACATCATTCATATTCTTGTCCAGCAAACGTATTTTTTTAATGCACGGCATGTGTCGGGTACACCCCATGTATTTGAATGCGCGACACCCATTGTCTGCCTCTCGTCAGTTTCCTTGAATCTTATCAACTCTTCATTTAAATTGCATATTGGCATTTACAAGTTGAGGTATTTCATTACCAAAGAATACTCTCTTTATAGCACACAGGAGCTCATGTTTAATGGAGGTCAGAGGCGTCCGCAAATCTACACTTGCTGTGGTTATCTTTTTCAATTACTTTTCTTAATGAAACCACCCGACTTGATTGTTACTGACCTTTCTCGCTCGATTTCTTTTGCTGTGTTTTATTATCTAGAAACAACTTATTTTAAATGTGTCATGCTGATTTTGACAACTTTTAATTATTTTGTCACTTCGTTTTCAGCAAGTTGGGGGCTCTTTTCATGTTTAAGGTGCAGCAACATTATTTAAACATCACTCAGTAACATAATTTGAACGATATCTCTTGTACATAAACAATGCAAGATTTAAATACCACAATCATTTAACTTTATATTAATCATGCAGGTGTCTTTCGATAGGGTGATTTACTGACCTCCTTATTAACTTCAGTAAACACAATACAAATCAGGAGGGTCGAAGTCAGCGATTGAGTTCATTTGAAAATATGCTTAGTGGGTTTATGGTTATGTAATCACATTTAACACATGTTTACATTGAAATACTGTATTTAGATGTTTATATCTGCTGTGTTTATGTTGCTGATCCTGATACCAATACGCTGACATAATCCTGACCACAATCCTGTTCGTAATACATCTGTAAATTCATCATCCCCACAACAGGTCTGGAAAACTAATCTCTGATCTTATGACCAAGCTAATTGACTCTTTACATTCAGGAGCAAAGGCCTTAAAGGGTACATCCTCCTGCTCACATATGTAACTGAAATGGATTTACCAGTGAGCAGGAGGATGATGGGAAATGTAATTCTGAGAGGTCCATGCAGGTACATGTGAAGCCATCTTGAGGCAGGGAATGCAATTTCAAAGTTTAAAAAAGTGGTCAAAATGTAAAAAAAAAAAAAAAAATGAAAACAATACACATACCTTACGTAAACAGTTGTAGCCACATGGGAACATGTAACACAATAAAATCAAAAGGTCTTTATGTACCCTTTAAACAGTGGCGCACCAGAGGCAATGCAACACTCCCCTGTGAAATCCCCAGCAAAGATCTGCAACTTTGCAAAATCTGTGCCTATACCTGCACAACACCTGCGCTCGCCCAACTGTATGACTCACCCTGCACACCTTGCCTTTACCAGGGGAGCTACTCGGGGACCTGTAAGAACTTTTTGATTTGTTTCAGCCAGGGTAAGAGCTGCGTTACTAAAATGATTAGGCTGCTGATCAGATTTATTACAGGTATCCATCCAGGCTTCATCTGTGTCTGTAGGTCCTCATTCGATTCCCTGCCAGTATGCTTACAGGAAAACAGGTTAACTTAAAGGAGTTATTTTACTAGCCCCACATCACTTTGGTAAGTCCAATTTTTAGTTTTTGAAAAGTCCATTTATCCTGCCACCACACAACAGATCTACTACCTGTGCTGCAGGTGTTAGGGCCCCACTTTGCAAGTCCTGATACCTGCTGCACAGGAAATGAATCTGTATGGCGCCGGCTGGGTAAAGAGACATCCCCAGAAACAAAGTGAAAATAAAGCCTGGAGAACGAATCAATCAAAGTGTTTACACTTTTACTCAGAGCAGATTGTTGAGCTCAGCTATCGGTTTTAGTAAGAAATTCCACCAAGGCAGCTGGATGGGTTGCAGGAAGTTGATTTCCTCATTCCTGTGTTAATGTTGTATATTTCAGTGGTGTCATTTGAGTATGCTTGATTACAGTATAAAGATCATCTGAAAGGGAAATGTTATTTATAGTGCCTGCTCGACGCTCTGTAAAAACCCTTTGCACGTCATGATGTTTTCAATAGGCTGTGGCTTCAGCCTCAAAATAGTCATCCTTCTGCAGATGGAAATAATGGATTTGCTTTCTCAATCTGTGAAACAAAATGTCCATAGGCAGTAATATTCAAACTAAACACTGGCTCATGCACTGCATTAATTGGCTTATGCAATCAGTTTTTTTTCTGTATATTATACAGTATGTAATGAAACAAATATCTATACATCGATAATCGCAAATCCCACTCATTTCAGTCATAGACTGAATTGCAGACATTCTTATCTCTCTTAATTTCCAGCCTTGTAGGGATGTTTATTTAATTCAACTTTTACTGAAATAATGTGCATAGCAATACATTAAACAGTTATACCAGTACCCCTGCCTTGTTTAAATACTATAAATGGTTTCCTGTAATACCAGTGAATACCAGTAATACTTTACCTTCTGCAGCATTTGCAATCATAATGGTTCTAATGTCTGTTGTTTTAATATTAAGATTTGTATCCTCTTTCTCTATTGCTGTTATCTAACTGGCTGCCAAAAGCTCTGGCTATCCAGGAATTAGTTTTCTCATTGGTTCAGGCACTTTGTGTTTTACCTTTTGCTTCCATTCCGATATCTTTACCATTTAGGATTTGATCAACTTTAATCTCTATTTCTTTCACTTCTTTTTTCTAGACCTAAAAGATTTAATAGGAGAATTAAAAAAAAGGACTACATATTTTTCATTTAAACAAACTGGCCTGAAGGAGACAGCAAAATATTTGAATTGATTCATTTTCTTTGCTATAACCCATGAATATTGAAGTGCCTGTCAGCCTGCTTATGAAGGATACCTTAAGTTCCGTGCTATGATAACTGTGATATATTACTCCAGTAACAATGGTAGACTAGAGAACTAAATCTAACATAAAAGACCCAATTTGTTCCTGGCCTACATCTGTGTTAGTGATGAATAGTCCTCTGGGACCCCTTTTATTATACAGGGACATTATGCTGAAAGAAAAAAAGCACTGTTCAGCTTTTCAGGTTGGCTGTAAGACACTTGGCACTGCTCCCCCTCAGTGGCTCACCTGGTAAAGGCTCTACCGCATGGTTTGCAGGGTGAGTCAGAGAGTGCAGTCGGGGGAGCACAGGTTGGCGTTGCAAAGATGCCGATCTTGGGTGGGGATCCCACGGAGAGTCCTGCCATTCTAGAGGGTTTGGTAAAGACAATCATGCTACAGCGGCCCCTACTGGTCTTGAGCAGACACCCGCAGGACTGTCTTTGTTCTCCAGGGGCTGGTAGCTCAACGATATCTGCTGTCCACCTCCTGGGTCTAAAGAGGTGATTGGCTTGGCTGTAGGATAGGAGGATGCCCGCTAACCTTCAGCTCTACTCAGCCGTTGTGGGCAGTTTGTGATCTATTGGACATGCTAAATAATGTAGGGGAGAAAAACAAAAATGGCACTTCCAACTATCATGATCTAGATGTAAATAAAAATGATCTCCTACATTTTACAGAATAGATTCTTACAAATGCACCTTAAAAGGTAAATTGAAAAAAAAAATGAAGGCTTTATTTGTTTTATCAATTTTGGACGGCCTTGCTTTTACAATGATTAAGGTAACTGTATCTACCTCCTCATTTTACATTCCAAACAAAAAATTAAAATTAGTCACCAAAAAAGCCTTGACTGATTAAAACATCCCTCAATAAAGCAAAAGCACTATTTAAAAAAACAAACCGCAACCATTTCCAGCTGAGCTGATTGTGCTAATGCAGGTTCTGTGTGGTGGTGCTGAGCTGATTGTGCTAATGCTGGTTCTGTGTGGTGGTGCTGAGCTGATTGTGCTAATGCTGGTTCTGTGTGGTGGTGCTGAGCTGATTGTGCTAATGCTGGTTCTGTGTGGCGGTGCTGAGCTGATTGTGCTAATGCTGGTTCTGTGTGGTGGTGCTGAGCTGATTGTGCTAATGCTGGTTCTGTGTGGTGGTGCTGAACTGATTGTGCACAATGCTAATGAACACATACCTCATCGCTGCTAATTAGAACACTCTGGCAATCAAGCATCTGGGAGTCCCTGTCCTTGGAGGTCCAGCCAGCACATTAGCACCTCACTAAAGTCCGTGAGGGTGGCCGAGCCTGCCAGCTGCGGGATTGGCTTTTGACCACAACTTTTACCAGAGGGCAGATGTGCTGCTATTAGGACTGACGTGGAAATCTCATAAAATATGAACAGGCTACAAGTATTTATTTATGAAGGTCTTTAAAGCTCAGGGAAGTTATTAGTAATGTGTGTGTGTGTGTGTGTGTATATATATATATATATATATATATATATATATATATATATATATATATATATATATATATATATGTAAATGTCTAATCTGGATCAGTGTCCTACAAGTGCTGATTTTGTCAAGCCGGTGATAGTTTGATGAACGATGCCATAAGCCTCTTAAATACCACGTCTGCCCCAGATTCACTGGCTGACTGGTGGCTTTACCTGTAAGTCACAAACCTGCAAATATTCTCATTATACCTTGCTTGTCCCAGATCTTCTTCTCAAATCTGCTTTAAATAATTTATACAAACAAATTACTGCCGTTCTATTTACTATGTCTGCATCTCTGATTATTTTCATTTGCAAGTCACATCAATAAGCAAACATGTGCAAATGCAAATATTTAGAGAAATTGTCAGAAAAACAAATGGCTCCAAATTACAGCACTATAAACCCTTGCTGTAGGATTCTGTAAGCTGAATTGTAGGTTCATCTAATCGCCATGCTTTCTTATGCAAATACCACTGTGAATATACCAGGGAAGTGAAGTATTTACAATTGCTGCTTATTTAGAGAATTGGCTTTCTTAGCTGTTTGCAGGATAGCAGTCCATGTGGAATCCTGATGTTAGTTACCGGTGTCACGTCAATTTATGCTCCCTATCAAATGTTCCTACTTGTGTACTACGCATGCCCAGACTATTTTCACCCTGCACTGTGCATGGTCAGATTTTTTTTTTTTCTTAAGACTGAGGACACTCATAAAAAAACTGCTACCTATTGTTTTGGATGAATTCCGATCATGTTGTTGATATTAGTTTAAAAATAAGTAATGTTAATTATATGACACTATTTTAGTTCTGCTATATAATTTTTTAGAATCTTTTCAAACTACTCTCTATATAACCACCAAGATGAATTGTTTTAACTTTTAAAAAAAAAACCTTTATCCTTATAGATGAAATTTTGGTACAGGTAGTAGATTTTGAGAAGGTAGCAAAATTTGATGCTTATACATGTCATATTTTGCTACCGGTAGCAAATTTTGATGAAGTAGCAAAAATTGACGTTACACCGGTATTGCTGTTTTCACACTAACTAAAAGGAAGGCAAAACAGTAAAAAATACAAATTAAATATGAAGGATCAAATCAGTTCTTTCCTTTGTGAACTCTAAAATATGCTATGTTATCCTCAGTGTAACTTTTAAAAGACTGACGTCAGTTTTATAGAACACGCCGTAATGAAGATCAGCTCTAAAGCGTTTATGTGTTTCATATCATTTATGCACTCGCTCAAGAATAAGGGTATGGCAGCTTTTTCCATGGCATCAATTTAACTTGTTTGACTTGCAGTTTAGCATTTTAAACTTCAAATAAATAGCATGTTAAAAAGAAGGATTAATCCAATTAACTTCACATTAGGTCAATATGGTCCTACAGCACATGCAAACATACTTACAGTGTTTGTCGATGGATTTATCACAAGCCCCTGGCATGGCAATTATATTGTATTAAATGAGAAAACCAGAAAGTGTGGCTAGCATCCTAAATAACAAAAGAAGAAGTCACGAATTTGATAGAGACATGCGTTTGAAATGCCCTACTGGCTGTTGATTAGATCCCTCTGGAGCGAGAGGCTAGTGAATTAGCATGGTGCACCAGCTTGCCCCCTAGCCCTTTGATTGCTTTATAGTTTTGTCTAGAGAGCAGTGCTTCCCTTGCTGTACTTAAGGGCATGTTGCCTGCACTAACGTTAATAATGAACTCCAACTAACACATCAGGTGGCTGTTAGCGGCATATCTCTGGTGGTGTTTTGCTTGCTCAACAAGATACAGCTTGTTAAGCGCTGGTAGAATAAAGTCTCAAGATTTCCTGGCGAAGAGAACCTTGGTGTGCTACTGCTGCACCTTTTTCAATTTGCAACAACGTACGGCCTGGAGATATCATGTTATTGGGTCGCCATCAAGACACAACTTGATGAATGAGCAAGCCTACTGGCATTAAGCAACATTTATCAAGGCTTCCTGTAGGTCATAAATAGAGGTAGTCTGGAATTTGCAGGCTTTTACTGACAAAAATGCTTGGTATAGTAAATTGGAAGTACTTAACTAATACATTGTTTGATATGATTATGTTTACTTGATTAACATTTTTATAAGCCTTTATTTATACAAATACTAAACACATAAGGTTCTCTGCACAACACTGCGCAGTTTTTTGCATATTCTCCTGCAGATTTGGCATGCCTCTAGTCAAAAGTCAATAAAGACAGTAGGTTAGGCCAAAGGACTAGCAGGGTTATTAATTGACATTTGAGAAGGTAGAGCACATATTGCCATTAAACAGCTTAGTAACCTTTTCATATCCCATAGTCATGACTGAGTAATTGTTTGGAAGCTACATTGTAATTACTGAGTTGACTTGTATGCATTTGATAATTACTTCAGTTTAGATTGAAGTAATTGCTGGCATGCTTACTTCATTGACTTTATAATTCTTCTAAAGTGCACACATCTTGAACAAAGACTAGAACTGGAAGTGCCGATATCGCCAAAAACTACTTCTGAGATCTAAGGAGATCAGACGTCATGTTGGTAAGGCTGCAGGCAAACACCCAGCCCGCAATTCAGCTTTTGATCGATGTAAGTTCAGCTCTTGCATTTCTGATCAGCTTTACTGATGAAGCAGGTTCAAGCCAAGGCCAATCAACCATCGCCTCACTAAAATTAGCCCATGTAGCAGAGATTGATTTGTGTACTTAATTGTAAATTACAAGGCACTGAAGGCAAGGATAGAAATTGTTTCTGTGGTTAACAGAGATTCAATTTTCCTTCATCACCTATAGTTAAATAACAGCAAGCGTTGTCTGAAAAGCATGCATTTCAATCAAGAAGGGCTAAAGGGTTAAAAACGGGATAAACCGTGGGTTGTGAAGCACTTTGTTCCATCTCCTCTAACCCCCCAAAAATAAATCTATGACGGGTGCTTGAAGGTGCTGACTCCTATAAGATGCAGAATCCCACAATCGTGTCCAGTTTTACTCTAAAATATGATTCCTGGGTGAATGTTTGAAATACATTCCATTGTTTAGTCTTCTGTGCACTCTGAGACCAGAGATTTGTTTGTTGGCTTCCCAGTTTTTTGCATAAAACTAGGGTAGTTTCATCTGCTGGTACGTACCGTAAGCTTCCTCCATCCTTGAAGCTTTCTGGCCTCTGTGAACAGCTTCCAACTGCTACAACCTGCAGACTTGAGAGGCTATTAATACCACATGTAAACCCTGATTTAGCGCAGGTAACTCCTACAGTTACTGTTTTACTACATTGAGATTGTGAGGCAAGAGCCTTCTACAATATCTAATTGTTTTAAACCCCAGTAGGGATCTGCACCGTTATTGACTTAAAAAAAAAAAAAAATCACAGTAACAGGCTTCCCCTTTAAGAACAAATTAGCCGTTGTCCGCAAGGGGGCAGTGGTGGTTTGCACAGATGTATTAACAATAGCTGAAACAGAAGCAACGGATCGAACAGGTAAATGTATATTAGGTAACAGAACACCACCCTTTCACCAAGCTGTGTATTTCTGGTCTCGCTAAACATAAAAGTGACTGAATGTTTTATCCCTTGAAAGAGCCTTGGAAGAATATATATATATATATATATATATATATATATATATATATATATATATATATATATATATATATATATATATACAAAAATGTAAAGGACACCAGGACGCAAAAAACACTTATCATATAATAGACGTACCCCCCCCCCCCCAACTCAACACGACACGACCATCATGACAGTAAAAATAGACAGAACGAAGCGTTCTAACCTTTGTATAAGTTAGTGATCGGCTGATGTCTCAGCCGCACGAAGAGCACAGCGTGTGGTTTTCACTAACTCTATTGTGCACAATATATATATATTTTTTTCCTATGGGTAAATATAGGGACTTTTTTCCTATGCATCTGGACGCGGGCCATTTGCTAGGAAATGGGACTGTCCCGACCATATAGGGACTGTTGGCACGTATGCTATAACAGATTAAATCAATTTACAAAGAAATGCACAGAAAATATTTGCTCAGATGCCTTCATTTTTTATAATCTCGTAGAACACAATTACTGTGTACTCGTTGTAATAAGCCTTAGATTGAAACACGAAATGAGATTCTAAAGTTTAACATAATTTTCTCATTTTAGTGATTACCACATTAAGAGTAATTGCAGCTATTACCATAAACGACCCTGTTCCTTCTTTCCGGAAACCTTTTTAAAATGTGAATTTTAATTTGGCTGGCAGGATCAACTCTTTGTAAACGAAGCTGTGTTTGTTTTCATTATAATCAAGTGATATATTCAGAAACAAATTGTAAGCCAGCTTGGAGACCGCACTTCGCAAACACAAAAAACGCCGTATCAATAAGTTTCATATTTTGATTTAGTTCTGAGAACATTCTTTTTCAAATACTGAGAAGGACTGACACGTATAGCATTAAGCTTTATATATGATTATATTACTGGACTCGGAGTATGATTTTTAGTAGGCCCACAGTGCAGTAAATATAATTTGGCGTCAGCCAAAAATACAAGTAGCAACTCGCATTGTGCTGGTGTATATCCTCTTACTAAAGTTTCAAACAGCGAGACCTGTGCATTTAAACTAAAATTATTAATATAAATTTCATTTTTTTATAATATACATTTTCCCTTCAAATGTATAGGACATGCAGAGTAACATGTTTTTACCAACAGCAGAATTACCTAACCAGTTCCAGAAGTGTGCAGAACGTTTAAACCATTCTGGAATGGGCCAACTAAGAGTTTCCAGAACAACTGTGGATTATTTTGAAATACATGGCCACGGGACGCAATAATGATGAGACTTACACAGACATTATAAACCTAAATTTAACATAGACCGCATACAGCAGATTTTAGACGCGCACTATTTAAATAGTTTGGCAATATACATAAGACGCACATAAAATAGCCAAAATAAGTAGCATGCAACGGGTTTTAAACATTTGATTTACAGTGCAGCTGTATGCGTTTTATTATAAGGTACCTGTAACTGTATATTCTGTTCCTGAAGAAAACAGTTGAAGCAATATTAGTGTATGGATGTATAGGCTTTCTTTCAACATTGGAAAGGTCTGCGCGTTTTGACCCGAGAATCGTTCATTCTCAAACAGTCGAGCCCAGCCCACACATTACTCAATTTGCGCCGTGCCGCACAATGAATACACGAAACTGACAGCACTATGGAGCACTGCCTGAAGTGATTGCACGTGTGTATCTAAATATGCGCTCGGTCTTTCTTTCTTTCTTTCAATGGATAAATTAGTTGGCCCGGTGTAACAGCTACATAAACAGACCATGCTACACTGCTAAATTTCATTTTTGTACGGCGATGATAGTCTGTGCAGACTGATAAACCACATTCGACACACAACCTGCCATACAAGAAGCTGCTCAGGTCTCCATCTATTCTATTGGCCTGCTCAGTGTTTACACACCCCCTTTAGCCCCACCCCCGTGGTTTTTGCCAATCCAGATTGGCTGTTTTAGCGTTCTATGTTTTTCCGCGAAAACTGCAGGGATGATTCCCAAGTGTCATGTTGCAGAATGCAGAAAAGGATGTTGTAGCTGGCTTCAGCGTGGATCCTGATTTTTTTTTTTGTTGCGGATGACGTAGGCCTTCCAGTTCTCAAAAAGAACGAAAAGAACATTACTACCCGATCACGCAATGGGAATACTTTCATTAACTTGTTTGATTTTTGGGTGTACCAGCATCTGATAGTTTTTCTTTATTTACCCCCCAAAACACATGATGGGAATGTATTATTATTATTATTATTATTATTGATAATGGTAATAATAATACATTAATAATAATACTACGTTAATCAGTACACTGCCCCTGTGAGGCATTGAATTCAATACCATGCTCCAGTTCGGGGTTTATTCACGCACATGAAAGCGGCACTATCACAGGAAAAGTAGCTCGCCTGTAACACAAGCCAGTCACTGGACAGTGACGTGAAGACAGCTATTGGAGATTTAAATCTTGGAGTGCACTTGCCTGAACCGTATTCAGTGTGTGTGAGAGGTGAGAGAAGAAAGAGAATCGGGATTATACTCACGAATCTCTAGGGAATGAAGAGTCTTCACGGCTGTGAAATCAATATCACCACTATACAACCATGAGAAAACTTTGCCGCAGCTTTTGTTCATCAAGATGAAAATCGCTTAAGCAAACGGAGGTGCTGACAGTTGATGAAGGAAACATTTTCAAAGTAAAACCCTTGAGCTATTTTCTGACACATCTGAACCCGTTGCTTTAGCTCGACAAACACAAACTTCCAAGGATTCAACAGATTTTAAAGTGTTGTTGAGTACAGTAAAAACAAATCATTCTGCAAAAAGACTCGGGTTACTTTCTTTTCTAATCAAGTACTATAAAATAAAATGCAAAATAATAATGTCTAACGATGAAGAAAACATCGGAGAACAGCTTTGTTTTCTGATATAAAAACCTGACGGATGCCAATAAGCGCAACACTTAACATACGACACAACGACGGGGAAAATGCAGAAACCTGGCGCAGGAAAAGTAACGGCAATTTTAGAACACATGTTTAGCACTCGCCTTTGACAGCAATAGAAAAGCAAGGACCTTCGTTGTAGAGTTGGATGCAAGTGAATTTTTATTTTTTTATCTGCAGTATAGCGACCTGTCTTTTCCAAGCTTCACAATGGAAGTTTTCGTGTGTGCAAAAAGAAACATGTTGCATCTCTACACACTGCAGCTGGTCACAGCGATTCTCTGTACAGGTAAGAAGAGATACCGATTGTCTTTATTCAGTTTTAAGCCTTACCTTATAAACCCTTTTAATACGGATTTGTGAAATTAACTAATTACTGAATATAAACCATTTTGCTCCACACATTCTAATTGATATGTCCCCCCCCCCCCCATACCCATTACAAGGCTCAGTTGTGTATGTCAGACTATCATACTATAAAAACATAAAAGCTTTTCAATCACACATTTCCCGAATCTCTTCATCAGGTGAGATTGGATTTCTCCAGTTAATTGATTGTAAGCATACCAAAGAGCCCCTAGAGTATCCAGTGGCATAACTACATTAAACTGACAACTCGTCTGAAGTGTTGCTGTGTACTTAATATTCAACAGTAGCTACATTGCACGCGATTTGAATGTTATTAAATATGATCATATGTTATCACCGTAGACATCTATTTATTAGAACTGCTCAATTGAGTTTAATTCCGAAAACATGTAATTGCGTATCACTCACTATCCAAGTACAACTTTATCAATTCGTGTCATGGTTCATGTATATACTGTACTTTCTCAACCAGTTAAAACAATGGTAATGGGTGCAAAATGTTCCCACCCCCCTAGCTACGCCACTGCCTTACTGCTAATCGCCTCTAATTCCTTTGGGGAAGTTAGGGTTTAAATCTGTTCCAACGTTGTTCCCCAGAACAGACCATACTACACTTTTGAGATTGTTCCCATCTTCTGTAATTAGTGCAGTCTTGGTTATGGCAAGCCATGGTGTCTACTGTCAGCCCCCTATCACAGTCTGTTGGATTCCCCATTGCAACTGAAACTGACGCTGCAGGGAGATGCAACTTCTATGCATTACTGATACATGAACTGCGTCATTTCAACAATGACGGTACAGGTGGCCTTCAACTTGGAAGTGAAAATAGAGTGTTTGATTGTTGCCCCCCCCCCCCCCAAGTTAAGGGCTTTCTAGCTTGTAATTGTTTTTTTGTGTGGCTGCTTGTTGCTATGTCATTTATGCAGAGTATATCCAATGCGGGTTTAATCGTGCATGCTGTTTAAACTGTGATTGTGTGATTATGTTTAGAAGGCAAGATGCCATTCCACCCTGCTGAATGAAGATGAATTTGTTTTCAAAATAATCAGCATGACTCCTTTTTTTTAGAAAATATAAAAATACCTCTTCAATTCATCACTTTATAATGACAAAAAATTACTAAGGAGACGTGCATGCCGTGTGATTCTGGTATTCAATATAAACACCATTATAGTATACCAGGAATATAAGGTTTTAGAAAGCTTGCTTTCAGTAGATATATAAGACATTATTTTGTTAATTAAAATCTCTTATGTACCAATAGAGCCTGGAAAACCAGTATAGCCTTTGGGATTTGTTATTCAGTTTGTTTAAAGAAAAGTCAGAAGAGGTCACCATCTACAGAAACATTCTTTAAACTTTTCAATTGGTCTAACCTTGAATTTAATTTCATTTAACTAAAAATTAAACTCTATTGTAGTGTGTTGAGGCAGTTTTCAAGTGCTGACAATCAAGTGAGATTTAGTGCCCTTGAAGCAAATACAAAGGCAAAATAACTTTACAGCTTTCAACATGAACTGTGTCAACTGATGATGCTGGTTGTTAAATAATTGTGATTGCTTCAAGATCGAGCACTAATTCTGTAGACCAGAGCACATGCTGTAGGGTATTCCGAAGCTGTTCATAATTGCCTTTTTGTTTGGCATGTGTGTGTGTGTCCTGTATTTTTTTTTTTTTTTTTAAGAAAGCAGACCTAGAAATTCAAAGCCCATTTTCCCACAAATTCACATGCATGATTCCCTGGAGGCTGTGTACTGTTTTCAATTTTTTACTTACATGAAGGTTTTCTGACACGGTGAATGTGCATCTTATCAGAGTTCAGTCAATTGATACATTTTTTTGATTTTCACGATGAAGGAGCAGAATTTTTTTTTTTTTTGGCGTTTGTTTTATTTACATTAGTTTAATGAAATGGTGCTGGCTTACCACTCTGGTTTCAATGCATTATTTTCAGGTGAACAGGAGTCATAGTGAGCCTGACAAAGTCTGTAGTACAAGATCAGGCATAACTTCCGAACGCTCCATGAGAATTCTGCGGTAAAACTACAATAATGTCTGCTTGGTTTTTCATGCAGGGTTCACTGGAAAGAAACCAGAAAACTGTCCTTGACTTGTCATTCCCCCAGCGTCGGTCTGCGGGTACCTTTCTCATACCTGCGTTGATACTTATGGAATCCAGTAATTGCCCGTCCCTGTGGCACGAAATTGCGAGTTAAAGCTTACTGCGAGAAAAGCTTTCCTGTAGGTCGCTTTTTTCAAATCAACTGGAGTTTCTGAAACTGTAGGGAGTCATAGAAGCAACAAACACCCTCCCATTTAAAATCTTCAATTCGAATCTGAGTGATTTTCATTTTACCATTTTAAAAATAACAGTGGGAAAAGTGTACCGTTCTGTCACACATTTGACTGATTTTGAATCTTTAAATGTACTCTGAGCACTTAATCTCCCATTACGGTCCTGAGCACTTAATCTCCCATTATGGTCCTTGAAATAGAGCACCAAATATAACACATTTACACAAAGCAAAAAAAAAAAATCATTGTAGAAGTTTATGGCATAGCAATAGCTAGGATATGCTTTGTAAATGACTTAGCTTTGAAAGTCGTTTGCACAATACCACATAAAACTGTGATCATACTTATCTGTGCTGCATACAAATCTTTAACATTTTTGCTGTTTGAGTTTTGTGGCTTCAGATGGCACAGGAAGGGGAATTGATGCTCTAATCATTCGACATTTGACCTCTGGGATTTGGGGTCACACTGAACAAAAAGAAGTCAAAGAATCCGCTCAGTGTTCCACCTGCGGCCCCAAAGTAATTTGATTTGTTACGTGGCTGATAAGATTAAACAAAATGTGATGTGCGGAGGAAATTTTAAATGCAGAGCAGAATCTAATTGTGAAGTCCTAGTACAATTGATAAAACCTTATTGGGAGCCACTAGCAAAGCATTAAAAAAAAAAAACATCCCATGTGGGAACTTCTGTTTTGTTATTGCTTTTACCACATGATGCTTATGTGTAAATGTATTAGTGATCTTAATATTGACCTTTTTGTTTTTCAAATCGCTTAAACAGAGGAAATTATTGATTGATATATCACATATAGCTGCAGAACAAAGAAAATGTATTTAAAATAAAAAACTTTGTACTACTGTTAAGCTCTAAAATACCAGGACAAATACAAAAATCCTTGGCATGGACTCCACGTGGATGGGCTCTTTATCGCATTGAAAACAGCCACTGCTATCAGGTACAAGGGCAGCATTGCTGGCTGGACTTGATCCGCAGTTATGCATAAGAGAACTATGGCATTGGTTCAGCTTTCCAGAGTAATCAAGGAACTCAGGGTATACCAGGAGAACATGCCCCACACCAGGGCAATACCTAGTATAGTGAAGTGTATACAGATTGACAGATAGAGATAGACAAAGTGATATATTCTGTGTGAAAGCCTCACCCTTATATGCTGTATTGGGGACAAGAAGATTATTATCATTATTATTATTATTGTTGTTGTTGTTGTTGTTGTTGTTGTTGTTGTTGTTGTTGTTATTGTTATTTAAAGTTTTTGGTAGACTCTTATGGTTCTCAAGCTCTATTGAAGGCAGTCAGTGACTTTTCAATCATTTCTTCAGGCTCCTGTGAGATGATGACCCTTAGCTCATGTTTTAATCATCCTGACTTTCACACCAAGGTGCCTTAGATCAAGTAAAAAGCATCCTTTCCTCCTTTAATTGCCTGAATGTACTGTAGGCTGTAGAAAAGTGCTGACGATTAGAAAGTGCAGCTTTTCTTTTAATAGTAGAGGTTCCACTGCTATGGGTTCCTGTGATGCCATGAACAGGTAAATGTTGCAGTATGTCGGAATCTGTTGGCCCAGATACGGGTACATTGCAGAAGATAAAGGGTTTTGGAAAAGCAGTACAGCGGAAGACTCAGTCAGACAAAATGGATTATAAAGACAGCTGTTAAATCCCCTTTGTTTCACTGTGAATTTGGAACCAGCCGCCATGCATTTGCAGGGGATAATTGGGGTCTCTCGGTGCATGTAATCTCCATAATGCAGTATTTATGTGGTTTCAAAAGATTCCGAAGATTTAAAAGGGATGCAATAATAATAATAGCTGGTATTATTTAAGGTAGCAGCAGATCACTGATTCTTCCACATGAAAAATATCCGCTCCACATCTGCCCTTTTTGTTTCTGCAGTTCCTCCCTTTTTATTACTTCCCATCCCTTCCCTCTCTCTCTATCTCTCTTTCCCCTTTTATTTTCTCCCTCCCACTGTGAAAGGTGGTATATAAAAATAAAGATATTATTGTAATTGTACTGTAATTAGAAGACTTTGTTGATTAGTTTGGCTACTAGACATTGTAGTATGTTTAATTTTAAAAGGCTTGGCAGCTATACTTTCCTACTAGAGGGAACGATATCTGTGCATTAAAAGGCACTGAGTGGAGCTGCTTTTGTTCCGTGTTCCAAACGCTGGGGTTATGCTTTGTAAGCATCACAGACTCAAGTTTTATAGTTTGCTTTTTCGGCTTCAGAACCATGAATACCATTGGTGGGGCTTAATCCCAGTAAGTCTGCTGATGTTGCATTCCAATTTATTATTATTCTCACGGCCTTATCCTTATAAAAGTCGTTAGTTTAATCCCAGGATTTTGCAGTGAATATATTTCCATTGTACGAAATCTTTTTAAAATAGACCTCTGTCACCTGTACAAATACATGAAACCACACCAGAGTGTTGTCCGGAGTCATTGTAAGATGATTGTCTCTGGGGAGCTATACTGGAAGCACGCATGCAAATGAATGACTGTTGGATTTAGCAACCATTACCAATGATCTGTGCCAATGCAGTGGTAGCACAGCGAATAGGGCAGCTATAACGGTGTGTGTCATTGGTAGAAGTGCGATAACAGTTTAACATTGTGCTGAAAATGCTCTGGTTTTGATTCATGCGTGCCTCCATATTATAGCATTTTATATACTATTACAGAGGGCACTTTTTGCACAGTTTAAGTACTGGCTTGCTGCTGGGGCAATAGGCTACAGAGACACTAGATATAGCAGCAGAATTGTATGTATGGACAATCAAAGAATGGCCAAATATTGGGGTGCTTATTGTCTAATAAGCACCATTATAGCCCCAGAGTATAATTATAAGCAACTTCAGCTTTCAAAGAATGAGGCCTCTGTGGGTTCCAGCTAATTGAATCACTTTCATCTGGTCAGTTTACTGGAGAGCACTTGAGAACAGTGGGTCTTTTTTTTATTCTGAGGAATAATCAAAGCTACAGGAGAGGGGAGGTAATTGGAGTCAGGTGTGACTAAGCTAAAGGATTTTATCCTAGCGTAGCTTGACTAATGCTCACAGCACTGGAGGAATTATGTATAATAGGGAATAATACATTAAATGAGCATTTCAAAGATTATTTTACAGCATAATTACAAGAACAGCTTCTTACCAGTACAGGACCATTAATCAATCCATTAGGAAGATTAATCAGGCTTTAGCACATTAGGAAGTACTAAGATAGTTTAATAAATAATATTTTGACAGTAGAAAATATAACAAGTGTGACAGTGGTAGAATTCTGTGGTAGTTTTTGTGCTACCGTAGCTACTGGAGATACATTTTTAAGGGTGTAGTACCAATAAACGTTCTCCTAGTGCTGTTTATATGAAGCTTGGGCAAGGCAATTAAATTTCTGCAGGTTTTCTGAAAGCCAGTAGGGTTCATGAAAGTCAGTAATGCATACAGTAATGGTTTGTAGATGGCACAGTAGCTAGAAAAAACGTGTGAAGCCCCCAGATCTGCATTCAAACAGAGGGGCAGGCTTGTCAACATATGTCAAAGTATACAGGCCAGTCTGGGCTTGGACTTGAACTCATGTTGAGCAATTACTGCAGGATTTTGAAATGAGCCCTCGGTTTCTGGACTAAAATAATATATTCCCCCCCCCCCCTGGCTGGAAGAGAGCAGCTGGAACATACGAGTAAAATTGCTTCTATGTCTGAAAAAAAAATAACAAAAAAAAAAGAAAAGTCAAAGGTGCTGCTTTTATGCTTTCCTAATAGCCGATACTCAACTGAATCTGAACTGTTTTTTTTATATATAATTTATTTCTGTACTCTATATTCTAATCAGAAAGAACACAGTAATGAGTTCTATTTTAAATTCAGGTAGACCAGGGAACATGAGATATTATAATAATAGCTGTGCACCTGCGCTGTATAAAAAGGTCTCTTCACAGCCCCGATAAATTGCAGCTGTAGTTTATGGTTCAGTACAGATGAGCGATTTCTGAAAAACACACTATCCCTTCCAAAATGAGACAGCATGGGGTATCTGCCCTAACCGTTTATCTGCCATGATCAAGCTCTTCAGCAACGTTACTTTATTATTGAACAGAGAAGATTAGTTCAGAGATTGTAGATCCCAGCAAAGTTTTCGTACACTGTGTTGTATGTGCTCCGTGCGCTGCCATTGCTGGTAGTGTCACGTGAGCTGTTCAGTGTGTCGATATATCAATAAATCCTGTTTGCCTGCGGGGCGTATCAGCTTCAACCTCCGTCTCGATCTCCTGCCTGTCACTCAGCAGATAATTCCCTTATAATATCCTAATTAAAAAAGGATGAATTAAATACATTATACCTGGACCACATTCATTTTAAATGTTTTCGGCTAAAATCATCATCTTTTAAAAGCTATGAGATTGTTCGTGTTTGACACACACATTTTCAACAGTTGAAATCTCTCAATATTATATAATTTGAAGAAGAACCAGAAAAGATGACAGACAGTTAAGCAATATAGAAAAATGATTAAAGAAGCAACAGACCATTCAGAATGATTTTTTTTAACAACAAATGGTATTTGTAGCTATTACAGTATTTAAAGTTTTTATTTATTTTTATTTTTATTGAATGGGCAGAAAATCGTGAGCGCAATTATAATTGAGGCGATATTCCACTGCTGAAGAGAGAAACCTGTGAGCTTGACAGAGAGCCTGGTTATCCGAGAGCTTACAATCCTAAGGAGATAAGCAGAGGATAACTTGTTGCAAAAGCAGAGACTCACACCAGGAAACCGCAGTATAATTGGGCACAGCTGGTAGCCTGTGCTTCCAAAGAAATGTAGAATAGATGTGAGTATGGGGCTTAAATTGCATTTTTTCCATTGGAAGCGCTGTCCAAAAGGGGTTAAGGAGTACTGGCAGGGAGTAAAGGAAACCAGACACCCAGCCTACCCTCACTGTCCTCTCTGCCTTTTATAGATTAAAGGGATTTAAAGTGGAGGGCTGACAGCCTCTTATCTTCCGCAGTCACAGGACTCTCTATTAAACAAGTAAGAAATTGAAAAGAAAAAAATGAATAACTGACTGCTGTTTGATGTTTTTTTTTTTTTTTAGTTGATCAGATAAATGGGAAAGATTTATAGTGCGTTTCAAAAATAGATGCTGGATTTGCTACATAAAGGCAGACATTAGCTGCAAGTTTATGATAGATCAATCATGTGGCATTTGATAATTTTACAGAATCTGAAACTGCCTAAAAGGAATTTACTGATTAAAAATGAAAATTATTCACACAACCTATTATTTAAGTATATTTTTAAAGCAGTGCTTATATTTACAGTGTACTGTATTAGAAAGTAGCCAATATTCTATGTCATTGTTTCTAAGATTATATTTTAATACATAGAGATATGAAAAACATTGCAGCAATCTGAGATAAGAGATGGAGATGGATAAAGAGATGGCCTCCCTATGATTAATATAATAAAATCAGCATTGTATTGATTGTTCTCGGAGTGAACATTTGAAAAAACAAAAGATCATTTGCAGGCAGAACCACAATAACACTGAGAGCGTGTGTATTTTCAAGGCCCATTGGCTTTACAATATTCAAATTCCCACCGCAGTTTCTCTTTCAAGGTCAGTGCGGTATATCTTGTGATTCTAGTTTAAGCCCGCCTGTCTTTGCAAACATTGCTGGGGTAGCTTGTCTTGTAGACTTTACCACAGCAAAGTGTAAAACAAGCATAGTGAAAGAATGGTAAAGCATAGGTAAGCACGGTAAAGCAAAGAGAGGTATGGTAAAGCAAAAAAGAAATGGAAAACCATGGTAAACTATGGTATAAGGTGGGCAAACTGCTAAATTGTTGTTTAAATTCACTGTGTGGTAAAGGGACAAACCATTTGGATTATTATAATGTTGACAATGCTTCCTTACTTGTTGCAAAAATCTAAGAATATTCTTCTTAATAAGACCTGCTTTTCTAACTTCTTAAAACTGTGATTTGTCAGTTGCTAAGTTACATTTTTTAGCCATAGTTGGTGCATTGAGGCTGGTATTGGGTTTGTAAAGACTTCAGGGACAATGGAGATTAGAACCAGGTAGAAGACAGAATTCAACTATTGTACTTTATGGAAATGTAAATTGGATTGGATTGCAAAGTATTAAGTCGTTTTTGTAAAAATTACACAAAATGTGCATAGCCAGCTACAAAATGCGCATAGCCAGCTACAAAATGCATACAAACGAGTACACTGGAGAATGCCTAAATCAGAGAAGAAAATGCCTTACAAATTAGTTGACAGGTTTGTAATTGGGCACCGTTTTGTTTGAATTGATTATTCATCAGGCCAAACAAAATTGTCTGAAACAATAGTATTTTTTTCTGCTAGTGCTAGATGGGCATTGTATTTATAAAATCCAATATCTATTCAAATTTGTTGTGTTTTTTTAATTGGTAACCCTTCATGAGTTAATAATCAGCAGTGAAACAAATTATTATATTTTAATAAATTAGATAAACACATATTTGATACCATATTTCTTCACACCTGTACACTATGTAAAACTCACAGACCCAATACAGATTGATAAAGTGTCAAAGGTCATACTTGCAAATGTTCCAACAAGCAGCCTGTTAGATACAGCAAGTACACTGTGTGTAATACGTGTGCACACTATAGTGCTTTAATACCAACACCATGTGATATCTATTTTATGAGGTTTCACGCAGGGGGTCAAATGTTAAAGATTTAAAGATAAAATGATTAATGTTATGAACAGTGGTTAATGAAATATGGCTTTTTAATGAAAGTCAATGAGACAGTATTTCATAGCTAAGAACTGGAATACTGATGTGCAGAGAACACATCCCGAGCACTCTGTTTCCTGCCCGTTCCCTTCCTGTCTAGCCCTCTGGGCCTCCCATATTGATTTTTATCAGTGGTCAATTCCCACCATGCAGGAATTATTGCTTAGTAAGGTGGTACTGGAGGACCCTGTAGAAAGGACCTCTGCACCCCATTTAGTACCTGCTGTAGCGTTTTATTGCTTGGACAGTCACTGTGGAGCACTCTCTTCCACTGGACCTGTGAAGCGCCTGTGCCCAGCAGTGTGGGAAACAGTCGTTAAAGTTGATGTATTGAATCTGCTTATGCTGGGAATCTGCTAAAGGAAGCATATATGGAGAAAACAAATGGTGCTGTTGAATTGAATGAACAATTGAAGTTTATTGGTTAATAAAAGTGCCAGAGGTTAATATCTCTTCGCCTTTTGTGTTTGAAGCCTGCGTGTAAGAGGCGGCTTTGAGCCAGAGATGAAAACAGCTGGTAAGGCTTTTAATGTATAATTTTATAAGGCAGGTGTTTTAAATCAAATCTCTCTGAAGCTGTTTCCTCTGAAATCACAGCCTCTTTGTATAAAGATTTGACCCGGATTCAAATTTCACTGCGAAAGTACAAAAAAATTAATAATTGGAATTGGAACAAACCATATTATTGACTCACTTCCTGTACCCAACCAGACTGCTGTATTTAGTTTTGGCTCTGAAAACATATGGAAATAAAATAGCCAGTCCTTATTTGGCCTTTTCCTTTCTAACGGCAGAACATTGTCAATGAACCTCGTCCATGTAGTCAGAATTCCAACTGCTGTGTCTCCCACAGTTGTTTAGGTTACCTTGAAGAAGATGAACTTCGCAAGTTGAATGGCAACTTTTCAGCTGGATAGTGGAAATGCCACACACACACACACACGCGCACGCACGCACGCACGCACACACGCACACACCACCTATCCATTATTACATTCTGCAGCTGTAATGAACAGCCGAAAACTAAACACAAACATCAATTACATTTCAATCATGCAAATTAGCGCCTGACGGAATACAAACTCTGCCTCCACATTGAGCGTCTGGTCTTTTCAGTACTGTAATTGAAAAGCTGAACAAAACTGCTTAAAATTGTTATATATTCAATCACTGTGAATGCATTCACTTGTTTCAAATCCCTGATGGGATAATGAGCACCTTAACGTCTAATCAGAGCGGCCTCTTTAGGCATTCTTTGTTAAATCTTAATTACCTGGAGCGAATCTTCAAAGTCAGGACGTCATGTTGCCATCCCATCAAGGCAGGTCTTCTTCCTTTTCTTTTTAATATAAATTTAGTTGTCTCCAATGGTTTTTACCCCAGTTTTCTCCCCAATTTGGAATGCCCAATTATTGTTTTCATCCTGATTCACCGCTGCAACCCCCTGAAGACTCGGGAAACGGAGGCAGAAACACACGTCCTCCCAAACGTGTTCCTGCCTTTTGTTTCGCACTGCAGATCCACAGCAAACCAACCAGACCTATAGTGCCGCAGGACAACACAGATCTGAATGGCTCCACTGTAGCTCCGCAGGCGCCCTATCAGCTACAGGGGTCGCTGGTGTGCTGTGAACTGAGGATTCCCCTGCCGACCTAATCTCTCCCTACCCGGGCAGCGCTCAGCCAATTGTGCGTCACCCCCTAGGAACCCCCGGTCATGGTATGCAGTGACATAGCCTGGATTTGAACCTGCGATCTCCAGGCTATAGGGCTCATCCTGCACTCCATGTGGAGCGCCTTTACTGGATGCACCACTCGGGAGCCCAGGGCAGGTCTAAAATGAAGTAGTGGTATTTGAGGGTCCTTGTGAATTTGAACACATATTTTTTATAATTGACACCTAACCATCTTATTTTCACCAAAGCCCCACAGAGGTGCACAAATGAAAGAGAATGACTTTCTGTGAAGATTCTTTCTCATGCATTTTCCCTCAATCTGCATGGCTGAGACACTGTTCTCCACTAGCAAAACCAGTAGCAGAGTCTAGACTCTTCCACTGTATCTTGAGTTGGATCACAAAACATCTTGCTTCAGAATTACACAAAAACCCACAGAAAATTACATAACATCTTGACCCTTTGATAAACTCAAGATGCTTGCGGCTTTTTTTATTTCAATAGAAGTTTGTGAAACTTTGAGAACCAACGAGACAAAGTTCTGGGATGACTCTGCAACTAGGAACTGCATGAGCATTGATGTTCTTATGAACCTTAAATCAGCACAGAGTACGATCCCTGCAGCTGAAGATGAAAAGGTAGCCAAGGATTTCAGTATACAACTCAACCTGATGTAGGGACACTGCAGCTTTAAACTGCTTTAAAGTGTTTTGCGGACCTTGTGCGCTCCTTTTAGGCATGCTGTTTTGTCCATTATGTAACCCAGTGTGAAATGAATGCTCTGCAAACAAAGTCACCCTTCTAGGTTTTCTTTTACTTTACATATTGCTACGGGGTAATTTCAGAGTAAGTGCAGGTCAGCTATTCAGGCAATATGAACAACAGTAACCTTTTTCTGTGTTCGTATTTGATTTCAAGAGCTATTCTTTAGTTCTATTTCTTGCCATAGACATATGCAATGTAGGCTAGATCGGCTTTATATTCCCAAATACCAGCACCTTCTAGGGCACTGCTGTTTATGGCTTACAAAACTTAGGGAAACTTTAGCCAAAGTGGCAAGTCATTAGATAGAATGTCACCTTGGCTGCTGTAACCAGGGTTGCATGTGTCAATGGCAGGAAACTAAAATGTAAGCGCAGCTCCTGAACTGATGTGAAAGCATCTTAACATGGACCTGTCAAAATATTTAATTACAATAAGAACCATCTGGAATGATTGCAAACATCATACAAAGGTAAGGGGACAGTAAAGAAATTTGACTCGGAAATACCCAAAACATCAAAGGCATCCAAATAAACTGTTTTAAAACACACTCCCTCATTGCCTTTTGTAAGCAGAAAGCTTGGCAAGATAGCTCTGTTTTCTGTCATCTCTGCATTCATATTTAGAAAAGCTCGCTGGCCAAAACATAATTTGTTTCCTTTGTTTATTTCCTTTCCAGCGTGATATTTTATTACCTTGTTTTTGTTGGCAATGGCTGTCTTTCATTGCCATGCTGAGGCAGCACACATTGATTTGTGTCCCTTTTCCCCAAAGTAAGTATTGTTTGAAGGCAGGCTTCTATATTGAAAAGTAGTAAAGCACAAATGAGTTGCCTTCAGCTGAAGTGCCCCTCCACTGACTCTCCGAATGCTGGCAACATCGTCTATTTCAAGACAAAAGTGCTTGTTAGCTGTCCTGGGATGTGCAGGACTGGGATGTGAGGCTGGCCAGGGCTGACTTTGTCCCTGCCTCCCCCTCACCAGTCCTGCATTAAGGCAAATTAAGAACAACAAAGCAACACATGTATTGAGCACATCAATATATTTGAATGACATGGGGAGTGAATAATAAGGTGGATGGAACAGTGCAGCAGCATTGCAGGCATATTGCGCTCCTCACAAGAAGAGGTGGTTCCTGCACAGAGTTCCCTGCTGTTGCAGGATCAGCATACTGCCATGCTGTGATTCTCTAGAAGTCCTTGTCTTTGTACCGTGAGGTCTGTTTCCAGCCCATTCACTATAAATCTAATATAAGTAGCCGATGACACAATCCTTACAAAAAAACAGGGCAAAATGCAGGGAGGCCATGTATTGGAGTGTCCATCACACTGGCACTTGACGGTGCAAAACAATACCAGCTAGGAACGATGCCAGCGTTTACCTTTTCTAGAAATATTTACATTATTTCAAACACAGACACAGTCAGTCGTTCATTACAATCTTATTTATCTTTTCTCTTCAACAATTTGAAAATAACAATTTAAAGTCAGTATATATAAGTGTATAAATAATACAATATTTGATGCCATTCAGGCTTTGAAGCTATCAGAAATGTAATGTATGGGCATCGCTATGAGCAATTATCTGGCATTAAAACTGCAGCACTGTGAAGACAGGAATCAGGTCAGGTTTGTGTCTTTTATACTGTATGTGATTAACTCAGACTTTCAGATTGTCTGCCCATGCTTTACATTGACAGAGATTTGTGGGGAAGCTGTAACAGCTGTAAGAGTGTTTCCAGAGCTGCCAATCCTACCGTTCTCACTATGCCATAGCAGCCAAACAAATTAATCACCTGCTAGCAAAAAAAGCTATATGGTGCCTCTGTTTTCAACTGCTTCTCCAGGCCTGCTTTTGTTCAGCGCTCCCAAATTCCCACGGTTTACAAGCTTAGCTAATTAATATTGCTCTTTTGTATTCAGACAGTGATCATCAGTAGCTGCCACCATCCTTTACCAGCGGACTCCAGATTCTTCCCTCTGAACCTTTCTCTGTCCCGAATCTTTTTCACTTTCCCATGGAGGCCGTGGTCCATCAGAGGACCTGAGGTTGAGTTAATGGCTGCCTGGGTCTGCATCTCCTCTGCTGGAGCCAGCGCTGATTACATTCTTGGCAGAGGCAGATCATTATTAGCAAGCTGGAATCTCTTGCAGGGAGTTTGTTTAGCGAAAACATTTCCTTCCGTCTTCAGAGAAGCTGGGAATGTGAGACCCGGATAAAGCTCCTTGTTCTATGAAAAGAAACGTACTGTCTAATAAAAGGACAATGTAAGCGAAGCCCGTTTTGCATCCTTGAGACATTCTTGTCTGCTGTATTTAAAATGTTAAGCCCTCTTGCTAATGCTTTTAAGGAGTTCTCCTTTCACAGAGGTGCAGTGGCTTTAGAAAAGTGGAAAATAGGTGAAGTGCTTTCGGTGCTATATGACTGTTCCTTTCTCCTCACTTAGAGTCTGACAACCCACTGTGACAGAAAACTAATCTCGCTCGGATTTAGCAGGCCACCCAGTGTCGCCACTTGGATAGCTTACTGATAATGAAGGGGTCATTTCTGTACAGTGGAACACAGTTTATATATGGGGCAGCAGTGTGGAGTAGTGGTTAGGGCTTTGGACTCTTGACCGGAGGGTTATGGGTTCAATCCCAGGTGGGGGACACTGCTGTTGTACCCTTGAGCAAGGTAATTTACCTAGATTGCTCCAGTAAAAACCCAACTGTATAAATGGGTAATTGAATGTAAAAATAATGTGATATCTTGTAACAATTGTAAGTCGCCCTGGATAAGGGCGTCTGCTAATAAATAAATAATAATAATAATAATATGCATGCCTGCTGGCACTGTTCCACTTTCTTAGGGACAGTTCTGGATGGGGAGGAGTGGGGACAATGCATGACTGATATAATCCTAATACCACTTGGAATAATTGAGATGCCCTTTTAGTCTGATGGGTCACCTACACAAGCCCTTTTAACACTGCAGAAAAAAAGAAACAATTTAGAAACCTAGGAAATATAGCTGTACTAACCCAGTAAAACTGGTTTCAGGAATGTCTCTATACTGTATGCATTTTCTTTTTCAGTAAAAGGTATTTAAATGATTTCTTTTTCTGACAGTATTGATTGCTACCTTATCTTTCTTTCAGGGATTAACCACTAAAAGGTTGAATGATTGAAGTAATCCTGTTTCAAGTGATGTAACAAGGAATCAATACTTTTGAGTTTTTTATGACACTCATTCAACATTGTTATCAGTTAAGTCACAGAGGGAAGCTGAAGAGTCATGCGCTAGGAATGTTTTAAGAGCTGTTCAGTGTTCCAGCTACAGGGAACCTTTTCTTACAAGAGGAGCTGGCTTGCAGTTTTGTCCAAATGAATAAAACATGTTTGTCTTTGCACTGTGTGGTCCTGATTTCATTACCAAGCTAATATTAGGAACTTATGTAGGATTCCAATCCTTACAAAATCAGTGTGTAACCCTTGTTCTCTTCAATGTAAGGTGGCCTTGTATTGGAGTGTGTCCACACCACTGGCACGCGACAGTATTTAAACAGAACCACTGCCAGCTGGAAATGTTAGAGAAGACAGTCCGGTCAGGCCAATCTTTACCTTCTCTATAATGTGGCGTTGATTATTGATCAACAATTCAATAATTCAATAAGAATCATTTCAAACACGAACACGGATGTTCCTTAAATACGCCAATGCCTTAACCTTTTTTTCACTTGAACAATTTGAAAACAATAACAGTGTAGAAGCAGCCATTTAATTAACGTTTATTTAGCTATCATCAGCTGTAATGGGTGGATTTTCTAGATTGTGAAAAGGCATAATTATGAGCAGTTAACTAGCAGTGTCACAAGCAATGGATAATGCGTAAAGAGTTAACAGTGAGTTGTGTTTTTGTTCTTTCTTATTCAGATCACCAGTGATGTGTTATCTTGAGCTGCATTCTGAACTATAACCAGGGCCACAGTGTTACTTACAGTTTTTATTTCTTTGGTTTAAGATGCTGAGGCTTGACTAGCAGTGTAGTAGAACTGACAATGTCCACTTCTGATCAGACATCCAGCGGCATGTGCTGATTCATTAGTTGCTGCATCTGAATGGATGGATGGCTGAGAGCTTAAAGAAACCTTGCCAAGTGAATGGAGTATATAAGGGCATAATAGATATCCTATCGAGAAGACAATTGACTGCTTGTACCTCAAGGGCAGTAGCCGGGTGTTCTTTCTCAGGCTAGGTCTGGGTGTCAAATCCTTGTACATGATGTTGCTCGCTCACATGAATAATACCGTAAGAATTTTACTATCAACTCAGGTGCATTTACATTGCCAAGACCACATGTTTGAAAAAAAAAAAAAACACATTTGAAGCCTTGTTCCAGCTATTGCAGATGCTAACATAGTCAATGCAAACACCCCATTGTTGAACTCCAGAACAAGGGTTCATTTGTGCTAGTTCCCAGATTCGGTACCTTTTTGTCTGACAGGTGTAAAAACATATTTTTAATTTTTTTAGTTGCAAAAAACCCCAAAAAAACCTCTATATACATAACATGTTCTGTAAATTGAATGACAAAAGTCTCCTACAGCATGTATGCATGCATCTGTCTATTTAGTCATCTCATTATGAATGATAACATAAGGCATCCTATTTTTAAAGACTTTTTCTTCTGACTCAGTTTTGAATGTCTCAGCTGCTGTCTTTGTGGACCTGCATGGTGCAATGTGATGTGATTTTACTGGCCCTAGATCAGCAGTTTTTCCCAAATGCTTATGGATGGATGGATTTATTTTAGCAAATTTTATGTTGCCAGCCCACAAATCCATTCGGTCTTAATAATAACAAGCACCACAGACCATTCCAGTGTTGCCTGCCAAAGCACTAATGCTGTATTCATGGAGATTCTGGTTTGTTGCAGAAACAGACATGAAAGTCTGAAGCTGGCTTTTAAATGGCAGTATTTGAAGCACATACGCAAATTCAATAATTATTTGCATTTAAGGTTAGCATTGTCAGTTGGAGTACATGGAGTTACTTTCCTCATAGCTCATTTGCATATTGCTGCCATTACAAAGTATTAAAAGAGAATACACTTCCGTTTGTCATGTGGTCCTGTATTGTATATCAAGGAATAATTTTGCATGCAAAAGGTAATTATGATGTCAGGTGCTAACCCTCCATTTAGCTCTTGTCTTAACTGTGAATATCAAAGGGCAAAGGCCTCAAGCAGTCAGTTCCTTCAAGTGGATTGCAAAACTCCTACAGAAACATCTTTTGAAATCACTAAAACATCAAAACACACAGAGGCACTTGAAAAATAATATGACTGCGTCATCAGCGCCTGAATAACTTACACATTCTATTTGATTGTTCTAGTTATATTACTTACCAGAAAGGTTAACCCTTTTCAATTCTTACGTATGAGGAGCAAAGTATGAGTCTCCAAATGATAAATAACACACGTTGTAATACCACCATCTCTTAAATATCCCTCCAATCTTTTCCATATACATTGTGAAGTAATTACTATGATGATACTGGCAAGCACAAGGGCTTTTGATGATCAAACATCTCACAAAAATGTTCTGCTTCTGATTAGTCAGAAAGGGATGAACTATGAGTGTAAAAGAACGTACCATTTTCATGGAGTGAGCCAGTAACTAATACATCTGTTTGGTGGGGAAGGTAGATGCAGAAGGCAAATGGATGATATTTTATTGTGTTTGCTTGGTTCTGGAGAGACAGAACAGGGGTGGGCAAAGTTAGCTTTTCCATCCCAGCTTTTTGTTCCAGCCATGAACAAAACTGCTTAATTGAAGAATCAAACCTTCATACAAGTTCTAAAGTATTTACTTATTTTAACTATTCAGTTTTAACGACTGAACCTGCAGTGGAGTGGCCATTTAGGACTTAAATTTGGCACCCCCGGGTTAATATAACTGGAATTGTCAACAACCCTTTTTCATATGTGAAAGGCCGTTCCAGGTAGTGTTATTTTCTTATGAATGTAGCCTTGTAATCAAAGTGGGGAAGGGGCACGCTTTTAGAATGGGATGCAATGTGAATAGCAAATATGCCTATAGCTAACTAATTAGGAGCATGTAGACATTACCCAGTTTGGCAGCAGCAAGAAAAAGCTAATTTCAAGCTCTGATTGCTGGAAAACTGCAGCAGCAGATGGCCAGCTGGCTTTCTGTCTTTCTGCAGCCAAGAGAGCTGCTCTAGCGGTGCTGATATCCACAAGTGCTTTCAGCCTATGCATCCTGTCCTGTGTTTTAGATCCGACACTGTTTAGATTATCAGTGCAGACCCCAGACAGCCAGTGTTAAAAGTGCTGCTATAGTGGTGCATGGTCATGCCACAGCTTCTTTTTAGTATTCTTATATATATATATATATCATAATTGAATACACCTCGACATACATCAGACACTGAGCTCATATTACATGCCAAGGTCCTGGATGGGAACGTGAGGCGCAGTGCCGGTGAAAAATAAAGGCACAATTCTGTTCACTGTGGGGCTTCAATTGAAAAAATGAGTGCGCTGATGAAAGGGCCTGCCAAGCGTCGGTAGCAGTTGCACAGCCTGGCTATGGAGAGGATAGCTTTATCCCAGCCTTCCAAGTACTGACCTTTAATAGGCTCGTTAAAGTCTTCCATTCAGCATGCAGAATTGTTCTTTTGTGTCTGTACAATAATACGTTCCTTTGTATAAGACAGGATTGCGCTGCAGTTATATATATATAAAAAAAGATATAAACTTGCCTCAGCTGCGTTTAAACCTAATGATATTTAAGTGCTTTACAGCATTTCAACCCTTCAAGGTTTTGTGGAGTTGAAGTTTTCACAGGTTTGTTTAATTTTAACTACCAGTCTCTAGTTTCAGTGTGCTATGCTTTTGAAACGTGATTTCTTAATATATAACTACAGCTGAAAACCAGGAACAGGAGCATATGGTTTTGGCTGGCAATGCAACATAGTGTCAAACCCGGTCCAATAAGGGAGGAAGCAAACAAAGGGTCTGTTTTCTAACAAAAGAGAGGACACAAAAGGCCGAACTGTGGAGCAAATGTATTTTAGTGTAAAACTAAAGATGGCTGTGGGGAAGGTTTAATCAAACAGCTGAGAATTCCCCAAACCCCATAAAACACTGGAGGGAAAGTTCCTAGTGGCATTCCATAAGATGATTCCCCTAGACCTTGCCTTTTACCATGGAGTCTTATTTAAAGAGCTGCCCAACTAATGGTGCAGAAATCCGGACAGAGATGCGTTTTCCTTTGTTGGGTGATAAATTGTATCTCTTTTTATTCAAGGACTCTGATGGCTTTGATTTTCAGCAGCCGCGTGAGCTGCTTCATATGCAAACACACTATACTGACAGCGCCTTGGTAGTGCTGTAGAATCCAGTGATTTACACTCAGACTCGCTGGCCAAACCATCTGCTGTTTGCACAAAAGAGGTTGTTCTTGTTTTTTTTTCACAGCGAGGTGAATGCAGGCTTGTATTTAAATTCTTTTTCAATTTGATGTAATTTTGGTTCAGCTTTAAAAAAAAAAATAAACAGAGCAAAACATTTTACATAAACCAACCAAGTAAAGAAAAAATGGTTAAAAAAGATATTTTCAAAAAAAAGGTTAAGTTACACAAATGGATCAGCCGGATCTGCAAAATGGCCAAGTTAAACAAGGCACAATTCTGGACTAACTTGGCATCCCGTTTTTTATAGTATGTTTCGCTTAAAAGTTTCACTACTGTGACATCTCAGATTCTCCCCCAAAAATAGCACATTGCAGCTTTGTGTGGATCCCAGGACAACCAGAGTTTTATTTGTGAAGAACTATTTTCACTCAGCAGCTCCCAGAGGTAGGGTAACATGCCCTGCAAAGACAGAAGAAAAGAAGGTAAAACAAATGAACTTCCCTCCTGGAACACCCCCTCCAGCACAGAGCAGCGGGAGGTTTTGTCAGTTAATCTCAAAATTGAATTTATTACCAGCAGTCAAGTTGCTAGTGAGCTATTGTCACTGACCTTGAGGGAAGTTTGCTCGTATTTAAATGGCAGACAGCGGAGAAGAATATTATAGCCAGTCAGGTCAGTACAGTGGGCTCTTATAGCTCCAGGTTTTTGGGCTTGTGATAAAAAAATGTCTAGATTTTATTTGAGCCAGCGTGAGACAATTTTTTTTTACAAGAAAAAGACTTTTTTTAAATGGGGCTGTAATTTTCACACAGACCATATTGTTTCCAGTCTACTAATTAACACAATTTTGTTTTCAAAGTTTCACAATTAGAAGTAACAGGACAAAGCTCTCATCATTATTTTTTAAATCGATTTTCTTATGTAGATATCAGAATTGTTAAAGTATAAAATGTGATGGCTTTTTAGCACAACTGCAGTTGTGTTGTTATTTTGTATCAATGTTAATTACCTGGGTGATTACTGCCAACAATAGCAGTGAATGATTGCAAGGGACTTTTTGTTGTCCTTCAGATGTATTTCTGAAATAGTGATTAGTGTATATTTTGACCTGCTGTAACTAGCGCCATCTGTGCAAGGCAAATGTCTAATACAGTACATGCAGAATCCCGATAAGCACACTCCTCTTAACAGGACCAACAAGAAATGGGTCACACTTTAGCACTTGGGGTGGAATCCATATCATCCACTGATATACGTTTATGAACCAAGGCTTTCAACATTCTCGACATGGATAAAGACTTTCAGTCATTGTGTTTTTTAAGTTTCTTTTAGTAGTTCTGGATTTTGCACTATAGAGTGTTTTATAGTTATTGATGAAATGTCTTTGGTTTACGTTTGTATCTTGTTATTAAAGGCATGGCAATGCTCTGAAACCCATGTTTCCAGTGTGCTTACCTGTCTGACCGTCGGCTGTCTTGTTACAATAGGATACGTCTCTTGGTTTGAAAAAATAATTGCACAGATAGCTTTGGCTGGGTTTAAAAATGAGGCAGCAGGAGTGAGGAGGGAGAATGTAATAAGGGTTTTCTTTAACATTTTAATCCGAAAATTCTTTAGAGGATTAAAGCAATCCTCTACACAATGCTATCTGCAAATAACCAAGACACACAGAGAGGCTGATTCTATACCAGAGATACCAGAACAAAAACAAAACAAAAACCTTTTAATACGAAGTTTATGGAAAACCATTGCCTGTGTCGGCTGGGCTGAATTTATTGTTCCATTGAATTATATGGTGTTACTGAGTGAATGGTGTTCTGAAAGACAAAATTCAGCTTGCTTTCTATCAAGAGCAATTCTACTATCTCTTAAGAGTTATTATACTGTGCTAGTCTAAAGAAACGCTAGCTTATTAAATAACAGCAGTCTCTGGTGTTGCATCATCAGGGATGCTGGGCCTCCAAACATCCATCAAACTAAGTCAATAAATATTCCTGTAGGCTATCTGGAGCTGTGCCATCAGGCCACAACCCTCTGATAAAGTCCACATGCACTTTTTAAAATCATCCTTGTATGCTGTCTGCAGATGTGGTGTTTACTTGACGGCAGCCCATTTGCGATTGGCTGAAATTGCATGCTCCTGGAAGCTACTTCCAAATCTCAAATTCCATTGAACTTTGAACCTAGGCTCCTCCATAACTCCAAAACACTCCTTCAAAATTCCAAGATAAAAATATAAGAAACTCTTAAGTAGACCAATGTTTTGGCTTGTGCCTTCTTCAGTGTACTTGGAATAACATCGTGTTGCAAACGCAGAAGAAAATACCACATGCGAGGTATTGTTTAGTACTGTATCGGTCTGTTGTCATGATTTTGTAGGTTAATTATCTATTAAAGCTCAAACAGAAAACTATTTTAAAAAAAAAAGAAAGTTTGTCTACTAGACTTGGTTTCTTATAGTCTCACCTCTGAACCTCGGGTCTTCATGGACTAGGATTATTTAAGATGTATTTCAGATCACCTCATGCCCATTTCCCAAAGCATGTCCCCACCCTATGAGGTGGCAGGCTTAAGAGGCCAGCTCTGTAGTTAAGTGGAGACTGAGATTCCACCGGCTGCATTTCTTTATTGTCTAAACTATATAAAGTGGGTCAATCTGTTTTCAAATTCTTTTCTCGATGGGAATTGAAGCCTGGTCTTCTTGTGAATAAAGCATGAGTAACTGCACTCTGTAAACCTGGATTTGCTGCTGGTGAAGCAGTTTTACTGGAATCTGGGAGCTGAAATATCATTTCTTTACCCATTTTTAAACAACCTTCTGATGACTAAACAGCTCTGGCAATGTTTGCTGCTTGTTCTTTTTTCTTTCTTTCTTTTAAAAGATCCTAGATGCTCACAGCGGCAGCATGCTGGTTTTGAATGATCAAGCAAGGGGTCCCAATATCTCTCCTGATTTATGATTTTACTTTGCAATAACTATGAGTTGGATGAAACGCAGCCTTTTTTTTAGAGCCAACTGCACCACACGGTCCAGGGGATATAGATTGCTTTTGAAAGCTGACCTTGTTGTCAAGCATTTGCGAAGATACAGCTTCAATATGGATCATGAACGTTGCATACAAATGTATAGCCTGAGACGCACTTTTGGTTATAATCTCTGAGTCGGTCATAACTAGGCTTGCTACTTTTCGATATTAATCGGTAAAGCTCGTTAAACGTCGAATTCCCAAAAGATATGAGTTTGACTGAAATAAATTTATATAAGATAAACGTCGGTAAAACCACTGTCTTTTTTTATTTTCTTACCAAAAATAATAATTTAGAAATCATCTCTAGTTTGTGTAGTTTTTATACTTACTGTCTGTCCCGTCTCTGTTCTGTTCTGCTCTGAATGGCTAGGGGTCGCTGTCAGTCATCTCAGTGGTCTGTTAGTATTGTAGTTTCACTGTCACTGTCACTTTCACCCTGTTCTGACATCGTTGACTGAACCAGTACTAGAATGCTCTCATTCGTTTAAATGACTGTCAATCATCAAGACCTGCACCGACTATGCACTTTTTTCATTTGCCAGCTACAGCGCCTGTCATTCAAAGCGCCTGTCATTCAAAGCGCCTGCTTTGAAATTAGCGGGTTAAGGTGTAGGTAAGTTTTTTCTATAGGTATACAGTGACAGTTACTAGTTTGATTTGAAAATGGTGCACAAGAGGAAAACACTTAATGAATATTGTGCACAATACCCTGACTGACAGCTGAAGTCTCCGCGGCAGGACCAAGCGGTCCGCCTGCCTTGCCTTCCAGTGACTCTGATTCCAGCTGTGCTGAAGAAGAGGAGAGGAGGAGCTCAGACTCAGATAATAAGTGCAAGTTCTGTTCAACTATCTAATGTTTTGTTCTGTGCATATTTTACCGTAAATTTATGCTATAAAAGTCTGTGTATGCTGCGTTTCTATGGTTTTATTTGAGAACATTTTTTAATTTGTGTAGGATCTTTATCTTTACAAGGTATAGCTCCGCTGTAAACCATGGTTTGTTGCATGTTGAATATGATAAAGATGTTTCGCTAAACGAGATGTTTTCAATGGCATAAAAAGTCTGTGTTTTTTTAAAAGCATAAAGGTCGATTTCAACCATTCTTTGCTTGAATTGAAAATAAAGATTGAAAAAACGGCACGCTCTTTCTAAAATAAACGTCAATATTAATCGTTACACCACCAGGCTATAGTCTCCATCTGTAATGTGATTGGTTCACATCACTGTCAGTCCCGCCCTTTTCAAAGCAACACCTCCACCTCAACTCCAACAACAAGATAAAATGGCGGAATGAAAAAACTGCTGAACAGCGATTCTCTGACTTAACAGATTACAAAAAATACTATAAAAGAAAGAAAAAACTTGCAGTATGAACTTCAGAAACATTTTCTGTGGTAGTAGTATATTACTTCATTATATGTACAGCACTAAGATATTCGTACCAAAAATGTTTAGATTTTTTTCATATGAAAATGCATGAGGCTGCAAATATTTATGGCTTTGCAGTATATAAAGTCATATGTACTATCCAACCTTGCCTCTTTTATTATTTTCACTGACTCATATATTAAATCTGTACTGCGACATTTTGAACAAAAGAAGACACACAAAGACTATAAGAGTGTGCAGTTGAATCTCCACTAAGTGTAAAAAAGACGTCTAGGGCTATTCTGTGAGCCGTGAATCTTTTGTACCTCCTTCAGTATAGGTCTTAATGTGAGTTAATGTGAAGTTGGACACTTTGATAGTATGTGGATAATACTGTGATCCCTTTAAAGATAGTTCTGTTTTTGTATCTTGCTGAAATTGGTTTTGCTTTTTGGAATCCCTCGTTTTATGAGAATAACAGTTTGTTTCACATGTCAGTACCATATTGCAGATGTACAGTAGAGAATAATTGCAAAGCTCAGCATTCAATAATCTGCATTAATCTATATTATCCCATAGAGTCACCATGGGACGTGTGTGTCTGATATGAACTGGATTGCACATTCTCACCATGAAGAGCAGATATTATATGACATCTTAAGCTTCATCATTGATCTAAGCTAGACATACAGAGTGACTGCTGCTGTGTTTTTTTTTAATGACTTGTCTGTCCAAAGAAAAATGGCACATAACGAGCCACTCTACATGATGTGTTTAACAATTACATCCACTGAGGCCTGTTGCTCAATTAAAAAAAAAACAGGAACACTTCAAAACTTCTTTGTGCTTTCAATGACTAACAGCGTATGGACCTCAGCCCTATCGACGTAGCAGCATGTTCTGAAAGGTGCATTGTGGGATTCAAATGAAGAGAGATCATTATTATTGTATTAATGAGCTATCAGCTGGGCACGGTGGAGTTTTACCATGTGTAATTGTAGAGGAAGCACACATCACATAATGGGGATTTGTCTAGCAGTAGCACAGAAACCAAAAATGGCTTGGTTTGGAGGGTCTTTAAATTCTGCCTGATATTATACTATTCCAGATGCATCACAATGAGTTTGGTCATTGAATCCTGTATGTATTAAACCCGTAGTGATCTGGATAAAACCTGAGACTGATGTCAGGTGTCTTTGTATTATATGTAACAAGTATAATAAAAGTTATGTGCTGTTTTTGCTCTGCTTTGCACTGAAAAAATCCAGCTGGGGCTGATCACAGTAAGGTATGCTTTGTGTTGATTAAATCAACATCCTTAGTTTCTTAATACATTTTAAATTGATAACACAACCTCACATTGAATATAGGATATATTTCAATTGCAGAAGCACCATATATTTTCAGAAGCATATTCCAACACAGCTGAAAGGATCTGCAATACAATGCTGGATTGCAAAGGCCTGTGACAAAAAGTAAGGAAGGATTAGAAAGTTCTGAAATCACAATGCATTGCCCAGAGACCGCACACTGCGTGAGCCAGTGGATGTACTGTACTCGGTCGTAGCCTTTTGACATTAACTGTTCTCGCTTGACTTAATAGACGTTTTAATGGATCTGTAAATGCAGGAGCTGTCTTTTGAACAGTAAAAACCATTAACTCCCAGGACGGGCTTGCTTCAGTTCAATTGGCACACAGAAATAAGACTTCTCTCTCAGCTCGCAATCTCCTGGAGCCTTTGCAGAATGACCGGTGACATGTAATTGCAAGGAGCTGGGTAACAGCTGACAAGGAGAACTTTGTCTGTCTGGCTCTGCATTGTCCGCTGTGACGGGGAAACTGCAGTGCTGGCTGGGCCCTCAAATCACAGGCTGAGAGCACCAATTACCAGAACAGCTAGTGTAGGTGACCATTCAACCAAGCTACTGCAGATTCACAGCATTCTAACGGGAGAGGCCAGGGTTCTTAAACATGAAGAGCTGTATACCTATTACTCTGAAATTTGTGTAACTTTTTTTCTCCTAGGATTCTGCCCTGCATGCAGGGACCGTTCTTGAAAATAAAGTGACATGGTTTAAGCTTCCTTCCAATTCAAAATTATGAAACGTTGACAGCGAGCGATTGTTTATGTCTAAACTATCAGTCAGTGTCAAGGTTCTGTCACCATTTCCACCATTTCATTTATCCGCGCACAGAAGTATTTCTAACAGTTTGGACAATAATTCATTTGGAATTTCTCTTCACGTATAGAGTACAGGATTTCAGGGGTGATGTGTAGTTTATGCTTGTAGTAGCTGCACAGCAAAGAGGCTCTTGTGCTTTCAGTAACAGAGCAACATGTATTTGGATTAAATTATCCTTGATGTGTTAATTGCATGAACTTTTAATTTTCTTCCCCATAAAAAAGTTAAATGGGTTTGAGTCCTGTGAGAGGAGAAGACCTATAAAATCTAGTAATATTTACAGCTCGTCTTTTATCACAATTGTTTCTCATAGGAATGCATTAAACGCCATGCAGTGCAAATGACTTGTATGCTTTAAAAAAAATCTATTCATGGTTAGATGAGATTTCTCCTTGCCTCTCAGTTTGATGTATAGCAGTTTGTTACAGTGGAGTCTGTGATTTATACATCGGAACATGATAAAGCAGTCTCGTCGCTGTGTGACTTTTTAATGGAGCTTGATCAGGATTACAAGGGAGAAGCACTGGCAAAGTGATATTAAAAGTCCTTCTGAATGACCACCTTGTGTTAAATGAGCTCTTTGCAAATCAAGCCCTACCATAAATCTCTTAAAGAAAATCTGTGTTTTATATTTGAAATTGTAAATTATGTTCACGTTATGCAGCGGTGTCCTCCTGTAAAGCAGGTGTACTTAGGTTAGACTCAGTAGTTGTCATAAGCCTGAAGCCAATGTTCTATTCTTGTATACTTGCAGAATCCTGTGCACTAAATTTGGTGTGGTCTGGGGTTTGATTTTACAATTTGTACAAAGGTCTACAGTTAAAAAAAATCTATTGAGTAGCAGTACAAACTAGTGTCTGTTCAATTGATCCAATCAGAGTCAGGTCTTATACTGGCTTCATTCAAATGATTAAACTAGAACCTTTTCATGTTCATATTTTTACAGGGACTTGCAGATGCTTTTCTTGCATATTTTTGATACCTAGAGCCCCATTTTAATTAGTAGAACAGTGGCGGTATTCAGATCCTGCGTTGTGTGGAATGATTGGACAGCGTTTTTGGTAGATTTTGATCACTCTTTCTTTTCAGCATGGATAGGAAGCACAGGGGTGAATCTGTACAGTAAAAGGGGGCTGGGATCCCTTTGGAGGTACTTTTCTCTAAGCTGAATAGAAGAAAACATGAACGAACAAGTGATGAAAGACAGACTACTAATGCCCATAAAAATAAAAAAAAATTCTCATCCATCTTGCTGTAGTCTGGAGACATCGTTTTCCCCCATTTTTTGAAGAGAAAAAATAATTGAACTTATTGATCTTGTTTAAGATATATGGCTGCCGTTGCATAACAAGAAAGAATGAAGAACTGCAAGTTGCTGTAGTGTGATCTGCATAACAAATATATAGGAGCTCAGAACGAAAGACACATTCACCAAAACAGCCACTCCCTGTCAGCACCAAACTGATAAACCTGGCCGGGTTCCAGTGAATACTGAACCAAAAGGCACAATGAGGCCTTTAACCATAGAATGGCTGCTAACAGAATCTTCTAAAACCAAGACAAAGGGAAACTACCTGGTGCCAATAATCTAGTAGTGAATTTACACTACAAAGCTACATTGAAAATTGGAAAAATTACCATAATTGTTTTTTAAATATGTAATGGTCACTCTCTAGATAATACATACACGCACAGTACAAAACACAAACAATCAAAGATACAGTAAAATAATATTTTGTAATATATTAATATCAACTGACAGTACAAACTGGCAACACTGTTGTGTTGTATAACTTGTGTTTCCCAGAACAGTGTACTGTATATATGTATATATATATATATATATATATATATATATATATATATATATATATATATATATATATGATAAGAGGGCTTGATGTGCTCTCATAGTTTAAGCAGAGCGCTATTTTGCAGTGTGCAAAGTATAGGCAGAGATACTGTACATAAATTCTGCTAACTCGGTGTAACCTTTACATCGCAAGTATGCTCAATCATGATCTATAGTAGATGTCCTTGACATTTCAAAGTACCCGGCAGCTTTTTTTCTTGTTTCCCCCCTCTCTTACAATAAAAGCTTATTAAAAAAGACCAGGTTTAAAAGAAGTGTGTTGCAGCTGTGTAAAATGAGAGAGTCCAAAGACCTGATGTAAATGAAGAAATAAAGTCCTGCACATTTCAATAATGAACCACTGGGGACTGACACTGAAATTTAAAACTTAACTTCTTTTTCGACCATTAACGTCAACTATTTGTAAATGTGTATTTGGTTTGGACTACATTTCCCCCAGATCAGAATCCCCTAGCGAAGACTCTGTCAGGTAAACAGTATTATAGGTTTATCAATGGGCCATAACAAATGTATTATCTTAAGGAGGCAGGGGTTGCCATGATAGGCAGTTTTATTATAAAGCAGTAGGCTTATTAACAGTAGGCTTTTGGCTTTCTCACTGTTTGATCTAAGGTTTCTTTGGTACGCCAAAGTGTTTACCCTTAATTTATAAGATTATGTAGTGTGTAGTTTCATTATGGGCAGCAGTAAAAGGCACTGAGTAAAAGGCACTCAATGATTACCATTTCAATGGAAATCTGTACTGTATTGTTCTTCATGATTGAAACTGACAGATGCATCTTTTATATATTACAGAATACATGTTGGAACAAATGAATCAGTCCATATATACAATCTACATAATGTGGTGGTGATGGCATGTCTTCCTTTTTACATAGTTTGATCTCAGTATTGCTGCACAATCCAAATTCACCATGTATTTAGTGTCACTTCAAAACAGAATAATGACTCTTTAAAACGACGTTATCCAGAATCCTCCCGTATGGTCTCTTACTCCCGTATGGTCTCTCCTACTCTTCTGGGGCTTATTCAGTTCAGTAAATGTAATTCAACAGCCCCAGCTGTTTGAAGGCTTCCAAGTATTGTAGATGTCAGGCATTTGGCTCAGTGTTTAAACTGTGGTGTCTCCTTTACCATTTTGTGCAGTCAAGATTAATGAGGTTTTGAAAAATGTGTTCCTTTTCACAACTATATGCATTGCCTAATAGCCATGATATTCTGGCTACTTCATGTTTCTTCTGCTTGTCTCTACTGTGTATCAACAGTTTGTAACTGGCATCAAAAGGCTAGTGGAAATTAAGTTAAATCGATAAAGAATGTAATGTGCTATGCTCATCTTTAACCGTTTTCAATACTACTGCAAGAGAAAGAGAATGCAAATAGCGCATGGCTTATCACTCATATATTGCATCGTCTGCAATAGAGCTCAGCCCAACTGTCCCTCTCTACCAGCAGTGCAGACCAGTCCTATTAGTTATTAGTTGGATCTAAATTTGGAAATTTGTGAAACCTTGGCATTTAAAGGCTTTTCCATAGATCACGCCAGCTTCAAACTACAAATATATATATTTATACTTCTAATCTACAAGGCACATAAAGGAAAACAGTCTTCTGATTGGGTAATATCCGAGATGAAGTCTCCAAGTACAACATGTGCCCCTGTTGCTTTAGCTATTACATCACAAGAGTTTGGGTATTTCATTTTTAAAGTTCCAGATTTAAATAAAATGATGTTCTGCTTCTGCTCAGACTTCAACCAAATCAGCTATTCGACAGTCAGATCCGTTTTTATAATGTCATGCCACTGTTTTTCTATCTGATTTTAAAATAGCCAGTTTGAATGATTTGCCTTACCACTGCAACCTAAATACTGCCACTGTTAAATCAATTAAAATAGGGCCAATTTAGTACCGTGGTTGTGAAGTCACACATTTAACCATGGATGTGCATCTTTGGTGAATTTCTGTCTGTAAAAATATGAAAAAAAGACAGGGAGTACCTGATTGAACAAGATCTGTATTTAGATTCGCCACCATTTTAGAAGAATTTCATAGACCCATTGTTGAAGCAGCTTGAACCACCAAGATGACGTGACTCAATTTAGATGTTGTTTGATGGGCTTAAAAATAATGATTAACTTAAATATCTGTGTACCGTATTAAATCAATATTTGTTTCTGACTGTCAAAACAATTCCACTATTCTCCCCTGAGTTCCACGGTTGAGTAGACAAATATCTGTCACGAGGGAGTTGAGGAGGGAGAGGCTAAAAGGGCAAGGATTGTTTTCATATTTGTGTGACATCCTGGCGTCGACAGCCAATAAATCACTGCCTTCCCCCTCTCAGCCCCACCGTCAGGGTGTGACGTGAAATCAATGTGCTGACAGGGGCTCATCATCTAAAAATCCCTAAAAGTTCCATGGTGCAACACAGTACCGTGGAGCAAACGCTGTAATAAATCTGGTTTGTTCAGCACCAGTGAAAATTACCATTGGATACCATCTTACTGCAAGTGCAGTACCTTGGAAAAAGCCCACTAGAACCATTAGCAGACCACAATACCAACAATGGAGAGATTTGGTTCTGATACAGTAGCATACCGATATGTATGAACATGAATTTGGCTGACTTTATCATATTGTTGCTGTTTAATCACCTCTTAGTAACTGATCTCCAGTGTAATGCAACACTGTTGTGACTTCTGCTTTCCTTTCTGTTCCAGTGGTGGAGAGTCGAGGGCTGCTAGATGGAATACAAAGGGTCACCACCGTCCCGACATATCTGCCTGTCAACTATCAAATCCTCAACGCAGAGTCAGCCTTTTTCCTTAAGGAAGCCAATCAGGATATCATGAGGAACAACAGTTTACAGTCTCGCACGGAGCCCTTCTTTATCTACCAGGCCAGGCAGATGCCCACGTTCAACGCCACCTATGGGCCCTTCTCAGCGGAGCAACCTGTTCCTCTGGACCTTCTACAGAGCCCCCATGCTTTCGTTGCGTCCAGCATGTTCACCTTCAACTGGAAGGTGCAGACCTACATCATCAGAGATAAGGTTTACTTTAGCTGGCCTAAGGTGCAAGTTTTGTTTTACATTGCAGGGAGAGACTGGGATGATTACAGCACCATAGACAAGCTACCCTGCGTGAAGATGTTCGCTTTCCGGGAGACGCAGGAAGTCCGGGGCACCTGTAAGCTCAAGGGGGACCTTGGGCTTTGTGTGGCCGAGCTGGAGCCCCTTTCGAGTTGGTTTAGTCCACCCAGCGTGGTTCCGGGCCGACAGAAAACTTTGGACCAATCAGAAGGGGCCCCCGTGGAACTCTACTATGTGGTCCAGTCCGCCGAGAATGGGGAATGTTCCTCTGACGACTCTAGAAAGGGGAATTCTATCCGGTCAGACCAGGACAAAGCCTTTGGCCCGTCCACCACCTCCCCCATGCAGAGGATTGGTAGCGTCCGCCTGTACCAGACTCCAGGGTCCCCCCAGCTGTCGGAGCTGAAACTGGATAATAACATTGTGATCCTGGTGCCATCTAAACCTGTCAAACAAAGGGATATTGTTACTGCCTATGTGTCTACCACCAGCATTACAAGTGTGGAGATGTTTACCCTGAGGTAGGTTGCTATGCATTTGCTGCTCTTTTGCATGGGTGACAAGGGAAATACATGAGGTGTAAATGAGTGGTGTCACTGTCAACATTATCAAGATGAACTTCACATGTTCATCACCAGCTTGAACAAATGCAATGGCAAGCCATCACCGCCTGCGACTCATGTGGCAAAAAACATTTTGTCAGCCTACAGTCAAGTTTGCACCAGTCCGAAATCTGTTTTAAAAAGGACCCTAAGAGTCGTTTCTACTTTATTTCACACTTGCACCCATACTCCTAGGAGCATTAAACCTGCATTTCTAACTGAAATCAAACAGAAAATACTATGCCAATGTTAACTATCCTACGCTTCTAATCTACTCTTAAGCTGTAAATCATGATTTAAGAGAAATCTTCTGATTCATTGAGCTCTGCATCCCAGTTAGAATCTGCAGATGAGACTAAGTGATTCAGATCATTTAACATGCAATGCAAATGAGGTTTTAATTCATTAAAATGCATTCCATTAGCTTAATGACTGTTGGATTGATCTTAATCACAGCGGGGGAAATATGTATATGCCTTAAGAGATGCTACAACAAGGGGTCATGCTAATTTATCTGCATTAGCATATGTAAATTAAGAAATTGTTTTAAGTAAATAGATACTGTATTATTTCCTTATGACAAGTTTCTGTAGATAGGCAGGTTTGACATGTATCTGCCTCTTGTTATGTAGCTGTTCGTTCTGATATGGTGGTGGTCTAGGTTTCCCACCACTGTCACCAGCTCTGAATTCTTCACAGGTCTTTTCTTACAGGGATAACTCAGAGAAAGCTTTCAGGTATCTTTTGTGGAGCCGGTTGCTAATTGTGAGGCTGCAACTGAAGAAGCCCTGACACTCCAACTACAATGATGGACAATTGAACAGCTGATGAAGAGTTACAGCTAAAACTGTTTTGAAGTTATTCAGTTATGTTAAACGTGTCATATTCACCTAAAGCAACGCTGAGCAATTATTAATGAGAATTAAGCTGTGTTTAAAATTCACAGCTTTGGTGATTCATTGATTGAAACAGTTTGACAACTTACATTATGACATACCGTAATACATCCTGATCTCACAGTATAAGTAATCTGGACTGTGTTATTGTGCACATACAGCTGAGGATAACTGATCTCAGTTTATTATACACAATACAAAAGAATAATCTTTTAACTGCTGAACACATTTGTGGTGGCCTCTCAAAACTGTACAAAGCCTGGCCTAATAAAAAAAAAACAAAGATACCTTTATTTGAGTTTTAAGCAGAAGTAATCTAGTTAAATTACCTGCGGGTCAGACTGTGTCGTCTTTTAGTTTTAAAGAATGTGTGGTGATCAATACCTCCAGTAAGAACCCAGACGTCCTCAATGCCAGCTCAATTACTCAATTCATAGTACGTCAGAAAACATATTTGTTTGACCTGGCTTATTGTGGATAATTGTACCGCGCCTCGGGATGTTCACACGAAAGGAGCGTTAGAAATGCAAATTGTACTGTGTTGCGTAGTGTCAGCAGATTTGAGATTTAGATGTAGAGGTTTTTTGGTGCCTCAGTATTGCCTAGTGTCTTGATAGGGATTTCAGTAACCGTCCTCTGACAGGATACATCCATCTTTAAGGTACTCTGTAAGAAAGTGTGTCAAGAACTAAAACTATTATTCATAACTCTTAAACCACATTTGTATAAAGGTACAAAATGTGTAACTGCAAAACACTCATATAAACTGGCTTTTTAGTAGACTACTAAGCAGGTTGTTAAAGATATAGCAAGCTGCTATAGGTGATGCAGCAGGCTTCTTCACCAGCCTCCTGTCTCATTCACACTTAAGGGAGGCTCTTATAGTCCCTGCCAGCACTGTGCCAGACTGCCTAGCTTTTATGAACGTTGCCCTCTGCTGTAATGAGCAATTACAGCATGCTGCTACAGAGTTGTATTGAACATGCATTTTAATCTCCCAAAGCAACTCCCTGTGAAGTTTCATCATTGAATCGTAATTGAGAACGGTGCAGCGAGTTTGCAAGTGTAGCATTAAAGACCTTAATTAAGGTTAGCAGTCTACTGATACCCCGTTCATCCCCCCCTTCATTTAAGTAAAATTGAAAACTTCTGCAGCTCCAGAGATTTCGATTTGCTGTGCTGAAAGGTCTCTAGATCAATATGTTTGCCTGGCAGCTGAATCCAACAGATATGGAGCATTGAGGGATCACTCCCTCCCACTTGTAGCTGGGTGATAAGAGCATGTCCCATGTTCTCGTTTGCTCCGATATTGAAAGCTGAAATGGAAGGGATCCTTTCTGTGCACTTTATTGTTTTATCCCTATTTAACCTAATTTCCTTAAGTGAAGCAAAATGAGCGTCGGAAGGGCAGAGAAAGACATCTTCCCACATATATACTTCGGAGCTGGGGTGCAGCAATTGAGGTTTTCTGAAAAAGAGATGGCAGATTTTAACTGAGTTCATATTTAATTACAGCACTTTATAGCAGTGGAGATTGTTTCAAGAGATGGGTGACTATTCATTCAAAGACACAAATACACACTGTTAAAGATGCTGGTTTTCACAAAGTCTCCTTCTTTTGAAGATTTAAGCAGCAGCAGTATGTAGATTCATCACTGTATAGATCAATTGAATTGACCCATTAGAAAAAGAACAGTTCCGTTTTTAGTTTAATTCCGAGCCACGCAGACTGTGGCGCAATATGCAATTGCAATTCACCCTCCTTCACAGGCAGAATATTAATTCTTTGTGCTTCACCTCATATGAATAAATTCACTGCACCACCAATATAAAACACAGAAATACGCAGCATTGTTTGGTAACCCATCACGGTATGAATAAGAGGGGAAGCATGACTGGCATACAATGAGGCGTAAAGATAAAAGTTAGTGAGGTGCTGAGAAAGAACCAGGGAAAAATGATCTCTTGTGACAATAAGTTATTGAATATGCTGTGAGTGTAGATCATACCGCAGGAGAGACGCGTCCGGGGTCACTCCGTTTTCGAATGTGTTATTTCATATGCTTCATAAATACTCCACTGCGCACATTCCACTACAGGAGGTCACATGGAGATTATGACTAAAGAACTCAAAGCACTGAGTGCTACCCTAACCAGTCACTGCCAGGACTTGCATGCTTTCAAAAGTCAATGTGTTCCTTTCTGTGACGTCTTGAAGAGGAAAGCACAGTCGTGCGGGAACGCATACAGGAAAATGGGAGACATACAGTATGACATGAGGGCTATGTATATGTTAGTTAAGGCTTACTGGAATTATGTTGTTAGTTCTGTGTGCTTTAAAGGTCATGTGCTCAATATGTTCTTTAACAGCCCTTGCCCAGCGTGGCAGTAGCACCACAGGAGAAACACATTCAGGATCACTCACTGTTAATGTTTTGATCTGTTTCTTTCATATATTACTTATTTATATCCTTTAGAGGATAGGAACACCCATAAAATGAAACAATATGAAATCTTACAGACTGTGGAAGGAAATAGAAACAAAGTAGTTAACATAGTGGAATATAGAATTTAAAATACCAACAGTGGTATACCCCAGGCGACCATACAACAAGTGTACAGTAAATAAACAATATACAAAAACATTTGTGCAAAAGCAGCTATAAAATAAAAGGTTGCTGTGTAGCGATGATGCACAGCTCCTAGCTGTGCTTCGTGGGATTTGCAATCCCTAACTAATCCCTGCTCTGTGCAGGAGGTGAAACCCTGATCCCTGTTCCCCACGCTATGCTCAGAGTTTTGATGTATTTTTCGGTTTCTCTGCTCGCAGGTAAAAGGGGGTAGCATGGACACTCTTGCCCTGGCTCAGCAGCCCAGGGGTGTGTCAGGGGCACACCGGGACACGCCCACCAGCCGGGCAAAGAACCGCAGCTGTCCAATCCCCAGCAGCGATTCCCTGTAGACAAACTCGTCTGGCACACATGCACTTGAGTAGCCAGGGATGAGACCCTGTCCCTGTTACAGGTGGCGACTTTTTTTTATTTTGGACACAAGCTCCCCGTCTCGACAGCTTGTGAAGTATTGCTTTGTTGAGAAGAACCATTGTATACTCGAGAAGAATGTGGACCGCCATAAATCCTATTGTAGTATTTAAAATGGTGGCTAGGCTTTAAAATACATTTTCATACCATTAGCACTAGTAACACTGGGCAGGATTTTCCACTTTACCTTATTATGTTGTGTTGAAAATTCACCTTCTGAGTTAAATATCCAAGTTTCATGGATGTGCATTTTGAAAATAGATGTCATTTAGAGTTAAAGGAAAACATAAAAAGGTGTAATTAAAGCACCTATGATTGTATAATCTTTTTTGTATTTTCTAAATGAAATGAGTAAGTCATGACTTATTATTAATCACAGTAGAACACATAACTTGTTATTCGTGATCTGAAGGTTTTGGTTTCACAAGCATTGAAATAAAATAATATATTGTCAGTAAATCAATCAATCAATGTTAAAATAGTAAAAAAAAAAAAAAGCAACACTAAACATCAAGAATAAATATGCAAATATGACTAATCCCAAGTCATTATCATAATTTGCTTTTGGTAATCATTGAAAAACCCGTAAACAGGATCTTTGCAAATTGTTGATAATTAACTAGGCTTCCCAATTAAGCATTTTCCATGCAAATGACATCAAAAGAAAACTAGGCTGCATATTTAAAGTGAACCATTGTCTGGAGGACATGGCGTCTATTAATCAAAGCTTAAAATGATGTTCCTCAGCAACTGCCATGAAACCAAAAATGATCCGCCTGCATTGGTTATCTTATAATTGGATTGTTAACACATTTCAGATTATGGCACAGTAATGGTACTTATAGTAGCTATATATATATATATATATATTTTATTTCTTGTAGATTGTAGTTGTTCCTTATATTTCTATTTTCACAAGCTCTACTGACACTACAGAATGTGTCCAATTACAGCATCTAAACCAGTCAGTGCCTGTGTGTTTGTCTGCCTCATTTGTTTTTCATTGTAGTGTAAGACTACTGATTTTAAAATTTGGGATGCTATTACCAGCAAACACGGTTACCACAAAAGAGCTTTACTCCAACAAACCGTTGATATCCACAATGACAAAAACGACTGCACATATATACAGTCATAGTTTATGCAATCTTGTCAAAGCATGGTGGGGACTGCAGGGTGTGTGGGGAATAATGCCTGAGGCGGATTGGCAGGTGTCAATACTTTTAGATACCACTATATAGCATCCTTTACTCTTGGGAAAAAAAAAATATTTAACACAAGCTTAAAATTGCAAAAGGTCAAATTAAAATAAGAAAAAAAAATCTATGGTAAAATGGTATTCTGCCCAGGCCTAAAAACTGTAAAGATCTTCAAGTATTGAACAGAATTTGTCATAACAAAATAAAGAGAACCTGCTTCAGCCTCAGCCGAGGTCACTCAGGCGTATTGTAATCCAAATAAAAGTTGCACTGTTGCAGATCGATGCATCACCTAGTTCATTAGCTGCTGTGATGGCTGTCAATGCAGAGAGTGTGCATTATGTTAACCGATGGACACTGACTTTCACATTTAAAGAAGTGATGAGAAAGTAGCAGGTGGCTGTTTGAAGCTGCGTGCGTGCGTGCGTGCGTGTGCGTGCGTGCGTGTGTGTGTGCGTGCGTGCGTCCGTGCGTGCGTGCGTGCGTGCGTGCGCGCGTGTGTGAATGCAAGAGCGAGCCTGTTCAGTCTGGTAGCAGGGGCTGCTTCCTATGTATGCACTGCTCTGTGTACTTGAGAGTGCTGGATGTTAGTTTTTTTTCTTCTTTTATGCTGAATTGGCAGTTTTGACGCTAGTGTTGGAGATGTTGTGATCGATATTTTGCTGCATGTTGTGCTTTAACTCGATCAGAGCAAACTCAAGGAAATAAACCTTGTTTGCTTTAATCAATCTTTGTCTTAAACGAATTTACAGACACTTTGGATTAATTACTCTTTAGAAACACATTACACTCGATAGCCAGTCGCAGACACAATCATTTGTTCTGTTTTTGAGCAGAGCTCTAATCAGTTGTATGCTGTTTGCAGCCCTCTGTCTGTCTAGCTGACTCTTGAGTGTTCCGGTCCCCTGCCATACTGTTCCTCATAGTGATGGTGTTTACAAGGCTCTTGCTTTTATTCATCCCCTCTGTTCTCTTGCCCGTACTGTGTACATAGCATCTCCTTGCATCTGGGCTTCTGTCCATACCTCTCAGTCAGTCCTGAGCTCCTGCTATTTGATGTTTGTTTTTTTTATATAAAAGGCAGCATTCCTGATGCCTTCAGGTTGTTTCTTTGACCTTTCTGATCGTTCAGAGCCACACAAAATGCTTGCTGATAAAAGCACCTGACAGAAGCCAGGTTTGGCTTCCCATGCACCATTCCATTCTTCCCTGATGGCATTTTAGTGCTGTAAGTTCCATTAGCGTGCTTAATGCTTTTTTATTTCCAGGGTCCCCGTAGCTGACCAGTTGGACGTACTGATGATTCATTTGGAATAATGACAGGCTTAGGCTTCAGAAGCTTGGTCCTTTACAATGAGTAAATGCTCAGTTATAAAACACTGAAATCAACAAAGCAAATCATGTTTTCGCATTTTTCCTTTTGTATAGTTACTTCAACAAGCTCTGCAGTGTGTTATGCCTTAACCCTTCAGATGAATTTGCACATTAGAAGTCATTTAGCCTTTCAGTACAACCCAAGTCAAATAAAAGTATAATATTTTAAGAAAGTAGGTAAAGTAGACAAACATTTTTTGTTGAGACGTTTTATCTGCTTGACTTAATTTCTTTGTAGATATAACGCAGAATTTACAACTAAATGTTTAAAAACAGGACTTTACTGCAGTACTGAAAAACAAATTGAAGGGGGCAATGGGTCAATTAAATGGTACTTATTATCGCTCTGTATCGTGTCGTACATTCACTACAAGGAAGAGCTCTTGTAATTTTATTTTTCAGAGTGTTAATATCTCCCCTCAGAGACCTTTCTTTGAATAGCACTCTGATAAGATTATCTGTTAAACATTCCTGGGCAGGAGCAAGACCTTACTTTGTGGTGAGCTGTGTTTGCAACGACGCTGACACTGCTGTTAGTGCACCAAACAGGTGCAGCCCAGGGGAATGTTTTAGCAGCCCAGGGGAATGTTAAAAACCTGCAAGTCAATTAAGACCTGCCGCATTTAGGTAAATAATAGAGGTGGAGCATAGAGCCATTGAGATGTGATGCCTCTATGTGCAGCATGGCGTGGTGGAGAGTGCCTATGTCACTTTGATTAGGTGTACAATCATTTCTAATATGCTAGACATAATTAGCAATACTGCCAAAGAATGTTCACGACTGAAAGCTTTTGAGCAACAGCAGCTTGAGATCCAAATGTCTTGTTCTATCTACTTGCCTTCTGCAGTCACCCCTTTCAAATACAGAGACCTGCCTGAACACTGCAGTTCAAAGATATACCTTTTATTGTGGCTTCTGCAGCTAGTAATGCTAGAAGAGGACATCTTATGCATTGTTTAGAGGCACGTTGGCCTTTTGTCACTGTCTTTTAGTGCCTGAAGTTAGAGGTTTTCAGCTGAGTGGTCTGTCACCAACATGATTGATTATTACCTTCTTAAGCAAATGACATCCCTGGAAGATCTTTAGTAACATCCTGCTTCAATCAAGATGGGTAAGGCAGTACAAATTACTGACTACAGCAGAGCCATACTGGAGACTTCCAACCCAAGCTTTGCTAAAGGAATTAATCGCCTAGTTGGCTGATCAATTTGAATCAGTGCATCCTTTTGTATGTGTTTTGTGTTTATTTATTTTTTCCTTAAGTGAAAAAAATAAAGGTTTTACATCTGGGAAATCAAGTAGTACATGGTGATTTGAAGTCTTAAATCTCCAGATTGTAGCCCTCCCCGAGTGTCGTGGCTGATACCACATGTGCTAGGAGAAAACATGTGTGCCCTGCCTTGTTAACTGGAATATTCATATGAAGTGAACACACAGTAAATGCCATTTTGAGATTCATAAACAAAAGTTGTTTCATTTCATTTCACCTAATAGTTACTCAAGCAAGCTGTTTGGTTGCTGGTATTTTAACTGACAGAAGCATAGCAAAATAACAATGCAGATTTTATTTGTTTCGTCCAAAAATAAAGAAATAAAGAAATACATCTAACAGGGTAAAAATATAAGTATTCCTGTCGTCTTCAAGCAGTAAAAGTTATTCAGTTACAACTGCCTGTGACACAACGGCGGCTAGCTTGCAACGTGCTGGCAGAAAGCAGCAGCATTGTATTTGATTGTTAATAGGGTTCTTATCTATTTGAGATGCCTCCCAACTTGGCTGATGCATAGACAATGTTCTGTTTACTGTGCCACTGGCAGAATTAAACCCAGGAGAACCATTGTCACATTTGCTTTACAAGCCTGGATATTTCGACTTCAGAATCTTGATATTCGTTTGCTAATCTCTGCTCCAGCTATGCTACAAACACTTGTGGACATTGAGTTGCACGGCAGAAAGAGAAAGCACAAAGGTATATACACTCTTTATAACAACTGCGGGTCCTGTACAACTGTTTCCATTGATTCATTAGATTTGTCTGTTTTTTGGGGAGGAGGGAGGAGGATTTTTCTCAAGGATTCAGTAACAAGGTAACAAGGTTCTGTGCTGAGCTTCTCTATAGTGATTTTGTTTAGTTCTGTACCTTTCTGTTAGCTTTCATATAGCATTATAGAGGTATTTTTTATCAAATGATCCACCTGCATGCTGTTGACAAGAAGAAAGCAGTAGCTGATACACAAACCCCAAAGTAACATAATATACTGAAACTAACAAACTAACAGTCGCCTATCACCTGTGGGTCAAATATATAGCATAATCCCACAATAATGTTAAAACTGGCTGGAGGCATATATCATTGTGTGATTCTATTTGCAGTGAACAGGTACAAAACAATGGAGAAACACAGTTGTTGAACAATCTGCCTTTTTAATGTCTGCGAGTATTTCATTCAGAGGAAAGTTAGAGGAATACTTTTGTTCACACAAAGACATCTAGTGGAAGAAAAGAATGTGTGGCATGCTGAACATCAAGCAGAATGGAGCCTGTGATAATGCAGAGAGCTTCAAACACAGAGCAAATCACCCCCCACAGCCTGCCTGCCGCACCACACAAAGAGATACCTATAGAAACGAGGCAGTGCGGCTCTGGGGGTGCACAGCATTTGTAAGCCATTTTACTGCTGCTTGCAAGACTGTGTCTATACACATTTCAGCCAGGAAACAAACACAAGATTTTGGTGATCTCTTCTCCGTCTGCAGCAGTGCTGTGTTCTCACAGTGTTGTCTTGTTCAACATACACGACCTGCCTAGCTGTGACTTTACTTATAAGCTATTAGACCGTGGAACAGCTGATCCTTAAAGCACCTTTTCTAACCCAATGCCCCTCCTTACGTTATAGTCCAGGTTCTTTACACAGTCTTGACACAAGGTGCAATACAGACATATAATTACAATATTTCATCTAAATGGAATTGTATTGACTTTACATCCTGCCAGCAAGTTGTTTCTACATGTTTGGCCAACAATGCATCATACAACTGCAGAAAATGCTTGAAAAAAAGTTATAAAATAAGACTTTGATTGAAACAGTCTCTATTGAAAATCTGTGTCATTAGTTCAAGGAACCCATAGCATTTTGTAAAACATTTTCTATCCAGCATAGATAGATCGATTCCTATTTGCAGTAAGGTCATATCAGCTGATGCTAGCCTAATCACTTTGTGAAGACTGTTATATCTTTTGTTTTACATTCTGTAGAATGGTGTCCCAGCTGCTGCTGTTGCAAGGATACCACTGTGTTTAGGTACCAAACCATAATTTCTTTGAGCATTTTCCAGCATTTCTTTATTTGTGAGCCATGTTGTAAAGGACTTTGGAGTATGTCTGAGCGATAATTACCTTGGGTGTTTACAGATGTTAGGATTGGAGTTGTATCTTGGATATAGCACCAACTACAACTGCAGTCTAATCTCAGATTAAAAGTATTTAAGATACTTTGAATATCGTCCACTACGGTGACTACCAGTCCCAGACCGGACTGGTCAACACAAGTCCTCTTCAAAACCCCTTTGAAAATCGTTAAATATGAACCAGCAACAACCTGGCTTTAATCAATTGGACTTGAAAGTGCATGTAGATGGTGTGGGTTTGCTAAGCACTCTTCTCTGCATAAGGTTTCTCATGAAAATACCTATAGTTCCAGCATTTCTTATGTAAGGAAGTACGCTGACATTAAGAGCACTGACACTGTACCTGTCTCCTCTCTATCAATAATCTCACAAAAAAAGCGCACAGCAAGTGGAAGGGAAGCAGAACCTAACTGGGCGACATGAATCAACCTTCACGTTGTGGCAGCTAAGGAGGAATATTAACTACACCAAGTTAAGCAAAGGCATGTCAGAAAGCACTTTACCATGAGAAAGGGGGTACCGGCTTGGCAGTTACAAGCTTAGTGAAATATTTCTTCACAGCAGGGCCAAGCTCTCGGATTGAGAATAGCTGGATTTTTAATGTTGTTGTGAGAGCTGCAATCTTGAGAGGAGCTCATAGTCAGGATTTGTTTTTGTAAGCTTGGAAATGGCATGCAAGCTCAGGATTACTATTTTTAGGATTCAGTATAACATGACATGTCAAACAAACCTCAAACCTTAATTGCAGAATTACTGAAACTTCTCTGCTTCTGTCTACAGTGTAGGTATTAAAATGTCGAATTTTTATTACGTCAATTTGCCAAGGATGTTTTTATTTTGTTTACCATATGCTACCTTAATTATTTAGTTTGCTGGTTTCCATGGATACCACTTCATATCAGCCAGTATGTTAAAATCTCAATTGGCCTTTTATTGAATTTCTGTAGTACCAGTATGCCAATGCAACTGGCTAAATCTGACACTATACAGGAGGAAGAGGAGCCCAGGGTTTGTTTCTGTTTTGTTTCAATCTTAATGTTATACAACTCACATGAAATAATGTTTAGGTAGGGAGGGTTCTTTGTTTTTCTTTATATTTTTAAAGTTTATGGGTGGATAATTGTTGTCAAACTGGTGAAAACAGAAAAAAATGGTCTCCTGGACTGATTTAAATTGCTTCTTAATCATGAGCCAGAGTCTGAGAGTGGCTCACCTAGTAAACGGCCCAGCCATTTGGTGTGCAGTGTGAGTCATGCAGTCAGGGGAGTGCAGGTTTCTGTCTTGGCTGTGCAAAGTTTCTAATCTTCAGTGGGGATTTCACAGAAAGCATTGCATTGGTTCTAGCACCCCTGCAGGTTAGGAAGGCAAAATCAACAGGGACTGTTTCTCCTCATCGTGCTACAGCAGACCCTACAGGTCAGGCATCTAGTGAGTTCAAGTGGAAACCTGCATGGCTGACCAGTTTCCTCCAGATTGTGGATAACTACAGTTATTGTTTTAAATTACAGTACTTTTAATGAAAACTTCACAGCAAATAAAATGGATGGTAAAAAAAAACAGAGGCCTTTTAATGCATACATCTTGCTGTTTTATTGTGCACAGTAGGAACCAATCTGCTTGTCACTTACTTGCCAACTCTTACTTTTTTCACAGAAATAAACAACAACCGTAACATTCTACCTACTGCGTCTACCACAACAAGTTTCACACAGATTAGTGCCAGAATGATGTCACAGTCTCTTTACATATCGGAAATGGGTGATTCCTGAGAATATTCTGCAGGTAGAGGAGGGCATTTTCAAGCCAGTTGCCTTAAACTGTGGAGGTAAGCCTCTAAAGGGTATTCTTGTAGCAAACAGTCAAGAGAACTAGAAAAAATATGCATTCAAAGGTCACTGGCTAGTTAAAAAAATGAATAGCTTGCTGGTAAATTTTTAATGTTGAGTAGCCGGTGGTTGGCAGCAGAATTGTTTGCCTGTCCGTTCGCTGCCTTTGGTCTTTTTTGAAAAAGGATTGCTGCTCCTTGTCTAAGAATTCATTTTTCTTTCCTCCAGTGCATTGATCCCTTTTTCTCAGCTGGCACTGGCTTAAGTTAATGTCATTTTCAAGTCTGGCTTTGAGCTTTGGCCATGCACTGAGAGTGGGCTCTGGGGGTTCTGCACTGTAGTTTTGAATCATTTCAGAACAGAAGCTTGGCTTGAGCACCCGAAGACCTTTGAATGTGTTTTTATCAGATTTCATCAGATTCCATATATTGTCTATAAAATAGAACCGAAAATAAACAGGCAGTGTGGCTAAATGGTTTTATTTATGACCAGATAGTTTAGACACCGAACAAGCTGAACAAATTGATGCCTCACAATAAATAACTTGTTTGTCTCTTGGGTATTTCAATACTACTTCAATAATGTCTGAAATGAATCTCAATTTTTACCTATTAGGTTATCATCTGTGATTTTATTTAAAGCTGCAGTCTCCCATAATTGTGTTCAATCGTATAGTGAAATATGATTCCTGGTTGACTAGTGTAAGTTATAGGGATGTTAACGCAATCGTCATTGTGGGTGGGGGTTGTGTGTCACTTGAGAAAGTTGAGAAACACGTTCCCCAGTCGATTAATGAACCACCGTGTGTGAATACAAATAATATTAAAACAATCTGGATTATATTTAATAATCTACTGCTGCAGTACAGACCAGGTAAAGAAATGTGTTTCTTGTAAATAATAATAAGAACAAAAAAATGCTAAAATAATTCAATTTAAAATAATCTTTTATTCGCATTACACCAATGTGTGCAATGCAGCAGCAGGATTTATTTTGTGTTACCATACCAGTAGCCTACAGGCTAAAGTAAAAAGAAAGTGTGCTAGGTGTTCATTTGATTTTACGACTGTACAGTATACTGTATAGGCATACTGTACAGAATTATATGTCTTTTTTCATAATGTAATGATAGCCTATCCAAAACACATTAGTGTTATTTCAGCGCAATGACGAACAGAATGCATTGCACAGATGACGTTTACATTCAACAAAAACAATGTTATTTTGATTCTTGCACCCTTGCATGTATACACATTATCCTTCAGACACCCTCTGCTGCACAAAACCACAACTCAGCTCCCGCTAATTATTTGAACAATGTCACACAACTCCCGCAATGTATAACGCTAGAGATCTCGCTAAGAAGACGTAACAAAGATTTAAATGAGTAGATTGCGGCTGACTTCATTAACATATTTTCATCTTAGTACACATGCAATAACACACACAGTATAGGCATTGCTACTGTTTTTACCTATATGGCATTCTGGGAATCTCGTTGCCCATCATTTGGTGCCAGGTTTCATTGCTCGGCAGAAGCATTGCAGAATGTCCAATTGACTTTATAATCTACTCTGTACAGTGTGCAGAGGGTAAATTATGTTGTAAGTGAGTGGCCCCACTCAGGTGTGAAAAGAGTAGACACAATGGGGAGTGCTGACTCTGCCAGAAATAGAAACAGGTTCTTCCCTTGACACGATGAAGTTCTTTTCTGAAAGAAGCCTCCCGCTCATTGAAAAGGTTAAGGATTCATCAATGACCGGGAAATGGCAGTATATGCAGGGAGGCGGCAGGGCCGGGCGCAGGGTAAATGGAAGAGGAATGGACAGTTGGAGCCGGGCTGACAGCCTCTGAAGAACATTGTTTGCAGACTGGCCCCTGCCATCCATCACACTCTCTGGTGATCTGAGCAAGTTCAAATCGACAGAAAGCACACGAGGGGCAGGAGGTGACTCTGGAGCTGGCGCCAGTACTTTAGACTTAAAATGCAGCCAATGAGATAAAACAATAAAGACTGAAAACACTGCATTCCTATGACCTATGCATTGCAATGGGAATATTGTCAGAAGTGACAATGTATAGTTGTAACATTTTATATTTATAGTATAGACAATAATAATAATTTGGTACCATTCTAGATGCCTGGGTGTTGTGTTCTGCATGCTACCTCCCAACCTCCTTGGTACCAGATAGGATATAGAATTTTACTTTAAATGCCCTACACAGCCAGTTGCAGAATCCTTTGAAAGCAGTGAGCCCAGGATAACCCAGGTCAGGCAGTTTTCTGTGTTAAATAGTTGTCCTGGTTTTAAATGAGTCAAGTCCACATCTGTGTTCTATCTACCATTTAATGACTTTCTGGTTTTTAGTTCCAGTTTCATTTTACATGCTTATTAATATATAACAGCACTTTGTCTAAACTAGCATGTACAGATATGTCAAGACAGGCAACTGCAACTGAACAGGAGATCCTAAACTCATTGTCAAAACACCTTGGCACATACAAATGTAAGGGCATAGTAAATAATAATAATAATAATAATAATAATAATAATAATAATAATAATAATAATAATAAAAAGAAGAGCATTTAATTTGAAGTGGAACTGAAAAAGAACAGTAACAATTTTTTAATTGAAATCTGAATTCCTGCAAACTGCTAGGTGCCAAACGTCGGTTTGCATTATAACAGTGAAAAGGTTATTGCTATTATCAATTGTTGTGATACATGGGGTTGTAGGAATGTGCCATTTTCTTTTAAACTAGCATTTTGCAACGCGGATAAGAATTTAGTGTATCATGCTGTCAATTAGAACATATGGTTTGTTTGTTTTCATGTTCTACAGTAAATGGGAATACACTGGGCACCAAAACAGTGAATTAAATTGGTTTTTGCAACAGATGGACATACAAATTACCAGCCTTCATTTTAAAGTGCTTAACAAGTATGATTCCTAAATATTTACCTGACCTGTTGATCTGTTTGGAGTGAATGAAGAAGCCCTGACTCAAGGGCTGTCAGGACAAACCCTCTCTCTTTTCGTTCTGCTCCTGCCCTGCAGAATTGCTTGAACAGTCACGATTGAAGCCCCCTTCCCCTATACAGACCCAGAATTCTTGATCTCCTGTTGACATTCCGCCTCCTTGAATACATCCATATTTCATGGTAGACTGCAGAACATCACCTTTCCTTCCACCACCATCAATGAAGAATTCCCATTGCAAACGCACGGCAGCCTAGAGATTGCCACTCGCACTGGTCTTGAAAGGGTTAAAGGAGATGCTGACCAAATTGTATCGATCAGCAAACGAGGCATCTGCGACCTTTAGTCAGTGATTGGACTCAGGGGTCACTGGTTCAATCTCTGTCACCTCCCCTTAGATCAGATGTGCAATACGGGGCTGCATTGATTTTGTTTACTTCAGTATGGCTGAACACAAATCCAAAACCTAAACATGAAGTCCAAACAACATTATATAGAGCAGTCAAGGCACACTGGGTCCAATTTAGTTGATCTAAAAAATGGTGGTATTTAAATGATTAAATAAGACCCTATTTGCACATTTGCACTGGCAATAATACACTAAAGAGACTCACAAGCACTGTTAGATATTTGATTTTAGGAACATTTTAGGAGTTATTAAGCATTCAATTTCAGTTATGTGAACAGTGGCTAGATCCACAGCTGTTTATATCAATTAAATACACCCCATTGCCTGTTCTTTAATGGCTCAAATGAAGCAGCAACATTGCATTTACTTGGGTACCTGGGTAGGGCTCTAGGGTTAGTTTCCAACTAACCAAGTAATTTCATTGTTTCTCTTTAGCAGCATATTCGGGGCCAATACACAATGTCACTGGCTGTAGGTCATGTCAGTCAAATAGAGGAAGCATCTGGTTGGTTATAACAGGAAATAAGATGTTGAAGGGGTGGGGACAATTTCAGCATCCAAGACATCAGAAAATAAGGCTTGCAAACAGAGCTTTCTTTAACTAAATATATTAGCAGATTTAATTTTGTAAAATGAAAAATGCACGCTTGTGGAAGTTCATGGCATTTAAGATTTAAGGAATAATTTTGTTATCTGAATCTACTTTAAAAACAGCGGAGGGTGACTCAGGGTTATGTCAAGCTCCCCGCCCCCACCCCCAAGATCAGCTTTAAACTCTGAAAGTAATATATATATATATGTAAATACTAATAATCAAAAAAAGCTTGTGTACTTGACACAATGACTACAGCTTATTAAAAGAGGTCATTCACACAGTACTACAGTATAGAGGGCTGCACTGATAGCTTTCAGCCCAGATATTGAGTTATTATCACCTTTCAACAAGGTCCAATAGTAATGAAGCCCCCATTGTTTCAGAGTAGAGACAGAGCTCCAAAGAGACTTGACCCACCAGATACCTCTCTCCTGGCTCAATAAAAAACCCTTTGTCCCCATTTCCAAGGCACTGACATAAAACACACTATCAACTCTGTGGTAGCGGATCCTGTAGGAAAGTGGAGGTTTACACCAGTATCCAGGATCAATTGCTGCAGGTGTCTCCAAACATTAACCAATTTTTCTATATCGGAGTATTATTGAGTCAGGAATCGAGCGAATCATGCACTGGCATCAATAAATATTCATAACAGTACAGGTCATGCAGTATTTGAGATTGTCTGTTCTGGAATATACAGAAACAATTATTTGAGGACAGTCTTTCCCCCCTAGGCTGCTGCAAAATCTCTTGGCAAGTTGTTTTGTGCAGTGCAATTCAGCCCCTTTGCATGTTTTTTTTTTTTTACACATTTCAGCAGCAGTTTCTTTTTCTTTTTTTAATTTGGAATCTGCAATTATATTTTCGCCGATTTTTTCCCAATTTGGAATGCCCAATTATTGAACCTGGCTCACTGCTGCAACCCCCGCACTAACTCGGAAGAGACGAGTATGAACACTTCTCTGAAACACGTCTTCTGAAACGCGTGCCGTCAGCCATCTGCTTTTGTTCGCACTGCAATCCCACCGTGAAGCCACTACAGAACTACAGCGTCGGAGGACCACGCAGTTCTGAGTTGCACACAGGCAGGCCTGCAGGCACCTGGCCAGCCACTGGGGTTGCTGATGCGCGGTGAGCCAAGGATTCCCCAGCCGCCCACTGGGAACTCCCGGCCACGGTCGGCAGTGACATAGCCTGGATTCGAATTGGTGACCTCCAAGCTATAGGGCGCATCCTGCACTCCGTGCAGAGCCCGGTCAACAACAGTTTCTATAACATTTAAACAAGTGAATCCCTGGGCCTTTCTTTTTTATTCGGACCAATAATCTAAACAAAGCAGTTTTGTTTTATATATTAATGTTAAGAAGTGTGTCTATAAATCATCCCTTGAAGACAAAAAAACACTGCATTAATATTGACCGAAAGCGCAGCGGCATTTAGATCCGCCACTGTTTAGATAATTTACAATATATTATAAAATATGCCATAACTAGGCTGCTTTGCCATCTTGATGTTGTATCTTATTACCATTGGAGTCAATTATAAGTAACTATTAACGCTTTAAATGGCCAATCAAGCACAGTATGTTTAAAGCCTAAATCCAGGAGCTGACTGAATCTATGCTGGTGCCAATGTACTGTGTAAGAAATGAAATAGCTTTGAATTTCCTTTTCATTTTTCTTTTTCAGTGATATACTGCAGACTCTCACAGGGTCAGTGAGATTGTTCTGCTGTTATATGGGTCTAATGTGCCTGCGACACACGTAAGAAGCACTGCACTTTTCTGTGAAGATAACTATATTTAAATAGTATTCCATTTAATCAGTACAGTCTCCTGATGACTTGCAGTGTTTGACATTATTGGAAAATCTATATGTCTACTCTTGCTGGGCTTGTTCTGGGGGTGATGAGGGCACTTCACAAGCACAGCTGTCTGGATCTGACCGCTTTGACAGCTAAAGTCAAGTTGCTTCCTGTCTGCTGCAGGAGCAGTTAAAGCTGCAGTGCCCCACAGCCTCGGTCCTATTCAGTTATACAGTATGCTCCCTTGGTGTATTTAATTCTGCTTCAAGAAGGCAGCAGACCCTCCTGTCTGTCCAGTTGGTTTGCATTCTCCACCGCTGATGTTAAAGACTAAAGCTTCCTTTGAAAGCTGTTTGTAATTCTTTTGAGTGGTTGTGAATGATTGACATCTGCAAAAACATACAAATAAATCACTGATCTCATATGTATATATTTTTACAATAGGTTTTTTTTTTGTCTTAACTAACACGGTATCCAAGATGAAAAGCTTATATACTGCAAAATATGAGCAAGAATTTGTTTTTGTAAAGATTTCAAAAGCATTAGACAAGCTGGACTTATGCAGCGTTTAATTCTAAAATATTGTAAAATATAAAAACACTTTTTTATTTGTTCATATTACTCCAGTTGTATAGATTTTCTTAAACTATATGGCCATGCTAAATATTGCATAAGTAATACAGACATCACTACAGACTTTTCTTTAACCCATTAAGTGCCATTGTCCTCATTTAAGGACAGGCTACTTTGTAATTTTTTGGAGCATTTTAAACTGGCATCTATCTGTTATTTGAATTTTCTCTTTAATTATATTGCTGTGATAACTTACTCTAATTTTGTTAACCGCGGAAGTTAAGTCTAAATCTAATGCATCAAATTACATCAGCTTGTGTTCTGATTTTGTTCAAAGAAAAATGAATTTGGGACTTAATGGGTTAATTATTCCTAATCTACAAACTCAAGCAGCAAAGAAGAAATCAAAGCAGGTTTTAGAAGTCCCATAACCTGATTGCCATGCCTGCTGCAAGTACGATGTGGCAAGCTAAATAAACTGTAACACAATCAAAGTGACAACAAAACCTGAAAAACTAATCAATCTACAGCAAAATGAAAAAAAGACTTGCCACATGTTAAAGTTTTTTTTTTTTAAAAGCCTTGATTATTAAACCTTTAAGAATGTGCATTGATCTTGACAGCAATCTCTGTTCAACTGCATACTTCTTAGTGCATTGGAAGTTGATATATGAGAATGATTGTGGATGAGGCATTCACTTGTGCAGCGTTTGGTTCACAAAGGGAAGGTAAATGAAAAGCTTTCATACATGTAGTACAGTACATAGCTCCCCGGAGGGATGCTGATTAGGAGAATGCTAAATACTGTAGGACACAAAGGGGTTTCTACCATTAATTTGCCTTTATTATAATGAGTAAGAGATAAGCAAACAATCTAATTAAAATAGATGCCGACTTAAATCTAGCTAGTTAAAAAAGATAAATGCATTTATGAACAATACAAGTAAAACCAAACCCGTACCTTACTATGCATCCACATTACAGCTCGTTCAAGTAATTCTTCATCGATTCTTATTCTTTAAACAAACCTTGCAGTATTTTTAGTTAGATGAGCAAATTAGTTTTCAATTAGCAAAGTTTTGAAATCTCTCCTCTTGCACAAACTATTAAGTTACCTGTAGCAAGTCTGGTTTAATTGAGTCTGTTATTCCAACACATTTTGCACTCTGGTCAGGTGGAATACGGTAGTCATTAGTCATATATCAAAAATGTATTTATGTTAAATAAATTAATGAAAAATGAAAAAAAAAACTACTTTATTTATTATTGAACTAAATATGTAAGGACATGAAAGTAGTGTGTGTTTTTCGTCCCATTGAAACATATCCTGCAATAAAAGCGTTGACAAGTTCCACTAAAAACGAACACCCAGAACGCTGCTGCCAGGAGCTACCAGGTTGCCGTGGGTACAGTGGGCCCCAAGCCTGGGTAATATGTGGGACTGTGTCATCCATATAGCCAGGCAGATTCTTCTCAGTCAAGCTTTACATTGTGAGGTGGTTATTTGATGTCCTGAATGTATGGAAAATCTTACCATACATTGCATTTACAGTATGTGTGTGTCTCAGATTTCTGGTTAAAGACCTATTTGATTTAATTGAGGAGCAGTTGCTCTGAATCTTGACTGAATCACAAATATTCTGGAGACTCATCATGCTAAGAAATAAATAATACTAATAATTTGTGTGTTGGTTGCAAAGGTTGTTGAGAAACATGATTCCAGGAAACCCAGAATACATTGGTTTAAAACATTTCTTCATGGTAGAAAATATTACTTTAAAAAATATATATCATGAAATGTGTTTCAAGAATAGCTAATATACACTATATTGTATTTCAAGGTAAGACTGACTAATTCATTTTCTAGCTTTGACTCTTTTAATGAATAATATAAAGCCAGTTGTGATACAATCAATTAATCAATTACACCAAGGTAACTTATTATATTTCATTAGCACTCTTCCCTCTTTTTTATTGTTTCTTTAATTAAATATGTGTACATTGTGAGGCTTCCTTTTAAGATGTGGAATAAACATTGCATGGGGACTTCAGTTTTAATTCATGTCAAGGTTCATGGACATTCTTAGGGGGTGAATCAGAATGTTCGGGCAGTGACTGGATTAGTTCGGCAGGGATTAAGAATCTAACAATGTTAATCTTTTTTTTGTTCTCTTTAATGTTCAGAGGAATTCCATAATGAAATGGTGTAGATAAAGTGTTCCAAGGATTTACTGCAGATACTAAAAATAAAAGTAGTGAAATTCATTACTTAAATTAACTTTCTTGTCATCTGCCTCCTGACGCTCACTTTTCTCATTACAAGGAGATGAAAAAGGCTTTAATTGATGTATATTTAAGCTTTTAGCCTTTTTTACAAGATAAAAAGAAATGGCAATTTATTGAGAGGTCATTAAACACCATGCAATATTACAGTTGAAGTGTGATGTGTTCAGTGTATAGTAGGTTGAATAAATGCACAATATGGAATAATTAAACGGCTAGCACAGTAGGTTGCGATAAGTAACCTGCAAACTGTCTGTGGCTTTTCAATTATTACAAATACATACAAATCGCTTTTTAATAGCAAGTCACCAGTCGGCACCAAATAGATACATGTAGAAGGGGTTCTGAGCACAATACAGTACTGATAAAGTCCGTATCACCAGTTGCCTATAGGGTCTTTCATTTTTATGGAGTTATACACCAGAGCCATACTTAAACCAGGCACCAAATGAAGAATATTTTCTGCCATTATTATAAGAAATGTTTTGTATTTCACAGTATGTGTTTTACTTTGAAACCCTACTTGCTATAAGAGAAACACAGACTTCTTTTAAAGTCCTGAGTGCTCTGTTTTTAAAAGTGCCTTAAACTGTGGAATGAATTACTTTTGGTTTCTCGCTGTAAATTAAATGTCACAGATGACAGAACAGAACATTCTTCTAGTGGCCTAAAGCTCCCCACCAGACTTCAGGAAATCAGGATCTATTTAAAAAGTCTTGTCAACATTTCATTTTTCCATTTGCCTTTTTATATTCAAATAACTGTCTAAAAAATATGTTTAACCTTGTTAACTGTCTGTTGTTTGTCAGTCCCTTGGCAGTAGGGCTAGCTAGAGAGGTTTAGCAGTACAGGTGTCAAAACATATCAGCATGTTGATCACATGAAGTAATACAAAAGGGGAAAAAAAGCTGTAACCAGATTTCTTTTTAGAAATCAGGAACACCATTTTTTAAACGAAAATTCCATTGGTAATGAAGCTTTCATGCTCATGGGCACAATGTTTTTGTATTCCGAGAATGAACTAGCGGAATCCATCTTGTTTGTCATACTTTCAAGCCTTGAAGTTGTGCCCTGCTGTTGCTCAAATTCAAAATGCGGTATTATTTATTTATTTATTTATTTATTTATTTTTTAGCAGACACGACCGCTTTCATACACAAGCAGGTTCTATTACTCTGTGCTGAAGTCGGTCTCAGCCAGCCTCGTTTGTCTTCCTAAAAGGTCAAGTTGTCTGCTTCAAGAAATTACTGAGAGTTTACTCCAAACAAGGGACTGACATCAGAGATGTGGCACTATCGTTTGGTGCAGCCGGCAGGCTGTTTAACCTAAAGGTTCTCTCCCTGATGGCTTCTCTTCAGAGTTATCAGGCGAACACAAGGGTAGAGGAGTCTTTCATCTTGCCAATCAAAAGTCTGGCTGCTTTTTCACAGCCAGGACTTTGAGTTGGTTATCAGAATACCTGTTTACTGTTTAAAGCAAATAGAAATGTACCGTTTGATTTGTTATACACACTGTATGAAGCTGTAGTGATTTTGAACTGTACTAGAACAGTATTTGTGAAACTCTTCTGACAAAATCAGACAACATGGTGGTATAGAAGTGGGAGTTTTGTATTCCTGGTTTTGAAAGAATAACAGACAACATGTAGCATTCAGAAAGTATCTTCCTAGGGGTCAGTTGCAAATCTTCCATTTTCTCATGTTAGTGTTGTTCTAAAGAATTCAGTTGTAATTACAAATGTTAATATAAATGTTACATACAGTAAACTGTATCCAAAATGGTTATTGGCTGTTTACAGCAAATTTTCGCTTATACTTTACAGGGTTTTTTTGTCCTTCAAGTTATTCCTGTTCAAGTCCAACACTAAACATGGCAGCTTAATTTTCCGTGCATGACCAGTTACAAAGATCTCTTCTTGCTGTGTAACTAAATAATATTGAGGTAGTGATTTTATTTGATTTGTACTTACTCTTTATTTAAAGCGTTTTTCCAGGTTGTTGTGCTAAGCTGAGCGAGGGCCCTGAGATCTCTCTGTCATACTCGTCCATGTGAGTTTGTGCTTCTTATTTGTTATTTATCTGTAATTCACATCCTGTGTGGAGCATTAGTGCTTTAATCTATCTGATCTTCTTGCTGTTGGGGCCGTGTCACAATTCAGCTTCATTAGAAAATGCTGCTTCTTTACAAATTCAGCACCGATCGAGGGGTGAGGAGGCAGCGGCAGCGAGGGGGGGGGGGCAGGGGACAGGTTGTATAAATAAACGTCCTCCGACACCAATGAAAAGACCGGAGAGCCTTCTAGAATACCAAGTGTCCTTGTCCCAAGATCCAGTCCTGTCATTGATATTCTGAATCACACTTTCTCACAGAATTCCTCCTACTAGCTGGGGTCAGCTTACTCATAAGTATTATTGTTGGTCATTGACGTGTATTTAAAACCATTTAAAATGATGTTAATGTTTTCTTTGCATTCTCTTTAGCCCACAGTAGGTGGTTCTGTGGTACTATTTTCCCATTTTCAGAAAGCTGGTAAACAGAGTTTTCCTATACTGTAATGTGCTCCACAATGTTACAAAGTCACATCATGTGGCAGCTCTGCTATGCAGTACTTGTACCTGACAGATTTCACTATTATTTGACTAAGAACCAACCCTGTAGTTACTTGATTGCCCCCCAAACAACTTCCCACTTTCTCTTACCTGTTCAATTTCATAATGTAAAGATGAAAAACTACCAAATAATTTACCATAGGAATGACAAAAATGCAGTGGCTCGTTATTCCTTGGGTTTGCATTATACATATAATTCACCAAAGAAATAACAACTGCATGTGACAGAAAGAAGACGAATAGTGCCACAACCAGGTAATAGAGCCACAAACAGTCAATGTAAAACATCTTAATAAACCATATGATACATAATACATGCAAGTCCACAATATCTTGCCCTTCCGTCCTTCAGTATGAAAAATGTATGTTGCCCTTTCAAGAACAAAACCGAATATTTATAAAAAATACATGTAAATTAATTCTGAGCAAGGTTTTAAAGCTCCCTTTGTATTTGGGGCAATTCTTTTTTTCGTTTCTCTATTAAAAACACTCAAGCCCTACAATTAAACTGTGCGATGCTGTCTCTGGCACCAGACCCAAAGTAAAGGGCTGTTGAGATATTACAGTTTCAGCCACAGAGTGATAGGGAGTAAAGGACTACTCTATGTAATGTAAACAGCTGTGTATAGGCACACTTAGACCATATTGCTTCAAAGAGAACATGAGTGCTTCCATCCTTGTTTATAAGCAATTAAGGGATAGGGAAGTACCTGGAATACTGCAAGTGTTTTTTTTTTAGGACAGCCTTAGTTTTATGTATTTACATGTTTGAGTGTTATAGTGTTATAAGTGTAAAAGGGCGTCCATGCACACCACAAACACACAGCACCTTAACCGTTGTGCAAAAGAGCCAGGCTCATTTGCCGATGTGGTTATCGTGCGTTTAACCTTATCTCATCGACAGGGGTCAGGTCTGCAATGGCATTGCATCCCACAGAATACCTGTTACATGGCCCTAACTAAAACATGCTGGAAGAAATCCCCCTCCCTTTTTTAACTTGTGTTTTTCTTCCTGGGCTATAGCTGAGTAGATCCCACTGATATTCCGTTTTAAAATGTTCTTACCTATTTTTAAATTTTAATAACATTCAAGTTACAAATAGCCAGATGGAATGCCAGAAAACAAGCATTTGATGGTATTTTTTTAAAGCTACAGTTGTTACTTTTCAGTGACTGGTGTGTTTCTGTGTTTCTTGAATTGATTTCTTGCAGTAGAATGCTGGGAGAATGACGGAAGTCCAGCATGACATAACGTGTGCATCTTTTATATATAAAAATGTGAGACCTAAGAAATTATAGTATTTCGTACTAGGTAAGATTTAATTGAATTGTTTTGTTAGCTATGTGCACCATCAAGAACCCTGGTTCTGATGTTAGTTCTGATTCTAAGCTGTTGCTGGTCAAGTAACCCAGCAGTCCTGTAGCACACTCTTTTGAACTATATAGGCTTGAATAGGGACGTTTTTCTTGGCTCAGAAACCTTATCTGTTTCTCTCTCTCTCTCTCTCTCTCTCTCTCTCTCTCTCTCTCTCTCTCTCTCTCTCTCTTTTCTCTCTCCCTTTCATGTGCGCAGACAGAGGAGTATATAAGAATGAGATTCAGTTATGCCGGATGGAGGGAGATAAGAGCACAGTTTATACTTCCTTTTCCTGCTTTTATTATTTTTAACTAGAGCCAGCCTTCTTTATCCCAGCTTTGGCACATGCAATTCAGATAAGCTTGCCTATCTCTAATTGCATACATAGCCTGGAGCACCTCATGCGTTTCCTAGGCAACTGAGACGCCAGGCGGTACGCCAGGGTAGCGTTGTACCCCGATCTCTCTCATTTATTTTACACCATGAGAATATTCCCCATTGCTCCCGCATAACCATTAGAAATAAAAATAGAAAAAGCACTGCAAAGAGCAGAAGAAAAGTTAGGATGCACAGGCTTAGCAGCAGGGAAGCGATTATCTTCACTGTCAGTGAAGCATCATTTTTATTCATATTTAAACATCAGAAAAATGATTTTATTATCCTGTTGCCTAATAAAAGATACAGTAACAGAACGTTTATCATCATATTCATAGCTCTGCTAAATGCAATGCAGTCAGTTGATTTAAATTTAGTGTGAACTGAATTTTGTAATATATTTTGTAATGGTTTTGCTGTAATAATTTGTGACCCGTGCCAAAAATAAATATTTTGCTAAGGATTGGCGGATATGCATGGGGTACTTCCTGGGTACCGTGTTCAGTCTCATATATAGCTCTGTACTGAAGCTACTGTACATTCACTAATTCACTCTTCTGTACATTCCCTAGTCCTTAGGGAACACTATTCTGATTCTGGTTTCTGATAGGATTTTTGTATTGCACAACCAACTCAGTCTAGAGCAGAGGTAGCCAAATGTAATTGTGCCAAAAAAAAAAAAAAAACCTTCAGGGGTACAATTCATAGATTGAATGTGTCAGTTACTTTATTTTATAGGGTAACTGTTTCTGTATTGCATACAGGATGAAATGTGGTGCTATTTTAAACACACTTCTCGTGGGGGAATATCAAGGGATTAGAGTTTTCTATGGAGGCCCAGGAGTCTCCTGTGCCCACATTTTCTCCTTCAGTAAGTCTGGCTTATTGTCATTTACTTCCGGAAAAGCCTTGCGCTGCAATGGGAAACAAAAGACAAACGGGGAGACAGATTGATTTAACAAGCTGCTGATTGAGACGCCTGGCTATAAGAGCAGGAGCCATGGCCTTGTCTCTGCTTGGCTCTGTCACGCGGCTCAGTCCTAAGCAGCTTTGGTCTGGGCTCACCGTTTACCATAAATTATTCCTCCTCTGCAGCATTGTGAGAGACCCCCTTACCCAGGGGTTCTGGACTTTATTTCCTGAAGCTGTCTCCGCAAACTCAGTGAATACCTATCAGGTGCCTTCAACCACCCATCCTCTCAGCTCCAGCTGACAACTGTGATTGAAAAAAAAAAAAACAGGCCGAGAAGAAAAAAAAACAACAAACCAAAAAAACTACACGGTTCATCCAAGGGAGAGCAGCTGAAGTATAAAAAATAAAGTAAAATAAAGTGTCAAAAGCTTTCAAAGCCTCTGAGAAAACCAGGACGAAAGTTTGATTTAAAAAAAAAAAAAAAGTGGGAAATTAATATTATATATTATATTATCTTGTGTTTTTTTTTAAAATCTCATTTTATTTTTCAAGTCAAGGGATTTAAAACGTATTCTAATGAGAACACCTCCCTTGTCCAGACCTACCTCATGATTTGCCTGATGCCTCTGAGTCCCTCTCCTTTCCTTGACGAGACTTCAAACTGCTGAATTTATAGTAATTTTTTTTCATTATTTAATCTGATAGTTGTACAGGATATATCCACTGAGAGACAATGTACCATTTCCAGAGCTACCCTATCATTATTGATAAGGGTTTTTCAAAGGCTTTTTTTTTCTGGATGATGATTGCAAAGTCCTCCTCTGTGGCCAGGATGTGTGGGATGGTTTGGAGATGTTATTATTCTTGTTCATAACTTTCTTCTCTCATTGCTTAGAGCAGGAGTGTCCAATCCTGGTCCTGGAGGGCCGCTGTCCCTCCTGGTTTTTGTTCCAACTGTACCCAAAATTAATCAATTGGACCAATTAAGCTTCTAATAAGCACTAATTGGACACCCCTGGCTTAGAGAGTTTGTGAATTTTTAAAGAAGAAAAAGTTTATTGGTGTTCAATTTCTGTGCACATGAAATGTAAAAGTATGTTTAACAGAGCGTAAGCTGGATGCAAACCAGTGACCACACACACTGCAAGCGAGTGTCTTAACCACCACCCAAAACAGCCAGGTCTGCATTCGTGGTTATAGAGCTTTTAACCTCATCTCATCTCACTGACAGGGGTCAGAATCCATAATCGCCTTTAACTTTCATGTTCCGTGGCACCCCAAATATGATCAATTTACTACCAATGCAGAGTGACTGTGCGGGACAAAAAATCAATGTGGTGTCAAATCTTCTGAATATATTTGAATAGGAGACAATTACCCAGATATTTAGTGAATAAGGGGTACTGCACTTGTGAGATGAGTCGATCCTTAACATATTTTGTATCTATTTAAAGAAGATACCAAGGGATACCAAGATATTTAGTAAGTAAGTGGGATAAAAGTGACAATACTTGTCTCAGCCCCCTGCTAGTGTGTCTCCGGGGGCTATTTTAATGATCTAAAGAATACTAGATCTAAATACCGCATCCATTTAAAGCTGTATTAATCCTAAAATCATTGAATGCAATAAAAATGCAGGGGCATACAGCAAATTGGTGGGTTTCTAAGCTGAACATTATACATTATTTCTAGCATTCTCTTAAATACTGACATTCATGCTTTGCATTCTTATAAGATATATGTATACCATTCTATTTATCAAACTCTTTTAGCTGTAACCTTGGCTGGCCCATGCTTTTAGTGGAGAGGGAGGACTTTTGTTATACTGTTCTGTGATGCAGACATGGTAATAGTGTAAAATTAGTTAAGGAACAGTACTAAAATAAAATATGATAGATGGTACTGCCCCTGGGGCAGGGGGGCCAAGGGGCGGGGATTCAGTTTAGCTCAATTTGTGATTTGTATTTTAAATCGGTTGCTGCAGAGTTGGTGGGAGTAGAAAGCTCTGCTGTCTGTAGTGAGTCGGGGGAGTGTGGTTTGTTGCAGATCTTGGATGAGCGCTGCATTGACCTGGAAGAAAATCAGCTGGGTACAGTACCTCTTCAGCGACTCCTACAGGTTTCAGTAGCCCCTCCCTTTTCCTCCCAGGTTTCAGTAGTCCCTCCCCTTTCCTCTCAGGTTTCAGTAGCCCCTCCCCCTTCCTTCCAGGTTCCAGTAGTCCCTCCCCTTTCCTCCCAGGTCAGTATCTTGGTAACATCAGTTTCTTAGGTTTCCCAGCAATGTGCTGGTTTGCTGCCTTGGAAGATGGTCCCGTAACAATGTGTTTTATATTCTATTCTAAAAAAAAGCAAACTAGCGTTATCTGGATACCTGCTACCATGCAATAATGTTACATAAGTGCTTGTAAACAAGATGTTACATTTCAACGCACACACTGTATGAAATAAATTAAAATGTATAAAACACATTTTCTTGTGTGCAGCAGAATGCTGAAGGATACCCCTCTGATTTAAACAGCTCAATATTAGTGTGCAACAAATATTGATTTTCTGTCAGCACCAGGGGACCCCCTGGAGTCTTGAAATGTGGAGACTTTTTAAAGAACATTTTATGTACCCTATACTCTCTCGGCCATATCAAAAGGCTAAAGGGTTTCATCACAAAGGCTAGGATCTAGCTTGTGAACACCTGCGGTGGCTGTGATAATATGAGAGCAGCCAACAAATGTAACACCTTTAATGATTTAGTTATACTTTCTGATGGATTCCAGCAGCTGTAACAGCAAGAAGAAAAATCTCCCTAGTTCTTACTGTATACTCTACCATCTCTTTATTATGCACTGCACAGCAACGGTCTTCCTTTGGGACAAATTACCAAAGCGCATGTCATTTAAGAGAATAGTTGTTCTGTGCTTTTAAAATGCCAGGTTAAGAGCAAAGACATGACTAATCTGTCAATGGTATGCTAATCCTGGTTTTGACTTATCACACAAAAAAAGACATGTGCGGTATTAATATTCATGTTCTCCATAGTTTTTGGAGAAGTGTGTTTCTTTCGTGGAATAACCCAGAACATTAATGCACACGTATAATAAAAGTTTGAGAACGAGAAAAGACCATTCGGCCCATCAAGGCTCGTCGCTTCTTACCACACCATTTGTGATAAGAATAGTGTTTTAGATCATACTACTTCACCTGGTAGGCTATTCCATGCATATATAACTCTCTGTGTAAAAAAGTGCTTCCCACCTTCTGTTATAAACTTACTTTTACTCAGCTTCCACGTATGCCCTCTTGTTCTTCTCTCTGTGATCAATTTGAAGTCCTGTCTTGGGTTAACTTTATCGATACCATTTATGATTTTAAAGACTTCAATCAAGTCTCCTCTTTCCTTTCTTTTTTCTAGGCTGAATAGATTTAATTACTTTAACCTGTCGTCATAGATGATGTCATTAAGTCCTGGGATCAGCCTAGTTGCCCTTCTCTGTACCTTCTCGAGTGCAATGATGTATTTTTTGTAGTGTGGTGACCAAAACTACACACAGTATTCTAGGTGGGGTCTAACTAGGACGTTGTATAATCTTAGCTTAACCTCTCCACACTTATATTCCACGCTTTCTGCTCTGTTTGTCTTTTTAATTGCCTCACCACATTACATGAAATACTTTTAATGATGGCTCCACTATAACCCCAAGATCCTTTTCAAAGTCCTCGTCCCCTATTTCCACTGTAGCTAGCATATGCTTTTTTTTTTTTTTTTTTTTACTAACTAAATGATTATGTCACTTTTGTTACCGTGCAGAACTGTTCTTTATTTGTGTTGGAGGTATTTTTAATGGTGGAAAGAAGGTGCTGCTTTGTTTATTGACAAGGAATTTACACGGGTGTCTAATTATTATGGCTTTCATTTACCTCCTGACTGCTTTCATTTACAGCTCAGTGATTTATTGCTTAACGTGTTGCTTTGGTGTTTTAAAAACAATGCGGTGTGAAAGCTGAAATATACGAGTGGCTGTCTTCATTTATTTATTTTGTCGCTTTACTCAGCCGCTTTATACAATATTTAAACACATTCTTCATTTCCCTGCCTGTGTTTCTCTTCCATGTTTTACTGCGGTCCCCAGGAAATGGTTACAGATCAACAGAGAGCGGTTCACCTGAAGCAATTGGGATCCTTACAGAACAGTTTCACATGGAGGCAAGATAGTGACTATTTCAATTGGGTTTGTCTACTTCTAAGCTGATAAGAGGATCCGATACAAAACCATGCTTTGAAGGTTTCTACCCTACACTTTATTTTAAGGGGCCTTTTTTTCTCCTTTGTTGATTATAAACAAGGAATTGTCAAAAAATAAAAATAATATATATATATATATATATATATATATATATATATATATATATATATATATATATATACAGTATATATATAAATGTGTGTGTGTGTGTGTGTGTGTGATACTGTGCATAGAACAAATGATGCAATTCTAAATTAAAAACAAACAGAAAAACCACTCTTTTCATAATAATCTAGTTTTGATACAATAGTGCAACCTGCACTTTTGTGTGCCCCGTTGGTGTTACAGAATATACAGTATTTGCTGTCCTTTTTATTATACAAGTGGGAACAATGCTGACTGATATGTCCCTATAAGCTGATCAAAGGCTATCTGAAGTAAAACACTGATGGATATCTCAGCCCATCTATATTCATAAAATGAATTACTGAAATGCATCTCCTTTTTCTATCTTCCCTGATTGCGAGTATGCCGGTTGACCCTCGCTGCGGGTTTCAGGATCGTAAATAATACTTTAATTAGTGTAGAGGTTGCTTAAGAATGAATTAAATTGCATCTACATGCTGATGAATTGGAGGGAAGTCGCCTCTTCGTTTGGTTGGCAGGATTAGATTTACTTTAAGCAAATTTTTTACTAAAAAGATGTTACCCATCCGAGTTTATTGGAAAATGAACACTATAATGTAATGACTCGTGGTTATTTCTTGCCCCCATATCTTAATAGTTCAGTCCCCAAAGGACATTTTGTAACTTTTCGTTTTAGCATGTTTTGGTTGAGCAAACTACTGCCTGGTCCTTTTGCATCCCATAAATCTTGTGTCTCAGCCCCTGTGGGAGCACAGTAACTTGTGCAGGAACAAAGACTGATGCTGTTGTGCAGAAGTCTTTTTCTTGTTTTCACTTAATGGTCCACCATTTCCTATCAAGACTGCTGTCTAATGCATGGATTGAGTATGTGCTTATTGTTTATGTAGACTTGTCATTTTAAACATTGTAACCTAATTGAACAGTATGTTTTACAGAGTTTGAGAAACTGTAGGATGATGCTTCTGACACTTAACAAAAGGTGTCGAAGTCTGGGATTTTTTATTAATCAAGTTTTGTTTTGGTTTATTGGGCATAACTTGTTTAATAAACAAGCCTTTACCAGTGTCCTTTGTGTTAGGATAATAGTATGTTATTGTGAAAGGTTATTCTAATAAAAAGGTATAGGTGCAACTCCAGCATTTACTTTTGCATTGTGGATAGCCTATCCTAAAGAATTTTTATTTTTATTTTGTTATGTATTCAGTTTATTGTATCTAGCTGGATTTCCACCCCATATGCTTTACTTTCCTATTAGTATATAAACATAGCTGATTAAATATAAATAAAACATTGAATCGCTTTTTAAAAATGAGTCATCTACCAGATGACATTGTGTAGGAGGTTGCTTTAATATTTAGAATAGCGTCAATAACTTTAAAACCAATCTTGATATTTAGAGAAGTATAAGAGCCCCATAGATTATCAATTCCTAGTCAATCACTCATCAATTCCCAGTCAGTCATATATTTGAAATCGGTGCAAATTGTTACTGTAGTAATGTTTTGCAAATTGTCAGGTTTTTATTAGCAGGTGTCTTAACCACTGTGCAGAAGAGCCGGGTTCGTCTGCATTCATGGTTATAGAGCTTTTAACCTCATCTCATCCTTAACGGCAGTGCGTCACACAACACTGCCCATTACATTCGTTTATAAAGATCTTAAACAACGTTTGTTAACAATAAACTAAAAAAAGCAGTCTTAAAATAGTGTGACCAAAAAAAAAAAAAATTAAATGAGACATATTAAGGGTTAAACTATAAAAAGCAGGAAAGAGAGTTTTGTTTCACAAGACCCTTGTAGCACAAAGTTAAGAATAGCTTGCAGACCTCCAAATATCTCATTAAGTACTAGCTGAAAGGGAGATGGAAACTGTAGCATTAGGAGGTCAGGGTTCAAGTCCAAACCCATGGCAGTGCTGAAAGCATCTCCTGTACTGCACATTTGGTTTCCGTTTGATCTCCTCTCAGGAGGTGTCGATGTTAAATTCCTGTCAGGCTTCAGACAAAACATGAGTGTAGGATTGCACTGACCTCTCTCTCCTGAGCTGACACAAAAATATGACCACCTCGCTCTGCATTCCAGCTGGCTCCACTCAGATACCACCCTTAGCCAGGGTGAGGTGGGGCTGTCCACCCAGGCTGGGAGTAGGCAAGGTCTGGAATCCTGAAACCAACCACACCTTCAACGCAGTAACACAGAACGCAGTAACAATCTGAACAAAGATTAGTATAGTTTAAGATTGGGAGAACCTTTCACAGCTTGAGCTTCAACTTTGTTTGTATGCTACTGGTCTATTTTAAACACTGCCAGTTCTCTATAATGGGTATGAATCTGTTGACTTGAGTCTGCCCCTTGATTACTGTAGAAAATTGAAAATGTAAGCAGCTAGCCGCCTACACTATTAAACCAACCAGACTTAGGCAGGAGTTATTTAGCTGGCTAATTATATGTGGTATACACTTCTGGGCTGTGTGTTGATAGGATTAGTTGCACTGACAACAGTTTCTTAGCCTGCAGTCTCTGATGGATACATTTGCATAATGTCATTTTAAACATCTTCTGCACACAGCTCCATAGTGGTGTTATCTAACCAGAAGTATGCAAAAAAAACCCCAAAAAAAACAGTTTATTGAGATCAATGTTCATGGTTTTGAAGACTGATGGCTAGTGTGTGGTTTCTAAATTGTGACTTTTAATTCAGAGCTTGCCAAGAAAGCATGCCAAGTATTGTAAACTCCCTAATAAAAGTTTACCACATTCAATTTGGACAGTCATGTTATTGTATTCCCATGCTTTTCCCATGGTTATGCTAAATATTTTTCATAGTTCACCGTGGTTTGCTGTGTTTTTAATATGCTTTACCATAACTTTACCAAAACTATTTATAATGCTTACCTGCTGTATGCTTTACTATGCTTTCACTTTGCTTTACTACACTTTGCTATACTTTTACTAGGGGAAACTTGTATAGCGGCTGCAGCATTGATGCATGGTACCAGCGACGTGTGAGGAGGCAGGATTTCCTGTAAAAGTGTTGTGTCTTTTTCTTATTTGCAAAATCTCATTTAGTGTTTGTGTGCCGATCAGTAACATATGCACTGTGTGTGTGTTGTTATTCCACGACAGAGTGAAGTTAAGGAAGGGGGTGAGTTTCCTGGGTGTGAGATCCAGCAACCCCAGCCTCTGGGCTATCAGACAGGAATCGGGGAACGATGGGAGGCACACTGTCATCACCGTCCTCTGTCAGAGGAAAGGGGCCACTTCGGGAAACAGGTACAGTCATGGATTAAAAACTCAATTTGACAAACTGGAGATTATATTCACACATACAGTATGTAGACAAGTAGATATACTGTATTAAAAGGTGTTCAATTGACACTTCTTAATACAGTACCGGCCTGAGTTTGAAGTAAATCACTGCAACGTTTAGCTCGTTTGGCCAGTGTCTTTACACAATTTGTAGTGATTTGGCCAAAAACCCTACATTTTTTTGTTGTTGTTTGGTTAAATACCTGGCTTGACAGAAACGTTAAATACAGTAAATGCTACTACAAAAAAAAAAGCACTCTTGTTTTAACAATTGTACTTACTATTGCTGCGTCTACTTAGTTTTCTCACATCAAACCTTTTTCAGGGCTAAACTTTTTTTGAAAATCAGGCCCTACTGAGTCTTTTCAGCTAATGCCTTTATCGGCAGTGAAACGGTTGTCTGCCACACTGCAGTCCAATTCGGAATGAACCAGTTACATGTTTGAAAGTGACCTGGGAGGAATCATTACTTTTCATGCTTATCTGTTCTTCGCTGTATATGGAATAGTCCATCAGCTCAGTCTTATTACCATATTTACTGCCTGCTCTCAAATACTTTGAAATCTTGTGGTCATTTCCTAACGCTAATATTTACATATTTTAATTAATCTCATAAATAAGAAACTGATTCCCAGAATGCAAAAGGTTGTGATGTTAATTAACTGGATATCCTGTGCCTTTGTGTGTTTTAATAGTTTTTCCATGGATCAGAAAGTAGTGTTAATAAATCTAATTTCCACTGACAGGTGTAATTTTACGGATTAGTGGGACATGCACAGGGGCAAGCAAACTTTGCCTACAAAGGCCTAAGCTTTGTAGCGGCTGTCTTTGACTTTTTAAAACATACATTTCTTTGAGAACAGGCATCCCTAATCTTAACAGGATTTTTGTACAAGCATTATTATTACTGCAGTTGTTTTTGTTTTTTTTGTACTGATTGCTGTAAAGCACTGCAAATGTGCAAATGTTTCCAATTTAATGTGGTGCCATTCCCAGCTCTGGCTATTTGACTAGATTAACAAAACCTTTTCACAGATAAGGGACTTTAATAAGCTTATCAGGAGGACTCTTTCTCTAGATGGACTGGAGTGCAGTTGCATTAATGGAGAGGTTAACTTTCAGCCCGAAGCAGCGTTGTTCAGATTATTTGTTTTGATAAACCTGCATTGTATGTGTAGATAAACAGCAATACACAGGTGTTTCAGTTCAGCCTAGTATTTGATAAAACAAATATATTAATTCAGCAATTCTCACGTTAGATGTTTGGATGTGGGTCATTGTAGAGTAAACCACAGCAGTGGGTGCAACAGTCAGTAAAAGGATCAGTCTGCCCATCATAAGGAATTTGCTTAAAAATACTGTAATCTATTTTAGTAAAGAAACTATTGGTCTTTGTACTTCTGTAATATTGTGTTATAATTAAATATGCATAATGCCCCAGGGACACACCATTTTGTTCTGAAATGATCGCATGTATTTTATAATTTGAGACCACTAAAATCATCATGTTTTTTTGTTTTACTTGTAATCTCCATGGATTTAAATGGCAATTCCTAAATGGGTTGACTCATTTGTAATGGTTCATAGCTGTTGCACAATCATATAACAGGCTGGGTATCCCCAAACCATTGTGGAACGGGTCTTAACCATTCAAGCATGTCTAAATCAATTTGTTGTTCGGTATTTGGTTGTAAATTGCAAATAAATTCCAGAGACATTCTGTAAACTTAAACATGCTTTTACTGAATTCAGAAGTTTATAACGCAAGTCAAAATCATTCTAGCTTTCATGCTTCCATACCCAGATTTCATTGTACGCATAGTGCGAGAATGTAACGTTTACAGGTAAAGGCACAGTTACTTATCACATACAATACACAACCAGCAGCCTAAGCTGTTACTACTGATTAACATTATATTTATGTATGAACATCCCATACCAACAACCTTCCTTCTCCTACTGATTGAAGTGGAGTTCATGGCCATCTATAGACAACGTATTATAATTAATCTTTGCTATTCACATTTCTAATCCCCTAGCTGTCATCATTGCTTCATAAAGACCCCTAAAGATGCTGGACTTAAATCTATACTTGAAGCTCCTTTAGAGGAATTAGAAGCTGCCATCTCATCTGTTGAGCTGTCATCTGTATTTTATCTCTGTCTCTTTAACGTTTGTTGCCGGGAGAGAGGAGGTCACATGGTTGGGGTTTGTAGGATCATGCTCTGGCCAGTTCAAGCTGTAATGTGTCCAGTTTCTTACATTTATTATATCTGACAGGGGATGATAGCCATAACTCCGGTTTATATTTCTGCACTAGTGTCAGTTATTATTTCCACCTTGACATGCATTACAAAATGCAACAGAGTCCAGCATTTAGTGAAGCCAAGCCAATGAGCTAACCCGTGATACTGGAGTAGCAGTAGCCTTCACAAAACAACATTAAATAATACAGGCACAGTTATTCCACTGGGCTGGCAGTCTTTTCTGTCTTAACAAAATACTGTACTGTATGGGGTATAAGGTGAAACAGCAAGACTTGTTTTAAAAAAAAAAATATTTACGTGCAGTGGAACACTTTTCAAAAACAAGCAAAACCACTAAACCACTGAACATGTTTCCTACACACTGGAGAGATGGTGTGTGACGAATGGATTTTAGCAATCATTTGCAAACTTTTTTTTTTAGCTGAACACTTATCCTGGGGTTTCAATATCCAGCCACTGTTGCTCCCCCTCCCCATTGGGGTTGCATATCCTCAGTGACAGGGTTATGGTAGAGGGGGAGCCATCTGTCAGTATGAAGTGCATTATTTACTACAACGATTGTAAGTTGTCCTGGATAAGGGCGTCTGCTAAGAAATAAATAATAATAATAATAAAGTTACTGAATCTGGGCATACATGTAAGAACCTGTCTCTCTTTCTGTCAGTATATTAACCTTGCATTTTAACTGATACTATGGGTGTAGGTCTTTCTCATGTTATGTTAGGAACATACTTAACATATTTGTTCAACATGGAACAAGTTAACAGAAAGCTATGAAAGATTTCTGTCTTTGTGGAATTAAATATTGCACAGTGAATTAAATAAATGTGCTTTTTAGTCATTCCATATCTCCTTGTTTATGATTCTTTTGCTCATAGTGGTGTCTGATCTGAATGACTCAAAATGACAATGATTCAATCATGATTTGTCATCGGAGGTTATTATGAAAATCAATAATCAAAATCACTAAAAGGGGTCATATTTTATCATTATTAAGCCTCATTAGTAAATGGCTACATTACTCATTTTTAATTATCGTGATATGTATTTGTTTTTTAATGATTTCCATGCCATATTAATAAAATCATTATAATAAATCATGATTGCTATTGACCTCTTAACATTTAAAGAGTGGTATGATTGATAAATCATTTAGAGAGTGGTATCATTGATAAATCATTGCCCAGTGAGTTCAAAGCAGACACCTGCAGAGTTGGTCTTTGTCTTCCAGGGGCTGGTAGGGTGGTTAGATTGGAAGCTGTAGAGTTTCTGACTGAAAAAGAGGGGATTTGCTTGGTCGTGAGATCAGAGGATGCCCTCTGACCTTCAGTTCTCTTTGTCTATTGTGGGGATTGCCATGGTGAAAGAGCATAATTGGACATTCTAAATGCGGCAGAACGATAATTCTTGAAGGCAGAACAGGGCCGAGCACCTAGGGATGAAGTTCATATATACTGTTTTCAGTAGAAATACTCCTGGGATTACTTTGCTTTTAGCCAAATAATTTATTTCCCTGTTGGGTTTGCAGCAATGTTAGCCCCCCCGCACCCCCCCATACCATTTCCCATCCCCCATCCCCACCACCCCCATATTCAGTATCTATGGCATCTGGAAGGCGTCACTCACAGTCAACAGTCAATCACTTTCCCTGAATAGGTTACATGAAAAAGACTATTAAAAGCTGTGACATTAAAAATAATTTCTCTTTTGTGGCAGCCTGTCATTATCTAAGCAGATTTTTCACTTATTTCAAATGAAAACCTTCAGTGCTTCTGGACCCTGCTCATTAACACCACTGACCTGGCGCTGAACGATGAGGTCTCACTCCTGGAGCCAAGTCCACACGTGCTCTAAACTAATCTGCATGGTACAAAGAACAAAAGCCAAGCATGTCAAGTGACATACTGAGAGGTGATCCTGCTTTTCAGTAGTAAGAGATGTTTACAGACTCGGGAGCACTCAATTTTGATGACCATTGTTCGAATGACTAAACATAATTGGTGGTGGCGTTATTGTTCTAATGTTCAACGCATCGCTTAAAGTGCCAGGATGACATTCTGATGGCTGTTAACATATCTTTCTTGTTTTTGTGTTTGTTTCTGGTGTGTGAGACTGCACAGGAATGAAATATACTGTAAGCGTCAAGAACAGAAAAGACCAGACAAGGCATTTTTAGTGTAGTATAGATCACAATCACTACTAATCAGTGGTCTGAACAGGGTTTGTTCCAAACTGGCTCAGATTAGTGAGAGTTTATTAAAACCAAACTAATAATCCCCAAAATGATGGCAAATGCAGACAACTTTCTTTTGTGATATTATACATCACAAAATGTTGTATTCATTTTTAGATGATAGTGATTTGGCGGATTTACTGGGGGATAACTATAACTTTTCCTGGATGTACTGAAGCATTGACTTTTTTAAAGTTGTAAATATATATTTGATAAGATGTTTTAAAAAACGTATGGTCTTGCCCATGTCAACTATGTAAGAAATATATACTGTATATATTTTTAAAGAACACTCTTTAACAACCCTTACCCTGACTTCTGTATTGTATTACTGTACTATTACTATATTGAAGCCATTGGGATAGTAGAGTCTCATTTATCTGTCTGCGTTACTGTAGCCCCATGTCTTCTTGAGTGACCCAGCGAGATTAGCAAATTGTACCAGTTGAATTAATCACCACCAGTAGTGAAAAGGAACTTTGATACTGTGCTGCATGCAACAGCCTCTTATACATGGTATCATTGTGTAAATAGGATAGAAGCAGATTTGCGAAACCAGGCTGTTCTGTCATGTGTGGATAGGTGGCTGCAACTGCAGATGTGATTTGTTTATTATCCATTGGGTGGCAAAAAAGAAAGCAGAGGCTAGGGCTGTTAGAAAAGGCAGGTATGGTGGGCGTCCTGTTGGTGGTTTTAGGACAAATATAGAGAACTATATAGTCTAAAGCAGGCTTGGATTAAATGAATTCTATAATTAAACGATAGATCAAATGAATGCGTTTTTTGTCCCGCATGTATTTTTTAAATGTATTTTTCGCTCTAATGTGTCTGTTTGCAACATCGACAGAGTTTCTTTTTAAGAGTTACGACAGTGACCCTTTGACCCTGGCATTGGCTTTTATTATAGTTTCATTCAGCAACCACCAAGAGCAAATTCTCATCCTATTACTGTTGGATACAGAGGTTAACCAGTGGAACTGGAGGCTTGCTGATGGAATAAAGCCAAAACCCGAGGACTAAACATTCCTCTCGTTCCCAGACAGGGTCCAATTTCACAGCCATTTACTGGCCTCTGCGTTTAATCACTCAGGGATAGAGGTGTGCTGCTGTGCTGATCCCTGAGCATTGCGGCTTCGTTTTTAGAGCAGCACTCTTACTGAATGCTCTCAAAGCGTTGCTGTGCAAATCAGATGTCTCATGCTGTACATGCCCATAGTATCCACCGCTTCTTTCATTTCCACCAGTGCTGTGTAAAAACTGAACAGCTGCCACTCTAGACAATGTTTTTGACTCTGCTGCCATTCTGGGTGCAGGTGTCTGTATATGAATGACCAATGTGAAAAGCAGTACTATATAACACCATACATGCCAACAGCCCCTATATGGACAGGACAGTCCCGATTTCCTTGCAAATGTCACGCGTACCAATGCATAGGAAGAAAATCCCAATATTTGTCCTCATACAGTCTAGTGCGGCCGGACTGTTTTTTTTTTCTTTCTCTGTCTTTAGCGGCTACTCACCAAAACAAAAAAAAAAAACAAAAAAAAAAACTAGATAATATGCAGTCCCTCGTTATTTCATGATTTGATTTTTGATGTGTGAATCAGATAGAGAAATACAAACGGAACACTGTTGTACCATTTGTCAAACCTGAACACGGTAGCAGACAGCAGTATACATTTGTTAAAGTTATTCCATTTAATATGATTGTACAGTGCTGTATGCACTCAATTTACATATATTTACAGCAGAGGTGTCCAATTACAGTTCTTTAGGGCCATTCCACTCCACGTAAAATTATATAATTAACTACTTCAGGGTCCGGATGGAGGTTTAATTGGTTCAATCAAACAATTTAGAACAGGGTTGGAACAAAGACCAGGAGTGGAAGGGCCAGCTTTGGCCAGCCCTGGTTTACAGAGAGCATCACAACATGTGTCTGTCTCTCTTTGTGTCTCTCTTGTTCATTTACCTTGCTGTTTGTCTGTGTATATCTGTTTTGATTGGTTAAGGATTACATGTGCCTATAGACGTGTTTAGTTATCTGTATCTTTTGAGACTTGGAACATGTTATTTAGCTTTTAAAAATCTAAAAGTCATAACAATCTTCTGATAAAGTGTTCCCAGCTCTTGACCCACACAGTCTACCTGAAAAGGGCTCATTATCCAGTCACAGAGGAAGATCAGACATCAGACAGGGGGAACGAAAATCCAATATTAATGAGAATTAGCTGGAGCGAGAGTGATGAGTGTGTCAGATTAGTTGGTAAACTGGATGCTGTTCTGAAGAACCCCAGCTATTGACTTCAATGGTCTTCAGGCACTCTCAGATCTGTTGTTGTGTCTGATGAATAGAGGTGAAATCTGAAGGATTTTTATTCTAACCATCTGTGACATTTAAACGGAGTCTTGTCTTTTTATAAGTGAAATCGGTGAATCTGATATAGCTTCTGGAACTTTTAAAGGTGTACTCACACAAGTGTTGGACAGCATCTTAGAAACACGTGCCAAAACACTGCCAATGCCATAGCTAACATGAAGTATTTCAGTTGTTTATGAGGGCTCCATTTTTTCAGGAATGTTGGGTATGGATAGCTGCAGCAAGGTCTATTCTTTAGTGACTTGTGGAGTCTCGGATACTGGAGTACCAGACAATTCAGTGTATAATTTGTGAAACAAATTGATCAGTCTAGTTGATTTGGGCACTCCAGTTACACAAAAGTGTGTGCTACTTGTTGCAGCTGTTTGTTTGTATATCCAACTTTCAGAAGATTTGTAATGATTTGGGTCACATGCATTTAATGAAGTTTCTAATTTCACTGTGTGCTTATCCGATGCGCAACTCTATCACAGTCAAGAAGATAGTGGAGCTTCACTTTATGTACACATTTTAATTACTGGGATATGTCAAATTGTTTTTTATATCAGCTCAGTTATCTATACACTGTGAAAACCTCCATGGCCTCAAGTGTAGTATATGAAAAGAACTGGGCCGGTGGTAATTTGCAAAAGTGTCAGTGGTTGCTGGCTGGGGAGATTAAGTGGCTTAGATTGTAGACCGAGGTGTGAGTCAGAACTTGAGAGCTCAAGAGGGCTAGCCGACTGCCGCCTTTCCCATAGTGTGAAAGAAATCCCACTTTCTTATGAGGTGAATAAGTTGCCAACAGGGCTGGCGTGAGCTCTTTATTCCTCCAGCTGCAGAGGAGAAAGATGCCAGAAGACGTATAAACCCATTGAGTCTCAGCAGGCAAGTGAGCTCGCACAGAGCTGAGCAAAGCACAGGTGTGCTCCAAACAATTCTGTCAGTGTGTGTGTGCATGCGTTGTCTTGAAAATGCTGTCAGAAATACAGGACCCTGTCCCCAAAAACATTAACTCATAAGCAGGGCCCTGTGTTTTTTCACAACCTGTTTTTTTAAACCTGCAATTCAGTCCTAAACCTCTGGATCCTGTTATACGTATTCACAGGGATATACCCCCTTTTGGGGTTCATAAACTGCAAGCATATGGTTTAGGTTGAACTTTGGTAGTTGATTTGGTTATATGGGTAGCTGTCACTTGACAGGAGGGGACCAAATTTAGAAGCTAAAGCTTAAACCTCTTCAGCTTTTCCCCACAGGTAGAAGATACACAACTGTTTTTTTTTTTTTTAAAAGATAACTACTGAATATTGAAGTAGACGTTTAATTCTATTTTTTTCATTGTAGTCAAATAAGAAAACATTTTCTGTTTCAACACTTGAGTTGTAAGTGAACTAGCTGTGAGGAAGTACACCAGGATAGCACTTGATTTCTCTAATTTCACTGACATGAGAGGTTAGAACTAGGCCTTGTGATAGATACCCCCCCTCACATTACAACAGCACAGTTTGTTGGTAGGCCTGGGTATATTTCCCGCTCTGTCCTTGTATACAGCTGCTCTAGAGTTTGTAGACCGTTATGGAGGTGCTTCTGAATCATGTGCAGTTTAGGAGACACCCCAGCCAGACTACTGGTTTATTTGTTTTGCATTATAATTATCTTTAAAGTAGTTAATAATTGAATGCCATTGATTTTAGTTTCTGCGATTCAAATTAATGAAGCCAGTCTGCTCTCGTGCTAATCATTGTAGTTTAGTGCCAATAAACATTTAACTCTGACATTAGACCTCATTAACTTTGGTAAGACACACTGCATGATCCTAGTGCTGGTGGTTAAGTTTCATAGACTGTAAAGTATGCTTGTGAACACAAAACAAAGACTACTGTGGCTCAATGACCTCCTCTTTTAACATTTTCTTGTGTACCTTTTCTTGTTTACCTTTCTACACAGGAAAAGTAGTCCAAGATTAATGCCAGTTGATGTCTAGGAAACCATTTGATCGGTGTGTAATGGGTTTTTATAATGGCTTATTAAGTGACATTTAAAAATCTCCTTCATTTAAGTTACATCTCCCAGTATAAGGGACTTGCAATATACAAATAAGTGTTATTTAAAAGGAAAATGAAAATATAGACCAGATGTATTTATGGTACATAAATTTTGATTATAAAGGCATACCTCATCATGAGAGCACAGTGGCAATATGGCCCAATATACTGTATTTAGTTACTACAAAAATGTTAATTGCACTTGGAATAGCCTTACAGTGATAACATGATATGATTCCCTTTAAATCCTACTGGCACCATAATCACTCCTGTGCTAATTTAAACTGCGGGATTATGTGTCTCTAAATAGCCTCAAGGTAAAACGTGCAATGGCTCAAAACTGCTTTGCATTGAGTGGCATATTTTATTTATACCCCTGATGAATGACTGAGGAGCTCTTTGGACCATACAATAGCTGGCTGCAGGCTATGCTATGACTGAAAGCAAAGCAATTCGCAGGGGTACAGAGGTATTGTCAGCCACAGGCTTGAATTGCTGTGCGTAGGACTGGAAGCTGTGATATATATTACGGATTGCTGAGACGCAAATCAATGTTGTTCCAGGAACAGCCATCATTCTCCTGCGATGCGACCGACAGACAGCAGTGTTACATTTCCACTCCGGCAGTCATGAATGATTTTTAACATCCTGCAGACAGATATCGTACCTAGAATAGATGGCCGTGCTCACTGGACAGTATAAATGGATACATAGCAAATACATTTAAAAAATAAATAAATAAATAAATACATTTCTTAGAAAAAAAAAAGTGTGCTGAATTGAAAAGAGCCCATTTGCATTTTTTAGTTGAGGGAAAAAGCATGTTAGGAAAATATAGGTCGATATGAATTCAATAAACAGAAGAAATACCGAGTACTTTATTTATCTAGTTGTTTATTTTTGATTTACACAACATCGATGATGAATACAAATACACACAGCTCCACATTTGCTGCGTTGGTTATTGATTGTAGTTCTCAGATAAAGAAATAATTGAATTGCACCAAAAAAGTTTAAAACACTTAACTTCTGCAAGGGAGTAGCATGAATTCCTGTACTCCTATGGAGGTATGTGGGTTGATCTCAGTTTGTTAGTTAAGTGTGGGGGGTGGGGTGCAGGGGGGTTGAAATGCAGTCGTGACCACGGTGTCCCAGCTAATAAATCAATGCTATGCGATTCTTATTTTTATTCAGACAGAAAGGCATTAATCCTGCCTGGCAGGGCTGCCATCAGGGATTTAAAGAGGTTTGACAAACACCCTTAAGCACCTTGCAGCACCTGGCCATAAATATAAATGGGCTCCACCCTGTCACTGTTTCGATAGGGATTTATTTACAAACGGGGACTGGCAACTCATTTATTATTAAAAAAAAAGAAAAAATCTTATCCACGCACAATCCTGCAGGAATACTTTTTTTTTTAATCAATGTCTCCACACAAGACTGTCTTAAATTCCAATTGTATACAATTTTAGTTTTAGACTCTTTTAATTGTTCTATTTTTACAAACTAGCTTTTTATCTTAGTAGTTCAAATTTTACAATTATAACCACATTTTTTTTATCTCAAAGTGAGCATGACACATTTCAATAGTTCTAAAATGGAATTAACATTTTGGGTGGGCAGCCAGGGATTTATAGCTGTTGTATTTAGATTCCCTGAAGTTAAAGGCCCAAGCACAGACGTCATGCTGTTTGGAGATATTAGGCCTGCAGGCATCTATTCTCAATCTTGTGCACAGCAATTAAATAATTAGCGTTGCCTTGTTCAATTTCAACTCAACCAAAGAACACCAAGGAGCGCTTAACATTTCTCTCCATTCATTAATGTTTACACTTTGCAATCAAGTTTTTATTTTTTAATATTTGTCATCAGCACTGACTGTCAAAGTTTTTTTGGGGGGGGTCTGGACTCATTTCTGTTTATGTCTTGCTCAGCTATACTGTATGATTCAGCTTCCATCGAATCAAAGAATTTTAGGATTGAGACGTCATTTAAAAAACAAAACTATCTGAACATAATTTAGGTCTTGTATTTAAAATCATGTAATCAAAGAAACTACACAATGATATCGCAAAAGTCTACCAGAAGCCATAATAGTACTACAGTGCTACATGTTAAGCCCCTTTCACACTGGCATGCTCTACCTGGGTCAGAACCTACCCTGGTCAGGACCTGGTGTCACGCGGGTCAGGTACTTGATTTCACACTGCTTTTGATAAAGCAGGGTGACCTGGGTGACAGATGCAAGTGCACAATGCGCGTATCAATGCCCTGGAAGCAGCTTGTTACAGATGCTTCCATCCAAGCTTCTCTGGATTAAATGTTGATTAGAGCAAATGTTTCTTCATCTCTGCTGCAATCTGGCTCATGCTGTGTCTCAGTCAACAAAAATATGGCTAAACAGAATAAACAGAAATGTTCCTTGCGGAAGTGAAATCTTCACGCAGGCGTGGCTGTTTGTTATTGTGTCGGTTCACAAAATGCTGTCAAAGCGTGTCGACCCACATCCTGAGGTGGGTTGCTGGGACCTGGGCCAAGCCAGATGCGACCCAGATACGTGGTTTCACACAACACAGGATTTATTTATTTGTTTATTTAGCAGACGCCTTTATCCGAGGCGAATTACAGAGACTAGGGTGTGTGAACTATGCATCAGCTGCAGAGTCACTTACAATTACGTCTCACCTAAAAGACGGAGCACAAGGAGGTTAAGTGACTTGCTCAGGGTCACACAATGAGTCAGTGGTTGAGGTGGGATTTGAATTGGGGACCTCCTAGTTACAAGCCCTTTTCTTTAACCATTGGACCACACAGCCTCCTTTGTGACCCGGGCAGCCAGAAAGGGGCTTTAGATTTCGAAATGTCACATTTTTCAATTTATGTCTGTTTTTCGTGAAGTATATGGAAAACTACAAAGCGGTATGTAATTCAATAAGTTAACGTAACATTATTCAGCAGGTTTCATTTGACCATGTGAAGCAAAATTAGTTATTTCTACTGGGGTGATGCAAAGCTTTTGGCCATAGCTGTAACAAAAGTTTTATACTTGCATAAACTTTAAAAATAAAATAAAATAAAATAGCCAAACCAATATTCTTCTGCAAACCTCAATATTAAAACAACAACTTTTCCACATATCTCAGTGTACATCCATTTAAATTAACATATAGCAATAAATAAATAATTTCTGCACTAGTGTATGTAAACTACCAGCTATAACCATTTGTCTTGAAGAAGGCTTCTGTGCTTGGGATGATGTTTCAAGTGGTCTCTCCTGTACATAATGGCATTTTTAGTAAAAAGTAAATAGGTTTATGAGTTTGTTTAAACAGTTTTTCTGAGTGTCTCGCTGCATGCAGTTCTGTCTTAGGAAAGCACTCTGGTTCTGTACTGTACTTATTTGAGCATTGGAAGCACAGTTGCCCAGGACTTCTGAACAATTGTACATAACAAACTTGACATGCAGTGTGGGTGCTGGAACTCCAGTACAAAGCTTCATGAAAGTGATGCTGGTAATAGAAACTCCTCACGTTGTATTTTATATCCACTATTCCACATATGCTCTAAATCCCATAATATTTATGGCCAAGACTTCCTTATAATGGTATAATGAATTCTTGCCAGGCTGCTCTTGATCAGCTAAAATACAGGGGGATGAAAAAATAAATCATTAATTTAAAGCATCTAATGCATATTAATAAAGTACTTTTAATTCAACTGCTGTATGTGGAATCTGATTGCCAGGTCTGCTTAATGCTGAACAAGAGAATAAGATAAATGGGAATTAGATTCATTATGTCTTTATTTTTTTATTGAAAGAATGGAATTACTGAAATTAAAGTGTATTGTGTGGAAAGTCCAAAGGCATGCCTCGAAGTGTGAATTGGTTTTAATTACTTGATGTATTGTTTTAGCTTGAAAATGAATATGTTTTCAGTAGTTTTATATGCAGTTAAATAATTCAACAGTATGTGAGTAGCTGGAAATTGACAATCAAATTGTGTTTTATTAAAAAGGAAGTACCTTGAAATGCCATTTGCCAACTGTTTAATTGTGTTTGCAATCAGTCTGAGTGGCCCAGGCTTCGGTTGCTGCAGTATTACCATTGTTCTGCTTTTACCTTGAGAATCATTCCATCTACATCCTGTGACAAGGTGAGCTTTCACCTACTCTCTATCTGATACAGAAGTAGAGTAGGCGGGGCTAGCAGAGTTGAAAAGTCACATTGACACCTGATTTGAATAGAATGAGAAAGACTGGACTGTCCAGCCACATGGGCAGATCTAGAGAAAAAATATGTAATATGAGAGCAACAGAAACATTGCAAACACCATACAAGGGGAATGTGTGTGTGTGTGTGTGTGTATATATATATATATATATATATATATATATATATATATATATATATATATATATAAATACGTCTGAATCTACTCCTTGAAGGTTAAATTGATTGCTCTATATATATGTTACTTGAATTACTATTTTTTTGTGAAATGCAATAACAGTTCAAAAAGTACAGGGTACAAAGTAGAGGCAGAAACAAGGCAACATCTGTGGGGTAATGGAAACAAATGCAAATAGCGACACAAAAACCTCCGACCTGTTGTCCTGCCCACTCAGATCAAGAGCACACTCTGTGAGTTTCTGGGTGACAGTGTTGGAGTCGACACTACTAAGACCAGTTATTTTTATCTGCAGGCTGCGTCACGCCATTTGTTTTCACCTAGGCAACCGTTATTGCAGCATGCCTCTTTTGAAGCTGCAATTCAATATTTTACCCAATTGCTGTGGTGTAAAAGTGGGCCAAATGAATGGTGCAGACAAACCATCCATCATGAGTATTAGTTTAGCTTCTCAAAGAAGGATGTCACAGCTCACATCCCCCCACTACTTCATCTTCCAGCCTTGATTTTAGTGACGCATTAGCTGTGTTTCAAACAAGCTCAATCCAGAGACTATCAGGGCTTGTATTATTGTATGCATATGTGGTGTAATTAGATTCTGTGCAGTGCAGGTTAAAGTTAAACAAATGTGCCACATAGGTACTGCTGTAGTCCATTGGCAGACTACAGAATTCCCTGCAACACAATGGAAACAAATAACACACTGATATGATACCATGGTTCTGCAGGTAATTACCAGTGTATATGGGTTCATCTCATTGGAAAAACATTGGTATGCATTAAATGTTTGTGCCATTAAAGCTGCCGTCATGGTGGTACCATTGCCCTAACACTGCCATTATAGTTCCACAGCATTGTGGTTGAAGATCCTTTGATATGCATGGTTAACAAATTCAGGTACGAGTGAATAGAAAGGAAATCAGATCAGGCGATCAGTAGTAGTAAGCCAATGTGTTTGTATGATCAAAGCTGAGAGAATCTTTCAGACATTTAAGACACTGAAAAAGCAGCTGTTTTAGCCAATGTATGTTCTTCTCACTTCACTGGCAAGGGAAACCATGGACTTGATTCTTTAAATAATAGAAAAAAGTAATTATGTACATATAATAGAAAAAGGAAAACATCATCTGCTGCTCAGTGCTTTGAAATTGAAAAAAGCAGGCCTGCTTGGAGCAAGAGGTGAGGTGAAACCAAGTGTGATACTTACAAGGACACAGAGACCCTAACCCTGGGTTTGGAGTTGAAGGGAGGGGGTCTGCATTCTGAAACAGATTTAAAGCAAATTATTCATATTTGATGCTAAGTTTAAATAAATCTATATTTGTTTTAATCAAGTGATTTTAAAGATTTGAATCTCAACTGCTGGGCACATCTTTTCCTTTGTTGTTTTCTTTGTTAGAGGGGTCCATTTAGGGTGGGTTTTTGGGTTTCTTATCAGTTTCTTTGTAAGTGCTGAGGGGACCCAGTGACTCCTATGGCCTGGAGCAAAGTGAAATGGAGAGAAGATGGCTGGGGCGGCAAAAGGTTTAGATAGATAACTTACAAAGAATTGCTACCGTTCTGATAACTGTGACTTCTTACCTGTTCATATCTTTCGAAAGACACTGGCAAAAACTCAGTGGAAAAACTGGTCTGGCTTTCTATCTGAGTTTCTTTTTATAGTGCTGTACATGTTATGATCTTTTACAAGGTTGGCTACCATATTCTTGAAGCAACTTGAATGTAAATGGCTGCACTTTTCCTGTGGAATGGAATTTCTCAACAGCTTAGTGAAAGCCATCATCTGCAGACAGTGCCTCAGAAAACTCCCTGTTCCACACAGTGCTTTGTTTGTATTTCAGTGAATGCAATGTGGAGCAATTGATTCTGTTCCACTGATGTATTATTGTTGTCAGAGTTAAAGAAATTGCAGTTGTACATGAGAAGACTAGAGTGTTTGTTATCATTTTATAAAGCCCGAAGAGAAGAATAAGTGAAGTGAATAGTGATGCTGTTTCAAAGAGTATTCATTTACAAGGTTGTAAAGATCTGAAATTGTACCATTTCCTATTCCAAAGCGTGATTGTGTACTGCAATAGCTTATGAATGCATGCACGGCGATGGCTTTGTTTACTATTACTGTATCTCCCCATAATAGCTTCCAGAGAATACTGTTTCAGAATAGCTTTGACATGTTCAATTTTGGAATGAAAACCACAACAGTATGACCCAATGCACACTGGTAATTCATTGCAGCAGTCTGGTACCATATCTGCGTGCTATTAACACAATAATTTCAATGCAGGTATATTTTCAACACTATGCCCCAAATAAATTTGAAGAAAAAGAAAACAACTGAAGATATAGCAGAGGATAAAAGTTTGTCTTTAGACGTTCCTTGCTACATCTTTCAGCAGCTCCTGAGCTGCCAAGAAAAAATGCTTTGAAATGTATTCCTAGGACTCTTAAATCTGGCAGATGAGATAGCCGTGGTCCAAATGCCATGGCTAGAAATAAAAAGCCCCTTCTTAGCTGCTGAGGGATCCCCAGGGGTGGGAGATGGAAAGCGGAGGAATCCAGATCAGATCTCTCGGTCTGATTAAATGAAAGTGTCACAGTAAAACACTGGGGCTGATAATAGGACAATGGAGCCAGTTTCAATTATGGCTTTCCCAGGGAAAAATTACCTTGGTCGTGAAATTGTTTATTTTTTCTGTCAGTTTATTCTCGGTGACATTTAAGTCTTTCTTATTCTGGCCCTTTGAGGGGCCTTAAGGGGAAGAAAGCCTGTTCTCAAAAGCTATAGACAGGTTCAGAGGAGAAGGCACATTGTTAATGGCAGCTGCTATATTTCAGGCAAATGTTAACGTTTACAGCATAATAATTAAATAGAAGAACAATCAGTTTCATTGGTGTACATGCCTGGCAAATAAGAGGAGACTCCTTGGGGTATATTAACAAAAACATTCCTATAGCCTGGAATATTTATATAGTCTCAGGGTAGGATGTGCCTTGGAGTTGCCCATACCTGATCTAGAAATCCCATAGAAATAGTGGGTAACGCTTAACCAACTGTTACAGTTAAATTACAGTTTTAGATATTTTGCCCTCAACAGTGTAATCTAGTAGTTCACAGGAACAAAGGTCTTGTACTCAAATTTACAATAAAGGTCATCATTTGTGATCCTACGCCTTATTAGCCCATCCACCTGCTGGACACTAACCAAACTACACCTGCATTCTGTAGGATTTTCTTTTTAGGATAATGGCATTGGCATTGAACTGATGGATCATCCTGGATTACTACAGGGTCTTGAAACTCCACCTCCTGTATAATTGAGAGTATATGTAGGGAGGGAGGAGGGAATGGGATTACCACTGTACTGGTATTTCTCTGTTTGATCTCCCAAATTACACCACTAGTCGCCAGCTGACAGTTACTGTTGAGTGTTAATCCATTCTTCTTTCATCCATCAGAAATTAATTTGTGAGAAACACTTTTAGCTGCTGTGCCACGTGTCCTTTAGTATTTCCAATGGACTTTAACCCTGGCCTTGTAATCCACCAAAAGGAATCCATTAACTGCACAGTGCTTATAAATCAATACAGGCTCGCCCATAAACTAAATCAGCATACAATCTGTCTGCACATTTCAGTCCTTTGCCATTCATTATATTTAGCCTTTCCATTAATGGATGTTTTTTTTCCAGTTTCTTTTATATAAGTAGCATTATATTGGTTTTTAACATGGGTTGACATTTATGTTCTAGGACAATGGCATGTTGCCTTATTGTCAAACTGTTTAATTGTGCTTTTTTATCCTGTGGTCTCTTGGACTGATGGAATCCAAAGTATTATCTTCTTGTCCTGAGAGTGTATACCCTTGCATGTAAAATTAGTCTCCTGTTCCATACAATGCTACAGTGCCTGGAAATTACTAGGGCAGGCTGATTATATTAACGATATTAAACAACTATTGATCAGGTACAGATATTTTGATTGCCTAATGGCCAGTTTAAATGAACAAATGTAGCTTGTCTGTGTGTGTTTCTGTTTGGTGTGTCTACTGCAGTCTAGAGTAAAACATATTAGTCTTGGTAACTGGGGAAGATAATACAGGCAAGATACTTTCCTTTCTTTTTTTAATAACCATGTAATTACATAGGAATACCAATTGAAATTGCATTAAGTAAATAGTCATTAATATAATACATTTTAAGATCCAACCTTAATGTGAGTTAAGAGGCATTCTATCTTCAACAATATAATTAAAAATAAAAGCTTCTACTGCTAAGGCTACCCCTCCCAACCTCTCCTCACCCCAACCCCCAAAATAGCACCTTTAAACACCAAAATACCAGGTCCAGGTGAATGTTCTGGGGAGTAAACTCGCCCTAAGGGTTCCTGTAATCAGCTTTGAAAGCTGTCTGTTGCCAGGAGGGAGTGCCTAGGATCACAATCCCTTGGCACCAGCTGCTCTGTCTGCAGTGGACCTGGAAGGAACGAAGTGTAGCAAAGGGCGCCCTCTGCTGTCTCCTGATCAATTGTCAAAGCCTGTAGTCTCTCTGTGACCTGAAACTAGGTTGCGGAACTAGCAGTGTCAGCACTTTCCAGTTGAGCAGAATGAATGCTCACGCTGATCAGTGCTGATGGGAAAGCTGTGTGGCAGCAATTACAACCTAAAACTAAGGCTGAAGGGCTTTCCGTAACAGCAAGAAGAGGCTGAAATAAAGAAGTGTAGACCACATACAAAGCTATTGCTGATATCTGATATTGGAAGTTAATTCTATATACTGTAAAGAGATTATTGCAGTAGTAAGATTGGTGTTCAAGTTGTACACTGGTGTTAAAATAGTAGGGCAGCTTGGCTTTTCTGTCACATACAAAGAAAGTATGTGTTCAATTCTTCCCACTGCGGTTCACCAATAACAACAACACAATGCAATCAATAAAGTCCTGATTAACACCTCAGACCATAAAATGAATTTTTGTTAAGAATCCAAACCTGAAAGTAAGTGTTCGCAAACCCTTAAAAAGTGCAATCATTGAACCCGATAAATAAGCCCTTCACTTAGAGAGAGTGTTAATCAACTCTAAGCTAAAAATCACAATCGAATCTGAATCTCCAATGGATTTAAGAAGAGAATCTCAGAGCCTGGGGGCAAAGCAACAACACAGCCGGTTACCTTGGGACAGTAGCCTGGCTGTGGGGGGTTTCAATGGTACAGAGAACTGACCAGCAATCGAGAGAGTTCAGAGATTATAGGCCTCAACTGGATATTGTCAATGAACCCGTGATTGGTAATATGTGAGGTTTTGTAATTGCTAATAATGTGTGGCATGCATGTCCCGAGGAGACGTGTTAATATGACTCCCAGAGGATGCAGGCCAATAAAAAAAAATCTGCCCGTAAGTGACTCGTTCAAATGACCTTTGAGTTGTTTTCTATTGAATTTCAGCTAAATCTTTGTGTGAGGGAATACATAAATAACAGCAACAGATAGAGGCTCCTGAAACTGGGCATAAATTCTGGGTGTAAACAAATCAGCAGTTCCTGACTGCAGTAATTACATGATCGAGAGGGCCAATTTGTGACCAATAACTGTGTCCCGGTGTTTAGATGCCTTTCTTCAACTGATTTAATATCACCCCCAAAGCACTGTCATCTTGTAATCAGTTTTAATGTTCTCAATGCACATAGTAAGAAATCTTTTTTTTTTTTCAGTCTACCAGAATATTTGTTTTCTGCATGAAACAGAATATTACATTGACTTGTTAATGGATACATTACAGTGACTCTAGAGGATGACACAACCCTGATTCTGGGTTTTATTTAATATATATTTTTAGATTGCTTTTCATGCTTGTTCGTAACGACTGTATACTCCAACCTCCACATCAAAACTGTCACAACTTGCAAGAGCTTTACTGTTGAGTGGCCCTCAAACTGTACCAGTGTATTCATGCTGGAGGATACACTGCTGCCATTCCTGTCAGGCTTTATTACTACTATAGCCAAAGATCTAGTGTGTTGACACTGTTGATTCAAAAGATCTAAGATTCTTATCTTTGGAAGTGCCTTCCGTTAATAATAGATATTATTTTCATCCGAATTTCTCATGTTAAATAATTGGAGACAGAAGGAAGGGAGAATGCAATACAAAATGACACGGTCTGTGTCTCTCCATGTTTACTTGCCCATTTGCTGCTTTGGGGGAGAATTTCAATTCCGTCCACGTTTTCAGGGTCAGGATTGGAATGTGTGTGGAAGGGTAGGTTGTCAGCCAGTTCAAGGAGGGGATTCTGGGAGACCCAGAGAGTGTCAGCGTGCATCTCCAGGTGCTAGCGGGCTGAAACGACCTCACTAGACTTGAAGCGAGTTTTAAACTCTGCTGTGTAACACTTCCCCTGGGTTAGAAGGCTGCTATACAGTGGTACAGCATACCCATACCGCACCTGTCAAGTAAACAGTCCTCTGCAGTTTTCCAGAGCTCTTGAAAGCCTGTGAGTAGGGTTAAACAGAAAACAAAGCATGTTAACCACATTATAAAGGCTTCCTTGACAGAAGCGTAGCAAATCATAGGTAAGCATTGTACAGCCTAGAGAGGTAGTGTACAGTCAAACCATGAAAATGATGGTAAATGCACAGTATAATCATTAGAAAACTGAAAAAATAACCTGGACATTTTCTTTGATAAACTTTTAGTAGGGAGTGTCTTTTTCTGTCTATTCTCTTCACTTAAAAAAACTTTTCAGTCCATATGATTTAAAGCATATAGACATGCAGGCATGAAGCATTTTCATATCAGTAAAAGCACTGCATTTGCTTCCTCAGTCACTATATATATATATATATATATATATATATATATATATATATATATATATATATATATGAAAAGTCTATTTTCTAGGTATTTTTAGGGGGTCCTAAAAAGGGGGAGCGACTTATACACCGGTGTGACCTATAGGCTTCAAAAAACGTGTACGTGTACGTGTAATTAAAATGGATGTTGAAGTTTGTATTTTTAATCATACACAGTAGGTTTTTTGGTGCTAGGACCTACAAAAATAGAAGTATCACATAGTGAATGTCCATTGCACAAAAACATGTCTGTGGTTTATACTGTAATACAACATGCATTCCAGTATCATTTTAAAGGAATACTGAGGAGGTTACATGTTTTTGGTCTGTAGCAGTGCACAGAACCGAGAGCTGCAATTGTCCATCAGTACAGTGGTGGTCAAGGATGGCCAGTATTCACTTGGTTTCAAACCCTGTGACTTTCTTGTTAGGGAAACTTATGTAATATGAACTTGACCTTCCGGGCTTAGCTGCAAGAAAGATTTACTTTATTATGAATATATTTACTAGAATTAATGCCCTGTGTTTTTTGGAATAGTTGATAGTGTAATCGCAGACCTTGTGAACCTGGCCTCTTGAAGTCTGGCAGCCAAAGTGTGCCTTGCCTGTTTGAAACACCTGCTGCTGGAATAAGCTAGGTACAGTAGCCACTGTGCGGTCTAGGATCTCAGGTTGTTACCTGGCAGCGGTGACCTTGTAACTCTGTTTGCCTTTGGTTTCCTTTCAAACTTCAAACGATCAGTCAAAAGATCTTCAGTTTAGAATACAACCTCTAGTGTGTGAGGGATTTGTCGGATGAAGCCCTGACACTGCAGTGTGCTGTTTGAAGCTGTGATCAGGTTTTTGACTTCCACTTGTACTGTATATCCAGTGTTGTACAGTGATTTTATTATTAGTTTGTGCCTTTTTCCCCTTGAAGGTGTTTGATTAAATTGAAATGAACACATTACCATAATCTAACCCAAAATATACACAAATATATTTTTAAACATAATGAACCATCTTCTGCGATATTTCCAGACAGTAGTGTGTAGGTAGAAGATTTCTAAAAAAAAAAAAGAAATAAAAAAAAGAATCTCTAATCAGATTAGGACGTGTTAGAACTTGAAAGTCATGAGAAATAAATTAAAGTATGTCTGTGTATGCATGGGAGCCATCAAACCCCAATTTCATTTTGGTAAAAAAAGAAAGTTTTGCCTGCAATGACTGGAGCAACAGCTTAGTAAACAGTGAGAGGGAGATGAGTTATATCTTAGGCCCCAGTGAAGGAGATCTCTGACTCTCCTCTCCTCAGGGTTGTGCTCTGTAACACTGCCTGCCGTGCTGCAGTAGATGTGTGTTTACTGATTCAGACAGAGCTCATAGATATTATGCCATGAGGCACCTCTACAAGTAAGACTAACCTTTATTACCTTCTGGCTATATTTGAGCTCGGAGGTCCAGAGGGATTTCTGCAGCGACACAGAGAATTTTATTGTCACCGGCCTGAATGCAATGCTGCAGAACATTCTTGAATGTGTATAGATTAGCATTTATAAAACTTTTTAGATTTTTTTGTTTTCACCTTTTAGATGTAGTGTGGACCAATAAGTTACCAACACCTAAAGCTCAGGGAACACAAAGCCACTTTTTCAGGAACACTGGCTCGAAACCTGGTTCCAGGAGGCAACTTTGCTGTATCAAACCCCAGGTCTCCCCCTGGTGTGCCATGCCGTGACCTGAAATCTTGTCTTCTAGCCACAAACTGACTTTGTGTTTCCTCAGCTTGAGAATGTCCTAACCAGGCGTTTAAATAACTTGCTTGGTCCTAAAGCTGTCTGTTGCTCTTTGTTCAGGGCGGAGGACAGGGTGGTGGGGGTCATGCAGATGGATTTTGAGGTGGACACCTACGCTGACCTGCTGGGGAGCAGTTCCATCACGTGGCAGGCAGACTACCCCAGAACCGGAACGCGGACCAAGGAGGCAGAGACCGAGATCCACCTCGTACAGAAAGACCTGGGCAGCATCATTCCTCTAGCCATGGTGAGAAGACATTTGATAATCATGTATTTATAGAATGCATGATTTAACATTTTATTGCAGTGTGCATTAATACCCGCAGTATTTGTTCTATTCTACATTTTGCACATTTTACATTTTTTGTTTTTGCAGTGTTTTGGCATTGAATGATGCAGCACTTTAAATACTTTGCTATTGGGGTTACTATGATCCTTCTATGCATGTGTTTTTATGTAGCAATCAGTGAAGCCCAACAGGGTTTTTGATGTGTTCAGACACTTTTCTTCCTGATATGTAACTTATAGGTGCTTAACAGCCTCCCTCCACTTTGTGTGAATGATTAACACATCCATCTGTAGGCAGCAAGTATAAAGGTAAGGGGTTGGCTACAATGGCGTTAACTGAGAGCTGGTTCTAATAAGAGGATTATATTTGTTATTTTGGTTCTTTTCACCAGAGTAAAAAAATGTAATATCAATCTGACAGCGAGTTAGAAAGGAGCTATCGCTTATTTTCTATTAGCATCTGTGAAGAAGCTGTGGATTATAATGATGTTGGCTGAAGATGTGTATTCAGGAGAGCTCCTCGACTATGAATGATAAATGAAGAGCACATACTGTATGAAAATCCATCAAAGTCACATTTCCCTGATTCAGAGATACAAGTTTCTAAAGGCATGACTCCTCTTTAAAATTGAGTTTGACACTTCACTTCTTCATAATAAAACTTCGACATGCGCATGTCAGCATTATGCAGAATTTGACAGGGAAGTGTCTTTCATCGGTTTACATTTGTGAACAGGGGGGAAAAAATGGGTTTGCGTTGGAAAAGAGCTCTTGTTTTAATACTTTCTCCAGCACTTTGTACATTCACTGCTGCTGGGCAGGTTAGGCCTTTTAAATGAACTGCAATCTGTGGTTCTTTTTTATTTTTTTACTTGATAGACAGAACATGTTTTGGCCCCCTTTATTCACAAGTGTTTCTCTGAAGAAAAATGTGCTGCCCTTGATTGCTCCTTGTGCTTGTAAAATATCATACTCCCTCTTAAAGTAGTACATCCTTCTGCCATTTATTTGACCATGAGGAGTAAGTTCTGCAGTTCAGCATCTTTGCTCGTGAAATTTAAAATGTTCCACGTCCCTGGTCCCTCGTTGCCTTGTGTCCAACATGCCTCATCGTCCGCTATGTGACCTGCTCTGTTGGTCTTTACAAGCTAACCTCTTTTCTATTAAATGCTCTTCGCTGGCCTTGTCAGCGCCTCATTGAGAACCTCCTGGGCTTTCAAGGGGTGTGAATTTGAATCTTCTACAAGGTTCAGATACTGGTCCAGATTTATGGAGATGGTCGTTAGCTGCTGGCCTTATAGTAGTTAGCCTTGGTAAACTTGTATGGCAAAGCTGCAATTTTCCCATAGTTTTTTCATGATTAAACCGGGTTTAAACAATAGTTTACCTGGTACATGTTTTTATTATGCTTTACCATACCTCTCTTTCAATGCTTTCCTATGCTTAACCTTCTTTCTCTAGGCTTTCTTAGACTTTTTACGTTTTTTCTTTGGTAAACTTTTATAAGGGAGTGACTATTGGAAAACCTCAAATTCCATAAGCAGGTACGAACACACTATTAAACTAGTCCAGAGTTGAAGGGGTTTAATCTGGGTTTGTTATTTGTTTGTTTTAATGAGGCATCTAAAAATAAATGACAATATATATATATATATATATATATATATATATATATATATATATATATATATATATATATATATATATATATATATAGTTGCAATACTCTGAATTCCCTGCAGGCGTTTATTTGAGAGGGACACACATTTGGAGACAGAGAAAGTTACTCATGTAAGAGAAATTACAGAAATAATGGGGCAGCAGTGTGGAATAGTGGAGTGTGTCTGTGCAAGTCTGGTTAAAACATGTTACTGATAGGGCCTTTGGCCCAGCAACAGTATTAAATTATACAAAAGCTTGTTTAGCCCAATAGCCATACTGTATTTTTACAATAAATATAGTGGTAAATGGGTTTGGGCCCTTTTAATACTGACTTAAGGGAACTGAATCCTACCGAGATTATAATTGTATATTATTAAGTACAAATGAACAGAGCTAGCTGATTCTGTAATTACAGTGTAGTTGTTATAATTACTTTGAATTGTCTATGTAACCTCCCTGTGGTGTCCCTCATATGGAATCATCCCCCTGGCTTCTGGCTTGGTTATTTTCAGAATTGGAGACGATTTATTTGGACTTTCTCATTTATTTAACATTTTTGCTTGGAAAGGAGTGTTTTTTGGAAAATATAAATATATGCATTTAATGGAGCAGGTGTAAATCATTCTTTGTACATCATTTTCTATGTTGCTCCACATCGCTCAGTTTATTCTAGATTGTAGTTTTCCCATGCTGCTAGTTAAGTGTCTAAAAGGATAGAAGTATTCTATGTGTCAGTATAACACCCTCCCAAGCAGTATTTATAGTGCCTAGCGAAAGAAATACCTGCCTGTTAACTCTCATTTAAAAAAGTTTTAAATTGATGGGCAGTATTAAAAAAGTGAGCATTGGTGCCGAGATCATAAGGAGGGTTAGAAAATATCATTTTAAAAGGCTTTGTTTCCGATCTTTCTTAGTCCATCCATGACCAAGCCACTTGACAGTGTTTTCAAAGCCAAATTCTCTCAGAGCAGTGAAGCACAATGGCTGTGCACCGTCAACTATGAACAAAAGAAAAGAAAAAAGTCCCTTTGCACCAGCAACGTGTATGAAGAATGAATGCAAAGTAGGGCTGGTGACAGCTTAGAACGCACCACCACCCACATCACCAGACAGACAGTAGCTTATTTCACATGTACAGTATGCAGGCCATTTACAGGTGCTTGTAATTTGGGTCTGATATAATTTGTCATACAAGCAGGGTGTTCCAGGGAGGAAAATAATGGTTTGGGGGGATAGCAATGTGTATAGAAAATATCATCCAAGCATTTCCTATTCTGTGATACATAATAAGGGGGTATCAAGCATTTGGTATCTTGCATGAACATTTCATGTTGATGGAGTAGTTTCTTCAGCTCTTTAACACGGAGCGCTGATGCACTATTGACATTTTCTAAAACACAACATAAAACACAAGTAACTCTTAGTAATTTCTGTGTTACGAAGCCAAATGTTTAACTGCCAGTGAAAAATAAGATGTGCTTAATTGAATGCAGTTCCGATGTACAAAGAACTCTGCTTATCGCAGCACTATTTACTCTATTTGTAGATTCTTCACAAGGGTTTTTTTTTGTGATTTGGTTTTTTTTCAGTCTTGTTAAAATGTATGTATACTGTATATTTGGAATTCAGTTTAGACATGAATTGATTTAATCATTTTACGGATATGAATCATAACCATTTAAATTGTCATTAACCCCTGGACAATTAGTGAAGTACAAGCAACGCATTAATTAATCATGAGATGTAGCCTGCATTCATTATTTCTATGGGGACAAAACTGCACTCGCTGTATTGTCTTAGCACAGTCCCTAGTGCATTGCTGTGCCCAGCACAAAACCACCATGCAGACTAACAGACCAGAGGCACAGCTGGCAGCTCCTTTTCAAAAGCAGCTCTCAGTTGAATAAGTGTGCAAGGGGCCTAATTATTCTTCTAAATAAACGATGCAGTGACCATGTGATCTTTCCTTGTACAGATTACATTGGTGCCTGTCAGTTAAGGATCCCTCCGTCGTCCTCTCTTGCTTTGCTTTTGCAAGAAGAATGGAGTAAGGCGAGGCCCAGTGGATATAGCTAAAAACAATAAATCACAAATGTGGCAATGCTCGTAAAATCTGTAAAAGAATGCTTGTTGTAGTCCAAAAAAAGGATGTTGCGTGTATTTAGTGATAATAGATTGAAAGAGTTGATACTGTGATACAAACGCTAATTTTAAAAACCTTTTAAAGCCTGTTCTTCATGTGTATCTGGACATGTAAAGAATGTTACTTTTTGCATTTGCATTGCAGATTTTTAGAGCACTCCAGGTGGTGCAGCATTTAGTCCAGCTCCTGCAATCCGTGCTGCAGTAACAATAGCATGGACCCCATGGTGTTCAGTTGAATGGTGTGTAAACTGTGCAGCAGGTAGGGGAGCTCATGCTATGTTCTGTGAGACAGCAGGAACACTGAAGCACTGCTGTGTGCTCTCCTTCATCAACATCACGCTGCTTTACTAGGTCTGACATACTGATTTACCAATGTCACATTTCTCTTCTGTATCCCGTCTCCTGCACACAACTGACTCCTTTTGTTTGTCAGCACACATCTTGGTCACATTAAATCACAGGACAAGATGCCTGCAGTCATTCATAAATCCAAGACTGGCTGTCATATGAATTGATTGTGGATAAAAAGATTGAATCTCCTTTACAAATCATGTTTTTTTTTTCTTTCTTGATGCAGCTATCACTGCACTGTTAATGCTTACTGCTTTTGAATTCATTTTGAGATTCACAATCGATTAATTTTGCATTGATTTAGCAAATAGATTTTTAGTTTAAAGCAGTTCATTTTTGCATTTGTTGAGTTTATTAATTCTTACAATAAATATATATATTTTTTTTTTGTTACATATTTTCCTGGCACGTGTAACCGGGCAGAGGCTGGGCGGAACCTATGGGCACGCATGCCGCGTGCAAGTGCCTTAACCACAGAATCCATAACGGCAATGCATCCTACAACACTGCCTGTTACAATTGCATTCTCAAAAGAATCCTTTTGCCAGCCATTTCAAATCCAGTTTGAATACAAATGAAATGATTAAGGTTTTTCAATAAACAGACATTTGACATGACAGACATGCTGACCAAATGAATACTCAAACATCAGCGATATAAAAAAGGGCGTAAGTGAAACTCTGCATGATTAATCTATCCGACAATCAAGAGAATAATTGGTCAGATACATTAATATTCTCTGTTTATTTCAATGGTATTCCCCTGAGTAGCATGAAATACATGTAGATTTAAATAGGGTGGCCCAGCCAGACAATCCCAATTTCCGAATCCAGTTGATTTGAAGATGGTGTTAAAATAAAGGAGACAGTCTTTAAGTATTGAAGAGAGCGCCTTGTCACTTAGCCATTAGACCAGACATTCAGGTTGCTCAAAGAGGTCAAATAGATTTGTGACTTTATTAAACATGCCAAATACCCATGATTGCAGAAACAGTAATACATGATAATTACAACACATATCACAGGATAATAAACTACATGTACTATCTGCAACAGCAAAGTGCAGAACTGGTCACTGTACATACCCTTGTAAGCTAAAAGATAAAGCAGAGCTGACTCGACACTACATAATTATAGAGACATCCAAAGCTGCCAATGTGGTGGAACATAGTGGGTGTCCCTGCTACTCATGGCTGACTGAAAAATCCAACGCCCAAAGATCAGTGTGGTACACTGACTGCTGCCTGCTTCCCTGTACAATACAGTACATCAGTCCCCAGCATGATAGGTTGGGTACAATGTTATGCAGTTGAGCATTTACTTTACCTTTGGGAGAGGGACCCACTTGCCCTTGAGAGCTCCTGAATTATCTCTTGCAGTCCCCATCGCTGACCTTGTTGGGCTCCGGAGATGCGGGCTCATAGTTAATGTTTTCTCTCGTTGATATTCTCTAGGGATAGCACCTTATTCAATGACCTATTGATTTATCTGTGTTTTTAGATCCGTACTTCAATCACATCAGAGGGCTTCACTATGAAGTGAATATATAGTACCAGATTTCTGTCTGGCTCCATGCGAAATCTCATTGTTTATTCAAGGGGAAGAACAATCTGTAAATTGGAGTCAATTATGAGAGGATTTCTTTTGCTTCCTTCCTTGGTGTTAGCGTGGCTGCGTTACCCTTACGGTTTACAAATGTTTAATATAGAGGTGGGGGAGAGCCAACAATCATCCAGATATGAATTGAGATTTATTTCTTCTTTATCTGCCACCTTGAGTTAATCAAGGACTTGCAAGTGGGAAGCTTTCTCTATCTGTTATTGGTAGTCCCAGTCCTTAATAAGAATGTCATCATGAGTTCAGTGTAGTGGAGTAAGTGATGGCCAGCGGAGGTTGGGTGTGAGCAAGTGGCATGTGTTTTGCATGCTTACTGTAGGCAGTACCACACATGGTTTGTGTCTTGTCTGCAGTAAAATGTATGCCTGAGTTATCCGTTATGAAAGTTAACAGGACACTCAGTTTTTTCTGTAGTATCGTTCATACTTTAAATAATAAAAAAATGTTTTTTGGTCTGCAAAGGAACACCTACCATTATTGCAAAAGATTATATTGTAACCAGTGATGGACGTTACAATTATTAGAGAAAATGCACAGGGCTACGACAAAACCTTCATTCAAACTAGCAAACAAAATGACCTAATTCTATAAATCACGGGTTGGAGTTTTAAAGGAAATACATGTTATGGCAAAAATGATCTGAAACCATACCCAGAGAGTGAAATTGTTTCTACCACTTCCCTTCTACTCTGTGATTTAACCAATCAGCTGCTTTCTTCATTGACTGACGTAGTTTAAAGCCAGTAACATGTTTGACTGGCAAGATGAAATGACTCAGGAGGTGAAACAGTAACAGGCTAGCTGACAGTAAGGCTTTCTTCAACCTGGCACAGTATGGAACCAAAGATCATTTTGAAAAGGAAATGCATGTTCGATATAAAACAGGCTTCTTTTGAAAACTTGACATTTGAGACCAACATAGAAACGTGGGATTATTGAATTAGTTGTAATACCTTTAACAGTTTATAGAAACAAGTGGGTCTATTTAGCCAAGAGCTTACGTCTGCCCCCGTGAGTTTATTTTAAATGGAAATTTCCTCTTCACTGTATTTCAGGGAAGCCCTGCATATTCTTGCCGCAAGCCTTTCCTGATCCTCTTGTCTGATATTAAAGTTTTGAAAATCAGATTCCCCATCCTTAAGGCGATTACAGCATCTGAGCCGAATACATCCCCCAGTATGATATAATCAGATGAGACCACAGCGGTTTGAAATCAGTTTAGACTTCAATTTATTCAGTGCGTTTTGTGATGGATGTGGCAACAGCGTAACGTCAGTGATTACATTAGGCTTTCACTCCGGTACTTACTCCACAGCACAAATAACAAACTGACAGTTATAGCATTACAGAGATTAAAGTATTTACTTCTTATAGAGAAATGTAATATGTTTTAACTGGCTCTAAATTTAATAGCAGATGGGTACGACAGGCCCCGTTATTACAGGTTCAGATGGTTCTGTAATCCTGTTATATCGGAAAGCTGACTTACACCGTCTCACATACAAACACATACCACTGCACACTTTAATACACACACACACACACACACACACACCTCCTAGGAACGCTGCAGCTTGTGCTGGCTGTGATTAACCCAATCATTCACAGCTACCGTATGCATGGTTTTGTAGTTACAGGGCACAAACCCATACACAAAGCAGCAGTTGTAACAATTTAATTATCCCTGTGACTTCGTCATTACCCGTTAAAGATATTTGAAAAAATAAACGAACATTCAAAACACACACTGCCCAAGTACGCAATTCAATATACAGTGCTGTCAGACAGTTAGCATTTAGGAGTGGCAAAGTATTGCATCAAAGCAAGTTTCAGGACAGTAGCTTGTGTCGTACTGGGCTGTCAACGACATCTACTTTCTGGTGAAAAGAGCATAGAGAAGGCGAAGAGGATCATATGACAGTAAACACAAGTCACTGTTTAAAAACAGTAAACAATACCCACAATTGTATTAGAACAGTCTGCTTAACAGTTAATTTCCTGTGGAGACTAGGGATTGACAGGGACTTATTGACCGATTAAACAGTCATTATGCGAGACCTGTACAGTGAAACAGTGTCAGCAGACAGAGGATGAAAGGGGAAGTACAGAACATGGATACTGACAGACCACACTCTAGGAGTCTTTGCCTTGGGGTTCACAGCGCTATCTGATTTTATGGGATTATCGATATTGCTGGGGACATGTCACACTGAATTACACTCCAGCACAGGTTGTGACGGGAACAAGCTCAAAATGTCTATACAGCAAGCGGATGTCCCCTGATACTCCACTTCGTAATCGCAAGAATGGAAACTTGGAAGTTTTATACTCCAGCACAGGCCCACAAATCAGATTTCTAAGGAGATTGGCTCCTGCTCTTCTGTTAGCACTGATGGATGCAATCAGGTCTGGCCCCGGTCAGGTTGTATGACGGTTTTATCTTCAGCATTCCATTGTACCTTTAGTTTAGTACAAAGCGATACAGAACAGACAAACAGCTTCTGGGCTAAAGGGTTGATTGTTGCTTGGCTTATTCTATAGACCCTCTCCCTCACCCAGATCTCGTCAGCAACCCTCCTGGTAATAGCGCTGTAGTGTGTTAATAACCATGAAATTAATCTAACTACATGGGCATAGTGACACTGTGCACTCTCGTAAGGTGCAGCCAGCTTTAACATGTGACTATGGGCTAAATTCCATTAACTGTTTTACCGAGGAGAATCATTCATGGAAATTATGGTTCATGCAATTAACATAGCTAATGTGGAGCAAATTTAATGTCCATTTAAATAACACATCCCTCCAGTAAAAAGTTAATTGAATTGGGTGCCTCTGATATGCGTTGGATATACAGTCTTCGCTAATGCAGTGCTGGCTTAAAAGTACAATTTTTAATAGTGATCCACCTTGAAGTAAGCAGTCTTGTCTTTTTCAATTTAAAACCTAGTAGCAGATAAAGCTAGTGCATTCTACAGCAGTGGCTAAATTCAGAAATGCAGCACCATTGGAAATGTATAATCACAAATGGATGACAACCAAGAATCCAGTAGCTTTATCACACTGGTTATGAGAAGAAAATCCGAACTGTCATTCCCAAACTCAGGACTGTGAGCTGCAGCTCAAAAAGAAATATTCCCATTCGACCACGACACCCGACAAAGCAATGGGGTTATTGTGACACTCAAAACTTTGGCTTTAGCCTTAGTTAAAACACATTGCCTGACGGGTATTTCAAAGGTTTAGGAAGGAGAGTTAGTGACTGCACAGTAAGTGTGCAAAGGGGAGTTGCAGGGCATTTGTAATCGGATGGGAAGTGCAAAGAAGAGTGAAGACAAGACTTAAGGCAATCAATCACACACCTGAGCTGCAGATCTGCTGTCCTGTTACAGTGTTTGAAAATTACATGCTTGCAAATCCTTTTGTTAAAGCCAGTACTGTGTACTTTGTGTTGTTCTAAAACAAAAGACAAAGACCCTTCTTGTCAAAAAAGTTGTCTGATTGTAAGTCTCTTTTAAGTACTGAATGTTTAAAGTTTTCGATGTAGTACAATGGTGTCCCGGCGGTACAGTGGTGTAAAGGCTTCGACTTCACACCTGGAACACATCCTCTGGGTCTTGGGTCAAGGCTGTAAAGATGCTTTGAGGTGAATGTGAAAGTGCTGTGCTTTCTGGGCTTCTAGAACATTCCCAATGTGTCTGTGTGCACCTGAAAGTGTTGTGTAGAAACAGTATATATTAAAAAGTGTCTATGGAGCTGGGCAACCATTCACACAACACTGGCGGTAAAGATAGCTAAACAACCATCAACCCTTCAATGCTGGCCAATATAATCATACTAGGAGACAGTGCTATATCTAAAATGATACCTGTTACTTTTTTATTTGATTGGCATCTTTTTTATATAGTTTAGAATTCAGTTTCTGATTTTTATGGGTTGTGAAAAGAATATTTCGCTTTCACAGAAACGTGTATACTCCTTGGCAGACTCAACTTGTGCTTCCACTAAAGGGAGACATGATACCTGATGCTGCCATCTAGTGAGAGGCAAGGAAAGTACATATTGCATGTACAATGGAAGTACAACCTGATGAATTAGCAGTGTTAAGTGGTAGTGGACATGAAGAAAATAGTAATAAAAATGTACACAGTTGTGTTCAACAGGCAATAACTGGTTATAAACCTTGTTTCTATTGTTCTGTAAAAAACAAGGTCTTTAATCACATCAGTTAGGATTTTCTACAGAACACACTAAATGATTCAGGTAATAGAGGAATCAAAACCGTATTATGCACACACCAGGACGCAGTGTTGATGTAGCTTGAGGGCTCAGTGAACAAGCCTTTTACCTTCAATGGGTCACCATAATGAGCCATTGGCCCTGCAGTGAACTGTGTACCCTGGTGTGTGCACGCACTGTACAGCATTTTATGGATTTTGTCTCTATTGTTCTTAGCGTGGAAGTTTAACATGGCTAGACGTTTATGAAAGAGATGACCTTAATAATGTATACATGTCCACCAAAAAGTGCACCTGCTAAACACCAAGAAGGGTGGACCAAATAGAGTACAATAGCAAGAATACTTTTTATTTAAATAATGCTTTGGAAAACAGTGAATTATAAAGTGCAGATAACCTTTAGTGAACTTTTAAAGATGGCACCTTTAATGTAATGCCATGATTTCTAAATCAATTTCTATGATTCCCTGCTCGTTTGAATGGAATGAGAAGTATTTAAAAATGTACTGCAGAGATACAGTATAAAATAGTAAAGAAAATGCATTCAACTAAGAAAGAATGATGCATGGCACTTGCAGTGTTCCACCTGCGTTCATCTGATCTGGCAGGACTGTCCTTTGATGCAGAGGCCGAGGGCCCAGATCACAGGTGCATATTTAGACAGGCAGACAACGGTGCTACCATGAGTCTTTAGTGAGATTTAATGCAGAGCACATCACTTGTGCTGACACAATGAGTCTTTTTTAGTTTTAGACCCAAGTCAGAATCTGAAAGAGATGGAGCTTTATACCATAGCACTCCCCAGTGTGCCTTGAATATTAACTTCCAGCATAAGAAAACAAGACAGAAGGAGCCAGGGTCATGTGATAAAGGACGTGAGGGAACATTAATTACGCACAGCCTCTAAAGATCCTCATGTCTTCAGCTTGCAAAGGGAATTAGCCACTTCAGAAATACATTTCTACAGTAATCCTAACATTGCCTCTTCTTGTGGTAACTTTTTTTTGCATATATTTCTTTCTAGTGTTTAAAACTTGAGATATGATTGACCTTAACACCCAAGCAACAGTGTGTGGGTACTAGCATAGCAGTTACAGAAGTGAATTTCAAACAGCAATGAAAAGCTCCCTCTTACCAAGCTGTTTAAAAGTTTGAAATCAACTACAGCTTCCTTTCTCTCATTCCATGTTGTTTGGATCTTGCTACTGTATTATAAATGTAAATCTGAAAAGCAATGATATATACAGTGTTTTTTTTTTTCTTTATACAAGATGCAGATGCAGTATGGCTATCCCTCTTTCAGATAAAGCATAGCAACGGTTTCAAAAGCATTTCCTAGAGCCAGGCTCCATTAGTGGATCAGTAGTACATGCCTTTATAATACGTCACTCAGACAATGCCTACCGGGAAGCAATACAGCACCCTATACAAAAACAAGTAAAGTACTGTACAATATGCTAAAACAACAAAAAAACAATAGTGACTCAACTTCTGTGCATATAATTGTCAGAAATCTGTACTAAACAGACAGACAGCCGTCATATACCCACAGATTATAGCACACCAAAGGAAGCCAAGCCCAGCAGGGGATAATACATTAATAGTAATTGAAATGAATGGTAATCGCTTGGTTTCAACGTGTGTTGGTTGCACATTATTTAAGTAGTGTGGAATGAGGTATTCAGCAATGTGTATAGAATATAATGGAGGCTTTGCCTACTTAACTGTTTAATTAAAATGAAATGCTATTGAACAGAATGGGCCGGGTAATTGAACAATTTTGCGTTGCTTTCCAAGATGATGGGGACTTAATCATGCCGCCTTAATTGTGTTAATTGTCTGTTATGCGTAATTCTAATTGGAAGCTGTTTCCCTATACTGCAGTGGCATGTTTGGATAGCTAGCCAGCTGATGCTAGAGTCATTGTAAAAATGTATGAAGTTTTATGCTCAGAAAGTTTGAAGCCTGACAACAGGGCACCCCTGAAAACAAGATAAATAAATGCAAACTTTAAAGATAAAAAAGCAATTTCCTTCTACTTTGATTTAGCGGTAGCAGAAATTGACAAACTACTTTCATTCTCATAATATGCTCTGAGGAGCAGAGGGATCTATTGAGTGGTCCTGTGTGTGTTGTTAGTTGGAGAGTGGCTGTTGTCCTACTCTTAATGGATGACGAGGGATCCTGATTATTAACTGAACTGCATGCTCATCTGTTTCCAGGATATTGCATTACACTATTAAGATGTTTTAATGGACAGCGGAAGACTGGCTCTATTGAACGGGTGCATGTCTGCTTGTTTATTCAGGACAACGAGGTTCTGTTTGTAGTGATTTCTTCATTTGCCATGCCCGGTGCTCTCCAATGATAACTCGTGGCTTAATTAGTAGGTTAATGGACCTGTCTGTTTCAAGGGCATTATACCACTCCACTCCTGTGGCTCCTCCATTTGGCTTCAGACGGTGACCTGACTGTTGTCAAGCTGTCACTGACAGGGCGACAGACGATGCACTTCTCACAAACTGAAAGCAATATAACCAGACCAAAAGCAGGAGACTGCATTTCAGTTTTGTTACTGGGTATGTATGAGTACTCTGTTTAGTACACACAGTGAATGTGACCATTTTAATGACGTAAATAAAGCAGAACAGGTAAAACACACAATACGTGTTGATGCCAAGAGATACTGTAGATATTAAACCTACGACTGTTGTATGGTATTACAATATTTGGTTTCCTGGAAACAGGACTTTTTAACACTATCTCTCCCTCAAACTCAAATATGAAACTCAAGGATTACCTACTACAGTATGGAACAAACCAATCCACCAGTCAAGCATCAAAAGGCAAGGTCAAAAGACAAGGCCACATATTTAGCAGGTAATGCCCAATGATACAAATGCAAATGCTAATCCTGTTAGTTTAGAGAGAAGCTACCCAAGTGATAACTACATGACACATGAAGTGTCATTTTATTTCTTAAGAGACTTTCTTTAGTTATATGCATGTACTGCATCCACTTTGAGTTTGACTTTAACAGAATCAGTCTTTCGGCTCTGATTGAGGCAGCTGTCGCCGTGCTGGTAATGGGACCCTTTGTGACATTTGTTTATCTGAAAGTCGATATCATGATTTGAAATTGCAATAAAAATTGAATGGCAGAGAGAGTTTACATGATATAGATTAAGACGCTACTGGGAAACTGATAGGCTGAGAGAGCTGGGAATGTCATTGTGACTGTTTGTGCCCCACAGGACACAGAGATCCTGAACACAGCAGTGCTGACTGGGAAGACAGTGGCTGTCCCTGTGAAGGTGGTGGCAGTCGGAGAGGACAGCACCGTGACCGACGTGTCCGACTCCGTCAAGTGCCAGTCGGAGGACGAGGACGTGGTAAAGGTCGGTATATTTGCTACACACTTTAGGGTAGTAAAAGGAGTTCAAACTTGATTATTGTTTTAACCTGGGGGACAGAAACCTAGGGCGCAAGGATAAGAGTATTCCATCATACCATAACTCGTTGAAGCTTTTGTTAATCTAATCAGTAGTTTCTTCTTTTAGTGTTAGTTCGAGATTTTCTGATTGTTGCAAGTTATGATTTATAGGTGAAAATATTCTTTTGTGGTAGCTTCAAAACTGACAAGAACAAGTACTGTACATACTGTATTGTGTGTAGATTTCACAAGTCCTAAATGTTTTCGGAAAGGTATGTGAACAGTTTTAGTACTATAAAAAAATAACCAGAGGGACCTACAAAGGAAGATAAGCATCTCAAGCTGTTGTAGCCTGGAGACTCTGTATACAGCAGGAGATCTTGAAGATGAATTAGCAAATCAGTGAGCCAAGGAATCTTTTGCATATCTTCAGTCTTTTGGTCTTATTGGGAAGCCTGGGAATAAGGAGGGTGAGAAGTTATCCATTCAGGCCTTGCTGCTTCGTCACTGTTTCAACGGCAGGTAAAAGATGGTCCCAGAATCAGCAGGACACAGATTGACCAGTTGTAACATACACCGCTAATAGAGGCCAGACCTATTTAATTGGCTGTGTGCACTCCATGCATCTGTGTTCAGGAGTTTCTACAGTCTATATACTCAAGAGCAGAAATATGTGATCTCTGGCAGTACACCCGAGTTGTATTTATTGTTAAAAAACATGTTTTTAATAACTGCAGCACTGGATGGCAACATTTTTTTAAAATATCAAACTCAAGGATTACCTACTACTGTACGGAACAGATGAGTGCAACCATCAAGCAGCCAAAGGCAAACTCGAAAGACAAGGTCCAAGAAGATTATTTTTATTGGAGTTTACAGGAAAATATTTGATTTGCCATTTTTAGTTTGGGAAGTCAGTGAGTCTTTTTCTTTTTGACCGAATGCCATGACCTCTTACTCCTCCTCCTGGTATTGTGCACAACAGAGATGCCTTATACTGTAAAAATGTTCTTTTTCTTTGCCTTAATCTTTCCTGTAGAGTCTCTCTCAGCCAAATCACTACTGAAGCAATCCCACACAGCAGGGAAGCCTGCACTGGGTGTCAAATCAGGGAGAGACTTGGAGGAACATCACTCAGCAATGTGAATAAGGAAATGAATACATGAATAAATACTCACACAGAAATCTTGTTGGTCGCAAGATGTCTACCCACATAATCTCTTTGGGGTGGCAGAGGGGCTGTTAAACCAACAACAGATGACGTTTAGCCTGAATAATTAATTGCTCCCGCTCATAATGTATTCATTATTTGGAAATCAGTTTAGGCACAAAAAAAAGTCCTGTCATTTTTAGACTAATGAACAGAATCATTATTGTGTGAGCATTTCTTGGAAGTATTTCCTGCGAAGTGTATAGCTATGGCCTAATGTTTTGCATTACCCTATAGAATTAACAGATTTTGCTTCATAAAGTTGAATGAAACCTGCTGAATAATGTTACGTTAACATATTGAATTACATCCCGCTTTGCAGTTTTCAAACATGACAAAACATTAAAAATGTGATATTTCAAAGTCTAACATGAAATTCTGTACTACTATTATGGTTTCCGGTAGACTTTTCTGATATCATTTTGTAGTTTATTTGATTACATGATGTTAAATCTGCTGTACAGTGCGTAAATTTTTGCATGTACACCTAAAGAGGAATCAAATCATTTAAACTATATAAATAGGGTTAATTGATTTAAGGCAGCACTCACCTTTCAGAGTAATGTATTTATTTTGAGCCGACCTGACTTCATTGAAACCTGGTAATTATGCAACAGTTCAGCAGTAAATTGATCGTTCCTGTTCATTGGTTGTTTTGTTTCTTTGCCTTTGCACTCGCTTCAATAAAGGGCCCGCAGATAGTTGCCATGTCAGTTGCAATGCTCACAAGGCTAGCGGCACCACTGGCTTCATTTTCCTATGTCTGAAAGGGAAATCACACCAGATTGCACTATTGAAAGGCCCCTGGTGGACGTCTGGATAGCTGTGAATGAATGAATGTGGTGCTTTTGAGTCTGGTGCCTCGGTTGGTCTCTTTTGCAAGATAAGCTCTGAGACTTGCCTGAGAAACTCTTGCACACATCAGAGGTTCTTGACATTCCAATTGGATCCATTATATCAGGGTCTGCTTATTCGGGGTGGAATGATGAGTGCATTTACTCCAGTGAACTCTGAGGATTGATGCTTTGTGACTCGTGTCTGCTGTAGTAGCAGTAACATTTTAAACACTGAACATTACCTTGGATCCATTAGTACTGTCCAGTGTATGGTAATTCCTCCAATCTCCAAGGAAGTCAGCTCTGCATGCTGTGTACATTCTGATTGACCTAAACACCGCTCACACGAGAGAGCAATTAAGGGAAGAGGCTGCTAAAGTTGGACGACAGCCCAGAACAATTTTCTTTGCGCAAGCCTCAGCTTCTTTTCTGCTGCTTTCTTTTCAACCCAGCCGGGGCCTTTTTTATCAGCTCACAATGGCGAGATAGAGACAGTGATGGGTCTTGTTAACTTGAATGAAGACTAAAAGGCTATCATGAAGGAATTGATTAAGGGCTTAAGCATGAAAATTAAGGTAGAAGTTTGAAAGATTAAAAAAGGACCAGTCTGATATCTTGTCCCACTTTTTTTTCTATTAAGGTTAAATCCTAATTTGAATATTCATAATATTCATTTGCTGCTTCTTCAGTTAGTCCTTTTTCACTGGTTTACTACATTTAGATTTTAAGTGACTCCCATTTCTTCAAAAGGTTTCTTAATTTCTTTTTCATTTCTCCTCTACATACATGGTACAGACTACATACATGTGTCCTCTGCTGCTCCCTCTCTCTTCAAAAGAAGCAAACTTAATGATTGCCATATAGAAGTGGCACTTATTATTATTAATATAATTATTACTCTGTCGAATAGCAGGTGGGATGGAGGAACAATCTTCTTCATATTGCTTACTGCAATATACCATGTAAAAAAGACTAGAAAATAAAGTAAATGCAAGCATGGTAAAGCACATATACATGCTAAAAAGCAGAAATATCATGCAAGATTACCCTGGTAAACTGTACAAGGCTGATCTAAATGGGATTGTGTTGGCCATGGAAGATGCCTACAATGTCAGTCATGGTCCTCAACCCATTCATGCGCAATTCTGGCACGGGAACTGGGTGTATTATCTTCTTGAAAGCAGCCATCACCATCAGGCTACAAGAGCAGCATTGTTAGGTGGACTTGATCCACAATGATGCTTATTTAAACAATGACAGCTTTATAGTGTTGTCGGGATCACATGCTACACCAGATGATGAACCTAATTGACATCTCGAATTCAGGGCGATGCCAAATCCAATCGGGTAGACAGGTCCTTATACAGTAGTCAGGCAGCGTATTTTTCACTGATGCGCAAAGTGTTTGCAAAAGTACAACTGTGTTGAGAATTTCAAAGCGCTTTGACCATCTTCAAACTGCACAATAAGTGTCAGACTAAGAGAGAAGAGTTTAGTTCATATCATATGGTCTGTGGACTGGTTAATTGCTCCTGTCAACTTGACTCTACATTCAGCACATAGACAGGACCATCTTCATGCTTTATAATCCCATCTCTCGCATCATTTGTTGATTGCATCTGTCTGATGTGTCATTAATTTCCAGTGCCGCTCTGGATACAGCAGTAACGTCTTCAGTAAGTTATTAATTGTGCCTGATTTAATATAATGTGAGAGATGATACCTTAAGGGATGTGACTTTATAGCTCAAAGTGGAGTCTTACCTTTCCTATCCTGTCTTGTGCTTTTATCAAAGCCGAAGACCCCCTTCTTGTGACTGTGAGAGTCAATGATCTGTGCCTGTGAATTGCAGTATTCTTAATAGTGCTCCTGTATGGCTAGAAAAAATAGACTATGCTTCAAAGGTGCATTGGAAGTTAGTTATAATGTAGATCTCTGGCAATTGTTTGTTCTTCTGCATTAAGTTATCTTAGCATGTATTCTGAATAGATAAGGCCATCACACTGGAACGATAATTCTTTTGAATATCATGTCTTCTCAAAGGCTCAGCTTTACTAGCCAGAACAGTCTTTGTGAAGGTTTTCTAGTTGATGATACAGATTGGATTATAACTTTATGATTACACCGTCAAGGTGTTATCGACACTCAGGTAAAAATCACCTAGTTCTGTGCTATACCCACCAACTTTAAAAATGTCAACATCTACAAAACTTATGCCCAGAAATTCTCCGCGAACTCAGTACATGCATCCATCTATCTGATTTTTTTTATTAAAAAAATGAATTATTATAAAATAGACTCTGCAAAGAGATAAGTTATTATAAAAACAAACAACGTCACCGTTTTTTTTATGGCTCTGTGACTTTGCGTGGGAGTAAATGCTTATTGAATTAGTCCAAATGTTTTGTAATGCTTTAAGAATGTGCTCTTTTGTGAATAACTTTGAAATGACAAATAGTTTCAGAATGTAAGATTAGAGAAATATTTTCACGGTCACCAGAAAAAACACTGGAAGGTTAGCCTGTACCACTTACAGTATTGCAGGTCTAGAATAAGTAGAAAATACTTTCTATAAATCTACTTGCAGTAATGTCTTTCTGATATCTTGATAAAGCAGGTCCACATTGATGATTACTGTCTGTCTGCTGTTACTCCATGAAAAAAAGATTGGGAGGTGTGTGTTTGTGTGTATGGGGGTATATCCTTCTTGCTGTGCAATCTTTATGGGAAAGGATAGACAGTTCACAACAGGATGTAACCATACCAAGATAACCTCCAGATCAAAGCCCAGCTGATCAGTGAACATTGAGAATGGAAACTGGATCTGTCAGCTACTGCTGTACAATGATGTCTGAATTGTGAGTGGTGTCTTTCCCATTAGAAAGCGCTCGTCCTTAGAGGAGGTGTGAATAGTCCCAATCCCTACTGGTATTATTGATCTTATCAATTTAGGCCTCTTAGAGATTGGTTTGTAAAATCAGGCAATCCCCCAATTTGGGTTAAAATTGCTGGAAATATTGCCTCCCCCTATAGTTTAAAGGACTTATTGTTACATGACCCTCCACCCGCTCTGAAGAATAACTTTATCTTTACATTTGCACTCAACATTTTCAAAAGATCAACCCTTCTTTTAATGGATTTTAAAACAATTTATTTCAGTTCAGGAAACTGGAATAACCCAAACATTTTGTATAACAAGAAACCTTTATTTAACCTCACTTGGATTAATGCACAAGTCAATAAGGTGGACGATTTGTTTGAAGAAAATGTATTCCCTTCTTTGAGATCTCTATAAGATAGATGCCATATTCCAATTGGAGAAACTGGAATTTACAACCATGTCAAAAAAATCTTTAGCCAACCTAATCCCTCAACTGCGCTGTCCTAATCTGACTGAACTGGAAAGGTTTGTATTAAATTCATTGAATTCCCATGGCGTTGTATCCAAATTATACAAATTGTTTAACGAGAATGTGTCATACAGTAATATTAAAGTCAAAGTGGGAGATGATTGCATCATCCTGGAATAATATCAATAGCAATATTACATTGTCTCCTCTTATTTCATGGATATGGATTGTAACTAAATGATATCAATATACTGTACCTATATGTATTTATATATGAGCTGACCGAAGTTATTGTATAATTTTACTGTGACGACTTTTCCCTTGTTCCAGCTTATTTAGCATATCAGACTTAAATATGTATCTATTGATTGTGGCATTTGTGAACCATTGTGATATACTTTAATAATTATTGATTGCATGCATGATTGAAAAAATTACTGTTATTAGATTGTATATTAAAAAGCAATTAAATAAGAATTATTAAAAAAAAAATAAAAAAAAATAAAAAGCGGTCGTCCCTTCCCGCCTGGCAATTCAGTGTTGGGAGGTCAGTAAACTCAAAGTGCACTTATCAGTGAACTTTACGAAGGGTAGTCGAGTTAGTAGGAATCAATACACCACCAGCAGCAAGGATTCAGGATGACAGAGTTATGAACTGAACTCAAGTCTATATTTCAGTCTTTACGAAATTCAAGGCCAATTTCATACCCCAGGGCAGCTTCAGGGACTAGAGGAAAAAGTTATTTCAGGTACCCAGGGGGAAAGATAAACTGCCCAAGGCTTCAAAAGCTTAAGTAAAGCTTCAGTTTCTTTTGTTGGCAAGACTCCTGGTATACTTCAAATTATCGTTTGCTGTATATTGAAATGTTTATTTTCAGGCATTGTGGAATTCCAAGACTACTCATGGCATATGGAAAGTGGTGACATCAGAAACCACCAGTAAGGAATGGGGATAGAATAAAGGCACTCCAGTAAAATGACCCAGTACTTTCTTGAGCCCACATGTCTCTGCAATGGCATCAAACAGATATTGTCTTTAAAATGTGTTATTTATATGAATAAAAGCCTCTTTACCATTTTGGTCAACTATTTGTTTTTAGTCCAAACATGTGTCCAGTTTTAGGTAGAGCCTAATCCAGCCAGCCAATGTCTTTTCGAGCATGTATTTTGGATCATGGTATTGCTTCTCAAATGATGAGTGCCTCTTAATTGTATTTCTCAGAGCAGATGGTTTCTGATTTACTTGTGATCTTCATGATCAGTGAAGACCTTATTCCTACCAAAGCCCATCTGTAGAGCAGCTTGTTAGCCGCGGGGCAATGTACTTCCAATCTGGAGGTCTGCTGACGTGATTCCTGTTTCAAATAAAACCTCTCGCCTTGCTCCTGTCGGATAACTTTGTAGTAAATTGTTAAACTAAATACTGCAAAAGGCACCTTAACTTCCTTTCCGCATTACGGAACATTATGATTGAGTGTTGGTCTTTTGTGGCACTATCTTCACAACTTGGTTACAAATCGTTGCATTACTCTACAGCAGGTACCTCACTGTAAAAATGGCAAAACTCCAAAAGGTCAATACAATGTCATGCAAGCTTTGTTAAACAGTATTGCATTGAATCTAGTCCTCACTTGGTTGAAAGTGGCTTTGTTGTTCCAGTAATCTTACTGATGTCTGTTTATGTGGAAAAGGTGTGTGGAGCAACAAGACTGTTCATGGCCAGCACAGTAGGCTGTCTTTCGACTCTGGGGATTTCATTTTAGTGGCATGAGATTGTTTCTGATGTGATTTCAGTTACAGTATAATTACCTAATATTACTGTTTCAAGTTGCAGTTGCAGCTACTATTGATAAAAGACCATAAATAAGGGGGGGGGGGGGGGGTACTTGAACAAACTAATCACCCTTCAGCAGCTATATACAGTACGAACCCAGCAGCATTTCATAAAGTGGGGACATTTTTCTTGGATGGACAATATTATTTGTTTTACCGTGTCGTTGTCTTTTTGCAGGTTACATCAGTCCATATGGTTTGGTTACATGTTGTAGCTTGAGTGTGTTCCTCAAGTAGCGACTGTTTCTGTGCATGTAACTGAGTGTGTTCTCTCCTTCCTGCCCCAGGTGTCAGACAGGTGTGACTACGTCTATGTGAACGGGAAGGAGATGAAGGGGAAGGTGAAGATGGCGGTGAATTTCACCTACGAGTACCTGAGCGCCCAGCTGGAAATGACTGTGTGGATCCCTCGGCTCCCCCTGCAGATAGAGGTGTCTGACACCGAGCTCAGCCAGATCAAAGGCTGGAGGGTCCCCGGCCCATCCAGTAAAAGGTGGGTTGTTAGCACCTTTCCATATAAACATTCAAGAATGAATACAGCCAGGTTAGCATGCAGACAGATATCATCATTTGTAAACTGTGTTTGCTCGTTTTTAAAGATTCCTTGTAAACTGCAGAAAAAGAAAAAAAAAAAGAAAGATTGCAGCGTTTTGTATTTTATCAATTCTGTTACATTGTGACTCTGGGCTTACATCACTGAATCAGTCAGGTGTAACAGAACCCACAGGCTGACACATTCTGTATTAAAGTGATAAAGGATGCTGTTTTGTTCTCTTGTACTGTAAATAATCCTTCAATATGTTTTTTTTTTCAACATGAAAAGGACTGCGTGCAATGGGTAGCTTTTACAGATATACCGTAGTGGGGGAATGACATTCAGCTGACATTTTTTTCTGAGTTAATGCAAGACACTTGTGAATACTATGTAAGGAACGAGCTGGACTGCATTCCCCAATTGATTAAAGACCCTGAGCATGTGAATAAATATACCATAGCTATTGTCATTGTGTTAAACAAATATATCACAGGGAGGGATACATACTGTGCAGGAGACACAGGAGACTGTTTGGTATCTCCTTCCATCTGCAAGTTGACATAGCAACTAGACAAAGTAGAAAAGCACACACACAATGTACAATGAATGTACCGCATACAGTATACAGTTTTACAAATAACAGCTGGCACAAATTATATCAGCGACAGTGCAAGTTACAAGGGTGCAATCTTACACAGATGCAATTATCTAAATAGAGGCAGATCTTTATCAATAAACATCGATAAACATCTATACACTTGACCACATTTCACTAGATGTTATTGTGTGCAGTAGTGTTAATAAAAATACATGAGTAAATAAATCCCCCCAGGGGGAAAACACAAGCTGGATAGAATTAAAGTCGGTGGTATTTAGATCCAGCACTGTTTAGATCAGTAAAATAGACCCCATATGTCCCAGAGAGATAAATAGGTTTGCACTGATGCAGTCCAGACTCCGTTAGCTGCCGAGTCGCACCAGTTGCCTTCAAATCCAACTAAAAAAGCTCAGCAGTGCGGATTACTGCTTAAGATCCATTAACTAGCTCAAGCATGCACAGAATCTAAAGTACTTGTGGCTTGCCTACTGTGCTGGGCTTCTTTTTTTTCGTTTCAAAACAGTGGGAGGAAAGCACAAATTGATGCCACTTGTTCGGTAAAAATATGTTTTATTTTTGCCTGCCCCAAATCTCTTAATCATGCAGCAGACATATTGGCACACGCCTAAGTGACGGCTGCTATTGAACAATTTGGGGCTTGAGGACCACCTGTGTTACAGGTGCTCATGAAACGTGGCTTTACTGTACATCCAACTGGTTTCTTCGATTTGTGATTTTTTAATGTAACATAGTACAACCAGGCGGCCAACTGTGGCAAGGAACTCGCATGGCAAAAACCTTACTGCATCAGACAAAATACGCAAAAAGAAATTCCAGGTGTTTTCGGCAGGCAGTCAGTGAGTATAGTAAAGTATGCTACACCTGTGTCTAATTTGTCGTGGTCCTTGTTCCATTTGACAAAGGGGAAGCTACTTGATGCTGTTATCTTGACGGTATGAGTTTAACCTGATATTTCTGCTTTGGAAAGACAAAGAAGAGGAAGTGGTGTAGTTTTGCTGTGTGGTATTTATCAGAGTAGAGCACGTGTGACCTTGTGAATGGCCCCAAAACTCCAGATGACAATAGGGAGTACGATGTTGTGCTCCACATTCTAACAATCGATCCAAGAACCTGACAGTGAAATGCCTGGCTCTGGGCCTTTACAAGCACCATAAACACTCAGATAAAAAGGACATTTGGATTTGAAATGTTTTTTAAAACCATTTACTACATGCGATTCACTTACAGAACTAGAGAAAAAAACATTAGCATGTCACGGAACAGAAAAAAGTCCAAATAAATTCTGTGGTTAGCCGATATATTCATTTAATTTAGATGACTTCCACATAGTCCTCTACAAATGACACAGGTTCTGGTTTAGGATGTCCTGTGATGGTTGGGGTCCTGTCAGCTCCTGACTATTACTTTGTTTTCTCAAGTTTAGAGGCTGATTTTATAATCTGAAAACATTTTTCTTAAATGTTTCTAAATCAATCTTTCTTGGTCTTTCCAAGGAGCTTATACATCATAACATTTTGAAAACTAGTGACACCAGCATTGAATTCTGAGCTAAAATGCCCCCATGAACTTTTGAGCTGTAAATGTCAAAATTGTTAGCCCAAGTTGTTTGCTAAACATGGTCTTTACACAAGTCAAAACTGTGACATTAACCTTCCCCAGTTTTGTGCATGAGTAGGTATTTCTCATTAAACCTAATGGGGGCTGTCAATTGAATTTTCTTTTATACCTGGACTCTTTCCCAGGAAGAGCTCATTGAAACGATTGAGTGACATTTCAGCTGAAGTCAGTTCATTAAACAGTTAGGTCTCAGTCCTGTGATTCAGGTATGAAACATACTAAAGCATTTTTCTGAAACCTGATTCAGTTTTATGTCAATTAAATACAATTGTACCTTGCTTTTTATGCAAACAAATTCCATTTAGCCCATGTTGCAAATCCAATACACTCTCACTTATCCGAAACGAACAGTCAACATTAAAAAATGCATGCGGCCAGCAGAGTATGGCTCATTGAACGTGCACTGTAGGCTTGTACTGTAACATTGGTCTCTGTGTTCCAGGACGGCACGGGACAGCGATGATGAGGATGAAGACGACAGGAGAGGGAGGGGATGCACGCTGCAGTACCAGCATGCAATGCTGCGAGTCCTCACACACTTCGTAACCGAGTCCTTGGAGCCTGGAGGTCAGCTGACCTACATGCTGGGCTCTGATTGGCAGGTTGACATCACAGACCTGGTGACAGACTTCCTGAAGGTAGAGGAGCCCCAGATTGTAAAACTGCATGACGGGAGGATCCTAATGGGCCTGGACACTGGCATGACAAGCATACAGGTAAGAGAAGGTGTCTGTTAAACGTGTTGAGTGTACAGTAAAAAGATGATGCAGCATGAATGTGCATGGGGTATTGTACACTACTTATTGCATGAATGAGAAAGGCAGAATAACCCACAAGCCCCCAAAGAGTTTGATTGCATTAAGACTGAATGAATTGTTTCATGATCTACAAACACTTTAACAATGTGTGAGAGACTGGGCTTAACCTTCCTCTACAATTCCTAAAGACATGTTGCTGTCTGTCTAAATGTTGCCGTCACTGAGGAGATTTCAATTTACATTGCACATGTTTTTAAAAGCTTTAACCCAATAGATAACTGTAAGCTCTTAACCTGATGCTGATAAAATGGACTAGCGGTATAGAGAGCTATTGAGACATCTCAGTCTGTATCTGTCTCTCCATCTCCCTGTATTATTGACAGCGCCGTTACAGGCATCTAAAATATATTTAAAAACAACATTGCGTATTGATTGAACTGACACGGACTCATTGGGAAGCTGCTGCAAGTAATTGAAGGTGAGCAAAGAGTCCCAATCCAAATTGCACAAATTAAAATCCTTTCAAATAAATTCTGTAGAGCGGGCCAGAATAGGCCTCGGACTGTTTCACAGCTTTTACAGGTGCCATATTTTATTTGTTACGACTTGAGTCCAATAAAAAATATTTTAGACTGAAAGCCCTTTTCATGGTTGGTTGTTAAATAACCGGGTGGCATGTTTTAGTGTAATGTGTTAGACAGATTTCTGAAATGATTGGCGTATTACCAAACACTTGAGCCCTTTATGAGCGGCTGACTTGTTCAGTTTATCAACCAGGGTGATGCCCTGGGCTAACTTAATCAGTTTCAGGTGTATTGGGTCTGAGACTATCATTGAAATAATGGACATGCTATATGCTGGAGAAGCCTAAGAAATCTTAACTTAAGTATCGGGCATTTATTTATATGCAAAAACCTTTTTAGCACATTTGACTCTGTCTGGATGCTTACTTTAATTGTGAAAACTTACCTAGCAGGCAATTTTATCTCAAGATTGGCACTCCGTTTGTGCTGTTTTAGGTATGTATAGTACTGAATAACTCTGTCTGTGTCTGCAGGTGCTGTCCCCTCTATCTGACTCCATCCTGGCTGAGAAGACGGTGACAGTGCTGGATGACAAGGTGACCATCACTGACCTCGGGGTGCAGCTGGTCACTGGACTCTCACTGTCCCTTCAGCTCAGCACAGGAAGCAACAGAGCCATCGTCGCCACGACAACCACACAGGAGCTGCTTCACAGCCCGAAACAGGTGTGTACCGTATGTACCTAGTGTGGAATGAGGGACCTTTCTATTAGAGAATTAACATTAAAGAATAATATGTTGGCATCCCTGTCAATTAAGTGCTGGTTTGCGCAAGACATTTTATGTCGGTCTAAAAGGTCTGAGAACGTTTTGAGTTCTGCTAAATATCTTAATACTACTTATAATTTTCCAGTGCTGCTGTACTAAATATGTAGATTTCCAATGGAACACCTATAAAAGTAAATCTACAGTATTTGATGTATGAAAATGTTTTGTTTTTTTTGTTTGTTTTTTTGCATTTAAATTGAAATGCATTTTCGCAAAACAAGCGCTGTTAAAGAGCAATTTACTAGTTATGTTGTTTTCAGCAAATTCCTCCTCCTGCATGATTTATAATACCGAATGTGCCACCTGCGCCCCAGAGTGCTACACAATTAAAAATAACAATACTATAGAGACTGCTTATTGTAAATGGAAAAAAAATGATATATACAGTATATTTTTTTAAAAAATAAATTTAGTAGTCGGCAATCGATTTTACCCCGTTTTTCTCCCAATTTGAAGTAGCCAATTGTATTTTAGGCTCAGCTCACTGCTACCACCCCTGCACTGACTCGGAAGCGGTGTAGAAACGTGTGCCGTCAGCCGACCACTTCTTTTCACTCTGCAGACCTATCATGCAGCCAACCCAGAGCTACAGCGTCGGAGGGCAACGCAGCTCTGGGCAGCTTACAGGCAAGCCCGCAGGCACCCAGCCAGACTACAGGGGTTGCTGGTGCACGGTGAGCCGAGGACACCCTGGCCGACCTAAGCCCTCCCCCCCCTCCCAGGTGCCGCTCGACCAATTGTGCGCCGCCCCCTGGGAACTCCCGTCCACAATCGGCAGTGGAATAGCCTGGACTAGAACCAGTGACTTCCAGGCTATAGGGCGCATCCTGCACTCCACGCGGAGTGCCTTTACTGGAGGTGCCACTCGGGAGCCCCTGGAAATAAAATGATAAGAATACAGTAACTACAATGGCTTTAAGAAAAACTCTTGTGTTACTCTTCACATGCCCCCATGTGGGGACTTCCTACAGGGAGGGGTAAAGCGATTGGCATTCCAAATTGGGAGAAAATCGAGGGGAACAATAATAATTGAACACACTCAATTTAGAATAAATAAATAAATAAGATGGTAGTAGACACATACATAGAGATCATCAACATCTTCAGTTATATTAAAGAAAACAATGTTTTTTTTTCCAATCCATGTTAAAAAAAATAACTGCAAGTTGACAAAAAATGATATGCTAAATCAACTTTAAAAAGTTTTGGAAACAAAGAAGAGAATTCCAGCTCTGCTAACACGTGTTGTGCTTTTTTGTGTTTGTAAATTCTGGAGACCAAAGGCCTGCTTATCTCTGCAATCTCCCCGGGTAGGGAGGCTGCTGTGCAGAGAAGTAGGCACTAATTCCTTACCTTTTCTCAGTAATTAGAAAACCTTGTCAAGGAATGGAGAGGATTTCTTGATGAAGTCCTAGGGATTTGTGCTGACAGCATATTAAAGACTAAAATCTGAGTGTGCGAGGCTTTAGATTCTCATTTTTCAATCCTTTTTTTTTTGCATTAAAATTCAGCTAATCAACGGGTCAAATTTGACTGTATCTCCAGTCTTTGAGATAGAATTGAAAATGATAATCTTCCTTATCTCCAATGCTGAAGATCACAGGCTTCAGGGCCCCACACATCTTGTTCCATCACATGTTCTTGAGTTTCTAAAAACTGACCAAAAGTTCTTTACTAAAGATATGAAGCTGGAGCAGGGAAGACATCCACAACAATTTAATTTGAGTAGCTTTCCAGTAAGGACCAGCAGTCCTCCAGCAAGCCATCAAATCCAAGAAGCCATTTAATGATAGAGACTGTGTATCATTCAGGAGACTAAAAAGGTCAAGTAGTGTTCTGATGGAAAATTGATTTTGTAAAATTTAGGATCTTCATTGGCATGCTGCATAAAATAATGAGATACATAAATTGATATATAAATATTTCATGTGCAGGAGAGGGTATACTGGCAGCAAACTTGATGGGGGGTGGGAGAGGGAGGGTAACTGGGGGAGTTGCAGTGAACTGTGCCCAAAAAGAAGGTTGATATGAATAAATTCAGATATATATTTCATTGGGGTGCATGTGAAATCATGACACCTATGGTGAAACAGTCATAATATATTCAATCACTTACCAACAATGAGTTCTAATATGATTGTACAGGGAATCAATTTAAAGTATTTTGCATTCTTTTGAAAATCTAAATCCCCGGGCATTGTGTTTACTTAGATCTTTTTAATGCTAATTTATTAAAATATGTGGATATAATATGCCACATAAATATGTAGAGTTTAACATGTCAATGAAACTAAGAACTGAAATCGTTATTGAAACAACAGATGTGATGGTAATCAAACTACCTGCTACCATTCAAAGCAAAAGGATACAGCAATAGTGAAATTAACATGACTGTGGATATGTTGCACCCCAAAGCATTCTGAGCCAGCTCCTGGTTTGCAACTAGCTACTTTATGGCTGAATTATCTTCCCCTTTAAATTGTTCTTAATGTATATATCTCTGATTCGAACAGGATTTTAGCACAAGACAGAAAGGGGCCAATTCCATGTGAACAATATGCCACATGTAGTTAAATAAATAAAATACAAATAAATGAAAGAAGATGGAAAGCAACAGAGGGGATAGAGAACTGCACGGTGGTGAACAGAGACAATGATTAACAGAAGCACTGGGAGGGAGGTGGAGATGCTTTCAAACAGCAGCAGACTGATGATAGCATTGCGGTAATGACTAATCAGCCTCATAAAGCTGTTTTTAGTGCTTAAACAGAATCAATTGTAATTCTTTGCGTATTGGAATTGGCTATTGTATACCTTCGTTGCATGATTTCTGCAGCTTTCGGGCTTGATTATTATTTTTTTTTTCCAATCAAATTCATGTAATCAGGATAAAAACCTTAATTTTATTTTGGGTGTTTGCCAGCACCACGATGCATACATTGATTCAATTATATAAATTGCTATTTGCACAGAGAGCTAAGCACCTGCATGATTTAAATGGAAACGGCCAGATGTGCTGCTCAAAACATTGCAGCTCACATTATACAGGATCATTTCTTTTAAATAGTCTGAGAATGGAAGGGTTTCAGATGATGTCATTCACACCAGTTATTTGAAGGGTCCATTCAGTTGATCACTCCAACAGTGGATATAATACTGTTGCCCTACCTGTCATTTTACACAGGAACAACATCTCAAGTTCACTATTACAGATGTCAGTTTGTATAAACTTGGAACACAAAGGGGTATTACTTCTGTGATATAAAATTATTTAGTTGACTGGAATCTCCATGACGAAAAATATCAGGCATATGAATTAAATACGTAATTTCTATGTGGATATATGGTCTCCGTACTTGTTGTACAATTTTTCTTCCATCCAGTAAACATTCTCTTTCATGCTTCATGTTTCTCTACAGGAGGCAGCGATCAGCGCATGGATCCAATTCAGCGACGGCTCTGTGACTCCTCTGGATATCTTCAATCCCGACTACTACTCCCTCACTGCAACCTCCCTGGATGAAGAAGTGGTCTCAGTCCGGCAGGACCCAGCAATGAAGTGGCCAGTGATTGTGACAGAAGGGGAGGGACAGGGTGTTTTGGTGAAGGTGGAGATGGTGATCTGCGAGACCTGCCAGAAGTCCAAACGGAGAAGCGCTCTCGGCTCCGGGACTGGAAATGTCAAGGTAAAGTTTGGCCAGAACGACGCAAGCCCCAAAGTGAGTGGCAGCGATTACGGGATGGACAATGATGAGTTAGAGAACCGTGCTAGCGACCGGAGACAGAAACCGGCAGAGCAGGACCGCGCTAGGATAGACGTGCATTATTATGGAAGTTCAATATCAGACTTGGAGGATAGCATCATGAAAAAAATACCCACTACTGTCAAGTCAGCAATAATAAGGAAATCAGAGGGTGACAAGCTTTCGGATGATGGTAGTCAGCTCCAAAATATTCCCATTGACTTCTCAAATTTCCCTGCGCAGGTGGACCTGCCTCGGAACAACAGAGGCATGGAGGATAATGATCTGGTGCAAACCCCACGAGGCCTGACCGATCTGGAGATAGGGATGTATGCCTTGTTGGGAGTGTTCTGCCTTGCTATTTTGGTGTTCCTCATCAACTGCATCTCATATGCTTTGAAGTACAGGCACAAGCAGCTTCCCATGGAAGGACAGGAGACCATGAACCACTCCCACGACTGGGTGTGGCTTGGGAATGAAGCTGAGCTATTGGAGAACCACACAGGCCTTTCCCCTCAGCAGGGCGAGCACACCACCATGATCGACACGGGGATGGGGTTTGAGGAGGGCAGCCACCTCCTGAATGGTGGCTCCTCCCAGAAAAATGTTCAGGGGCAGATCCACAGGTCCGCCGACTCTGGGTGCGGCAAGAACGGGAAGGAACACAAAAGCGAGTCGCTTAACTCTCCCACAACAAAAAGGAAGCGTGTGAAATTTACGACATTCACCACTATCCCCCCAGATGATGGCTGCCCTTCCATTAACCCGATTATCTTGGGCGGTGAGGATGACATTAAATGGGTTTGCCAGGACATGGAGCTTGGGGATTCCAAAGAGCTTAGAAACTACATGGAAAGGCTACATGACACTGCATAGTTCTTTTATGACAGACTTGAAACAACTCACCCTTATGCCTTCAGAATGGGGAGGAGGGGCCTGGGATTCAGATAATAATATGGTGGCTCAGAGTTCCAAACTGTTGTCATGGAAACTGCCAAAGGGGCATTTTGTCATAATGGAAATAAGGAAATGCAGTAGATAACAATACAACTAGGAATCTGAGAAACATTTTCAAGTGGATTATTATTATTTGGATTATTATCTCGGTTTATGGAGTGAGACGGTGGACTTGAGCTTAATACGGTATTTTTTATTGTATCACTTTTCATGCTGTGGTTTCAAAGCAAAACTTCAAATATTACAAATTACCTGGATACAGTATGTTAACAAAAACAAACAAAACAAATATATGCAGATAATGAATTGTAGATTCTAAGAATGTAATATTGATAAATATAACATACATTGTAAATAAAAAATGCACATAGAATGACGTGACAAGTAATTTTTAATACACCTTTTCATTTGTATTATATTACTATACTAGGATACTGTTACCCTTGTGAATGTCTGGCTTACAAATGGAGGTTTAAAACGATTTCTGTGTATGTATAGAGGCCGATAAAATCATCGAAATGGCACTGGCTGTCTACAATCCTGTTAACAGCGGAATGCATTGGAGAAGCAAGCATCTAAATAAATAGCAGAGTACTTTATCGGACAGAGCGTATACATTACTTAGCTCCAATCTGCAGGCCTATATTGTGTCAGTTCCTGGTTCTTGTGTATTTATGGATCTCAAATGTAATCTGCACTGCAACGGAAATTAAATACAGCATTCCTAAATATTCTAATACACTAAATCAGAGCTGTCAAACTTTTTTCATCAAAAGAGCCATGCTGACAACCAGTCGACTCCAAGAGCCTGAAATATTGAATAAACATATTGTATACTGTATACGATCGAGGAAAAAACAAGTGCACTAATTTACCAGGTTCAGTTAACAATAGAAGGTAAGTAAAGCCTACACATTGTTTGAGATTTCTTTACAGTACTATAATATATATGGTACAAGGTGTATGACTTCAGCATATACACACAGCTAAAGTTAGATACTCAATATATTATATACCCCAGTAGCCTTTACGTACCCAAGCAAAACTATGTTGTATTAATACTGCGACAGAACTTGTAAAAATACATATTAAACTCATGCTAATGCAGTCCCAAAGAAACTCTTTTCTACATAAGCCCCAATGGTCCATCTACTTTAAAATCAATAGCCCTGTCATCACATCATGATGCTTGATTTAAAACCCTCCGGTTTTAGCAGACCGCACTGAAAGCTGTATTTAATTTAATGACTCATAATAAGTGCAAGCTTTTCTTTTAACTTCTTGGGCTGCTGTACTCTTAGTAATAATCAGGATTATGCTGTAGATGCCTGACCCCTGTTACTGGTTAAAAATCTATCATCCACGTTTTTGCTGTCCTTCTTTTAGGTCCCTAGTTTTGTGTTGCCAAGATTATGTAACCAAGGACCATATCAGGTCTGAAGTACAGTACATTTATTTGGGGTTAAAAATGTCTTTCACATTCTTTGTAGACAACATATTTTGTTACTAGCTGTTCATATTCTTTTCCGTTGAGAAATAATGCATCTGTGGTTGTTATACCATCAGTTCAAATGACTCATTGGTAATATATGATCTAATTACAGCATGACTTGTCTCAGTAAAAGGGCACAGAGTTTTATGAATCTATTGGAACAACAGTTTTAATTAAAAACTGCAAGTGTAGTCCAGCTTTTTTTTTTCTTTCTCTTAAATTAGAATTTGCCTTGATGGTGCACTGAAATATATTTTACTTAATTTGTTAAGTTTGATAGGCAATTAAAAATTCAAAGACAAATGGGATTGTTGCGAGAGTAATGACCTGAAATAGATTTTGTTACCAAAAGAGGCCAGTGGGTTCTCTTAGTGTAATCAATAGCTCACAGTGCTATTGAACTAGGCAGAGCAATATAATGGCTTGGCATCTCCACCCATTGAATTGAATTAAGACTTGAATGGAGGCTTCATTTTTCTGTATCAGAATTCTGGAGGCAAGCCGCTAACATCAGGGTTCAAAGATAAGGATGTAATTACGTGTCTTATGCTAATGTCAGTATTGTTAACTCATCAGTTGTTAGAAGTAGATCTATTACAACAATTTAAAAACTAATTATTAGAAAATAAAAACAGTTGACAATTCGAGCTGAAATTGACATCGAGGCCAGTGCGAGGAAAAAAAAAAAAGTAAATTATAAATTTCAGTTTTGAAAAATATAAATCAGGAAGATCTTTCTTGTCATCTCTGCCATAGAAATGCTGACTTGAGTTACCAATTTAACACTCGTTCCATGAGCTGTCTTTCCCAGCCTTATATTATTTGTCAGACGCCTTTATCCAAGGCGACTTACAGAGACTAGGGTGTGTGAACAATGCATCAGCTGCAGAGTCACTTACAATTACGTCTCACCCGAAAGACGGAGCACAAGGAGGTTAAGTGACTTGCTCAGGGTCACACAATGAGTCAATGGCTGAGCCGGGATTTGAACCGGGGACCTCCTGGTTACAAGCCCTTTTCTTAAACTCTGGACCACACAGCCTCCTATAACACCAGAGACAGTCAATATGTTCCAATAGAATGGAATAAACAGCCAAATGGACACATGCCGTTGAATTTAATTGTAGCACATGCAGAAACTAAAAATGTGCATTTACCCATGCTTTTCTGTTCCGCTTCAACATACTTATCTGTGCTCTACTATGGGTTCATTCCACTTTTCTGTATCAAAGCTTTAAAAGGGTCAGGTTTATTTCAAACTGTAGCTATGTTTCTGAAATGAATTCTGAAACTGCAGGCAGTCTGAATACCCCCCTGTAGCTCAGTAACTACTAGGAAGCAATAACTACCTTTCCACACAGGTAATGCAACCACTTTGTACTGTACAATTACAGTGCATGATTGTAGCACATAGGAGCCATGTCTTGAATCTACAGTAGTCCCACAGAGATCTAGCCTTTCAGAATGTCGCTGCTCAACAATCCACACAGTACCATTATGCAGGGCAGTCATCAGTGTACATAATCTGGGAATATAATTAATGACTAAAGCCTGTTGGCAGTACCCAATATAAAGTTTTTTTTAAAAGCGCCCCAGATATCAATCTTGCATTTTTTATTAAGTGCATACCAATTTAGCAATTCATCAATAAAAAAAAAAACTTAGATTAAATAAACAAATGTTAAAAACATATTCACCGTAGGGAGGAAAACAGACAGAACTGATGATGTACCCTTTATAAAATGATCTAATGTTGCATTGATTTTTTTTGGCAGAGTCTAACGAAATGCAGTTTTCTATGCAATCAATCAAGCCGTCATTAAAAAGAAGTCTGAGATTAAACAGACACTAATAGCTAGGCAGTGGTGTTTACATCAGCAGAAAATCAGAGCCATCACCACTGAGACATGACGGGGCCCCCTGGCCAGCAACTATGCTGTGCTTTTATATCAAGAGTTGAGAACTACATGGTGTAAGTGTGACACGCTGACACTGTGGTTGAATTCACAAAAAATGTGTTCTGAGGCTTACACCCAGGCACATTTTCTGCTGCTGTAGAGACAATCGATTGTCCTTTTCAGGATAGCAATGTAAATTTCCACAGTAAAATGGCAGATTCATTAAATAATGATTTTACTAGATGTTAATGCGACATTTCCCTATCAGTCCTTCAAACAAAATTACTGTAACCATTTACAACTCCAAATTGCAATTATTTTCTAATTAACCTCTGGATTGCATTCACAGGAAACATTAGCTGATGATGGGAATAGTGAGATGTTCAGATGAGCAATCTCTATTCATAGATTTTATTTTGAAATCCAAATTGCTTGCAGGGCTTTTGTTTTTTTAAATTTTTTTATAGGGAATCTTGATTGTTTGAGTAACCATCTATATATAAGTCCTTCAGCATCATCTTGATTGATTTGTCCATCATACTGTATGCTGTATACTGTATGCTGACTGCAGCACTAGACAGTCAGTCATCCATCCAAATACTGACCAAGCACTGACCAACCCGGCTTAGCTTTTGAAAACTAACAACACTTTATAGCTTTTCGGCTACAGACAAGGACCCAGTCAATCTCCACTGTAGACTGAAGGTCAAAATGTTAAGCCCAGCTGCATGTGAGATGCCATATGTTACCCTGCAGCGATTCTTGGTAGAATCAGGCATGCAGTGGTGGTGTGACCTTGGTGTACTGTTTTGAAAATCTGGACCAGAAAAGCCTTACTGCAGTAGCTGTTCTCACTGTTTTGCATCACCCTATAGAATTAAATAATTTTGCTTCATAAAGTCGAATGAAACCTGTTGAATAATGCTACGTTAACATATTAAATTACATATCGCTTTGCAGTTTTCCATATACTTAACGAAAAACTGACAAAAATATAAAACTGTGACATCTGCGACTCAGATTAACAGTTACTGATTAGAGTTCATAAAGCAAACAGTAACAAAATGACCCATGATACCACAAGCGGTTACGGCCGGTAACTGGTCATGAACAATGCAGAATTCAAAAATAAACCGCTGCATGCAATAATAAACAAGTAAACTGGGCACATTCATCTGGTTTAACAAGCTCTGTCCGTCGTAATCTTTGCAAAACAAAAGCAAACGCCTCCTCGCTTGGCTTCCATCTTCCACAAAATAACACATTAAATGAAAGATACCCGTTTCACACAGAGACACGGCCCTGGCGACTCATTAATTCGGTGAGGCTCTGGCAAGTGGTTGTGGAGCCCTCTACTGCTTACAATGGGTAGTGCAAATAGTGAACTTCAGCGAGACAGGCAAGGCTTCAGCGTTCTTATTCAATGCTGCCATCGTATGGCCATTTAGTAGAACTGCTGGTTCAAATATAAAAATTATAATTTTTTAAAATCTAAAGACAGCTCAGTATCCCTTTGGAATTATTCAGATTAACCTTAAGTGTTACGTCTTCAACGATGTTTGCATAAAACCAGCTACAGAAAGTACCTGACTCCTGATTGACTAGGGAATCAAACTGAGAAACACAATATCTCATTTGCATAGACCCTATGACTGTGCAGCGTGCGCACCTGTTTAAAAACGTACTTTATGATTTTAAAAAAATGCTGTACATCAGTATTTTAAAAGTATTCCATTTTCAGTTTTGATAATATTTTAAAGCAGGCAGTTTCGAAATAACCAAAGAAAACAAAACAACAAATTCAAACGAAACCTGTCTGAAAGAAGGGCTGTCGTTTGAACTGTAGTTCTCCATCGATGCTGCTGCCTGGTGATGAGTAGTGGAACTGTCATGTCAATGCAATATCTCATCAATGCAACTGAAGTGCTTTTGTTTAGTGTTGGGCGGTGCAACGGGCAGATATTTACAACCAAGTACACCTTCCAGGCTGTATTGCCTCCAAGACATATAGGAAAAAAGAACACAACCTTTGGTGAAAGCCCTCCTCTTTCTCCTTTGACTGGCACTCTGAACAACTGAAGCTCAGAATTCAGAATCCGAAGTGTGTCAATACTGCACTTTGAGAGTCCCTGTACTAGGTAATGTGTTTGTTTTTTTTAATTTGTTTTTTATTGAACATTTTTGAATTCGAGACAAAGCCAAAATAACCTTTAAAGAAAACAGCTTCTAATGTTATTTGTTTATTTCTTTAGATTTTGTTTATGCAGGGTTTTGCTTGCAATAAATTCCAGTTTGCAGTGAATGAAGGTGTTAATGCAACCTGAACGAAACCTTTCCTTTCTTAACCCGGAGCTTGCTGTCCACAGAGCAACGCTAATTCCCCCAAGCAGAGGTAATTATTTCAGCTGCCGTTCTCAGTCAGTTTGCCCTGACTGCTTCATTATGAACACTGGGTAAACAGGACTGATGCGGTCATGTCAAGCGTTTATCAACATGCTTTGTTTAATCCTCCTGTTTTTTGCACCGGTAGTTTATTTATTTATTTTTTTAAGCAACATGTCTACATGGACCTGTGGCTCCTGTTGTTTTGCTATTGATCTCCTGCTTTATATTTAATGAAAACACCAGATTAAATAAAAAATCCCTCTTCTTCCTTCCTTCTCTCAAAGAGATTGATTTCTTGTTTTTTTTTTTGTATTCCGATTGTATCTATCAGCATTGGGGATTGATGTCAGGGCTAAGCGCTGGGACCGCGAAAGTCTAATACGTGCTCTGAACCGTGAAGGGCAAAGGAAGCTACAGCTCGGCCAAGAAGGAATTTAACTGTCAGGAGCAGAGGATGATTGATAGAGACCCGCTTGTAATTAACACAGTACTGAGATTTGTCTCTATGTGGCAGCCATCGCCCTGCTTTGAAACACTAAATCTCTGTCTGCTGTCGACTGCACCAGTTTTCCCATTCAGGACAGTGATGACCATGGACATGTTGTTTAGGCCAGGTTTATTTCACTACACCAGGGGTTCTCAAATGTTTTTGCTGGGACCCCCTTTGCAAATGTTTCAGGCTGTGACGACCCCCCACCCTACCACGAGGTGCGATATCATATGAAGTTACTGTGCATCCCTGGTCCCCAACCTTTGCTGGCACATGGGCAGCAACACCGAACAAGGGGCACTTCAGGGGCGCTAGAGTGTTTTCACATATAATAACATGCCCCACAAAAACAACTGTGCAAATTAAAAATAAGAAATCTGCAATGGCATAATCTGAAGCAAAACTGCATTAAATTAAATTTAGCGAATTCTGAAGTGCCTTGAACCCTCCGAACTTTAGTATTAACCTGGACACATTAAAAAAAAAAAGAGCAACAAAGTATAGAATAAAATAAATATATAAACATTAATAACATTAAAAGTTGAATGAGATTGGATCTGATTTAAGAAGCTGACTGACAGTACAAGAAATAAGCACGCTGTCATCAATAATGAATGATTTAAAATGATCATCAATCAATAAACCACAAATGTAACACAAATGGGCAAGAACAGAACTGACCCCAAATCAAATTCATTTCTATATGCATCATATCATATGCTACTTGAATTAAACTGGCGGCAAATAAAAAAATATATTTCATACATGTATTTATATATTTTACATAAACCCGATTACCAATTCTATACTCCAGATCCCCTACCTAAAGTAACATTAATTTCAGAAGACAGTGTTTTGAGTTACGGACTCATCCCTTAACCGTTTACTCAGCGTAAAAAAATGCAAATAATGCGTGCGGCTTAGTAAGAAAACTTGCACAAAAAAAAAACAACCTACAGGCCAATACGGTTTCTATTTATCATTATTATTTTTAAAGCTTTTCTGATTAAACAGTATAAGGTATTAAGTTCCTGACACGGTTTATAGTAAACAAATTACTTAACAAATATGATTTGTACAGATGGTTTGCTTCCACTCACCTTCCCACCAAACAGATTCGTTTCGAAACCTGTCACTCATACTTGCAATGCGCGGTGGGCGGGGAGAGGCAACACTGTTAAGGGCTGAGCGCTTATGGATCTAGTCGAGTAAAAGAAAACAAAACAAACAAGTGTGTGTTAATTAGCCGTTTTGGAAAACATGGCGGGAGGGCTGTCTTCATAATACATATTTTACTGTTTACAAGGAGGCAGTGTGGTCCAGTGGTTAAAGTCCAGGGTTTGTAACCAAAAGGTGACAGGTTCAAATCCCACCTCTGCCACTGACTAACTCATTGTGTGACCCTGAGCAAGTCGCTTAACCTCACTTAAAGTTGCCATCGCAATCAAACAAGTGCAGCGATGTTGGGTGGGTTTGATCCTCAAAAATGCTGAAGTAAACTACAGCAGCTTTGTAGTGCCAGTTTGCACATGTCCTCTTCCTGCTATACAGGAACATGTCATTTCCACAACTCTTTGAATTTAGCAAGACAGGAAACAGATTAGTAATGTTTGAATACAACTCTCTCTGCTTTTCAGTTGCAGTTCTTTTTTTCTAGCAGTTTCAGATCACTTGAGAGAAGTGCTGAACGTGAAATTCAAACCTGGGGATTAAACTGTCCCATCCTGGCTGGCTTCCCAGTTTAAACAATCCTCTTGACTCCTAACGTTCCTTTATTATATAGTAACACAGAAAGAAACTATCGTAAATTAAAGTTAGGGTCCTGGTTAAATCTGGAATTTAAAAAAAACAAAACATGTTTAATATTTCTACCTGTACACACACAGACTAGGATGAAAACAGGTTCTATTTCAATATGCCCTTCAATATGCCCTTTCTATAGTTTGTAAGCACAAATATAAGGGCAGCAGTAATATAGTTTATGAATTAAGAAAATACATTTTAAATGCTTGATTATGATCCTTTTAAGAAAAATAAATGACAACTGTGTCACCAGATAGATATTGTATTAAACAAAGAAAACACATTCAAATGAACCTTTGGCTATTGAGTGTCAGCACGGTGTGTTACCATCATTACAAAGTAGATGCTCTCCTATGCTCTTGACTTCCACTTCTATACAGATGGTATGCATTATCCCAAGAGCATGTTCCATCTACTGTACCTGTGGCACAGGAAGAGCTTCATTTATGAGGGGCATTTATTAAGGAAAGGGTTTTGGTTTTTGCTCGCCTTGCTATACAAAACCAGATTTTTGACTATCCATATGGCTTGGTAATTCATGGTACTATATGTCAGAGTGCAGTGAAATGTGAAATGATCTGTATAAATAATATATTCTGTTTTGCTTTGTTTTTGCCCCCAATTGTTTTGTACAAAGTATGAAAAAGAAAATCTGAACGGGTCTGGGTGTTAAACAAAAGTCAGGTTAGTCATGGCTTTGTTATGAAGATGGATTGTGGTCACAGGGCCATAACTACTTTCCATCTGTTCTGTTCACGGCTGTTGAGTCGGTTGTAAATACTACTTACCAGTAACGTGTGCAGCCTGCATTACACATAGAAATGTCCTGAAATTATAATTTGGATAAGATGTCATAATTTAAATACAGCACTATCATTAAATACATGATGAATATTCAGTGATTTTAAATACATAATCTTTTTACATGACAGCGGGAAAATAAAAGATGTTACAGAAATAATCATTAGATCAAACTTACGTTGTTGTTGTACAGGTATGTAAAGAAAATAACATGGTCTTGTTGTTTAGGGTTGTCCTGTTTCCCGATACCAGAATAATCCAGAAATTTTAACATGCATTGTGTTGCATCTTCATAGAGTAATACTGCAAATTCCTATTTTTTGCCAAACAACAGAAGAGCAATCAACACATTGTTACATGGAGATCATAAATGATTAGCTTTTAACACTACTGAAAGGAACAACTTAAAAAACATTAACACAGAGGTCATACAGTATTTAAAACAACATTATCTATTTGTTTAGGCACTGTCCCTAGATTTGGATAAAGAGTCACTGATTTGTGGCAATACCTGTGTTGATCAATGTTACTGCTTAAATATGCACACTGGGCTTTTGACTGAGAAGAACAACACAATATGAGCAGCAGGAAGAACAGGCTGGCATGCTGGCAGGGCCTTGGTGAGTGGCATATGGCCATGTTGTGTTTCCGGTTAGCTTTCAACTCTGGAGTCTGGCGGTCGTGCCACATGCAACATCCAGGCCCTTCAGTGCCAATTTGTTCACACTGTTCTTTCCACTCTCAGATTCTCCCAGTTAGGTGGGGATTCACCTCATATACTGTAGTACCACACACAGGAGTGCTGCTCTGGAGCGGCTTCAGATTGAATATACTGAAAGTGGATTAGATGTATTGGATTTCTACAACTGCGGTATTGATATGAGGGTTCCCGAAGAACTAGCCCACATTGTCCAAATAAAAGTAGTGCCATTTAGAGTGCAGGGTGGTGCCATGTCAGCAGGCTTCTCACGCTGCGTTCACATCAGGTGGGGTTAGTTTGCAGGGAGGTGACTTTGGGCATTTCACATTGGGTAGAACGAAGAATTAAATATTGATCAAATGTAATGAGTTAAGAAAATATTGATTAACTAGTTGCACTCTTAAATCGTTTCTTTAAAAATAAAGATGATATAGTTAATTTATCAGTACCATTAGAAAATCTTCAAGGGCAACACAATAATGTATAGCATGCAATACACAGGGTACTATACAGCATATTCCAATAGTGGCTGCCAGAGGGTGCTTAGACAACTAGGTACACACATGGGTTTGCATTTAAATGACTGAGCAAACAAAATATAAATGATACATGAGATTCCCCATTGCAGAGAGTTAAACAAAACAGCAATTTCAGAGTGAAAACCTAATTCAGCAGCTTCATATAAAATATTCCTAGTTTGTGCTTGTTAAAATATCATAGTTAATACAGCTTCTTCCACACAACACTTGATGAAAAGGGGGGGGAGGTGGGGGTTGGAATCAATGAAAGCAGTTTAGTGCAAACATGGCATTTAACTTTTTTTTTTTTTTTTTTTTAAAGACAAGTACATTTTAATGTTAGGAGTAAAAAGGAATTTATCACAATGCTAGCATTAAGCACGTTTGTGAAGACAGACCTGTCTTTTGTAATTCAATTCCATACGTGTCAAAAATGTTTAAACAAACCTGAAGTAGCATCATTTATTGCAAAGACTAAGCCAAATAATACTGGTTACACGTCTTAATACAGACAGCAGCTACAACCAAACCATCAATCATCTTAAATAATTGTTATAGAAGCAAATTACAGTAGTATGGTGTAGAATGCAGCAGCATGTATGAAAATCAATTGAGCCAAGTCTCCTATTTCATGTACATCATACCTACTGCCTTCCTAAATACAGTAATTTGAATGTATGATTGCCTCGGGTCAGCCAAATCTTTTACCCTTGAGATCTTGTGCTGGACAGTGCCAAAAAAAACGGGTGGTTCCAGGTGTAAAGCAGCAGATTAGAAATGTTCAAACACTATGCGAGGTGAGCTGCTGTTTTCACATCATATGTATGACAGTAGAGATGCTCAAACTGAATCAAATTGACAGGTTTTATTTAGTTTAACACCCCTTACATGTAGTAAGCTCTGGTCTAGGGTACTGTGTGTATTTTCTGCACTGACTCCCATTCACACATCAGCATCATTTCCCACTATGGTTCTAGGAGTGACATATGAATGGCAGCAAACTAGGGGGGTTATTCAGTTAATCTAAATAGCTTACTAGAGATAAAATGAATGTGCACCGTGGTTATGAAAATTAAACATGTAACAGTGCATGTTTGTTGCTTGAGTGCAGAAAAAAAGACTAATAAAAAACAACAATAGGCTGGTGGAATCACATTTTCTGAAATCTTTTTACTTGCTCAATACATTTTTTTTTTTTTTTTTACAATATGAAAGGTTTTTAAAAAAAGCAATATACAGGTACAAAGAAAAAAAAAATCATAACATTGCTTGCATATAGCCCAATATACCTATTTTTTTTCTACAGCATAATTTAGTGCAAACCTCTGCTGGTGTTAAAAATGCTTCTCAAAATGTTAGTGATATTTTACAAATAAATCCAACTTGCAAAAATGAAAGAACAAACTAAAGCATGTTAGTCTGCTTTCAGTCGTAAAAAAATGGATACATTTTAAATTGTTAGATTCTAATTTTGACAACAATAAGAACACACTGTAGCAACTGAAACATAATCTTTTTTAACACTACTGTACAGGAGCTCTGTCCAGTTCATTATCAATATGCTGTGCCAATATACAACAAACTCCATGACACATTCTTACTGTTCAAATTCCTGTAGCATGAAATGATTAAATATAGAACACTATGGGAACTGTTTACATGTAGATTTTGTGGTCAACACATTTAATATTGCAACAGATTTTAAAAATAGGACTAAATGAAAATACAAGAGTTAAATTGCTATCCTGTTAGTTATCTATACAACTAATTTACCTTTTACACAGTATATTCCTCAGATAGGTTAGTTGCAGTAAAGCATGACCCTCAGAATCATCTAAGACATATTTTATACTTTTAATTCACACAAGACAGGGATGAATTAAAACTGCATAACCCCATGTTGCAAGCCATTACCATTGCTGACATCAAAAAGAAAAAAAAAGACAACAATAAAATAACTACTACTAAAGGCATCAGTGCATGTACTTGATGAGTCCCACTTCTTGTAAACTTAATTTTCTGATGGACTGTGACTAATAAGGGTTAACAGGTTTCTGAATAAAGTACCGTACCATAACTGCTCACAAAGGTGTGGTACCTAGACACATGCAATTTAAATAAGCCACGTGAAATGACACGTACCTGCATTTATGCCTTCCATTAATCATCAGTTTGCTACCATAATAACATAACTATTAGTCTATATACAGGTGACATATTCTCTGTTTGACAAAATCAAAATTTTTGTTAATTTATTTTTTTATTATTTTAAAAAATATGTTTATTAATACCACTATCGTGGTATTGCTGAATGCTGTGCCACTCTGCAAAGACTTTAAATTTTGTCAGTATTAAAACAATGGCTTAAGATACAAGGGGACTCTGCATTTAACAACATTGGGGCACTGCAAGTTTCTTAGCTTTCCTTTCAGGCTATGAAAGAGATTCTATTTTTGTCGTCAAGACACTGTGTTTTGCCGCTGCACGCTTCTCTGCTTGTCATATTTCACCGAGACAACCAGGAAAAGCAGCAGAGTTACTCCTTGGATCCCCGCAAGCAAGAAAAAGTAGTAATTCAAAAAACAACCATTGATGTTACCTAAAGAAAGAAGAGAAAACCCATTAGTCAATAAGCATAATCTTTAAATGAGTGAAAACCATGTATCATCTTTGTGTTACTCAAATGCCTTTATTTTTAGTTTTTGTAATAACAAAATGAGCAGTGATGTTCCACTACAGTATGACTATGCAGAACAAACTTTAAAAGAATAAGTTAGTCTACTAAAAACATTTTATATACAGTAAATTAAATTGTAAGGGGATGCGTGGAGCACTTGGTTAATTGTCTAGTCTCTCATGCCTTTCATCAGACTCATGTTAACTGTTAATGCAAATGATTATATCAAATGCCAAAAATCTGAAGCTTTGGCTTCTTGTTTTAAAACAGTTCAAGTAGTAAAGATCTATTACTTTGCATTTTCATTCGAATCGAAACAGGTCACTGGTAGACCATCACAGGGCTTAACTTACAATTGTTAGGCAAGATTATCATCTATTAAAGTTTTTACATACAATTACCCATAATTATACAGTTGGGTTTTACTGGAGCACTATCTCCAGGTAAAGTACACTTGCTTCGAAGGGTACAGCAGCAGTGATTGAACCTTCACGAGCCTCAACGTCAACGAGTAACCTAGAACCCGTAAACCACTAGCTCCACACTGCTGCTTAAAAGGGGGGCAGATTCAAGTAAGCCCAAATGATCTGTGAGCTTTGCATTTATGCATTCAAATCGAAACAGGTCACTGGCAGACCAGAGAACCATCACACGGTAATAACCCAAATGCGCCAGGGAAACCAGCCATGCTGTTCCTTGAGAAAACCACAATGGATAGCAGGACACATTTCCTTGGATCAACAAATATAAGGTTCACAATTCTTTTGGGTCCACTACTTCAAGGTTGTTATGTGTTCCCAAAACCTTTTAGTTTATTGTAACAACAGATGCCACGCTAGCATTTTTCAATGACATTATCTTATTTAAATCAGCCTTTTCAACGTAGTCTACATATGGAAAGATGTATGTTTTTAACCGGAAAGACAATCAAAAGGGCTGATTAAATAGAGAGAAGCCGAGAAAGAGAAAGAAAAGCGGCTTTTCTTTTTTAATCAGGCAGGGCGTAATTCCACACATCTGTCATTCCTCCTAGTTAAACCCAGGAGTTGGCAGTGAATGCTTTGAAGCAGCTCAGGGGCCAAGACAGGGGTGCCTGATTATTATTATTTTCTCCCGGGAGGAAGTTGAGTGGATGGGCAGTCTCAGGTACAGCCTCTGAAGACCAGCAGGACAGGAAATACATGTGAACCATATTAAATAAAAGTATTCTTTTTTTTACAAATTGTTCTACTTTTAGAAACTGCTGACCAAAAAAAAATGTGTGCCTTTCCTTGACTCTTAATAATTGCATAAAAAAAGCAAAATAAGTCTTGACTGTCTTCTAAAGAAAATTGTTATTTTTAATAACACACTCAGATTTGCTGTTTGTTATTGTTGTTGCTCATAAAACTAAGATTTAATAATGTTTGATTAAATGGTTTAGTGGTCTACATCTTGGTAGTTTTTATTATTTTGTTATCCTTAACCCCCCGATCCGTTTAGTCCTTGTTCTATAAAAGAGAAAACTGTCTACTTGAAATGAATCAAGATACCATCTTGTCTGAAAGGAATTTATATTACTTCATTTTCTGCTTTTTGTGTACTTTGTATTTCTCTGCGCTTTAATTCCACAGAATCAGAGCACATTCGTGCTGCTTGGAAGTTGGAACAAACACTTTTAATGCGCGTTAAATCTCACTCCTGTCTTGACCCTCTTAGCATACCATAATTTATTCACTACATCACCATTTTAATATACTTGAGCACAGGCAACAAGAAAGTTTGTCATATAACTGCATTATGGAGCAAAGTACGAAAAGTGAAGAACTTGGGAAGTTTATTAACAACAACAACAACAACAACAACAACAACAACAACAACAACAAAACCTTCTGATGTATCTACTGGCAAATTGAGTTTCAGTATCACAAACATAACCAACATCTAATCTGACGCACCACCTGCGTTTCAAACAGAATTTAAAATATTAAATTGTGCTAGCATTACTGAATCGGGGGCAAGTTTCAAAGACGAGGGGCATTATAACTAAATGCCAGAGTTCAAACTAATTTTAGGGACTGTCAGAAGATTAGCATTTTCTGATCTCAGGAAACGACCAGGGACATATGTGGTCAGCTGATCTTGATAAGGTCCAAGACCATGTAAGGCCTTATAAGTAATAAGAAGAACATCATTAACATAACAACAACAACAGTAATAAAACAAACTTGAATGAGATGGATGCAGTAATTGTATCAATTAAATATGCGATTAAAACCAAGATTAAGGCTTTTAAAATTGCGAGATTAATTGTAATTGTAATACATTCCACTCACTTGCAGTACACCCTCCATCCTTATTCCATGTAAGCTAAACAATCAGTTCCCTATAACTATGAAAACACAAGCGTATGAAGTTTAAAAGCAGCAGCTGGCTCTCATTAAGGTAATGAATGCATCTTCATCTTGAGTTGAGATTTGTACGGCTTGGATCACTGCTACCAGGGTTTTAGACAGATGCTACTTGCTTTTTTTTGTTTCCTCTGATGGAGCTACAAAACTTTATCTCTGTTTTATTGAGAGACGCATAAAAACTACCATCAAAATTGAAACATCCCAATTTCTGTTTACTCAGGAGTCTAGCTGCAATAAAAAAGACAGTTTCCTTAATATCGGCAAATATCTCACTATGGGGAAATCAGAGTCACAAAATTGAACGTTATACCCTTAGGTGCAGTAGTTGACAAAAATCAATAAAAATGTTATCTTACTGAGATCCTATGGGAACTACAATATACAATGTTAAAACAGTCTGTTGTTCAATTTGGCTAACTACAAACATTCAGTTTTATAACTAGCAGGTATGTAAACAATGCAGTCGGTACCCACTCTATAGCCACAATGTTTCCCTGGTGTATAAGATCCAGTCTCTCACCCCCGAATCTTCGTTTTGAGCCATGCATGGCATGACAGCATCCCTTCTTCATAAAATAAAAACCATAAAAAAGTCTAATATACCATGTTTGGGAAGAGGTTATTTTGGCTTGCCTACACCTCCCGAAGTATTGGATTTTTTTTTTTTTAAATTTGTTAAGTTAACAAAGCCTTACAATAAATAGTCGAAAAACCCTAAAGGATATTTCTATGTTTTATCAGAGGAATGCGTTTTTTGATGGCCTTTATTAACATGACATAAAAATAAAAGAATAGAGCTGTACAAGAACCTCTGAAAAATGTATTGAATCCATCAAGGTTGCTGCCTTCTTTTTCTGTGAAAATAGCAATATGCTGAAATAAAGTGCAACATTCACAGAAAAAATAACAAAACCCCAGCATCAAAGAATCAATTTGCATTTAAAGGATACTACACTCTGCCTTCTCATCTAATGATAAAGCAGCAGAGGTATTTTAGTTCTGTGGGTGTAATGGCATGGTTTCCTTCCTGTAAATTGAAACAACATTATGTGCAATTTCTCACAGCAGGTGATACATTTAAGATACAACGCATGCAAAATACATTCATCCCAGATACAAAAACAAATATGAGACTGATGGCCACAGGACTGCAAAGGTCAGGTTATATAAACTACATGCCCACTTTACTAGGACCTGTATCTATAATGGGTTTGGCTGCTGCCTGACCTGATCACAGCCTTGACCCAACGTGGCATGTACTCCACAAGGTGGGTGCTGGTAGGTGTCCAGAGAGGCAATCCACATAACACTTGTCGTTAAGTGCACAGCAAGAGTACCTACTCTAGATATGAAGGAGAAAAACAGGGTAGGTGACATGACTGAAAATGAATACTTAGAAACCCAATCTGGAAATGTGCGAAAAAAAAACACTTGCAACACAAAACAGTGGCCAGTGAGACGGCCAGGATACAGAAATGGGGAAAACCACTGTAAAAACCTTTGTATAAGTCTATTTTCTAGGTATTTTAGGGGTCCTAAAAAGGGGAGTGACTTATACACCGGTGTGACCTATAGGCTTTTTCCTGAAATTGTTGTCTGAGAAAAAGGGGGCACTTATACACTGGTGCAACTTATACACTAGTTTTACGGTAGATATTGGTGATTTGTGAAGAAAGACAAATCACCACTATGTCACAGCCAAAGGGTGTAGAGATAGAGAAGAGAAAACAGCCCACAGTACTTCAACCTGGACCAATTCAATGGAATGTATAGCAGTGTGTTAAAATGTCAATCATCAGCCCATATACTGTAGTACATAATGATGCATGACAGAACAAACTACCTTGCACCAGGTCTTTAAAATAAACTTACTTGAAGGCCAATAAAGTGCAGCATGATATTCACAAACACTGGATGAAACAATGCAAGTTGTGAGATACCAAAATGAATAAAAAAAAAATCTAATAAGACTTCCCATTACTTTAATTATTCATGTGAAATAAAACAACACACACAGCAGGCTGGTTGAATTTCAAACCAATCATTTCTTTGAACTGCTGCACAGTCAGGAAGCAGAATGCAGCCAATTTTACTGTGGTTTTTTATCATTAAAATATTGAAACACTGTATTGAAGTAGGGGTGAAACTTAATTTGGATCGCAGCTTTAAATAAATGACTTGCAGAACAGTAACGGTAACAATGTAAAATGCAGCTAAACCTGCCAATCTGAAAGAAACTAAATCTACTCTAAGTTTAATAAAGTTTAATTTTAAAAATTAATCAACCTTTTCTTATTATAAATATTATTTATTGATAAATCTAGAAAAACCAGACTCTAGGTAGACTAGAAAAGAGTTATACAACCACCAAGAACATTACACATATTTTACAGACAGCTTACAGACAAACCCTGAATGACTGAGTCAACATCAAAGAAGATTACTATTTTTAATTGGGAGCAGCAAATCCGTTTTCTTAGGTTTCTTTTCTTAATGTATGCACCTGTACTTATTATTATTATGATTTGTTTATTTAGCAGACACCTTTATCCAAGGCGACTTACAGAGATTAGGGTGTGTGAACTATGCATCAGCTGCAGAGTCACTTACAATTACGTCTCACCCGAAAGACGGAGCACAAGGAGGTTAAGTGACTTGCTCAGGGTCACACAATGAGTACTTACAACTATGTCACAGATATTAAGAGATTTCATGATGTGAATTTATTTCTTCACAATATTAAGACATACTCCCTGCTGTGCTGCTTCAGCCTGTTGGCTTATATTACTACAGTAAATTAATAAGGGATGAAATAACTTGGATACCTGCCGGCCAGCTTCATTTTAAATAACAATGATCTCATAAAGAGAGTAACTATATTATTATTATTATTATTATTATTATTATTATTATTATGAAAATACATTTGTAAGAGAAATCAATATTTCTCAAAGCATGGTGAACCAGACCCATTATTTAAAACCAGCCGATCTGACTGAGATCAGTCGACTGAATGGGATGTTATCAAGCAAAAATCAGCCCATATGTACCTACTAGCCTACTAACCCCTAAATCTATCCTCTACACCTAAACCTAATGTCTACCCCTAACCTAATCTCAACCTTACTGTGTTACTATTAAAGTCATTTTACTATTATTTCAACACCACTTTTTAGAGCCCTCTAGTGGCTACTGCATCCGACATCCATTAAAGATCCAGACCTACTCTACCTGTTGGGAGGCTAGCAGGTACCTACTGGCCCATTCCTATGTAATGATTTTTGCTTGACAACGTCCCATTCAATCGACTGATCTCAATCAGATCGGGTGTTAAAACACTGATTGTGGTATTAACACTTGGTATTGATCGATTGCTGTAATTGTAGATAGACTACCATGTAATGTAACAGAATTAAATAAAAATGTTCTGCTTTTGTTTCGCGCAATGGATGAATGAATGTAGTTGCCATCTCTAGATCTCTAAGGCCCATGCTAAGCTGCCTGAAGAGCTATCAATTCGACAGCACTGATTCTGGGTATGTTCATCCTACACAGTTACAAACACTGCCTGATAGTCCATTAAATCAATCTGTGATCATTCAAAACTCTCTCGTCCCTGTCACTCGGAAGATAAGTGGTTTTCTTCCTCCATAGGATAAAAAAAAAAGTCAGGCTTTTTATATACAGAAATTAGACCCCGATGCTCACAGTACTGGTCATTGAGTTCAACCAATATATAAAACGACTGTCTACTTTGCCTTCCCTGTTATAAGACACACTCTATACTAATTATCATTAAAAAAAAGTCTGTTCATCAGTTATTTCAGGCCCTGCTGTTAATTAATGGCTGCGTTTATTCATATACTGTGCCCTTATATCCAAGTCTGTCACATCTGTGGTCACATCGTAACCGACTTGCAACAGAGATGCTTTTATGTTTTACTGAGATTCCATTTACATACCAAATGATTTGAAATTCAGCCCGTTTACAAATTGTGTGCTACTTTTGCAGTTAATGTGATAATTAAACAAAACTGTCTTACTGAACAAAGTTTAAGTAGTACAGAGTACTGTTTTTAACAGAGGAAGTGAAAGTACTGACTTAAAACACCTGTGTGTCATTGCCTATGTACTCAATACTGCAGTAAAGCACACTGCATTGCAAAATAACTCTATCTGGCCCTTGTATCCCCTAAAATGTGGAAGTGGTGTAAAGAGAGTTTCGACATTGTATTTTATAGAAATTATCTGGTTGATTTGAGCTTAACCCTTCTCCTCCCACCTCATAGCGGCTGTACTAAAATTTGTCATGTACGGAAATGTCTTTGAAGACAATGAGAAAGACTTTTGTCAAAACACTTATCATTCAATATATTGACATTTCTTTTAGTATTTCTAAATTTAGCACTATTAAATATTTAATATTAATGGAATGGAAAAATAATGAATTGGTAAGAAACCGAATACAGCAACAATATGATGAAACTGAAAAACATTCGCACACCTATTATAAACACTTAAAAACTTGTTCTCATAAAAAACACTTCATTCTGACCACCTATGGCATGTTCAGTAAAGTGGATCTTGCCTTGACAATTAACCAACATTCAATCTATACTGACTTAGCAATCAAATGTTACTACTGTAAATAAGCTCCTCTTCATGATGAAGCGAATCATGACATGTATTGAGCTGTTAGTTAAAAAGTTAATGTTGAGTTGGTTAATTCAACTTCCAGATCAACCCCCAAACTAACTGTAAAAAATAAATACATAAATGAAAAAAATACTATACATCCCTGTCAAACCCTTAATTTATAAACTGTTCAAAATACATTACTCACTCAAACTTGCTTTCCAGAATATAAAACTGCTTTTAAATATCCATTTGACGGCATTAAGGACTGTTCAAATTGTAGCCTAACTTGGATAGAGGTAATTATGTGGGCTGTACATTAAGCCTGCACAGTCAAACTCACATCAACTCATCCAAAACTGTTTTTGCTATGCCGAGTCTCCCAGCCCCAAACCAACAGGACAGATATTGTCAGGAGTGTATATCTCTCAAACCTGTTGTCAGATAGAGTGACAGTACATTTTCTGCAGCACCACCTAGTCAACCCTGAAACAAACTCATTAGTTATGGAGAAAGTGGAAAAGCTCTCTTCAGAATGTCTAAAACAAAGATTCTAGCCCACACTGACTGTGAGGGATGCTCTGTTTCCACTTCACTCAGCATGTAAATAGCTGTGCATTTATTTTCCACAGAGCATTTATTTTCCACAGAGACCGGCAATTTGAAATATCAGTTTAGTGATGCTGACAAGGGTTGATTTGTGGATTGTTTTAAGACTTGCCAGGTGTGTCGTTTAATTGACTGTGGTAAAACAGCACTAAAAACAGAAAGTAATTAAGACAGCTTGGGGACAACAGAAAAACAACAAATGAAAACATAAGTGTGTGCTATCAGAATGCGAAAGATGTGTCCCTAATGCGCAAGGATAGATCCTAATCTAGAAAATATAATGAGACAAAAATCAAACTAGACAGACAAGCAGTTCAATTCACTCTGATTGACAGGAAATGCAAAATGAAACCTTTGTATGTATTATTATTTTTTATTTGCTGTGTCCAATTATTATTTGACCCCCAATTTTTCTCCCAATTTGGAATGCAATTCCCCACAAGACCATGCAAGACCCTCCGAAGGTTCAGTGGGCGTCCTCCTATCCCACAACCAAGCCAGCTTCCTTTTTCACCCAGGAACTCAAGAGCGGATGTCAGTGAGCTACCGACCTCTGGAAGACAAAGGCCAGCCCTGCAGGTGTCCGCCAGCAGGGTTCGCTGTAGCGTTCCCATTGAAGACCGGCCTGCTTCACACAGCCAGGACTTGAACCTGCGCTGTATGACTTAACGTCGCACCACACAGCTGTGCTTCTACCAAATAAAGTGTCCGGCAGTGTATGTGCTGCAATGCAGAGATGAAAGGTTGTATGTTCAGAACAGGTCCTGCAGACAGACTCAGCTAAGTATTTCTCGCTCACCAAAATCTTTATGGCAGGACATCCAGCCAACTGCTTTGAGGGACACCAAGGCTAAGAGTCCCGAGCCGACAAAGGAGCCAATCCCAGAGAAGAAAAAGAACAGACCCATGATGGCACTCTGCATGGACTTGGGTGCAGCGGAGTATGCAAACTCCAGACCTGTGGGAACAGAAGTTACATTTTAGTATGGTAGATTCTATCTGTTCACAGCAAGATTTGCTTTGTCCAAAAAGTGTCATTCCATGTCATTTTGTGTATTTAACTTATTTCACCCCTCCTTAAGCAACAGATTACTTGTTGGTATGACTTGAACAGATCATGAAAGCAAACAGTGTCGCTCCAATCCAGTTTTCAATACATGTTGATCAGGCGTTATAATGGTAGTGTGACGAGGCTATATATCAAGGATTTACACTGATGAAGGCACTTCCTTAAAATAGTCTTAACTCCTTTACTGAAAACTAAAATGTACACATTTATGCAGTTCATATGGAAATATAATTGATGTAAAGGAACTGTAAATAATGTTGAGTTCTGCCATCCAGTAGCTTTGGAATACAAAGATAACCAAAAGTAGGCTTCGACATCACACAAAAATAAAAATAAAACTTTAAGTGAGGGAAACTAAATTGTTGAACGACAAGCTTTTCAGCATGACAAGAACAAAAAACACACAACAACAACAAAACAGTTCTAATGTTTCACTTCCACATTTTATTTGTCCCATAATAAATCAAACGACCTACATAGCAGTGCTGTAGCTGGAAGCTCATCTCAATATTTAATCTGGCATAAAAAGATCAAATCTAGTCTTTGCCACGACAGTTCCTCCTGTTTGCTGGCTGCCATTGATAATTTCATGGCATCTCAAACCTGTGATTTTTATAATTAAGCCCTATAGCTGCAGCTGTCAGGAAAGATTATGAGACTGGTTAAATAAGACTACCTTTGGAGATTTTCCTTGGAGGGGAACATTGCATCAAATTAATGCAATGCAGTTTGGGGGTTGATGCACTTCCCTCTGAGCTACCTGTACTGGAACTAACATGGCTCATTAGGGAGGAGAAAATAAAAAAAAAGTTTGCTTTTCCTGATGATGGCAAGCTGAAATATACATTTGGGTCTGCTGTCATGGTCAGGTCACACTGCAGCAAAATGTTTTGCTATGGGCTATATCAAAAGGGACTGCGTTTTTTTTTTTTGGAAACCATTTTAGTTTTAACATTCCAAAAGAGTAATATATATTTTAAAATCACCCTAAGGGGATAATCCTTCAAGACTGAACATATTCCTGCACACCAGCAGTGTTGCCAGCAGAGGATACATGAAGAGGAGAATTACTCTGCGATCAGTGGCTCAGGGAGATGAAGTAATTTATAGGTGGTGTCTGAAATGATCTACATGATTCACTTAATATCAAATGTGGACATGCGGTAACCTTAAAACCGTTTTTCCTTATTTTTACTGCATGATAATGTTTTTTTGTTGTTGTTGTTGTTCCTGCCATCGAAGCTCCCTGAGGTGTGGAATTTGTCAGGCTGAAGACTTATGGGCGGTCCATCCATTACACAGCTTTAAGGTTTGTCATACAAGTGCTTCAGAAAAACTGGGATTCAGGGATCTCCTGTTTCTGTGCTGCTTGTAACAAACAAGATTATTGTAATTACTGTGCTGCCTTGGGGTATTTTGTACTTTTAAAATCCTTACAGACAATTACCTACAAAACACTGCCAGCACAGTAATGATCTTGTGACAACTCATAGTACAGTGGTGAAAAAGAACCCCTGCCGTCTTTGTTCTCATTTAAATAAGATCCACATACAGTATGGTATTGGATAGAACATTTTAACTCAGGCTTCAACACATTTGGGTGAGTGCTTCTGAAGAAACAACATTCTAAACCTAATCTTAATGAAGACCAGAATACATACAAAAGTAGGTCACAATGATCTAGATCTCCATGAACCCAGAGGGAATTTGTGGTAAGGAATCTCCATACAAAGTTTCATCACAATTGCAACAGTGGTTCTCACGATAGATGACGGTGGTAAGAAACTAATGGCACCAACAATACAAATTACATACATTTAGTGCAGGCAATAATAACCAACCACAGTATCCAATTAGGCCAGGAGTATCCAAAGATGGCACAATATTCCATAACTATGTCTGAGCGTTTGGAATTGTTTTCTGTACTCTTTGGTAATGAAATGAACATGTTTAAAATGCATCTATGCCAATGTTGTTGAAGCTGACACCCTGGGATCCTTCAAGAAGCTGCTTGATGAGATTCTGGGATCAATAAGCTACTAACAACCAAACGAGCAAGATGGCTGAATGGCCTTTTCTCGTTTGTAAACTTTCTTGTGTTCTTAAGTCAAAAATAGCTTTTTTGCCGCTATTGTACAACTGCAGAATGTTTAACTAAAATACAAAAGCATTTCTGGAGATTAAACACCCAGGATTCAGGGGTTCAAGTGAGACATTCAATGCATTCAACAAAAAGAAAAGTATGTCATAAGTTTCAGATCCTGAAATAGTGAAACCTCCTCAAAGAGATGAAGATTTTAACCACCCCCTAACTATATAGGATTGATGCACATCATCCTGAAACCCCTAATTTAAACACAAAAAAACCTCTTCTGTTACAGTATTTCAGAACTCTCCATTTCAAGATAAAAGCCAGGCTGACAAATGTGCAATTACCTGAAAACAGAAATTACAGTGTGGCTTCCTAAAAATGACCTGGCTCACTCATCACGTGAAATATGCAGTCCTGGTGTTTCACGGACTCTCTCTTCTGTTCTCTCACCTCTCTGTAAAACACTTTTGAGTAAGGTAAGCAATCTACTTAAAATCACAGGTTGTGAACAACCTTGAATCCTGAGCTATCCGACAGGAGAGAGTTCCATTTTCTCTAATTGTCATGACTTGAGGAAGAAAATTGTTGATGGACTTTGTCTCTTCACCTTGGGAGTTTATACCAGACACCAATTTGCTCCTTTATGATAAATGGGTGAAAATCTCAGCAGGTGAAAAACACCATCTACAATCTCTGATGCAGACAGATGTACCTTTTTCAATTTAATTTACATTACACCCCTTCACTTCTGCCCCATCTATCTATTTTCTGTAAATCCAAGGTAACCACTGGCAGTAAGTTGTTGTGTTAAATAATATGTCTTGTTTACACAATAACACTTATTTTCTCTCATTTAAAACAAACACACACACACCAAAGAAAATGGGCTATGAAGTCAGCCTTTTTGAAATCCCAACCAATTGTCATTTAAAGTAAAGACTTCTGGCAAAAATGCACTGGATAAAACCCTTTATCTTGCAGTAGATTTAAGTGGCATTTATTATTAATAAACGTTTAACGATATATAGACCAAGGGATTCATACCCTTGCATTACCTTCTTGGACAACCAAGAGAAACCTGACAAAGGATCACAATGACCTTAGACAAGGTTACAAAAAAAGTCAGGAGAGGACAGAGAAACTGAGATGAACACCACACACTAAGGAACAATCAAGAACGTGCTAGGAGCCATCAATACAAGCCCTCTGCTGAATATCAGTTTCCGTGAATTTAATTTCTGTAACAGTGTGCAGGAGGCCATGACCATAGATCAGACAATAGGATTTAATAGTAATGTTCTCAGTGTACTGCAGTTTCGAGCTACTGCATCTGGATTGGGGTTTTTAGTTCTCAGAGTAATGAATCCCCACTGAAAACATCAGACTAACAGAGCACATCTTTCAACTAAGGTTTATTAAAATAAACTGTTGACTTTTTGCACATTGAGAAAAGCTTACACATTTCTAGTAAATGAAAGATTAGTATTGCAAGTGTCAAATAAAGTGGAAGAAGCCTAGATGCAAACATTTTTTCAATTAGGCAGCTGTCTGTAGCACACATGTGAGGAAATTCCACCTGCTGTTAATATTACCATGGGAGAGAAGGTTTTCTTACAAATCCCCATTGACTCTGCTGGTGAGAAACTGTCAACAGCAATGCCACTCTACAGTGTCCCAGCATGAGAAATGCCATCGAAATACCCAGCAGAGTGTTATGGGAATAACAAGAAACATATTTCAAAATGATCCAGATTATTATAAAAGGAATGACAAGAAAACGTCTACACACAAAACTGGAATATGGTACTTTAAAGTCTGCAAGCACAACAAGGCGACATTTAAAAAATAGGCTTCCCAGCAGGCACATGACCCCAATAGCTTTGTGATGCAAGAAAACGATCAGAACAAAATGGCAACTTTGTACCAACTTCCCAACTAATCTGACCTTGTCAGTCTCATAAACGTATTGGCTTATAAAATCAATGCTACGTGATTGATATTGCTATGTACTCCTTATCCAGCAATTTCACTAACAACAGCAAGACCCAAACATCAGAGTGGTGACCAAAGCCGTGATCTCAAAAGAGTTTTTGCTCATTTGTAAAAAAAAAAAAAAGCATTGATTAGAGTCATTACAACTGATTGATAGGGCTTGCTATTACGAAGATATCAGGCTGTTGCTGTGCTAGGATTAAACTGTCTAACGACAAGTCCACATATATTAGCAACACCATCATCTCCCAAAAGTGTTGTACAAGTTCTAGAGAAAACAAATCTGTTTTAGTGCTACAGGGGTGTGAAAAGTGCAGACTTATTGGAAGCTCTCAGAGAAACATATGGATGGTGCAGTGAAAAATACAACGCAATTGTCAGGATATTTCAAAGCTTGTTTAGTGTTTGGTGTGCATTATTTGGTACCTACCTGCAATGCTGGCAAATATTTCACTGATTCCAATGAGCACGTACTGTGGCACCTGCCACCATATTGATAAGTTGGCTGCATGGTATGTCACCTTGCCAATGACCTGATCGATGGTATCCTTCTTGAAAACAACATCCAGTCTTTTGCTTTCCAAAATCCCTAGAAAAAAGAGATAATCTGTAAACCTTCACAAAAAAAACCCAACAACAACTAAATGCAGTGATGCAGGGTTTACAGGTTAGCTTTCTACACCGAGAAAGATCTAGTTAACTTGTCTATCTTCTACTTAAATAATGTTTAAAAAGACCCGTTATCCAGAAAAAAAAGAGATAGAAGTTGCTGCTATATATACACTCATATAACATTAATCCAAAAGAGAGTGTAAAAGATTCCTCAGGAGTACCAGGAATGCTCAGTCATTTACATTTAAATGGGGAATCTTGACAAGACAGTGAGACAATACTGAATGTTTTGGACATTTAACCATTAAAACAGAGTACACACTCTGGATGGCTTACTTGTAATAATACCGAAAAACAAATTGTAGCAGCTTGACAAAATGATGAAACAAAAGATATTGGATGCTCCATTAGGGATTAGGTGGCAAGTAAAGTAACAGTTTCATACAGATCGAAGCAGTGTACGGAAATAGAGATTACAGTAATTTGTAATGGATAAGACTGGATTGCTGGACAATAATACTTTAAGCTGTTGTGATCAGGAACTATCCTGAAGGCTTTATTTGATCACCATTATCAAGGAAGCAGCAGCTACTTGAAGATAACCCCAGTGAGACAGCATCCCATGGCACTTGTGCTTAATGCTGCATTTTTCGTTGAGATATAGAGCCTCTTAATCTGACCTCCTATACTATCCTTCCAAGTTTAACAAGACAGTTACAGCACCAAGTGCAAGCTTAAGGCTTAGCTGACAGAACAGTTTTATGTAGCATTAAATAAATAATAATAAAAAAACATGCTGGAAATCCCAAGATTTACATACAGTTAAATACAAACAAAAACATAGTTGCCATACTGTAATGCTTCAGTTATATCATAATTATATGGACAGGGTGGAAGATCAAGATGTCTTTAAAAGAGGTCTGGAGGTTGGAGCTTGGTTTGCAGGTTCCCAGGGCTCCACAAATTACTGCTGTTTCACTCGACCTTGCTACTTCTCTATATATTTTCTTTTCATGTGCTACAGCTTTTTCCTTTAAAATACTGTCCAAATGTTTTCAGATTTCCAATAATGTGCAAACAAAGCACCGCGGCGGGGAAAACAAACTTTTAATTTCAATCAATTTAATCCCTTAAAGATTAAATAGCAGGGTTCTGAAAAAAATAGCATTACACGTCCCCATGTGTTGCTACAACTGTTTAAAAAACATTACCTGTAATCTATCTTTTCACTCCTGACAACTTTAACGTCCTGACAACTTTTAACACTTTTCAAAATGTCTGCTCTAGTGCATGAATAGCGTAAGGATTATTGTCCACATTAACAAACAGGTAACGATCATAACGATCCATGATGTGGTATGGAACAATAAAGTCAGAAAGAGCTTGAAACAGACTTTAAAAATCTGTTACCTTTATTTAATATTTAATGCTCCAATTAGCAATTGACAGTTATTAAGAGAATGGCAATGGTGCCTTCATGAAATGGAATTGTAATTTCAGTTCTCTTCTGAGTTTCAGTTAGGGTTTTTGAAAACTTCATCCTTGAGAGTTTCACTCCATTAAAAGATTTTATGCTCCAACAATTTTAAAATCCTGGTGTATTTGCATTACCCAAATATAAATGAGTGTTTTAAATTTAACAAGATAATTAAGGAGGATGGCTAAAAATGACATTTGCCTGAAAAAGGGATTTAACTTTACTTAAATAATTTCCTGTAGAATACAATAAGGCACTGTCACTAGCATAAATTCTAAATTATACAAACATACAACTTTAACAATATATATTGGTTTCTGGATAAAGCAGAAGTGATTTTCTGGATAACTAAACCACACCCACAGCTGAACATTTGCCCCCATTTTTCTGAAAGGAATAAAACTATTTTTACATTATAAAACTAGCAAGAAACAACTTAGACCAATAGTTTATTCTGTTTAAATAATTAGGTGCAAACTTAGCCTTTGTTGCTAAATTTTACCTTACATGACTAATAATAAATGACCAAGTTCATTATTGACTAACTGTACAAAAGAAAAAGATTCCTCAGGTGGCACTCAGGGATGTTATCCCTTGTCAAGGACACCAATCTCTATTCAGACCTTATTACATTTATCAATAAAACTATTTAGATGTTTTGCAACACATACTGTTTACTCTGCTGTCCGTTTGATGCAATTTATTAATAATATAACAAAAGTGTTGAAAGCAATGATCTTTTCTATGTACCACACATCACAGCCTTCTCCTGGGATTTAGGCAAGCCCCATGGGTCCTTATTAAACCCTTCTGAGATACTGATGCATGGAACAGTATATTCATCTTCCCTCTTGATAACCCACTGTGTCTGCACACTAGCTGACCTTATTAACAAGTACAACAAATCCTTCTTCACAAAGGAAACTTAATGAGGAAAGAAGAACACCTACTGTAAAAACAACAGAACCATAAAACCAGATACAGAACTAGGGGTGGGCAGCGACATGAAAACTGTATATCGAGATTGTGCACATATATATATACACTACCGTTCAAAAGTTTGGGGTCACTTAGAAATTTCCTTGTTTTCCATGAAAACATACATGAAATGAGTTTGAATAGGAAATATAGCAAAATGAATAGGAAATATAGTCATTGACAAGGTTAGAAATAATGATTTTTAATTGAAATAATAATTGAGTCCTTCAAACTTTGCTTTAGATCAAAGAATCCTCCATTTGCAGCAATTACAGCCTTGCAGACCTTTGGCATTCTAGTTGTCAATTTGTTGAGGTAATCTGAAAAGATTTCACCCCATGCTTCCTGAAGCACCTCCCACAAGTTGGATTGGCTTGATTGGCACTTCTTACGTACCATCTGGTCAAGCTGCTCCCACAACAGCTCAATAGGGTTGAGATCCGGTGACTGTGCTGGCCACTCCATTATAGACAGAATACCAGCTGACTGCTTCTTCCCTAAATAGTTCTTGCATAGTTTGGAGCTGTGCTTTGGGTCATTGTCCTGTTGTAGGAGGAAATTGGCTCCAATCAAGCGCCGTCCACAGGGTATGGCATGGCGTTGCAAAATGGAGTGATAGCCTTCCTTCTTCAAGATCCCTTTTACCCTGTACAAATCTCCCACTTTACCACCACCAAAGCACCCCCAGACCATCACATTGCCTCCACCATGCTTGACAGATGGCGTCAAGCACTCCTCCAGCATCTTTTCATTTGGTCTGCGTCTCACGAATGTTCTTCTTTGTGATCGAACACCTCAAACTTAGATTCGATCTGTCCATAACAATTTTTCCAATCTTCCTCTGTCCAGTGTCTGTGTTCTTTTGCCCATCTTAATCTTTTCTTTTTATTGGCCAGTCTGAGATATGGCTTTTCTTTGCAACTCTGCCTAGAAGGCCAGCATCCCGAGTCGCCTCTTCACTGTTGACGTTGAGACTGGTGTTTCTTGGGTACTATTTAATGAAGCTGCCAGTTGAGGACCTGTGAGGCGTCTGTTTCTCAAACTAGACACTCTAATGTATTTGTCCTCTTGCTCAGTTGTGCACGGGGCCTCCACTCCTCTTTCTATTCTAGGTAAGAGCCAGTTAGCTGTTCTGTGAAGGGAGTAGTACACAGCGTTGTGCGAGATCTTCAGTTTCTTGGCAATTTCTCGCATGGAATAGCCTTCATTTCTCAGAACAAGAATAGACTGACGAGTTTCAGAAGAAAGTTCTTTGTTTCTGGCCATTTTGAGCCTGTAATCGAACCCACAATTGCTGATGCTCCAGATACTCAACTAGTCTAAAGAAGGCCAGTTTTATTGCTTCTTTAATCAGCACAACAGTTTTCAGCTGTGGTAACATAATTGCAAAAGGGTTTTCTAATGATCAATTAGCCTTTTAAAATGATAAACTTGGATTAGCAAACACAACGTGCCATTGGAACACCGGACTGATGGTTGCTGATAATGGGCCTCTGTACGCCTATGTAGATATTCCATTACAAATCAGCTGTTTCCAGCTACAATAGTCATTTACAACATTAACAATGTCTACACTGTATTTCTGATCAATTTGATGTTATTTTAAATGGACAAAAATTTGCTTTTCTTTCAAAAACAAGGAAATTTCTAAGTGACCCCAAACTTTTGAGCGGTAGTGTATATTGATAATATCGAAGTCTTAGAAAAAATATATATATAATAACACAATTGCAATATGAAACATATATGTTAGCAGTATTAGCAATACAAAGCATGTACATGAATTTTTTTTTAACCCACGATATCGTGATATGGAAATTATTATCGATATCATATCAAAATATTGATATTGGTGCCCACCCTGTACAGAACCCAAAATGACAATATGCTGGGTCATTTATATATATAAAAACAAAACAAAAAAAAACACACACACAAGAGATATCCTTAACCTCCATTTTTGTCTGAAGAGCAACACAAATAAAAAACCTGCAACTGCAATACCTCCTGAATTATTGTCCCCATTTTTCTACAGTTGAAAGATGGTCAGTTTTTGTTTGTTTTCCCCTCCACTGTGGTACTGGTGCACAGTTTTCAGAACAAACTATTCCAGACAGACACAGGGGAGACATACTGAAAGTTTATAGAAACAGCGAAATACAAAGGAAAATGGGTTAAGTCTTCACAGTGATCAGTGAGTTAAACATCTTTAAAAATAAACACACACACACACAAACAAACATACAGCTACAAGGAACACAACCAAGCTAACTAAAAGAGCAACGCATTAACGCCTTTGACTTTCTGCTTCTGCTTTTAGTAAACCCTGATTTAATAAACTAAAAGAAATTCTTCTTGACCTCTTCGTTAAATAGAAGCTAGCAGATGGAAAGATTGAAAAGGCTACAGAACAGCACAGGATGATCTAGTGTAATCTTAATGAAACTCTAAAACCGCGAAACGATTCGAAATTAAATGGGAAAAACAGTTCACCATTAACTGCCCTTACGAAGTTTAGATGCTTATGGAAAACAATTTTCTTAATAAAATTTAGTTAAAACAATAAATTTGGTTTGCTCAGAAAGACGACCAGATTAAGCTCTTTGTTGCCAAACACGTCCTCACCTACTGTTAATTACAAATGTTTGTTTAGCCTTTTTACATCCACATAACTATTGTTCACAAGTATCATGTATGTATATACGTATGTATGAATGGATGTCAGTATTCAAAAGCTGAAGCTCTTGCACTACGTACAATACCCGCCCACACTTTTCTTATCTGGCATTATAGCCCATGATATCTGAGGCGTTCCTGCTTACCTGCTGCCACGACAGACCCCATGACAAAGAACATTCCCACAGCAATCCTCTTCAGAGACGACAGGAGCAGGCCCCTCCTCTTCAGAACGGGGTCGATCACTTTATCCTTCAGAGGAATCAGGAGCAGAATCAGCAGGGCATCGAACATGGTGAGCCAGGCAGACGGGAGCTAAAAAAAACAAACAGATTACACTACCACTAGTCTCATTATGATGAAAATTGTGACATTCATCCCCCACCGGAATTGTAAATACAAAATTAGATCATCAGTAACATGACAAAGCAGGTCACCATCTACATTAACGGAACCACATCAAGTTTCTTGAGGTTGTTTGATGGTATTTATAAATAAATTATTGAATTGTTTCCCGCCTGTACATTGTTTGTCACACAGGGTTACGGAGCACAATAAATAAATAAAATGTCAAACACATTTGTTTTAAACTGCGATAAAACAATAAGATCATTAAACATTTTTAGAAAGTACGTCCTGCCTAAAAAGAATGTAAATAAATACAACGCAATGAGAAAGTCAGACGGACAGTTCTAAGCCAAAAAAATGGTTACATAATATTTAAAACTAAAGTTTTATTAATTATTGTAATTTACTTGACTGCAGAACTCGGCTTAGTGGGAAACTCCAGGGGACAATGCCCTCAGCCTGCAGCTTCGGGAATTATAGTCCCGCATACTTCTCCCCTCTGGTGCTATAGTTATTGCTTTAACTTGCTGTTTCCAAGTATGGTTGCTACTTTTGATGTGGCTGATCAATAAATACCAAGCACATTTCCATGTTGGGGAAAAAAACAAAGAAAATGCAGAAAAAATCATTGCAGGCTTGTTTCCCTTGGCTTTGTCTCTGCAGGCTTTTGTTATAGTTTTCCTTACCATGTGTACAGAATTCATGCTGGTAGAATTATTTCCTTCTCCACTCATGTTAAATATCTCAGGGATCCGTAAGTGTAGACCCTGGAGGATGTACGTGGTCTGCATCTAAAATTAACGTGAAAAACAAGGTCACAAAGTAAATCAAGCCTATTTGTGTACTGTAGTCACCATAAACATCTTGGCCTGAGCGAGTCATTTTAATGCTGCAATTACATACTGTGAACTTTTATGACACACACACAAAATAAGCAGCAAAACACAAGAAGGTGCAGCAGACTGCCTTCAACCACGGAGAAGTGGGTTGTATCAGTAGAACTCATGCCTTCAAGTGTGTTATTGCGCTTATAAAATGGCTCATGGTGTTTTGACATGGAACTGTGATTTTATACTCTTATAACCCAATGGGATTAGAATGTCAGCAGCCAATCAGGACACAGTAACTTCCACAGTCGTTTTCTAATCTATTTTATAAACCGCTTTATCTTTCTTTCACAAGCGTAATGTAATTCAATGCAGCAGTAACACAATTACCACTGAACTTTCAAATCTTTTGCTTATATCTTTTCTTACCTGGAAGTACACAGTCCAATATGGTATGAGTGCCAAAAATACAGGGATGACTTTAAACAAGGCCCTCACTTCCTCCACCTTCTCCTCTGGAAACCGCCCTCCATAGGCTTCTTTTGCTTTGTCCAGCAGGTTAGGCTTTGGACTTGGCGGACACACTTCATGAACTTGATTTCTATAGAATAAATGGCAAATTAAAAATTGTAAGTAAAAAATAAATAAAATAAAATTGCAAACTCTTATGTATGTATTTATTCTATAATCAGAATTAAAAATACATATTTTATTTTTGAAATCTAGATTAGATAAAACAAATAAGAAACACAAATCACAAATAAACAGATGGTTTTGTTAGATTACATTTGTACTGCTTCTGTAATCAAATAAATACTAACTTCTTTAATTGCATGGAGATCTACCTATCTAACTATCTAAATAAAGTGGTTTACTAGATACTTGGCTTTCATTAATGTAAAAAAAACATACTGGTTAAAAATTACCATCCACAAACATTTTTGAATCCTAACTGAATTCATGTAAATTGATAAAGGAAAGAATACTCCAAAAATAAAAATCTTTTGACAAATACGGTGTTAACCCATTTCTCCCCAGTGTCCAATAATCTGACATTGAGAAAATAGGCATTAAAAAGGTATGGGAACATACACTGGACAATAAAGGGTTGACGTATGATCCACTAAAATTACACAATTTATTAATCACAAAGAAACCAAATTATTTTAATCAATGTAAATACTAACATACAGTACTGAAAATGAGAATATGTTACCAATATTTTCAACAAAATAAAAAGAAAAGGAAAACCAACAGTATTGCAGTAAATTGATTCAGGGCATGGTTTCCAGCAATTCTGAACACTTAACACATTAGTATTTCTTTTTGATTTTGAGAACAGAGATTTTAAGATTTGCCTTATGCAAAATATTTTCTTTTCCTAAGGAAGAAACAATATGGATGAAAAGCATCCATTGAATGATGTATATTTAAAGAATGGATTCAAGACACTAGCTTCTACATTTTTAATGTTATTGGTTTGGATTTATATTTTCAGATGCTGTAGGATGCAGTATAAGATGCTGTAGGATGCAGTGTAATCCTTTTCATCCTTTTCCCATGGAACACAATGTGAATTAACTGGCACTTATTTAAATGACAGGATTGGCAGTCTCAAAAAACATTGCCATGGATTGTGCTCCATGCACTGTGGTGCAAAGTCTGGCAATAGCTCTGGGGAATCCTCCCCTTCCAAAAAATTATCAATTATGAAAATGTATTGTACAGAACAAGGATCAAGCACTGAACTCTGTCTTCATAATCTACTTACAGTCTATTATTATTTTAAACTCTTACTACTCTGCTCGTAGAACTGCGTGCAAAGAAGCTATTATTCTTTGCTCCAGCTCTTAGCTGGCAGTGCATTAGGTTTTGCAGGAATAGGATTTCTTTACCTTAACCTGGCTGGCTCCTTGTGCCGCTGGCTGGAGCAGAAGGAGTAGCCAAGAATCTTAAACATGTCAGTGAAGGCACTACCATTTGCTGGCTTGGTGATGAAGACAGTCCGGCCACACAGGAACACCAAGAAGGAAACGCCAAGGCAGACGGTGGGAATTATGTAGCCCAGATTGAAGCTTATATTCTGTTGAATATAAGCGATGCTGCCCAAAGACAGAATTGCTCCCAGGTTAATGCACCAGTAAAACCAGTTAAAAAATCTACGAGTAGCTTCAGGGCCCCTGTCCTTCACCTAGATGGAGAACAATAAAGAACATATATATATATATATATATATATATATATACAGTACTGTGCAAAAGTTTTAGGCAGGTGTGAAAAAATGCTGTAAAGTAAGAATGCTTTCAAAAATAGACATGTTAATAGATTATATTTATCAATTAACTAAATGCAAAGTGAGTGAACAGAAGAAAAATCTAAATCAAATCCATATTTGGTGTGACCACCCTTTGCCTTCAAAACAGCATCAAGCATCAATTCTTCTAGGTACACTTGCACACAGTTTTGAAGGAACTTCGGCAGGTAGGTTGGCCCAAACATCTTGGAGAACTAACCACAGTTCTTCTGTGGATTTAGGCAGCCTCAGTTGCTTCTCTCTCTTCATGTAATCCCAGGCAGACTCGATGATGTTGAGATCAGGGCTCTGTGGGGGCTATACCATCACTTCCAGGACTCCTTGTTCTTCTTTACGCTGAAGATAGTTCTTAATGACTTTCGCTGTATGTTTGGGGTCGTTGTCATGCTGCAGAATAAATTTGGGGCCAATCAGATGCCTCCCTGATGGTATTGCATGATGGATAAGTATCTGCCTGTACTTCTCAGCATTGAGGAGACCATTCATTCTGACCAAATCCCCAACTCCATTTGCAGAAATGCAGCCCCAAACTTGCAAGTAACCTCCACCATGCTTCACTGTTGCCTGCAGACACTCATTCGTGTACGACCTCCAGCCCTTGGCTGAACAAACTGCCTTCTGCTACAGCCAAATATTTCAGATTTTGACTCATCAGTCCAGAGCACCTGCTGCCATTTTTCTGCACCCCAGTTCCTGTGTTTTCGTGCATACTTGAGTCGCTTGGCCTTGTTTCCACGTCGGAGGTATGGCTTTTTGGCCGCAAGTCTTCCATGAAGGCCACTTCTGACCAGACTTCTCCTGACAGTAGATGGGTGTACCAGGGTCCCACTGTTTTCTGCCGGTTCTGAGCTGATGGCACTGCTGGACATCTTCCGATTGCGAAGGGAAGTAAGCATGATGTGTCTTTCATCTGCTGCAGTAAGTTTCCTTGGCCGACCACTGCGTCTACGGTCCTCAACATTGCCCGTTTCTTTGTGCTTCTTCAAAAGAGCTTGGACAGCACATCTAGAAACCCTGTCTGCCTTGAAATTTCTGCCTGGGAGAGACCTTGCTGATGCAGTATAACTACCTTGTGTCTTGTTGCTGTGCTCAGTCTTGCCATGGTGTATGACTTTTGACAGTAAACTGTCTTCAGCAACCTCACCTTGTTAAGCGGAGTTTGGCTGTTCCTCACCCAGTTTTATTCCTCCTACACAGCTGTTTCTGTTTCAGTTAATGATTGTGTTTCAACCTACATATTGAATTGATGATCATTAGCACCTGTTTGGTATAATTGTTTAATCATACACCTGACTATATGCCTACAAAATCCCTGACTTTGTGCAAGTGTACCTAGAAGAATTGATGCTGTTTTGAAGGGAAAGGGTGGTCACACCAAATATGGATTTGATTTAGATTTTTCTTCTGTTCACTCACTTTGCATTTAGTTAATTGATAAATATAATCTATTAACATGTCTATTTTTGAAAGCATTCTTACTTTACAGCATTTTTTCACACCTGCCTAAAACTTTTGCACAGTACTGTATATATATACTGTATGTGGGTTTCTTTGTTAACTGTTTCTTAAAGTATTGCACAATAAAACACATTGCAGAGTGACTGAAAACAAATGAAATACAGCTGCATATAATTTCAAATAACAAGGAATACTGTCAATGATGATTATGGCTGTTCATGTATCAGTGTATGTAGACTGGTCTACTTGCTTATTAATACTCACTGTACACACACAGGCTTACATGAATTATTTACAAGAATAGTATACAGTAGGCCTAATTGTTTCCATATTTGCAACTATGCAGTTGTTTTACTGTTCAGCAAATAAACCCACTGGAGAATATTTTCTACTGAATAAATGTTAAATTGGAGGATGCATTTGAAATCAGTTATGCTTCTCCTCCGATTTTATGTATTAATTTAAAACAGTCTGCAACAAATATTTTGTTTAACAAAAATACTACTTAAGTCTTGGCTGTGAAACCCTGACAGTTTTTAGTTTGAAAAATGTCAGACATAAAAAAAAAAGTCATATCAGGTAACATTTGTTGTTCCAATTAAATGCTGTAGACCCATGCTATTATTCCAATATACTGTAATGTATCTAAATTGTTTCCTTAACATACAAATTATGCATGTATTTTTAATGCATCTATGTCAGGCACAGACTGTAGCCTAGTGGTGCAAAATCAATCATGTCATGGCCAAAGGCAAGCAAACTTTCTCATGAGGGGAAAGAAGAAAAAAAAAACTTTCCTGGGTCCTATTAGAAAATTTGATAACAGAAATAAGTTAACTCTAAACTCATTTCAGTTCAAATCACTCAATATGAAGTTGTGATGCATTCATCATAGGTAATACCCTACAACCCTAGGCTCACAGTGCAAAACTCTAATTTGCAAACATGTTGGTCAGTTAGCCTGAGCTTTTTAGAATTTGGTTCACTGAAAACCTAACAATAAATAAAAATACTTGCATATGATTTACTGCAGTAATTGAATGATGCTGCCGCATGTTAAAATTCAAGCACACAGTGATCACATGAGAGAGAAAACAAGAAGTTAATTACTATACTAAATCACAACCCCAGCACTGGGCTCAAGTTGCAGACAGTGTTTTCATGGGAAGGAGAATGTGTCGAATGGTGAACCCAACAGGGTGGTACAGTAGGTGTAAGGCGTTCTGATTTAAAGTACACATATTCCAGAGTACTATGGTGTCATAGAAAACTATAGCAATTATTCTGCTCAAAACAACACAATAAATCAGGGTTTACTTTGACTGATGCATAATTTTAGCTAAAAACAACTTTGAGGAATGTAGTACTGTAGCTCTTAAATTATTTATTTATGTATTTGTAGGTTTTTTTTTTTTTTTTTTATAAAATAATGTTTTGTGACAATGGCCCTAAGCCACCCTAAGACCCTTGCTCTGGTCAGTGCAAGAGAGGGAAAAATTGACTTGTATCAAGTGTCCCCCAGATGACCCCAACTTGTTTTTTTTGCATTTTGAACAAGAACGATGTTTAAGAAAAAAGAGAATTATACAATAGCTTTCATGCCAAGTCACATTTATTTATTTCTAAATACTTTATAGATGCAAGTTAAGATGCATCAACTTATTTACAATTAGAACTGAAATTTTAAACTCCTGAAAAAAATGATATTGAGTTTAGTCAGCAACATTTGATTTTGAAGCTAGAGTTTCTTTTCAGGCAGCTTTCATTCATGCAAAAATTAGGTTTAAATGTACAGTTTCCACTTACTTGGATGCCCTAATTAAATGAAAAAAACATTGTTTTTCCCCTGATCAATATCGCAACTCAACTCTTCTATCCCTCAGCTGAGAAACAAATTCAGCATCTCAGTGTACAGCATTTTTTGTTTTCCATTTAACAATACTGTAAAAGCTGATAACAATTTGAAACAGACTACATAATCCAGTTTCTATTCTTTCTACCCTCACAACATCACTGATAGGGTGTGCTACCTCACCTTTAGGTGCATTCCTTTGTATTAAGCCATGTGACTGTATATGCTCCCTGAACTACAGAGCAGGTAATACTAAGAATACTGTTCTTTTAATTGTAGGAAGAGAAGGTTTACAGTATTATAACAACCAAAAGTGAGAGGAACACTAAAATTACAACTCTTTGCAGGAGACACACATGTTGGACTAAAAGACAAGTGAAAGGCTGTGTTACTTTAGGAACATTTATGCACTGGAAAAGCCAAGGCTTGCTGGCAACCAATCCTCTTGGGAGATGTATACCCTGCACAAAATCTATAATCTGAAGGCTTAGTACTAAACCCTTTATCTATATTGTGACCACTTTGTAATGTATCATTTATACAACAGGCTTAGCCAACGTGCTGTCAAAGTAAGGAAGTGTCACTTCACATCTTCAAATATCTAAATAAAATGGAAGCTCTGGGGAGGTGACTAAGCAGGTAATTGGACCAGAAGTTTGAAAACTTTCTCACTGCCAGGAAAGCGACACTTTCTTCCCCATAACAGCTTTGGAAGTTCCATAATGGTAGGATACAGGTTAATGCAATACACACTTCATGATTTCTGTGGTCCAGATTGCCACACTGTGTAAGAAGTGAAACTTTTTTGCCACAGTAAGATTGCGAATGGGCAAGATATATAAAAACCTTTATGAACAAGAACAATAAACTGTAACCTCAAGCAAGATGGCCATGCTTATTTTATTATAAAGTGTACTATTGATAAATTAATTTCTCTACACATCACACATACTGTACCTGATCAGCTCCAAAGGGGGTGATGTTTGATTTCACTGATCCCACACCAATACCAATTATTACGAGACCACTGAAGATCACAGGACTGCAGTACTGCTGGGGGTAGGGACAGGTCACATTGCTGCTGCTGCTAGTGCCGTTTATGCACTCTGAAGGCTGCACAGGGTAAGCTTTGACTTCCCCACAAAGGGTATTTCTTGTCTCCAATGCTGTGATGAAGGGGAAAGCCAACATCCCAAAAAGATAGAGAAGCATACTGCAGATAATAGTACAGAACTTCCCCAGGCAGGCATCAGCTAGCCAGCCACCAAAGGGCGACACAAGGTAGGTGACGCCCATGAAGATGAGCAGGGCTTGGCTGGCTTGTGCCCCCTCCCAGAAGAAAGGCTCTCCGTTGAGGAACAGGACCAGGTTTGCGGTAATCCCATAGAAGGCCACTCTTTCCAGAGATTCTGCTATCAGGATCGCTGCACATGCCAGCCTCCTGCCTTCAAAGACAGACACTGGGCTCCTGTTACCATTGGTTTGGGGTCCCAAAAGAGGGGTACTCTCAGTAACTTCATGGCTTCCCATTATTTATTTTCTGATTTCTGTATTATATGGCAATTCAGTTTCACATTTAAGTTTAGTTTGAATGAAATCCAGCTAAACAAACCTACATCTCCAACAAATCTAGCAAAGTTTTAAGTATTTTAAAAAAAAGTTCTTATTTACTATGTTACAACTTAATTCGACTTTACAGTGTTAAATATTTTACATCTATAGCCACCACGTCGTCGTCAAATTTGTAGTCTGTATCAATAATGCATACAGTAAAATGAGTGGGTAAGGCTTTCCAAAACAAAAAGAAAGTAAAACTCCGAAATTTTCTCGAAACCGTTATTCTTATGCTAGTTTATCGTAATGTGAAACAGTCATTTACAGCTAACTATTCACAAACATACATGTCCAAATAGTAGTATTTCATATATTCAGCTATTAGCTTCCATTTAAGTTTCAAGTAAGTTCTTCTTTAGATGGCCCTGACATATGTATGACAAGTAGCACTGAGGCGACTGAGAATGTGTATTTAAATGACAGATGATTACTTTTCAATAATACTAATGACAACGGACTGAACTAAATATTTCAAACAATAATAGCTGTTTTTAGTATTTGTTTATAAAGAACTTAATGCACACCGCGTATATTCAATTATTTATAAGACACTTCCACGTCAAATTGTAAACAAATAAAAATATGAATAACGATAATAAATAAATAAAATAATTGCAAATACTTATCTCTAGTTTAGCCTCCCTATATATTTCCAAGACCATTCAATTTTTGACCATTCTTAAAACGCTACTTTTACCTCTGTTCAGAAGCTACAGTCGCTATTTTCTCTCCTGTGTTTGTCCTAATTTAATGTAAAATAACCTGCTTTTAATTGTCTTTATTACAAGTAAATCGGGCCCCAAACACGGAATCAATGGTGACTTTCTTCACTTCCACAAACAGTTCCTGAAATAAACATAAGTCACAGCACAATCCCGTGACTCCGTGGGCCGCCTACAGTCACAAGGACAGCGCCTCATTGGCTAAACATCACAAATACAGGTTCTGCATTGGACACTTCTCACCTCAATCTCTTCCATTTTTATCGGGACTTCCTGGATTGCGATAGCGTGTAAACATGCAGGCCCCACCTCTTTACCTGCACGCAGACATTTTTAAAGGGACATATAATGCCGGCAAAGTTTGCACACAGTCTAGCAGTGTTTTTTTTTGGTATATGTTGCAGCCTGGTGATAAACAATACACGTTTTCAACGGAACTCGAGGTCCACTCTTGAAACGTGTTGGTCTGTATAGGTACTTGAATGCAGTAGTAGATTTTTGAGGTAAAAGAAATCAAGTAAAATAAATAAATAAATAAATAAAACTGTCGGATCATATTACATTATTGAGGCACTAGTATATTACTAACAGCAGTCCTTGGGATAAACTGAGCTTAGAAAATCTTGACATTGCTGCCTCTGTGAGCGGCTTCAAACTAAAGCCTCTTTAGCAATCAGCCTTAATGCTCACCTTTGTTAAGCTTTTAATAAAGCTTCATTTACCAGCTGGTTTTGCAATAACGTTTCAATGGAAAACAGCACAGATTGCCTATATAAAATGTTGCAATACGATTAAAAATACAGAGGTAGCATTTGATAGTGATATTGTAGTATATAGGGTTGTGATTAGGAACTGGGTTTCTTTCAGTGAATCAGACAGGACACATACGATATAGTAGGCCTACTTTGCAAATAACGTACTATATATATATATATATATATATATATATATATATATATATATATATATATATATATATATATATATATATATATACTAAATTTTAACCCATACATGAAAAATGGCCATTATATACTATAGGAAATGAAATGACTCTTGAGTTCGTGTTTCCAGTGGGGCGATTTTTGCTGCTGAACTACAGCAGCAGGATTTCGAGTTTTAGAAAGCGGAGGTGTGTCAATCAATATCTAAGTCGATTTCCCCGTGATAAAAATTTTACGGAGCGCCTCGCAGGGCACTGAGATTGTATATATATATATATATATATATATATATATATATATATATATATATATATATATATATATTATATTATTCCGATATGAAATTACTATTTATGGCTTGCCTGAGTCCTAAAACCGGCAACTGTACAACAGCTGAAAGGATCAGGTAAGAGCAGAAAGCCTGTCTTTTAAACTTGCAACCTAAATAAAGCATTCACTTTACTCATTTTTAGTGTGCAACCGCCCCTTGTTATACTGCCCAGTACTGCGCGGTTGTTGCAATCATTATTTCTAGCTACTGTACACAAACAACACGGTTTAAAAATAAATGGTACAGATTGCATTTTAATAATCCCACAAGAAGTCGCATTAGGGCCAAACAAGACACACAAGAGTCATTATTGTATACCTTGCACAAAATATCTGTGGTCCTACTAGTGTAACCGGCAGTGTTGTGTGGTACACTGCCGTTACAGCTTCTGCCCTGTCCTGTCGGTGTGAAGAGATGAGGTTAAAAGCACTAAAACCGTGAATGCAGAGCCCGGATCACCGGTTAATGTCCAGCCTCTGCCATCTTACACTAGCATCATCAAACATAACTCTTGTATATTTACTGTACTGTAGGTGATTTCATTGAATGCAGCCCAAGTTTCTTAATCACATTTCATATTATCTCTCTCAGCCTCAGCCCCAGCAATGGAAAGCTGAAGCCACAAAGTGTGTTATTATACAGCTCTGGCCAAAAGCTTTGCATCACCTAGAATTATATAAACATCATTTAGATCTTTTATTTAACACTAGCTGAAGTACCCGGCGTTGCCTGGGGAAATTCAATATTACACTATTTCATGCATGACAAATTGGGGAACGGTAGCCTTATGGTTTCCTCTAAATTACCGATCTTGGGTGTCGCACAATGCACTCGGACCCCCTTCCCTTTTTTTAACTTTATTTTTTTTTTTGGTTTTTGCCATTTTTAATTTTTTTTTTTAAATGTTTGTTCTTTTTATTTTATTTTTTTGTTTTGTGGGTTTCTTTAATTTGAGATACATGGCTACTGTTGTGATCCAGCAATGGGTTTACTAAATTAAGTACCCCGGGGGGGTCAAAATTTAGGACCCAAACATAGCCCTCGACCTTCCTCTGGATGAAAGAGGAGGCCATGCAAAGTTTGGTTGCACTGTCTCCTGTGGGGTCCGAATGCATAAAGCAACAGACAGACAGACAAACTTTATTCTTTATATAGTAAGATGATGTAATCAAAGAATGATACCGTTATAATTTAACATAAAAAAACACATGTATATTTTGTTTTTTCTTTTATGCTAGGGAGCACATTGAAGCAGCAGGTCATACCTGCGTTCTTCGAGATACTGCTGACTTCAAAAACCCAGAGGACGTGGCAGACCTTATTGCAGAAGAGAAGTACGAGGGGGCACTCGCTATTCACCTCTATAAATCAGGCAGGCTCCTACTGGGTAAGGAAGTCAGGATGGGTGTGGGCAGTGCTTGAAATGATCCGGTGAGCCACACATTGCTGCACACAGACTAAAATGCCATTACCTAAATGGAAAGAGAAGAAAGGTACCCACAGCTATGTACCTGTTAAGTTTAGTTTGATTTGGAGACTAAATCAGCAACCCTCATAAGAACATAAGAAAGGTTACAAACGAGAGGAGGTCATTCGGCCCATCTTGCTCGTTTGGTTGTTGGAAGCTTATTGATCCCAGAATCTCATCAAGCAGCTTCTTGAAGGATCCCAGGGTGTCAGCTTCAACAACATTACTGGGGGAGGGTTCCAGACTCCCACAGTTCTCTGTAAAAAAAAGTGCCTCCTATTTTCTGTTTTGAATGCCCCTTTATCTAATCTCCATTTGTGACCCCTGGTGTTTTTCAAAATTCAGTACTTTTTAGAATTTGGAATGCTTGAATCAGATCGCAGCGTAGTCTTCTTTGTTCAAAACTGAATAGATTCAATTATTTTAGCCTGTCTGCATATGACATAAACCAGGAATAATTCAGGTCACTTTTCTTTGCACTCTCCCTAGAACAGTAATATCCTTTTTGTAGCAAGGTGACCAGAACTGAACACAATATTCTAGATGAGGTCTTACTAATGCATTGTAAAGTTTTAACATTACTTCCCTTGATTTGAATTCTACACTTTTCACTATATATCCGAGCAATCTTGTGGTACGGTATTTACATAATAACTCGATGGTATTGTTTGCTTCTCATGTTGCCTGATCAGAATGGGGTAACTTGATTCTGTGGACCCAATTCACAAAGCTTGCATTCCTAGCGGGTTAGTAGGTGGTTTGAAACACAAGGATATATAAACCCTCTTTGAAAAGCTGTATTTACAAAAAAAAGAGAAAACAAATAAATAAGGAGTTTAAGTTTTGTGAATATCAGCGTGCTATATTGGAGTTTTGTGTGTGTGTGTGCAAATAAATGCTTTCTGTTGTTTTTTGTTGTTAGTTCTGCTGGGTATTCTTCTGGAGAGATGCATTATATTATCATTGCTCTCATAACCAGATCTCCAAATAATCTGTTCATCTTTATTTAGTGCTCTGCTATATATATTGTAATGATCTGTCAGGCAGTGGGTTTATTCCTCCCTGTTGGTGCACAATGTTTTCTCACCTAATGAACTGAATCTCATCAGATTTATATCTTTGTTTTATGAAAAGGGCTTTTTAATGTTATAGTGACTCTCTGCTGGGTTGAAGATGGAGTGAGGCAGAAGTGAAAATCACCGAGATTTACTCTTTAGTTTAATGTTTTCTCAGACAGCTGCATTCCGTTTGGGATTGTGTTTGGAGGAACGGATATTAACGAAGATGTGAAGGGCGAAACCAAACGACCAGTCATGGGGCAGGTGTTGCAGAAAGCAAGGTACACATACCATCAATTAGTATCACCTGTAGTATGCGACACATCATTAGTGTAAATAGGTTACCCTTCACCTGACAAATTCTTTTGTTATGCACATTTTATCCCTGACATCCTGGATAGAAGATTCTCCAAGATGACACAAATTACTGATGCCTTAAAAGTGATGATTATATGGGTCATTCTGAGGAACTAGAGATGGTTATCATTGAGTCACATATCCCTCCAGAACAATTTATACTCCTAGCAGAGTCTTTACTGTGTATTGAATTGTTATGACCCTGCTAAGATATGCCTCCTATTAATACAGTGTAAATAATAACAAAGCAAATTGAAATAAATAATCCTGTCAATTAACTAATTTAAGATTTTTGCAGATAATATGGCATTATCAATCATGTTTAATTCCAAATATACCGAAATGATGCAAAGCTATGTAAGATAAAAAAAAACAACATATACTAACTAAAGCATCAACCCTCAATCTTTTTTTGAAGTAACATAATAATCTCATTGTTGGGTTTTCTGCGCCTCGCATTTCTAATCAAGATGTGATAAATTTGAAATTAGACAGCAAGTTACTGCTGGCAGAATTCTGATTTGTGACCTTGTCTAGACTACAATGGTACAACTCCTGAGCCACCAAAGCATGCAAATTGAGCCGTGAGTCTGCAGTCTATTGCTGAATAATGCAGCTGATCCAATAAGTGAAAATTAAAGCAGTTTCAGTCTGTTGGGCCTGTGTAAATTAAGGAACACAACAAAGCCTCTTCTTGCAGACCTTTGTACTCTTTATGATTGAAGGCGTATTAGCGTTATCTATGAATTTGGCATATTGCTTTCATTAAATACTCAAAACCATCTTTCTTCTTTCTGTTTGAGTTTTTTAAAGACACTCAAACTTCCACCTTGAATCCTAAAGGGATAATTGCCTCCATGAAGGACAGATATGATCTCTGCCTGCAGCTTCAAATACCAGTCAGCATCTTGACTGCTGCAGTTTTTAAAACATACTACGGCATCTGTCCAGTTGCCGTGATTAAAGGTTTATGTGCTAGTCTCCCTGAAGCCTTCCATCATACTATTCAACAATTCCATTCGCTTTCTTCCTCAATTTTTGTGAAGTTTTAGTGTTTTTTTTTTATTTTGTGTGTTTTGGTTCACAAAAACAGAAATTTAACTGAAAATGCAAAAAAATATATATTTTTAATAATAATATGTGTTTAAATTTGCCTTATACATTCTGCAATTCTAACAGATCTACTAGTTAAATTTGTATTTGTAAAAGTGTGTTCGGAAGGTTAAATACACTTGGATATTCATAAAACTGTATACATTGTTGTCAGTTTTTTGAATCATTTAATATAGCCGAAGTAAATGTGTAAATTTATATTTTAAATATGAATAATGATCACTAATGGTGTGGATCATTAAAACATCAACTACGCGGGTAGTAGAAATGACTTCCTACTAGTGTAGCTATATTACAATAGGGAATGATGCGCACATATAACATATCACAAAGCGGAATTGAGCTATTGTATTCAGTAAAACAAAGTGTTTTTGTGTGCATTGTCTTTTAAATTGTGTATTTATTCTGGAGGGAACGATTAAAGATAACCAATAGGCTGTTTTTTGTGTGTTTGTTTTATATATTGTTTTCAAGGTTTGCTGTGGCATTCTCGAACAGATTGAAAGAAGAGGCAGAAGCCTTTTGGGTATGTATTCTTGTTTAAGACCAATTTCCAAGGTTTGAACAGATATCCAGGTGAAAGTTGACCGTTTGACCCCAAAATTGCATTCTGGTTGATAACACCCACTTTGAGCCATGGTGTCTGAACATGTTTGAATGCTAATGTCAAATGATTGCTTGACTGTATCCCTTTGCAGAAAACAATCAATCAAAGCCCATCCACAACTCTCATATACAGTCATGCAAAAGACAGTTGTATCAATGTATAAACACAGCCATCAAAAATAGCAATACTGTACACTTGTCAGATTATTCTGTGTTATATATTAATTGCATAGGGGAATATTTTCATAGACAATAATAAAACAGGATTTTATGGCATGTAGCAAGCATGCTGATAAAAAAACTGTGCTATATCAGTATTAGTTAAATGAAGTAAAGTGTAAAATAAGACTCCAGACATGATATTAATAAGGATATGTTTAAGGCTGTAATTGAATAGTGTTATTTAATAGTCATGCTATTGTGTGGATATGTCTGCTGGTCTTTTTGTCTGAACAACTGCACTTGTACTTGTACACTATTAAAATATGTGGTGTAATAATTGCATTATCATGAAAAATAGGGCTAATCACTTAAAAAGTGAAAACACAGTATTCTGCTCACTTAAAGGGTACATAAGGACCTTTTTATTTTATTGTGTTACATGTTGCCACGTGTTGCTACAACTGTTTATGTAAGGTGTGTGTTGTTTTAAAAAAAATTTTTTTTTTTTAAATTTTGACCACTTTTTTAAACTTTTGAATTGCATTCCCTGACTCAAGATGGCTTCACATGTACCTGCATGGACCTCTCAGAACTACATTTCCCATCATCCTCCTGCTCACATATGTAACAGATGGGGTGCGTTCACGCCACGCAGACTTTCGCCATTCTGCACAGATTCGGAGCAAGTAGCCAATGAATTTTCAGAATCTTTGCAGAATCTGCGTAGACTTAGCAAAGTCTGCGTCTCGGGAACGCACCCATGGATTTACCAGTGAGCAGGAGGATGATGGGAAATGTAGTTCTGAGAGGTCCATGCAGGTACAGAGAAGCCATCTTGAGGCAGGGAATGCAAAAAAAGTTATTAAAAGTGGTCAAAATGTAAAAAAATAAATAAATTAAAAATAATACACACACCTTACGTGAACAGTTGTAGCAACACATGGGAACATGTAACACAATAAAATTAAAAGATCCTTATGTACCCTTTAACAATCGCTTGATATAAAGCTAATCCTTTGTTGAGTGGGTGCCTTATGGGTTTGAATGAATAATTGACTGTAATTGGGACTCTCTGTGATCTAGTTGTTACAGTAAGCAATCGCCAGTGGTGCAGTTATCTTGTATATTGAAACACAGGCAGTTTGTGCCTTTGTATTTATTGATGTATTGATTCAAGGGGAATACCCTGTACTATACAAGATACAACCCCAGGTTTACTTTTCATTTTCACATGGTATGTAAGTCATGGTACTTCTAACTCTAAACTTGTATTTGCAGCTGTGGCAGGGGATATAGGACAATGGCACATTTGTTTGACTTGAGGGCCACACCCCTGTACTTGTACAGTAGGTACTGTACATAGAAACAACATGTTGGAGTTGGTTTTATAGAGTGACAAAGATATATAGACAATTTGAATATTGCTTTGACACAGAGTAACAGTCATGTTTTAATGCATCTTTCATTCTTAAAGCCATTCCATGGGAGTAAAATATATGTCCAGCCGCAAGGTAAGGGAAGTCGTCCTCGCACGTTTGCATTTGTTTTGTAGTAGATTCCGCTGCATGGGGGTGTTGCATACTGTCCTGTTCTTGCTTTCATTTTCTGAATGTCATTTGGTGGTTGTCGTGGTTTTTACGTATGTCCTATAATAGGCTGAAAATAGTGTACAATAATAGGCTGAAAATAGTGTACAAGACCAGTTATTTAGAAATTGCTTTTTTAAACTGTAGCTGCATGCTTTTCTGCAAAAGCATTAAGTTATTGCTCGAGTTTGTCTCTTAAAAAACATACTTTACTGTGGTGTTAATACAACAAAGCTGTCAGCTGTGCTGTTTCCATTTCCCTTTCTAATTATAATTTCTGTTCGAAACAGGTCCATTTCAGAGCTCTGCTGTGTTGTCTTGCATGAGCTAGCTTCTACTCACTGTGTGATCCTGGGCCTTGGGGATGCAGAAACACATTAGCTCTGTGCTTGTGTTAAAGATCAAGTGTAGTCGAAGATAAACACAGTGACCTTTTAAAGAGAATTAGAAATGTCACAAAATGATAATTGTATGCATTGTCCCAGCTTCCAGCAGCAGGCAGATACAGGGGTGAGTGTTTGTGCTGTGATTGCTGTACTGTTTGGCAACTTAGTAGTGAAGGCTTATGCCCAGCCTACAGGTGTGCTGTTCTTTTGTTTAAACCTTTTAATTTGGCCTTTGTGCTGTGTTTTGTTTGTTTTGGTGAATAAAGTGTGCAACAGCGCTTTAAAACTGCAAAGAAAATAAATACATGGATAATTGGATCTGCTGGAACCCTGACGCAACCCAAATCCAGTGGGATGGCGGACTGGAGGACCTCCTCTAACAAACAAAGGATTTCTGGCTGCTTTTAGACAGGTGGCCACTTCCCAATTAGCACCAATTACTTAAGTGAGGAATGGCCACACCTGTGATGGCTGGCTGGGATAGATTTAACCCTATCCCTGCCAACCTTACATTCCCCCACACACACTCTATACATTAAGGACTTTTGCCCTGCCACGGGTGTGTTCAAAAACATTATTTTGACTTAAACGGTTATTTAAAAAATGAGAATAACCAGATAGACCCTCTCTAAAACCATTCCGAAGGGTTCCTGAACTGCAAACTTGTTTTCATTAATCACAATGAGCGTTAAAACAATTCAGTCTTTAAAGTTTTATGAACAGGACCGGGGTGCTTAAACAACCAAATTGTATGCAGCTTGAATCAGAATGGACACAGCATAGGCAACACATGTTAAAATGATGCAACACTGTGCATGGACATACCTGAGCACCATATTCAGCTTTTCCTCAATGCCATACTCCCATGGTTCAGCACCAGATCACCTGCAATGGCAAAGGTTATGCCCCCGTGATGCATGTGTTCTGGTTCCCCTGTATTACAATAAACATAATGTTAATTTACTGTTGCACTTGTTCATTGCTCTATCCATCAGAGATGACACATACCAGCAATAAAGGTTTTTTGTCATCGTAATTATAGGTTTATTTTGCTTTGCCATGCTGGACAATATTGGAGAGAGCATTGATTTTTGGGGCGGAATAATAATACTAATTGTGTTTTATTGTTCCAACAACTCTAGGGATTGAGACCAAAGCTGGCACATGCTTCAATTGGAGGAGCTTTCTGAGGCGTACAGGTACTTCTTTTGAGTTGTTTACTTTGCTCCGTAGGTCACCCAAGAAGACACTGTATTGCAGAGAAGCACATGGCTTATTTAAATACCAAGCAACAATTTGCATGTCATTTGCCTGCAGTGCATTCTGGATGCTGTAGTTTTATACCATAAACTTGCACTTCAAGTATATCTAATGAGAAACTGCAAATACATGAGACAAAACATGAGTTAAGGGGTTGAATGCTAAATAGTGAATCAAAAATGCCATTTAATTGGTATGTGAATCTGCATACACCACGAAGATCATGACGTTAAGCTGAAATGTTGTGATTTCATTTCACAGTTGCTAAATGACCCAGGGAAAATTGATAATTCTGTTAAAAAGGTAGGGAACAGCACAGGGTAACAGTTAGTAATAATGTTTATTCAAAACACTGCTCAGCTCTTGGTGAAGCTGTAATACAAATGCATTCAGAGCTCAGTAGGGTACAGCACCACTAAATTCAAGGAAGGTGTTTGTTCTTCTAATGACAGGACAAAAAAAGGTTGGAAACCCTGTTGTAAAAATGCCTACAGGGTTACTCCTGAATAGCTTATGCTTTTTGTCTGGCACGGCACAATAATTCATTTACGTGACATTTTTTTTTATTTGGAGTTCTTAAAGAGATGAATGCTTACTTTTTCCCTGATCGTGGTTGCAAAGCAGAGGAGCAGCAGCAGCACAACACACAGTTTTACCACATCAGTAAATGCATGTCATTATTCAAAACCTCTGCATCCCTGATTTTAAATTGAACACTGTGAGGTAATTTTCATTCTCAATATATCACGCCACACAAGCTCCTTGCAGCTTCGATTAATAACTCTCCAAAGTAGAGCCATTTGCCCCCCTCCCCATGAATAATGCTGATTGTCGTCTGTGGCCAGACACTTCGTGATAAAATATACATGGGAAGGGGTTTATAATAGGAAAGACGTGCTGTTTAAGAATGTTTTTTCTAGTGATCCATTAAAGTCATCTTTCATTGTAGTCTGGGCTAATCTGAAGCTGTGAAATTATTCATGCGGTGTAGAGATTGTAAAATAAACAAGAACTCTCTGACATCTGTGCCTGTCTAAATTACAAGTTGCAAATTGTCCGAAAATTATGCAGCTAGGATTATTTGATATCATCGGCTGTCTCTTTTCATTTGTCTTGTCATTGTTGCTGATATGATTAGTTTTTATTTTGTATGGTCCCATCAGTGTGGAGCTCAGTTATTATCTCGACTGCCCTACGCCACTCTCTGTTTGGAAGTTTCTTTTCCATTTCGTTATGCCCTTGATGACTGAAATGTGATCTTATTTGGATATGTAGCCTTTTGTCATGGAAAATCTGCTACAGTAAAACCTTTTTGCTGCAATTATAAATTTGATATGAAGAGTGCATTTTGCTGTGGCTCTGCAGGAATGTTTTTTTTTTTTGTGAGAGTCAAAGGTTTAGGTTCTGTGATGTATTTTAACTGGCCTTTTTTTTTTGGTTCATACAGCAGCTACAAAATGTCTTACTGAGTCAAAAATGTATACATTTAATTTTGTTGTGGTAACAAACTATGAAAAATGTATTTATTGACAGAAGCAATATTAATTTGGACAGTTAAACTGTATAATTCTAGTCTCATCTATTTGAAATTACATTATATATCTGCTTGATAAGTTATTGTTCAATACAACAAAGCCTGTGGAGTTAATACATCTTAGTGTCACTTTTTATTATGACTAATTAATGCTGCCTTCTCTGATGGCCCAAAACTCTTTTTAAAACTATGAAGAAGACCAAGATATATATTTTCGCTTTCAGCAAAAAGAGAATATCGTTGTATGTGTCGAGTAAAAAACACATTTCAGGAAAAAAAATCAATGCCCCCCTTTGTGGTGGAGAAAGATTTAAAAAAAAAAAAAAAAAAAGAAGAATGAACAGTTTATAGATTCTTTCTGAGTTAAAATAATTTTCTGGGGGCTGCAATTTAAACTTCAGGAAATGATGTCCACATCTGTACAATAGCACTAAAAGAAACACAGAAAAAAAGAAATACTGTGGAGGCAAAGTCATCTTAATGACAGCCCAGTTCAATTCAGACAGACAGAAAGTAATGTTGACAAATCGTGTTCTAGAAAACGGTGTTGTCCTTCCCTCCCTCTGCAAAAAGCAGGTTCGCTCAGGTCTCAGAAGCGGGAAAGGTTGTTAAACAAACAACTACAAAATATGTAATGAAATGTCACAAGGTAAGAAAAAAATATAAAGGTATATAAAATGAAGCCATCTTCGGGCTATAACAAGGCAGCCAATTTTTGCCTGCACGCCTATGTCCCAGTCAATACTGTGGAATAGTACAGCCATGCCTGTTCCTGGAGTAAAGCCTTATAATATGGACCTGCTTTTCCATTGATAAGCTCATCAGACCCTGCAGTACCCAGTGGGAGGAACTTAGCTAGCAGTGTGCAGCAGGGAAAACAGCTGCTGGCCACTGGAGACTCTCTGCAGGCGCTCCGACATCAGTGAGGTGGAAGGCTGCCAGCACAAGCAGCAGAAATGCTGAGGGGGCGCCGTTTGGCAGAACACGGCCAGCTACCAGGGACGACTCAGGGCAACAGCAGCAAAGCACGCCAACACGGAGAGCAGAAATCTGAAAGCAGACCCAAAGCAGTCAGGGAGTACAGGAACTAAGCAGAGGTGACATGACTGGATTGGTATTGAAAACAAGCAGAACTGAAACTTAGACTGGGCCCCTCACATTGAGAGGCTCTGGGGTCCCTTGTTTAGTCTGAGGGAGAATAACAAGGGGGCCTGTCCTATCCCTGTCGATCCTGTCCTATCCCAGCCTATCCTATCCCATCCTGTCCTATCCCTGCCTATCCTGTCCCTGCCTATCCTATGTCCAGCATTAGTTGTTGTCCTGCAGCTGTAAACTTAACTTTTTGGAGAAATAATAAAATCAGGATGTTTGGAAGAGTGTTGTTCAGATCAAAGGCACACAGATAGAATAGAGGTTAATAGAGTAAAGTCTAATTCAAACTTCAAAAACATTTATTTTATGGATGGTCATATTGCTCCTTTCCATCATTTTCATTACTGCATTTAATTGGAGACATTGAGGCATTTTTTTATAGAAGCACAAAGAAAATCGTGACTATGATGCTTCCATGTAAAGACTACATGCAGGTCACAGGGTGCTGTGTCTGTGTCAACAGTAGAACTAAAACATAATCCCAATTGTTCATTTGAATGCTGTCAATATGCACCCTCAGTACAGTATTTATTTATTTTTGTTATCTATTAACTACTTCAAAACTGCACATCTATTTCAGAAAGGTCAAAACAGCACGCTAGTAAACTAACTTGGGTATGCCCATACATACATAGCTACCTTTCTGTGACTGGTAGCGTTAAGTACCACAAAAAATACAAAGCATAAAGACTATCGTAACGACAAGCGATTTAAGCCTGGTGTGTCAGTTCCTGCAGCTGAACTAGGCAGCATACTGTTTGTGGTCCTGATAAGCCTATTGACTGGAGAGCTTGTGAGAAAGCCTAGTGGAAATGAATTTGGCTGGGTTTTATACACACTGATACAAAATATTTCATAAAGTACTGGAATGTAGATGATTCTTTGTGTATCAGATTCACCTATTGACACACTACTGGCCTCGAGTTTCCTATAGCGGGATGGACTAAATAATTAGGGAACCTGCCATATTTAGCATATACTTTTTTTTGGGGGAAAAAAAACAGTGTGTCCCTGAGTTTCCGTCATGACGGGCAAGGCGGTTGATCTGACAGTCTTTGATAAGTCGCTTGCTTGGTAGGTGCTTCTGTCTTTCTCTGAAAAGTGATCTCTGTTCATCATTTGAAAAACTGTATCTCAATTAAACAGTCACCTCCCAATTAAACGACATAAATAGCATTGGGAAGAACCATCTCCAAGAGTTGTGTCTCATTTAAACAGAAATACCGATTATCAAGATCCCAATTAAGAGGCGCTGACTGTAAACCCTAATCCCATTAAAGTTGAAACAATGTTTGCAGTAACTTTTTTTTGTGCGTCACTTGTAGACACATTCTCATCTTATAGACACTTTTTCTTTTAATATAGTTGTTCTATAAATAAAGCCTAAAGTAGTCTTGTGTATTCAGTGTTGTGTTTATTGTTGTATTTATGTTTTAAAACAAGTAAGAGATGGTCAGTTTAGTATTTAATATGCTCCGTTGCATGTCAGTTTTCCAATCTAGCCCATAGGGAATGTGCCACACTAGGTGACTGGTATTATCGGTTGTGCTCTCAGTAGTCACAAATCAAGTCAATGTAAGCTGCTTTTTTTATGCAGCATGCTATATTGTGATGTTTGCCCTGTTTTTCATCTGAACAGCTGTGGTTTTAATCTTCCTAACTTGATTGCCTATTTTACTGGATAGTTCCACTCCAATATTGTATCTGATACATCAGGGCAGCTGTTGGTTTTGGCAATATAAGTTTTTAGTTTTTTTAGTATATAAGCGCTAAAAACTTTGTATATCTAATCAGAACTGTTACTATTAGGCAACATACACACACAGGCTAAATGCGGTTGTGAGTTCACCTTTTGCTCTTAATACGGTTTGTATACAGTTACAAAGGGCAGCGACAACCACACTAGTTAATCCTGTTCGGAATAAGTATCGAGTGCGGTTATTAATTGAGTTCGGTTAGTTAATGCGCACTAAGACAACCACAGTTGGTGCTCAGTGGATTTCTGCACAACTAATGATGTCATTGTTTATTAGACAAACTTTTGTTTATTTAATCAAAGTCCAGTTGTATAATATTTTGTTGTAAGAAAAAAAATGTGTTTTTGGTTTTGCAACTTAAATAAAACAATATGGGACAATTTGTATCCCCAAACGCCACAGTGTGACCGCAACTCGTTTTTCCACCGATACCGAACGTCTCATCTGTGTGTTTTGGCACTCCCGGAAATGTCTCAGTAAATGACAAAGACGCATACACGACTCCTTAGACATGCTTACATTTTTAATCCAGTCATTTGGAAACCACTCAAGTCGTTCCCACCAGCCTTCTGGTCGGAAGATCGCCCAAATATTTCGATCTACCGTCATGGTACTGCAGATCGTCACCACTGTATTTAGCAGTGCAGAAAAATCAAAATGGCGTCTGCGCTGGTTTTGCAGAAAAGAGCATAGCTGTGCTTGATGAGCTCTCGATCGATTACGTACAGTACTTTCTTCCAAAGGCATAAACAAAAACAGCCTCCATCTTATCACACAAAACCTCACGATCGGCATGTAATGATGGCCCGAGTTCAGTGGTTTGTTTAAACAGGGAGTGCACTCACTTCAGTAATGAAAGGTGTGTGTGTACAACAAACAACCGCAGCGAGTGCCGTTTGTAAATATGGCTGTCGAGCCAACTGCAGTGTGTGGACTTAGCCTTAGTAACTCAAGGAAGCAGTGCATTAATTCTATATAGGTCTGCCACTTAACCTGACACCACCCCAATGGAAAACTGCAGCGGAATTCTCAGTGAATGATGTCTTAATTAAAACAAATGATTTGGATGAATTCTGCACAGATTGAAGGTTAATTTAGCTGTGATATTGCATATCTGAAGTTTGATTACCCCAAATCGTTGCAGCTGAACCCTGGCGTCCTTGAAGTATAGAACTGATTTCTTTTTGAGGTAATGCATCCAGATAACCTGATTTTATTGTGAAAAAGATCAACTACAATTTTGCAATTGATATGTATGAACAAACTTCTACTCCTTCCAAAACATACATAACTAGAGTCATATAATCCGGTATCTGCAGTTATTACCTTACATAGAGAGCAGTATCATTGCACTGCGTGGGGCAACCTACTTCTGGTTAACTTATTTCCCTGCAAATAAATAATAACAAAGTTTGTACCTAATTGTGTAATATAACATGGACATAAAAAAATATCTATTGCCTAGCTGCATGTGGCTAAACCTAATTTGAACAAGCACAAACAGTGAGTGGCTTTAAGGAAGAGGTTATTGGGGTTCATGCTGAAATGAAAACATGTTACAACAGTGTAAGCATCTCTGTTTGCCTGCTGCTGTGTTCAATGGTGGCAGAGCCCTTGAAACACAATGATTGCAGCGGGACCACAGTGCTTGTGTTCAGCCAGCAGAGGATTCACTGAAGCTGGAAGCAGAGTATAATTGAAAAGCATACCAGGGCTGGGAATTGCCACCAGTTTTAAATCACCAGGCTTTTTAAATATGTGGAATCAAGAGAGAACAATCTTGAGTTAATCGATCCCATAAACCTGGACTAAACTGATTTAGAATGAAAGTTCCCCTTACATGTGAGGTATATTGCATGTGTTCAAAACATTTAAATCTTTTTTTTAAGGTATAGATAATGAAAATGTGGACGACTTGCACGTTTTCGTTCTGGTGTGTGGATTGAGAAGAGTAAAGGACCCTCTCTACTTAGTAAATGTGTTTTCAGGTATGAACAGTCTGCTTTGCATTATCACTGGTTGAATCTACTAGGTTTTTTTCAATGCAAAATACCATATTATGAATTATTACTGTCACATGCTGCAAAATGCCCTGGCATGACCTCTTGGAAAATGAAATGAATAAATACATTTTAAAAACATGTTCTTTTTTTCGATTTTCAGAATGGCACGTGGAAGATCCATCTGTGTATCTGATTATCATCGGACCAGAGGTAAGACGCTGAATTTGTCTGCAAATTGAGCATAAATTAGCCTTTAACTGACGTGACCTACAGAGAGTATGGTGAGGTTATTGCACAGTCAAAACTGCAGGGCCTGTGTTAGGCAAGTGTATCAAAGAGGTCACACATCTGGCAAGCCTTAAGGGTTCAAAACAAGCATCGGGTCATCTGGGCTTTTATTTTTATTTATGCTTTATTAAATAAACAAAAGCTAAAGTCATCCGCTCAGAAATGACAGATGTTTTAGTAGGACAATCACTTTTGGAAAGGCAGGCCGTGTCCTCCTGTACTCTGCCACATTCCCCGAGGTAAAGGTTAACAAGGGTCGCCCCTTGCTAATGATGGAGCTGTAACATTTTACAACATTACAGGCTTGTTTGTCTGTATTCCTTTCCTTATTCATAAATGTTTAAAATGTTGCTTAGCAATACACCTTTTTTTCTGTTGACATAAATTCATCTTGTCATAGCTATGGGATCAATGCAGCAGCATTAACATGAGCGAGATGTGTGGCAAACAAAGACTTTTACCTGTGTCAATTATCAGCGCCTGAAAAAACAGGAGTTGTAAAACGGTTTGCAAGAAATATAAGTGCAGATTACATATCTGAAAGACACGTACATTGATTACATTTTAGATAAATTATTTTCGTTAGAAAATCTATGTAACGTGGAAAAGAGTTTTTTACAACATTTTTGAAGAGCTCAGCGGCGCTTTCTGTGGCTTTATCCAAATTGAGAATTATGCATCAGGCATGTAACTGCATACAATCCCTCTCTTACAGCAATTAATCAGATTGGGAAATGACCCCAACCTGTGAAATCTGTCAGGACACGCGCTAAGAGGCTTTTTATAGAATAAAATCTCTATTCTTGAGCATGATCTGCAGTATTGTTTGGGATGTCTGTAAAGATTAAAATGTTATTAAAATCATACTACAAACAGATATTTAAAATGTTTGCGGGATTATGAGTTTGTAAGGCAAAAATGGCTAAATCCAGATTTGCAGCTGAAAGCGGGGGGTGGGGGGGGTTGATACGTCATCAACTAGATTAACCTTTTTAAGTACCGTCACTTCTCAAGGTTTACTTTAAGAAACAGACAATTATGATCTCTGTTAGATGTTCTACTGTTTCAGCACCAAATGGCACCTAATCATAGCAATCACTGGGACTTTGGTATCTATTTATATACTATAAAGATCTGGTATTTGTTTGGTATTGGATCAGTTTCTGACGGGACAAGTAACAACTAACATAAACACAGTTTGCTGGTATTTAATGTATTCTTAATGGTCTGCCAGGAATTCAGTCGCCTCAGTTCTAAGGAGAAGACATTCTCCACATTTGAAGTACAGGCAGCAAAAACCAATTTGCTAGTCCAGGACTTGACCCAAGGGACCTTGAAGGAAATAGCTGATCGATTGCAATTGATTCTTCTAAAGAGCACGGCTCGGACATTTAGTTCTGCATCCCATTTCATTTCACAAGTGAAACGACACAAACTGCCGCATACAAAACAGATCTCATTTATTTACAGCATCGAAGAACCAAAATGATTTTCAATGAAGAAAAAAGAGGGGCAGTGATTATGTTGCTTGTGCTAATAAGAGGTAAGAAAATAGAATTGAAAGCCTTGCTTAGCACCCCTTTAAGGCTGTTCCATGCATTCGTCATCCTTCAGTACACTCAAGAAAGATAATCTGCGGATCAAAGAAGTGAATTCATCCAAATTGTTAAAAAAAAAAAAACGGATCAATAAGGATATCCACAGGAATGTTATTAAAAGTGACTTTATCTATTTTCAGATTGATCCGTTGTTTGCCAAGGAAGTGGAACTGAATGTTAAAAGGTAAATCATGTTAGTTTTTATCATCTATGACAGCGGCCCGAGCAAACAAATGTACCATGTTCAGGGTACACAACAGAACTGCACACGCAAAGACAACTGGTCAGACGAGCACTGTGCTTTACAAAACAAACACAACTGTGCATGCTGCAGGACTAAGTGAGCTTCTGCACATCATAGACCTTCTAGAAATACTCTCGTTATCTCAACAAATGTGTTCTTGTTTAGATTCACTTGATTTTATATTTCAGGAAAAATGTGACTTTCTCTGTATGTTCTCAATAACCTTTTCAGAATCCAATTACCTTTAATGTAGGATCCTGATCAAGGTTTCAGTGGGTTTGAAGCTAAGACTTGAGACCAGTCTTTCAACTGATAAGCAGTAAACAGTGCTCGGGTTTCCTTTGGTGGTGTGCATTAACTGCATTTATTATTTTCCAAACAACAGTAACACATCAGGTTTGCTGCATTATCTGTTAGCATTTCTTGGAACCAGTTTTGCTTACAGAATTCTCTTAAAAAAACACATAAGAAATGTTTGAGAACAAGGAGAGGCCGCTCGGCCCATCAAGGTTAGACTCTTATTAGCACCCCATTTGTCCGTACTCAAGGGGGAATCTAATTTAACTCACAATCAGACACCATACATTTTAGCGATGAAGGACAAACCGTAAAACTATTGTATTGTGTAGGATATAGTTAGAACACTGGAAAATGTTGGCACTCTAATAAGTCAACACTTATTTTGGAAAGCAAAAAAACTATTTCTACTGCTAAAAAAAAGATCTGTTATAATTACCAGAAGAAGATATTTAGGCACAGAATTTCCAGAGATGTCCTTGTTTATAAAGAGTTAACACTGCTGCTCTGCTTCAGGAGTAGGCAGGAGCTTGGTTTAACATCTCATCTGAAGGGCTTTCCAGGATGGATATGTGACAGTCAGGCCCCTGGGCTCTGACCTTGTCGTTTCAGAGCGAGGGGGGTGTTCCTAGCACCGGAGAGGCCCCAGGAGGAGCTGCACGCTGCCATGAGGAGATCATTCGCCTTGGTGAACAGCTCCGTCTCTGAGGGCATGTCAGCCGCAGTCCTGGAGGTACATTAACCTTCATCCAGGCCCTCTGGTCCAGGCTAGTGGGACTGCATTCTGCTCCAGGAGAAAGAATTGCTTTCCTCCCCAGATGTTCCGTAAAAACAAAGGCACCTTTGCTGATTGTTTCACGGTGTAGCAGTAAGTGGTTGTGATGTACAACCATGTTCTGAAACTCCAGGGTGAAAATGTGTGTGAGTCGAACAGGACTTGGCTGTGGTGCCATATACAGAGCATGGTCTGGCAATGGTACATTGTGGTAAATCAGGGCGGACCATGTTAATCTCAGATTTACACATTCATGTCATCCATTGAATTGAGTCTAGTTTAGTTCAATAAGTATGAGCAGAATATAATCTTGTTTTGCGCTGAGGACAGCTTCAGATTTGAGCTCATAGGTACCCTGCTTCCCCATAGAGCCAATGCTAAAGACAGGTTGACTTGCTAGGTTTTGGTACAGAGAGATTATTTTGACTTATTTGTATAAAGATAACAATGACACACTTGTAATTTCTGATTTTAAATGTTTAACACATTACATTTGGAGCACATTAAATCTGGCCAGTTTACCCTCATTGGTTCAGGAATAACATTACAGTATCAATGACCGTATTCGCGATCACTATATATAAATGGATATGAACAGCATTACCAAACCAGAAATAACACAGAGATTGCAAGTAGTCTTCATTAAAAAAAAAACACATTCTAATGTATTCCAATTTCCATTTTCTTAGGCAATGCATCTGGGAGTACCAGTACTGGCAAGAAACATCCCAGGGAATGCAGCCATAGTAATACATGAAGATACAGGACTGCTATTCTCAAACCCTCAGGTAACCACACAGGGTACAACAGGGCCTGATCTAAATACTGGCCACCTGTAATTTTGGTCCAGTGTTTCTAGAAATGTCGTAGTCAATTGTATTGCTTTTTTTGACACACATGTTAGCCAAAGATCCCTGTATTCTAACAATCAAAGAGTCCACCACTAAGGTATTTGCTGAGTAGTGGTCAAGAAAACAGTGTACAGTACAAAGCCACCAACACCACGTCCTACGCTGCTGACAGCTGAGTGCCCCTGGGAGGTTTCCAATCAGATTCCAACTGGCAGATGTTCTTTTCCTAACTTTCAGTGTGTTAGTAAGAAACAGATTGTCAGAATGATGGGGTCATTCAAGGTAAATACGTGGCCATTTTCTCATCTTTCCCTCTCCAATGTTAAGTTTACGTACGATTTTAACAGTCATTGAATCGAAAGTTATCTTTGGACATGACCTATCATATCGGGCTTATATATATTACGCAATGATTGTAATGTCTTGTATTTACCCATAAAATAGTGCAAAAGTCATCAAGAAAGAGTGAAATACTGGATCCAAATCTATACATTTGCAACCTTAAAATAAAAATCTAAAACTAAATTATTATGGCTTTTTGTTAAAGTTTCAATGAACCTTAAAATGTTTATTGATTTTCACCAAGAGTCTTCAATTATATTTACAATGTATCATGATATTATAACTGATGAAGCAACTCAAGATCCTCATAAAACATTTTAGTAAAAAACTGTGCCTTACAGCGTTAGTTTTAGGTTAACCTCGCCCTTTGTTTTCTGAGCAGGAGTTCATTGAGCTCTCCAAGAGGCTGATCAGGGAGCCCGCTTTACGGGAACAAATTGTCTGCAATGCCAGGGCCTATGTGAGGGAGCAGCACAGCAGAGATAAGGAGAGGGACACCTACCAGCAGCTTCTTCAGCACCTACACTGAGCTCAGCTCAACTCTGCTGCTTCAAAACCTGCAATGAAACCTGCTCCACAGCTCCTACAGCACCTACACTGAACAGCTCCACAGCTCCTACAGCACCTACACTGAGCTCAGCTGCACAGCTCCAACAGCACTTACACAGCTCAGCTCACCAGCTCCTTCAAAACCTGCACTGAGCTTAGCTCAGCTCAGTGTCGATTGTAACAAGATGCATATTCACAAGCTTTAACTCGAGTTATTTAAAGACTTTTTAAAAAATAACTTGAGCTTTGTGAATAGGACTGAGCTGTTATATATATTTGACACTGTGATGATTTTGAATCCTTTTTTTAATTGATCAAGAGATGGAAGAAGTGCCTTTTTATTACATAGGTTAAAACAGTAATCAGTGGTTTGATTGTCAAAAAAGTGGAGCAATTGTAAACATAAAGGTACATATCAGTTTGCAAAATGAAGACCATGAAGGAGTACTTCTGTACTGTATTTATTATATTTAAATTATTAAACAATTTTTCAGTTTTGACCATTTTATATCATGGTTTAATTATCCGCTGGGGTCTTTTATTCTATTAGAGTAATAATACAAATAATGGTTTAATACATTTTTTATGTGTTTACAATTCTTGAAATTTCTATGGTTTTGATGAAAAATAAAATATTGAGGTGGATTGCCTGGTTCACTTTTTATTACTAATTGATATTCTGTACTATGAATAAAAATGATTGCAGTCAGAAAGGCCAGTGTCTGAGCAATGAGAAAGCCTTTTGTCTTTGTTAAACTAATCGGCGAGGAAGCTTTTGGCATCTATTTGTTTATTTACTGTACTGCACTGGATTAGATATATTGCAGGGATGGAAATCAGACTCCCATTGCATAGCAAATTGATCCATTCCTGGTTTTACTGTGAGTTTAATAAGACGCATCTAAACTTTTTATTATCTATACACTGTGACTAATCAAGCTTGTAGTAAAACCGGTACTGCTATGAAATGGGAGTCTTATTAACATCTGTGTATTGTTATGTACATGATTTATTTAAAACCTTAAAGCCATCTCAATCACTGCCAATCTTGAAAATTTAGCAAATAAATAAGCGATAAATGCCATTAAAAACCAATCTTGTGACACTTGTGATTGTTAATGTAGCAGAACTAGTGACAAACAATTTAAGCACATGGTTAAGTTATTTAAACTTGCCAGTTGTTGTTACTACCTTAGTAACAAACAGCCTGCTTATACATTGGCCCACAATAGCGTTAGGTGTAGAAGAGAATAGTTCTGAGTTTAAACACAGTGCAGTGACGTAACAATGTGCTGGCTTCCGTGTCTTTAACCTTATTGCCCTAACATTGTTAAACCACTGGAGGTGAGCCAGAGAGGCTGGGGGCTGTTCTTGTTGCTGCCACCGAGATCAGTTAGATCACAGAGCAGAGAACATGCTGTCTGGGAGCTACGGTGTGGAAATTGACTATTTAATGGGTCAGTGAACCCAAACCTTTTTTTTTATTAAATTGTCTGGATTAATTTAGTAATCCCAGTTTTTTTGACAGGTCTGTGCAGTTAGGGTCCTGCAACACTTCAAAGGTCAATTACCAAAATAGTGTGTTGCAATGGGAAGGGTTCCACATGATGGTGGCTGTCTGAGTCTCCTGAGAAATGGAGTGCGTTAACACAGGTATTGGGTTATTATTGCTGGTGAGCAGGTTGCTAAAAGTCATTACTATGGGCTGCTACCTGGTGGGATTTGTGTGGTGGTGTTGTTATTATTATTAACACTACCATAGTAAAAGCAGAGCAAAGTGTAATAAATCAGAGAAGTATGATAAACAATATTAGCATAACATGGTAAATCATGGGGAAACTGCATATAATGGTATTACTATTACTAAGTTGGACATAGTAATAGTAATATGCCATTGAAATGCTGTGTTTGATATTTACCAGTGATGGCAGCCTTTCCATGCTTCATTCCCCTGTAGTTCACACACTTGAAGACAAATCATCGCACTTGTAACGATTTTACAAGTGGGTTCCTATAATTAAATGAATCCACAGAAGAAGCATTGAGATGAAAGGCAAACTGCGTCAGTTTCTGTGATAACGCCTGAGATCAATATTTGGCCATTAGCTGGTAATTCACCCTTTTTTTCTGTCATATATCTGTTTGGTCATTTTCTGGATATCATTTTATATATTATTATATTAATACAACATTTATTTTCAGTTTTGAACTTTAGTCTGACCATTATGAAAAACGATGATGTTTTGTCAAAATGTGCTATGATATAATGCTTATTTATTTATTTATTTATTTTTTTATTTTTTTAAGGTGGGGAGTGCAACACTAAATGGGAAGGAAAATAGAGGAGTATCTCACAGATTTGATCAATTTATATGCCATCAGGATAAGCCACAGCTGGGTATTTTAGATCATTTTACAGTACCAGGGCATCCACCTGCATCGTTCCAACCCCTTATTTTTAGAAGTAATTGCATCAAGGATTATTTTTCAGTGCTGTGAAATGCCCGGGTTGACTGTTCAGGGATTTTTGGTATCCACTACTGTTTCATACAAAAGGCAAAATCTGTAAGAATTCCTTCTGTTCTTTAAAGATAAACACGTCAAGGCACTGTGTACTGCTTTCACAGGCCAGAACAAATGATACAGCAACACAGTACAGTAGATAACACCAAAGTCCAATACTGGCAACAAAGGATTGACTTTACTACATTGCATTTAGCTGAGAAAAGGTCTTTAGTTACAGTACGTTTATTATGAGGAGACAGATAATTAGGCTGTAATGGCTTATAGGCATTTTAACAGGTAATATATTTCTAAGAATAACAACAATTGAAGGACCATATGGATTTAACACATGGTAATGGAAGTGAAGTACAGGCTTCTGCGTATTCATTTATTTTAATGATCCGGGTATCACTGTTCACAATTCTCTAAGAACAATAAATTACTATGGAGTTGCTCTGATCAACCTATACCAGGCTGTGACAAGCAACAGCCTTTTAGAACACCAGGCAGTACCCTTGATTGCACCAGCCACCTATATGTGATTGCCCCCAAAAAATAAGGGTGATGCAATCCAGCTGGATTCCTTGGCGATGTGAAATGCGCTACAAAAATCCAGCTGTGATTTATCCCAAGTTTGGGGTATCAAATATAAATAGTAAGGCTCCAAAATGATCATCATTGACCTTAAATGGGATCTCACAATGTCACAGAGGTACATTTACTTAACAAAGCATCAGGTGATTTATATGGTTGGATTATCTATTTTTGCATTTTTACTGGTCCCTACTGGTTTTCATTTTGAAGATTAATCAGGTTAAAAAAGAATTGAAAAGCAGACTTTTCACTGTGGACATTTAATCTACACAGATAAATTACTTGAAAGCCCCCAAGAACCCCTTGGCATTGCATCTGCCATTAATAGTAAACTGTAAGACTGGCTGCTCCAATCACTCGTGCAAAGTCTATGCTTTTACATTGTATCACACTTCCGTTTTCCATTCTGCAAATAAATACACTAAATAAGAACAATGGCATTCCAAAACTCAGCAAAGCCATGAATCGACATAGTCCTATTTACAAACTGCCAAAAAGAACTAAGCCAAGCCTTCACTGCCAAGCGCAGCTCAAGTGTATCTGACATTACACCAGGCAACTGAATGTTTTCAGGCAATAATGTAACACGTTCTGAGTTAGAACTTTCAGACAGAGTACTTTTTAGACAAAAAATACATTTAGTAGAAAAAGGTTATCAGAAAATGCTGCAGTAATTCTATTTGCAGTCATAACTGGAAGCGTTGGCTTTAAACCTGGGCATACTGCTTAGAAACTTAGACATTAATACAATTCATAAACTGACATTTTTTCTTTTTAAAGTTTGTTGGCAGCAGCATATTCTTTTGTTGTTGGCACTGTGCTATGAGCTCACTTCAAAATGAATGAATCACCAATGAAAGCACCGTGGGGAGCTTTGCTTTTAACTACAATCAGCAAATAATAAATACTGAAGCCAGGGCACTTTGGAGCAGAATGTTTGGCTGATATTCAGCCCCCTCCCCCTTCAATCTAATATATAGTGTATGTACTCCTCTAAGGATCATCTTTTGAGTTGAGCCTGTAGGAATTGAACCAAACTCAGATCCTGATCATCCACGTTAATTAGGAATGTCCCCTTGATCCTCAGGTATCAGGTGTGGGAGATTTGTATTAGATTTAAACGGAGCCTTTTCATCAGAATGTGCATCTGTTGCATTTCAATGTCAGTGGCAGTTCATGTGAGCTGTGTGGTCCTTAGTAAATAACGAGCAGTCTATTGTAAACTCTGCAATAGTTTTGTGCATCCTCTGTCATAGCCACCACACATGCTTGACTAAAACAATTCATTCAAAGTCATTTCCATGTAGGTTTGTTGTGGAAAAATGTCAAACCTGAAGAAATGAAAAAACACACAAATCTCTATCCTATTTGTTTAAACGTTTGTACTGTGTCCATTTGTAAAGGAGTCATGTGTTCAAGTCTTTTTTTTTTAGCTGTACAAAGCAAATGCTCAGGCTGTCAAGCTTTTGAGCATGGTGTATGTGTTTCCCCTTAGATCTGTTCACTGTATGTCAGCCTTTGTCTATTTACTGTAACCTGCCAACACTTGCCAAGGTTAGGACATAGCAAGTTCATTTCTAACTTCAAAAGGCAGTACAAGGTTTACCTGACCTTGATAATGCGTGCAGGTGGGGTAAAAAGTCAAACGCGGCAACTTATCGATCAGGGGAAAGTGCTAAGCATTATGAATGATGACAGCTAGCTATACTCCTTTATTAATGCTTAAGGAAAAGGTAGCATTCTGGAAACGCTGCATAATGGATTTTAAAAGGACGATAAATGGAGATGTAAAAGTTTTATTTTTAACTTTGAAAGAAAACAATCTTGGAGCCTATTAAAGCTGTCATGAGAAATATATGTCTAGAAAATCTCCCAAGGTCGCTATCAAATTCCAATGCAGACGTAATTTAGTATATCTAAAAAAGATAAGGAAGGAGGAGGGAGGATTTCATTAGTGTATCTGAGAAAATTGTTTCCCAGTGGAGGATTTCAGATACCCAAAACTTGAAGAGATCTTAGCTTGCGAGGGTATAATCAAGAACAACAAAAAAAATACTGATCAATCCCGTTGTTCTCTTACTACTATACTGCTATGTGAATACAGGATAGTGAACACAAGTTTTAATTGGTAACAAAAGAAACACGCACAACAGTGTCCCTGTGGCAACAATGTCATTTCAAGCTAATTTTATTCTTAGTGATCCTGTTTTTTTTATAAATATATCTTACATTTTTACAATATACAGTAACAAATACTAAAATAATCAATGATAATTGATAGATCATTAAAACATATTTATTTTTACAGCTTGTATGATCAGTATCTTAAAAAAAACAATTGTAAACAGTGCACAAATACATTAAACAAAACAGTGAAATGTAGAAAAGTGAACATAAAAAAAACGCCCTTTTGGTAATTATTCTTTTAACACTGTGTTACTAAGATCGCCTTTAAGAATTGCATGCAGGTGGGAGGGTTTGTATGCACATAACACCATGCATGTTTGTAAGTGTGTGTGTGTGTCTGCACAGCTATGACTGAGAAAAGTGACAACAGCAGCAGTCGCAACAGTCACTTCCTAACTCACACAGAACTTCCCTTTTCTATTTATACTCCATGGAGATTTCGAACAATGGAAATTAGAAAATCATCTGGTTTGACCCCAGTAGGCACTCGTCTTCCTTGACTCCAAGGTAACATTAGGTAGCCAAGACTGGTGCTCACCAGGGTCAGTGAAACCCGTCATTACTGTGGTAGACTGGTTCTATTCACTAAACCTCCACATATTGTACCATTAAACCAAATAGGCAGAACCTGAAAAACAATGACAAAGACTTCCCCTCAAAACTGTTGTTTTAATATATTACTTTATTTTCCCTTTTTTTCAAAAATCTCCTTTGGAACATAAATTAACCCAGATTTGTCAAGGAATGCTTTCAGTAAAAAACACCTTTCTGGTTAATTAAACTCTTTCAAGATTTCTCAAAAAAAAAAAAAAAAAAGGTGTCAGTTCACCGCATTCTTCGACATGGTTTGTACGATTGTGTCCTGATTAAAGGGAACCCACAAACATATACGTAAGCAGCTGTAATTTTTAGCACGTGAGAAAAAAATTGTATCAATTAGTCTGTCTTCTGTATCGTGCGTCTTCATATTTAGTATTTGAAAGAGGACTGAGCTGCAATCGGATGGAAGACTAAAGTGATGTAGATATTCCCAGCAAGCACTTGATGTTTGGGTCTTAACAAATTCAGCACCACGGAGAGGATTACAGGGTGTGTACATTAGCCTTTCCAGATTAAATTAATCCCCATCTCTTCCCTAAAACTGAAGGCATAAAGGTGAAAAGAAATACAACCAAAACCCAAGAGATTCAAATGACATTACAAGTGGTCTAGTTGATCTTTTTCTACATGTTCTTGATCTTTGGAGTTCACGCCTTCTGACTCCTTGCAGACCCATTTAATATCCTCGTGGTCCATTAACATGGCGTCGGCCACTGTCTACGGAAACGGAAGTAAAAGTGGTAAATTTGACCCTCTTTCTTTTTGTGGTTGGCGAGTTTATTGATTCACTTTTGTGTTTGGATCTGATGGAGCTCACAGAGCCGAGTATATGGCCTTGTTCAGTTTTCTGCAGCGTCCCGCTAACCAGGTTAGCGCCATTCTCCAAGCCCAACGCGATGTCTATGACCGTGGTGCTGTGTTTATCATGCTGAGCTGGGGCATCCGCCACGTTCATCACTAGCTCAGCGTCAGTCCCCAGCCACACCCAGTCATGCATGTGGTTCATGTTCTCTTGACCTTGCTTGCTTGTGTCTTGCTTGCTTGCTTGTGAGGCTTGCTTGTGTCTGAATTTCAGCATGTAGGACACGCAGTTCAGAAGAAACACCAGGATGGCCAAGCAGAAGACGCCCAACAGAGCATACATGCCAATCTCTAGATCAGTCAGCACTCGGGGAGATTGAGCCAGCTCGTTCTCTTTCACGGCCCCCCCGTTGTTCGATATATCCACCTGTGAAGGGAAGTTGGTGTAGTCAGTGAGATTACCGTGGTCTCGACCGACGTTGCTGGAAATGCTGCCCCCGTCAAGATCGCTGTTGACGGATTTGGCCGTTGTGGTGATTTTCCTCATGGCGCTTTCCTTGCGGTCCGAGGCGGAGCTCCCATAGTACCTCCCCTCCGTTCCAGTCTTCTGCTGGCGCACGCTCTCATTGTTTTCTACCTCTTTGCCGTCATTACCATAATCGCTGCTGCTGCCGACCTTAGCTTGGTTGTCGATTGGGGCGAATTTGACCTTGAGGCTCCCATTCCCAACCGACAGAGTGCTCTTCCTCTTGGACTTCTGACAGACCTCACTAATCACCATCTCCACCTTGACAAGATCTCCCTGCCCCTCTCCCTCAGCAACCACAACTGGAGTGTTCATTTGAGGGTCCTTCCGAACAGAGACCACCTCTTTGTCCAGCGAGGTCACAGCCAGGGTGAAGTAGCTGGGGTCGTAGATATCAAGCGGAGACATGGAGCCGTCACTGAACTGGATCCACACACTGATCACTGCCTCCTGAAGAACAAGAGAAAATAAGTGCAATTAATGTTGTTTAAAATTCAACAAATTCACTGTGATACACCAGGTCAATCGTGTGTGATCTCACTGTCAGTCTGACGCAGAATGAAGATCAAAGCTCATTTTGAACAAAGATACCACGTTTAACTGAGCTTTCGATTCTCAAGAGGTTTTAATACAAAGCGGGGCTTTTAAAATCACGAATCCCCTTTAATAAAAAACCTATATTGATTTGTTGAATTTGCCCTTTAATGAGCAATTACTTTTTTCTCTTAATCCCCTCCAGTTCCTGACAAGGTTCTCCTAATTCCATGAAAAGATGAAGATGAATCTTCCAGCAGCGTGCTTCTTTTCCAGGAGTGTGGAGACAGGCAGACAGAGCCTTTCTTAATCAGCATACACGTAAATGGCATTTTAAATTGTGCTACACTGAGAGGACAAACTGGTCTCTTAAATTGGGGTAACAAATTTCCATACAGAGACAAAAAAAAAGAATACTGCTATATTCTTGATATTTGAAAAAAACAGCCTTTTTTTCAGTAGTTTTAAAAACTCCACAAGAGGGTGCCATTCAGAATACCCAAGGTAATACAATTTTATGCTACAGGGTGGTTATAGACACGTGGGGGGAACCATTCACTGTAAAGCAATGAAACCTAGTACAATAGTGACCAAAATTAAGCAATTATAAAGTTAATGCAATTACACTTATTGCTGCCAGATGTATTCTATTTATTCCTGAATAAATTGTAAAATTAAACTGTAGATTAATTAATCCGGAATCTATTTACTAAACTACCTAGTTACCTGTTTCGGGCTGTGAAGCAGCTCCTGTGTGGTTGTCGTGGCGACGATGGCTCTGTTGCTTCCTGTGCTGAGCTGAAGGGACAGTGAGAGTCCAGTGACAAGCTGCACCCCGAGGTCAGTGATGGTCACCTTGTCATCCAGCACTGTCACCGTCTTCTCAGCCAGGATGGAGTCAGATAGAGGGGACAGCACCTGCAGACACAGACAGAGTTATTCAGTACTGTTACAATGCCTACACTTTATAACAGAGCTGGCCAGGTTAAAGGAACAGTGAAGCCCAATACTCTTAAGCAAAGACTCCACTCATATCGTTATTTAAATGCGTGTCCATAGCAAGTACATTCTTAACATATTAGGATTGCGGTGCATTTTCCATGCATGCAATTTATTAGGAAATCATTTCATTTTGTTGCTCATAAAGGAGGAATATGCTTTTTCTTAATTAATATGTGGGAACTCTTTGAAGCCTCAGAAGATTAGGCAATACATTTCCAGAACAGTTTAATAAAGAGCTGACCAGCATGGTGGCTAAGTGGCCAAATAGTTTATTACTGTGTGAACATTCAGAAAAAAAACGTCATTGATTTAGTGTCCTGCCCATTTTTTTATTTAGGTTTACCTGAATTGTGGTCACCCCTATGTCGCGGCCAACTAGAATCTTCCCATCCTGCAGTCTGGCTACCCTCGGGTCCTCCACTTTCAGAAAGTATCTGACCAGCTCTGTGATATCAAGCTGCCAATCAGGGCCCAGGAAGTAGGTCAGCTGCTCACGTGGGTCAGACTGCTCGGCCACGAAATGTGTGAAGACCCGTACCATGGCGTGCTGGTACTGCAGCGTGCATCCCCTCCCCTTCCTGTCATCTTCATCCTCGTCATCACTGTCCCAGCTTGGCCTTAACAAACACACAAAACAAAGATATGTACTTGCTTTGGTGCTGTGTGATTGAATCCCAGCAAAACAGGTCCTGTGCAATGACAAAAGCCTCCCTCTGCTCTGCAAGAGAAAGAATGATTCCAGTAAAGTACATAAGAGCCTCCCTCTGCTCTACCCTGAACTGCTTATTATAGATGGAAATGCAGATGTGCACCCTACACTACAGAAGCTTTCTTTTACCTACCTGCTTGCAAGGCAGGATGTACAGCCCTGGTAGCTATAATCCTACCTTTTGTTGGCTACAGGGACCCTCCAGCCTTTGATCTGGCTGAGCTCGGTGTCAGACACCTCTATCTGCAGGGGGAGCCGAGGGATCCACACAGTCATTTCCAGCTGGGCGCTCAGGTACTCGTAGGTGAAATTCACTGCCATCTTCACCTTCCCCTTCATCTCCTTCCCGTTCACATAGACGTAGTCACACCTGTCTGACACCTGGTGCAGGGAGGAGAGAACACACTCAGTAACATACAGAGGAATTACAAAGTGAGAGACATCTTAACCAAGTAAAACCAGTGTACTGCGGCAACTATACTTTGTACCCATGAAAGAGCCGGCACTGTAAGTTTGACAGCCAACTGTACTGTGCATTATATATTCAAAAGGTACAATTATTTCTTGTGGTTTTGTGATTGGTAAGGACATAATCCTATAATAATACAGAAAGAAGTGCTAATTTAAAAATGTAGGCATAAACCTTTAAATAGAATTATGACTTTTGTGTTAATTTAATAATGTATTAAACATTAATCTTTTCCTGTTATCTCCCAGGCAATTTATTACATTTGAATTTATTACATTACATTTGAATGTAACCTTTCCATATTTGAGACAAAAAACAATGTATTTTTTTAATTCCCAGAAGACATTATCTAGTTATTCATATCCACTCTATCAATATTCCTTAGTTTAATCAATAGTGTAATTTACAGACCATTGACTTTCCTGTGTTATTGCTAGGCTCAGTAAGTAAAACTGCTCTGACTTTGACAACAGGCTCAAGGAGGAATGTAAATAGTTGAACTCCACTTTCTTAGCAGCTCTGCACGTTATAAAACCCCTTTGTCATATCTGTTACAGACAGTGGTGTCATAAACGTCTTACATCTCATTAATCAAGTACATTAAGCAACGAACAGGAGTAACAATTACTTTACTTAATCTGCAATAAGACCCAATATGTCTGCAGATCTGGCTTGGAAGATTATCTGTGCCGCAGACAGACAGAACATAAAGCTCTGAAGAATGATCAGATAATAACGGGATCAGGGATTTTAGGAGTCAGCTGTGGACTGAACACGAGTAACTCCTACAACACTCATTGTGTGGTAAGTTATCAATGCTGCATTGGTGCTGTATGTAAGAGACAAGGACGGTTTGAAACTGAAGCATATATCATAGCATTTTTGTCTTGCTTGGTTTTGGTGCAAGTCCACTTAGTGCTGATGTTTCTTCAACTTTTGATTGACAGGGAGGTAAATGACTGCCAACCCCCTTGCCAAGGCTGTCGAGCAGGTAAACGCAATAGACTGCAAAGAGAGATTCAAATTAGGCTTGAATGCGTATGGTAACTGCCACTGAATGAAGGTTAACACGAATGTAGGATTTATCTCCAATGTCTGCTTGACTTTTGGTGATGGATGCAAAGATTTCCCTGTTAATCAAGTGATCATTTTTGCAGGTGTATTTCACGTTTCCTGCCTGAAACTTTGCACAGCTTTACATTATTGACATAGGTGGGTCTTGGACCCAGACTGAAAAACGGTATACTAGCACCATGGAGCTGTGAAAATGATATTGTATTGGTCCTGCAGACAGAATAGAAATGGTCGTGAGAAAAAAATGGTTAATAACTAAGTCTGTAGTTTTGTCATAGCTTAGCTATTCATGTTAGAAAAATAACTCAAGCATATTAAGGTTACTACAGCTTTAAATGTTCTTAAAAAAAACATTTTATTATTGATCTAAAAAAAGACTAAAAAACTTGCAAGCATAAAGGTAAAACATGTGTATATCTTGGCTCTTTGAGCAGATTTTTCCCCATTACCCTTGAATATATTTCCTGTGCATACCCATTACAATACATAAATGAATGAGAAATATTGCTGGCAGCATTCCACATTCATGCTTTATTTCTAAAGTTATAAAAACATTTTATGATGCAAAGACCGCAATGCATCAACCACTTTATATTTTCTAAATACAGTTTGAAACACAAAAGAATGTAGGATTACACTCAACATACTTATAAGAATGGGTAATTCAATCCCAACTGGGAATACAGTACTTGGATACAACTACATGAATATATTAAGGCACTTTTCTACCTAAAGAAGATTGGAATTTTCTTACAAAATTGTATTTTGTTTCATTGGGTCAGCACTTGCACTTGATAAAAAAAAGGTATTGCTGAAAAAGGTATTGCAAAAATAACTTTTTTCCATTCATTATCAATCTCTCTCTGTGTAACAGATTGTCATCTCAGCCCACTGAATTTAATAAAAAGAGCAAGCTCTGTAGTCCAGAGGCAAGTATGTGTCTTATTCTGATGTCAGTAAAATGAACTCATCAACCTATTGAGAATTATACAGTTACAAAGTTTCCATTTCTGTTCTTTTGAGACAACCTCATCAATGTCGCTTATGAAATGAGACGGAATTGAAACTGGGCCTCCGAATGGCTGTGCTTTCACTTTATTCTATCTTCTCTGATGCAGATTCATAACTAAGTCACGCTGACTGCCCCATCTTCACAATGTTATTTTAACAAGCTGAAGATAGACTGCCGAGAATTTTTCTGGGCTGCTGTCCAGTTCCAGCAGCTTCCTGAGCCAGCCACTCCAGTGGGGAGACTGCTGGACCAATCAGCCTATTCAGCATGTCTGAGACTGCTCAAGGTACATACTGTACATACACTGAGTATTAATAATTGAGACTTCATGTTGGGAACTGGTTAAACCTGTGGCAGTGATGGGCATAAGAAAATCCTAATTATATTCTTACCTGTTTGTAAGTCAAAATGTAATATTTTACTTTACTGGATACATTGGATCCAGTTTCTGGTGATGCAGTCTTGGGAAGGTACCAGAGATTTTTATCCATTGTATTCTTTGTTCCCCAAATTGTACATACAAAACATGTTTTAACACTGCAGATGGCTGAGACAATATATTAGATGCTTGCTATAAAATATAGGCAGTTGTTGAAAAATGAAATAAGACGTTTTAGGAATGCGGCTACTATATTGAAGAAGTGAAAGAAGTAATCAACTCATTCTGATAATCTTGTTATACCCTTTCTGTTTGTTCTTTTTCTGCTCATCTGTTGCTTGAACAACTGACATCTAAAGACGTTCCAACAGAATCCTGCCAAATCTCGCCATGTAAAATGAACCAGTATGGATGGGTTTGATGCTGAGAATTACAACTACAAGTTAAACACCGCTGCTCGTCCCAGATGCTGTCATCACTAGGTTCCTATTCCCAACTCGGCTTCATTAATTTTTACATCAAATTGCTTCTGAATTTATTTTTATGAGGTACCTTAAACTCATCACATTAACCATAATAAGCCTGAATATAAAAGCATATTTAGTGCATTATTACCGTGCGCTGTTTCTGCCTCCCATTTGTAAAGGTTTTATTGAGTGCGGATAGGGAGTTTCTTACTTGAGCAGTAGAATTTACATTTATGAAAAAAATAGCAATAATTCTGCACTGCAGAAAAAGTTTAACACAACACATTAACATATACGTATATAATAGTAAACAAGCTTAAGTAACCCTCACAGACCCCACAACTTCTATCATCAGCACTGGTCATTTGTTCAAAACTGGAGAATGTATTAACAGTTATTCCCCACTGCCTCCAAAACCACATGTAACATTTTCAGAGGCTTAATTAATTAATTAATTGAAGGGCTTTCGGCAGCACGTTGGGGCAGAAAGATGAATAGAATCCAATAAAAGTTTTGCAGTGCTTCACTGAGCATTTATTACATTGCTTTGTTCTGCAGTATATTTTTAAAAGCACATTAACTCTAAGCAAACAGCTCTGCACATTTTATAACATATACGTCAGAAGATTTGCTTTTTTTACGGCCTTTTTAAAATTTCTTCTGTGTCTGGTATTTCATAACAACTCATTTTCCCATGGTGAATGATGGATGATCAGGTTTAATCCCTTATTTGGGATAAACAGATATTCTCTCTTCATATAGCATTTGTTCTGCTATTCCCAGGAGTGATTAATATCTGCTTACCTCAAAGCTCTAACATATGGCGTCCAGAGCTTTCAAAGATATTTCATTTTTTTTTTTTTTTTTTTTAGTTAATCAAATCTTATTATGGGACCATTTTTGAAGAATTAATTTGCACTTTGAAAAGTGCTTATCTGACTAACATCTGGTTTCACAGACCCCAATTAGCACTTCAGGTAAAGTATAGGTAAGACTAGTGCTAAGTGGGGTCTGTGAAACCAGCTATTTTGGGTAACTCCTACAGAAATACTGGTAACTTGCTGTGAGATAAATCTACTTTGACTTCTCAAGTAGAATTGCATTCCCCTTGTGATCACATTGTTAGTGATATTTAGAGTATTATAATATTCATTATTTGTGATGTTTTACAAGCATAACCTTGTTGAGATGATGCATCTCTTTTTTCAGGAAACCCCTTTGACAAAGCTGATACATTTATCTTTATCACATACTGTAGTTTTAAAATAGAAGCCAAAAACACATGGCAAAAGTCTTAGGAAGAGAAGGTTCCATTTGACTTGCAAAACATTGCTGTAAAATGATCACCGCCTCTAGCATTTTAGGGGAAGCAGCACACGATAGATATTATTGGACACGTTTTGACATTGTTAAACAAGTCATAGTGCAAAGTAAACTTTTATCATTGCACTGAGATTGAGTTTCCTGCATACGGATTGGGAGTTGATGAGATTGTGATTTATCCACTTCCCAGCAAGATTAAAGAGGCTGAAGTGTTGGAGTGGCTGTAAAGGATGGCCATGACAGCTCCCTGTGATAAATTACGCTATCTGCTGCTAACATAGGGAAGCACCATCCACCACTGGCACGTGTGGTGCTGCTTATGTGTCAAGTGTGTACTAGAGAGTGCGGAATATATTATAACGCTTCCTGTATATCAAAAAATATACTCATAAAATATACCTTGCTCATACCAATCAAGTGTCAATACTACTGACAGGTAGGTCCTAGTGTATATTTATGAATTGATTGGGTTGAACTGTGTGTGCTTCACTATAACAGACCTTATTGGAAGACTACCCCTGTGAGATCATCCTTTAGGCCACTGGTTTTAACTTGTGGCACTTTCAGTGAATTCCAGCTCAAAGCCTGGTTGGAACCAGGACTTTAATGGTTCCATTAAACCGATGTGTTCAATGAAGTATGTAAGGACCTAGCTGGATCATGGTCCTGGATTGCAACAGACTGAAAGAGTCACAGGTGAGGAACAATTCCTCAAAACGTTCCATTTTATTTGATTCTGCACTTTTTGCTCGAGGCCTATTGACTGTGGCGTTTTCTTCAAGGTTTAACATACTGTACAAAAAGCAAATTCAGAAGATGAATGGACCTTGAAACTTCAAGACGAATAGTCACGCATAACACATAATGATTCAGTGCATGAACAGTGCAATAGAAATGTAAGGCTATTAACATTATTAACATTCCTGATCTGAAGTACATTATTGTCTGCCAAGCATTCAGTCTTGATGTTCCAGTTGAGAGTTGTATTAATGTCAATCGACAGCATCACGCTCCCTGTTGCCCTTAATCTCATATCCTTTCCTATTTAATTTTTTTTTTACTGAGTAAAAGGGCAGCTAAACCATAGAATGTCATTGTTACAAATCATGCTTTGTTTTTGCAGGGCTTGTGCATTCTATTCCATTCCAATAGGAATAAGCTTTCATTTATTTATAGGCCTATTTCAAGAAAAAAAAACCCAAAAAAAACTTAAAATAATTTTTGATTCAGAAGCTGAATTCAATTAACTTTATGGCCCTGTAATATTGAAGTGCACCTGTACGCACACAGCCTTTTATACAAAACCGAATGCTCTGTAAAATGCTTTGATACATAGTAATTATTTTTTATAAACATGACCTCTAAATACCGTAGTTTTATAACAAGTATAGGTAAGCAGGCATTGTTTTCTACAATGTTTCATTGTTTTGTAAATCTATGGAGTGGTGGGAAAAAAAAAAACATATTGAGGTTGATTGAAATAAATTAAGCAGTGGACTGGTTAGTGATGATGAGCACACCGCCTTTATTTGATTTTTTAACATGATTTATATTTCCATAGTATGTTTCCCTTATGGAAAAAATATTAAAGTACTGTACTGTTAAAAATGTTGAAGGTCTCCCACGAACAGAATGTCTGGAATAGTGTTTATCAAATGGGGTCAGCTGGAAATATTTGGCCTATGTAAAAATCCGATTAAACATTATTCCCCTAAATTGGACTGAAACAGCAACCCTTGTTATGCTGCCATTCACAGGGTGACATTAATCCTGGACAATGCAGACCTGTGCTGCTCTGGGAATGAATAATCATTTTAAACAGGTTCTATGAAGACCTGATTTAAGGTGAATACGAAAGGAAAATACACACTGTACGTCATGTCTGGGTCCCTACAATGCTCTTGCGCTGTCAGTTGGTAGTGAATAACAACCCAGGCTGCTTTGATAAAAAATAACCTGCTGGACAATTTACATTACATTCATTGATCCCAGGTCCTCCAGGCTAACTTGTCAACATTCTCTTATAGTGTTACGGAACAACCTGGGTATTCCATTAGCCCTCCAGGTGCATGTAGCGAGCCTGTCCCAGAGTTCTCATCCCAGTCCTGCCTCTAAGCTGGGCCAGCTCTGGCAGGTAATCAAACCCACTACCTCCCCACAGGGATGAGGGACTCAGTGGATTGGCAATGAAGCCTCTCACCTCCAGGTCACCGTTTCAATTCCAGCCAAGGTCAGGAGTGACAGATTGCTGTTTTCAACCTCTGTTTATGTGTGTGTGTGTGTGGGGGGGGGTGTTTAAAATGAGTTCTGTTGATCTCAGGTCCTAGTTCAGAGTGAACAGACCATAGTAACCATCACAGACAACATAGAAAGATCCAAATTGGATGTGCTTGGAATCTGCATTTCACTGTGCCATAGTGCCTCCATTGATAAACAGACCTCAGGACTTGAATCCACCCATTATGTTTACTGTAAGGATGAAACGAACCCCACTGTACAGCAGCCAGAGCCATTCCAGGTTTTGCTATGAGCTGGATTAGCTACAGTAATACATGTACATGAAGCATATCCAGTAATTACACATGCAGTTACAGAGTAATAACATTGTAAATACACAGAGTAAATACAGAGTAAAGCTACATTGTTTTAAAATTGCTTTACCGAATTATTTCATTAAGCAGCTTTTATTGTGGCATGAATAGCTTCATAACCACTAAATCTATCTTTGAGATGTTTATTGCTGTACTCGGATTCAGCCTCTTTTTTCTGCACAGCCGTAACCTTCCCCAGATGCGTCAGCGGCCTACCTTCAGCACCTCGTCATCAGTGGAGCGGCAGTCAGTGAAGTCAGACACATCTGTCACAGTGCCGTCCCGCTCCAACGCCACCACCTTCACCGGCACAACAACCCTCTTTCCGGTCAGCAAGGCCATGTTCAGGATCTCAGTGTCCTTGAGACAAGACAGCACCGGCACAAAACAGATTAGAAACCTCAGAACTCCCATCCACCAATCAGGATGCTCGATTGTCACATGATAGATGACCGCAGAAAATGTCTGGCAATAGGGAAACGCAAAAATAAATAAATCAATGCAAAATAAAATGTTTACAGTAACAATGAAGGCACAGTGTACCATTTTCTAAGCGTGATAAATCCCTGGTTATCGGACATTACTTTGACCTGTATGGTAGCGCACTTGTTTGTGGTTGGGGCTCTTACCTTCCTGATATGGGCTTCTATTGCTGATATAGGCTTCTATTGCTTAATTAACCCATTAAGTACCAAATAATTTGGTAAATCTTAACTTTTGCAGTTAACAAAATTAGAGTAAGTTAGCATAACAATACAGTTAAAGAGAAAATTAAAATAACAGGTAGATGCCAGTTAAAAATGCTCCAAATTACAAAGCGGCCTGTCCGCAAATGAGGACAATGGCACTTAATGGGTTAATGACTACAAATATGGCATTCAAGATAAGTCCAATGAGATAAACGATTTGTGAGGGTTTATCGCATATATATATATATACATATATATATATATATATATATATATATATATATATATATATATATATATGCATCTGACTGTCAGGCAAAAGAAAGATGGTTTTGGACTGAAAGGCTCAGACATAAGAGTTATTTATTATTTTTGTTTATTTAGCAGACGCCTTTATCCAAGGCGACTTACAGAGACTAGGGTGTGTGAACTATGCACCAGCTGCAGAGTCACTTACAAATACGTCTCACCCGAAAGACAGAGCACAAGGAGGTTAAGTGACTTCCTCAGGGTCACACAATGAGTTAGTGGCTGAGGTGGGATTTGAACCGGGGACCTTCTGCTTACAAGCACTTTTCTTTAACCACTGGACCACACAGCCTCCATACTCCAGAGTTGCGCCAACTTTGACTTTCAAGGATGTGGGTTCATTTAAGCTTAGAAAACTCCAGACTGAGATGTCTACGACCTGGCTATAAGTTAGACCCCAAGCAAATTGGCATCCAGCCAGAGCAGGTTTAGAATGGGAAGTCTGGGTAACATACAGTTCTGCACATTATTTAAAGTTCAACTCTTATGAGGCATCGGGATCAGATAGAAGCCCAACGGGTTCACTTTTTTGCTCACCGATTTTTCCATGCTAGATCAGAAGACTGACAATATTACATCACAGCGTGTTGTATTTTAAACTGCGAAAAGTATTGCGTGTTGTATTAAAAAAAGAAAGAAAAAAAACTAGAGACCCACTGACCTGGCCACTGACTGTGTACGAGGTTTCTTTGACAACAGTAGAGAAGCTGGAAGCTTTAATCAGTTCATACATCAGGAAATGGTTGGGAGTTCCACGCTGCCTCAGCAGAGTGGGACTTTATGGTAAAGGAATACTGCAGCTACCTGTCTCCGCTCTAACCGAGGAGTTTAAGTGCGCCAAGGTCCGACTGGAAATGACATTAGTAGAGTCACGCGACAAATGCGTAAGGGAGGCAGCACCTGTGTTGAAAACTGGAAGAAAGTGGGTGGCAAACAAAGCTGTGGAGGATGCAAAGGCTGCCCTTCGAATTGGTGATATCATGGGGCAAGTTCAGCATGGAAGAGGGGGTCTTGGTCTCAGTTTAGCTCCTCCTACATGGCACAAGGCAGCCCCAGCGCAACGGAGGAAGCTTGTAGTCAACGAGGTGCAAAAGCAGGAGGAGAGGATGAGGTGTATAAAGGCCATTTCCCAGGGCAAGCAGGGAGAATGGATGAGATGGGAGAGTGTGGAACAACGCAAGATTGGCTGGCAAGACTTATGGTCAATGGAACAGAGCAGGATCAGTTTCCTTATAAGGTCAACATATGATGTTCTCCCATCACCACAGAACCTAAACCTCTGGGTAGGAGAGGATCCCTCATGTCCTTTGTGTTCATCACCTGCAACATTAAGGCACATTTTGACAGGATGTAAGGTGGCTCTTAGCCAAGGACGGTTTACTTGGCGCCATGAGCAGGTGCTGCGATGTTTGGCCTTAGCATTGGAAGACAAGCGTAACATGACCAATAAGTTGCCACCTGTTCCATCAAAACATTACACACAAATGACAACATTCCTCCGCCCAGGAGAGCAACCACCAAGAAAAGGTGTTAAAACCAATCCTCGCCCAGGACAACTGGAAGCTGCTAGAGACTGGAAAATGCTGGCAGATGTTGGTCAACGGCTTATTTTTCCACCTGAGATTGCCACCACAAACCTTCGACCAGATATTGTCTTGTGGTCTGGATCAGCACGCCTTGTTCACCTGGTAGAGTTAACAGTGCCATGGGAGGATGCTGTAGATGAGGCGTATGAGAGGAAGAAATTGCGGTATGCTCAACTAGCCACTGAAGCGGAACAGCGAGGATGGAGAGTCTGGGTTTACCCAGTGGAAGTGGGATGTCGAGGATTTGTGGCACACTCTACAACCCGGTTTCTCAGAGATGTCGGATTCAATGACCAAGAGTTGCGTCGCACAGTGAAGAACTTATCTGAAGCAGCAGAGAGGAGCAGCAACTGGCTGTGGTTGAGACGGAAAGATTCTGGCTGGGGATCTCAAGCACAATAGAAAGAAAGAAAGGCTGATGTACAGGTAAGTAAGCTGGGCTGAGTTGAGTGGGGGACGGAGGGGTGATGCTGGGGCGCCAGAATCACCGTCGAGCCCTCTTGAGGTGTCGTGGGCTAGTCGGCGAAACACCAAGGATGGAAGGTGCCCACTTGAAGACCCCAGAGATGTACCCTACTTAGCTCAATCCAGACGGTTGTCATGCTGATGCGCTGGGGAGACCGCACTATGGTTGATCCCGGAGCCAGCATCGCAGCCGTTGTGTATGCTGATGCGCTAGGGAGGCAAAATAAGCTGATCCCTGGAGCCAGCATTACACTTCAGCCATCAACACCAGACAGAAGGATATCTACATCATCATATGGAAGGAAGCGCAAATGGATGGAGACACATATGGATCACATTAGTTTACTGTGAAGCTACGTCTTAGTTGGTGCTTATCTTGGCGAGAGCCAAGTTCAAATCAACATGAAGTTTTAACATCTACTCTCATGTAATGGAAATCATCATCAAATTCTGGGTACTGGCTACAAAACCAGGCTGAAGAAAGATCCTTAGAATATACCAGGATAAAGTGTCTTTGACAGTGGTGATAGCAACTTGGCATAACTACACTGAAATGTTAATTAAGATCAAAACCCTTTTAATACATTTGAAATACTCTGCCTAATGAAGTACACCTTTGCTCTCTGCTTTTATGCTTAATGTTGTCATTTATCAGGGTTCACACATTACAGCACACAAGCTTTAATTGAGAAGCAGGGGTTTGTGATGGTTATACAGATTATTGCTAATGCTTTGATAGAGAGTCTTAGAAGTTTGGAACATCTGAATGTTCATTAGCTTTGTTTCTCTGCAAGAGTCAATCTGGGATGTTTTATCCTGTTTGCAGTTGTACTGTCCTTGATACGAGTGCATAAAAAAAGCACTAGCCTTCAAGTCATCTAGCGAATCACTAGCGAAAATGACATTTGAACTTTAAATTCAAGTCTTCTGGTATTCCCAGCTACTTTACATTAAATCAAAAAAGCATTGCTCAAACTTTCATCAGCTTTGGTACCATATTCACGTCTTACCTGATCATTGTGTATTTTATTATTTCAATGTATCTGCCAGTATAGTATATAGTATTACATTTGCCCTTGACTTGTCCATAAAATGATGCAGATAAGACTATTTAAGACAATGAATGGCAAGGTTTATTTAAAGTGTATTAACTATTTGGTGCCTGTATTGATTATGTGGTGTAATTATGAATAATCTTGGTTTATTAAGCAGTATAAATTCATAAACTCATAAGCCAAAACATGGTATGATTTTGGATTAATCTTCGCAATTTCTGTTGTACAGTACTTTAAGAGCTGGGTTTGTTTGTAATCATGGTAATAATACACTTCTTAAATCACTCAAATTGTTTCAGGCAGAAAAAAAACTTGCCTAATGTAACTTCAGACCCCGGAAAGAGTTTAGTAAATTCATCAGATTGCTTATCTAAACTCAACATGTGGAATTAATGGGAATGGTGCCTTTACTTTCAGATGCAATTTGCAGAACTTTAATGATCTGAGAAGCAATTCCAAAACTAAAGCCCATGTGTGCAAAGCTAATTTCAACTCCAGCATACCAAATTAATAGAAACTTTTATCTCTCTGAAATTCAGCCAACACACACAACACTACCAGTACACAATATTAGACATATCTAATGCTGAAAAAGGTGGGGGTGGAGGCTGTAAACCTGTCCAGTTTTCAACGTGCAAAAGATATTCTCCTAAAGAGATACATATCTGCCACATGTGCAAAGCCCCTGCTTAACATGGGATCCCCTTGACATGTCTGACTACACCTACTGTATATAAGCAGCCAATAGAACAGGGGAGTTGGCCCTTCAATTCCTGGTCTTTGTTCCAACCCTGTTCTAATTTAATTAAACCAATGAAACCTCCATGCAGACCCCAAAGTAATTAATTCTATCATTTTACCTGTTAAACCTGGTCCTCCAGGACCGGGATTAGACACCTCTGGTATAGAGCTTTGGACAACGATTCAACAAAAGTAGCACAACATTTGTGTGAGAAATGCCTGTACTTGTTCTAAAATCAGCTGCCCAGGGTAGCACTCACTGCCCACGATTACGATTCCCCAACGGCATTGCATAACACCCCACACAGTAAAGATGAATTCAGATTGCTGTCTGATTCTCATGTAATCCTAGTCGGCCCCTCAATGCAATGTGTGAATGAATTAGTTAATTGTCTCATCATTAGGAGTGGAAGGCGGGCCAATAAAAATGATACATTGACTGAGTGGAGAATAGAACTCAGTATCAGGCAGCCGATAATGATGGGAATTAGCCTGGAGGCACTTTTAATTACACTTCATCCATTAGCGTGCTAGTAATTAGAGTCTCTCATCATCACAGCAGAAGAAAAAGCAAAAGAAAAATCCTCCCGGCTCCCCTAAAGGTGGAGAAAACACACACCGTGCTTTTATTAATCTGTGGCATTATAATGATGTGCAGAGCAGATCAAATTAAGATGGCAAGGAGAGATTACAGTTGATTTAACAGCACCATAAACCGCTACTTACTGTAAATGCACTGCAATTTGCTGGGCTTTTACCAGTTAGTCATTTTAATATTCATACTGCTCTGTCAATTTCCTTATCATGCAGAATCACGGCTGACGTTTTTAGTCCTGAGTTAGAGGTAGTTGTTATTGGTCGTTCCTGAACATGAACATATACCAATAAAACTGCTTTTTAAATATTTTCTCTGTATTTAAAATGTTGCCCAATACTTTATTTTATTGGATTAATTAAATATAGTTTGAAGTGTAGTCTAGCAAAACACTCATTTCATGTGCAGGGACCAAAAATCAAAGCGACAGCAAGACATCTCATGTAAAAGGGTACGCCAGTTAGGTATAGATTAAGGGGATAATAACATTGCCTGTGTGCTGTATGATTCTTTATAGCTGCTTAGATCACTGGCTTCCATGATTACTAACTATTCAAAATTGCTTCTGAAAAACTACTAATAGTGAGGAATTGAGCTGCTTGTTAATGTTGTGCTGTGCAATTCCATAGGCGAAGCAGTGCAGTGAAGCCTATGCAATGCTAATATGCTTCCCAAGGGGTGTCCAAAGTTGTCTCTTCCACTCCAGGTCTTTGTTCCAACCCTGTTCTAAATTGTTTAATTGAACCAAATATCCTGAAGTAGTTAATTATATCATTTTATCTGTTAAAACTGGAGTGGAATGGCCCTCCAGGGCCATGATTGGACACCCCTGATCTAAGCAGAAACAATAATGGAAAATTAACACCTAATAGGAAATAAAAACACAATTAAATATTACAAAAACACCTATGGTAAATGTGGAATTTTCATCCCACACTGTAAGCAGGACCTGCATTTTTTTTTAAATGTGACCAGCTGGTTTTACAGAATGAGAATAGATGAGGGTCTCAAGGCCTGACCGCAGATTGAGAGCCCTGCTATGCAAAAGCGGGGTTCTTTAGGGATTAATTAATTCTAATCCTAATAAAAACAGGCACCTTTCCAAATCACAGGTCCTCTTGAAAAGTCCTTCTCAGCGTTGTATTTACAGAAAATCAATTCATTGCAGAGGTATTTATAAAATCATGCTAAAAAATATATGCAGTCACTGTGCGGAAGTGTGACTAATCTAAGTAAAACATTAGCAAGTGTGGGATGTTAGCAAACTGCAACAGTTGTTCTGTTTCTGATGCATGAGGAGACACACTGTGAAGATTCTATCAAACACAGAATACCTGAGTGCAGTGCACTGGAGCATTGGTGCATCCTCAAAATGGGATCTACCAGAGACTCAGGAGGAAAAGCAAATCCCTATATTAGATAGATTTTTCTGAACTCAAAAGCAAGACTCCTCACATAAATAATTAGCACCCTCAGGATGTATTGCTGGGGAGAGTGGAAATTGCTTTGCAACAAATCCACAGTCAGTGTCAGAAAAGCTTCATTAAAATGCAGTATCAGTGTGCTACTGTATTTGCATAGCACACATTCCCCTATCTATGACTGATGCAATTTCTACAAGATTTAAAGCTGTAGTACAAACAGATTCCAGTAATAGATCACATACTTAAGTATCTCCACCACAGTCTGCCTCTATTAACACCACCAGCTAGTCACAATCACACTGTCTGGGAGACATTGGACAGTAGCCTTAGATTTAGACCTGTGTCGTCCAGCCAGAACTTGAAATTGGAAATAAACACATCAGCCTCATTTTAAAGTCTCTTTGTTAGTTACCTGTTGAGCATGAGATGTGATTTGACCTTCTAGGTCCTAAATAAGCCTCATCATCCTCTATACATTTGCTGTCTGATTACTCCATTGTACATGGTCAACCATGAGTCTACCAGCTGTCCCGATACTGGCCTGTGGAGTCCTGTGGTGGTTAATCTTCCAGCAGCTATGCACCTAGGCTGTGGAATTCACTGCATTGTTGCATTTGTGATGCAGTAACTTTTTATATCTACAGCAGCCTAAAGACTTTCTTGTGACATCTGCTCTGCACTCGTTTGACTGTTGTTTCTCTGTGAATGGCACACCTTCTGAAAGCTCTGTCACTTATATGTATTCATATATACCCTCTCTGTGACAGTAGACACCACATGGTAACGGCACGGTTATGTTAGCTCACCATGGCCAGGGGAGCGATCCCTATGATCTCCTTTTGCATGACATAGAGCTCGGTCTTCCCTTCCTCCACTGCCTGTCCTGTGCCAGGGAGCTCCACTTGCCACGTGATGCCCAGGCTGTCTAAATGGCTGCTCAGATCATTGGCTTCAAAGTCCAGCTGCATGATTTCCAATAGGCTGCTCTCGGACCTAAAGATAAAAAGAAAGCACTGGGATTACAGAATAAAAGAAATGGACGAATACAGACATACAAACATAAGACAATGAGCAGAGGTCATAAAGGGTTAAAGTTTTTGTTACTTTTTTGTACCTAATACAGTAATACCGGTTCCATTAAAAATGGCATGTATGGAGTCGCTTTGACATTTGATTGTTGGGACGTTTTAGTGGAAATTAATTTGATTGTTTTAGAAAGATGGGTCCAAAGTTGTGCTCTAGGCTAGTTAACTAAGACTTTAATCAGACTGGCTTGTATTGTGCTGATAACAGAAGTGGATTGGCGACATGTGGGAAGTGAAGTTCTCACAACTTATCTTTAGCATTTGAAATGTGAGTATTTAAAACACGTATCTTCTGCCACAAGCTATTCGATGGCCTTCAAAACAGAAGAGCATCAACAGAACAGGAGAGGCAGGCTACATTACTGCAGGCTTTGTGTGTTGAAACTGTGTCCCTGTGCAGCACCTCACATACTTATAAGTGGAAATATTACAAGATAACAAGCAGCTTCAGGCAGAAAGGTCCACAAAGGTGAGCTGGAAGCAGAGCAGAACACATTGTATCTATATGTGTACTACATCAGCGCAAATTACTGGATGGAAATAAAAATGCAGAAGGAAGCTTCAAAACTATTCAGGAATCCTGTTCTTGCCCTGTACTCAACCTTATGGTTATCAATTAAATGTTATGGATCCTCAAGTCTGCCTCATAATATTTTTTGGGTTTAAAATAACCATCTGCACTGTATCAAAGCTGTTTAATGAACTCTCTGACAAGACCAACCTGCTGTAAACTGCACTATATATATAAAAAAACAAATTTGAATACAAACAGTTTTCATCAAAGAAATCTAAAATAAAGTACATCTGTTCAATAGTGTTAACCAAAAATAAATTGACTAAACCAATAACTTCTCAAATCCTTTGATATTAAATGGACACAAAAATGCCACGTTCCTTCAGTGGTCTCTTTTCAAGGCCACATTTTGTGTTTTATCCATCAGAAGAAACTGTACTGTGTGATATTGTCATGTTTGTATGTCAGTGATCTCTAAGTAAATGCCAAATCCCTTAATCTTCAAGCCTTGCTGTCTAATGCCTTGGTTAATCCTTGAGAGATGCTGAAATCCCTGAATGAAGACAGATAGTTAACATCTGTGTCTCTGGGTGTTTTTCCAAGAAACTGCCAAGGTGAGAGCTCTGTGGACAAGCAGAATGAATCGGTGGACTGCAGATTTTCTTGGTATGATTTAATAAGTAGGTCAGGCCAAACAGGGAGCAACAAAAGCGGTCTTGTAATTTTTCCTTAAAAGTGGTAAGGGAGACACGGGTATTCCGCTGGGCCCCCCTGCCAAATACTGTACAAGTGCTGAAAGAGGGAGTAGAAAGTCAAAGCAAAGAGGCACTATCCTTAATGCACTAGCCTTCCACCTCTGGCCAGTTAGAATCCAGCAGTGAAATGAGTCTGGCCGTGTGTGCTAGGGCGAGACCCAGGGATGAATACTAGGGGCTATTCAGGTCGTCTCCAACCTCTTCGTAACACTGTTTGGGCACTATATTTTAAAAGTGCTTGGATGATTTTTTATTTTATTTTATTATAAATATTTCATAAATGTTGTAAAAGTCATTTATATGTTGATGGATTGAAACCACAACTGCATTTCTGTCTATCTGAAAACTGCACAATTACTTGATAATCACACACTACTCTAGATTAAATATTAGACTTCAAAAATAAAACTCCACTTAGCAGTCAAAGCTGCATTAAAGTTTTAAGTAAAAAAAAACATAAACAAAATGCCTTGTTTACAGTATGTACTATTGTCATCAACACACACTGACACACAGAGCAGGGTTAGACTCGTATTCAATTCTTGATTACCTTCAAGACCGTCTTCATAGCTCTTGCGGGAGATGGAGCCTCGCTAGCCGGCTCTGAAAAGCGCATGAATATAAAGCAAGGTGATTGGAACGGGTTGTGTCCTCAGAAGAGTCAGCTAAGCAGTAAGCAGCTGCCGTTTCATCTCAAAGTTTACAAATGCACCTGCCGGGCCGTCAGGGAAATTTAGAAAAACTGAATTTAGTTGATTTGAAAAAAAACCCCAAGTAAATACAAGTACAAAGATCCATTTTTCTCCCCATACCCTCACATCAAGGGTCCTGTTTTGAAGCAAGCACAAAGGCAAAATCATTTTCAGAGAGGAATGACATTTTATTTTTAATAACTGCAGTGTAGTTTTTTTTTCCTGAAAGGAATCTGTATAAACCACAAACAGCCCATGTAAAGCAAGGCTGTAAGACTGGTTTCACAGAAAAGCGTAGCGCTAATAACGGACTACTTTACCTACATTAACATTAGGTAGATGAAGATTAGTGCTAATCAGGGTCTGTGGAATATCAGTAATGTATAGAAGGAAAACACATGCGCTGAAGGTTAGAAATGGAGGATTACAAAGTGGGTCCAATCAGTTCCTGCCTAGAACAATGCTTTGTTAGTTAATTCACCCCAGACGCTACGCCTCAATGGGGATTCAGCTGTGACTGACATCAACTAGTTCAGAGGACGATTCACTATATGAGGTCACTATATTCTGGTTTGGTTTGCCTGCTTCAAGTACTTTATTATTATTATTATTATTATTATTATTATTATTATTATTATTATTATTATAATAATAATAATAATAATAATAATAATAATAATAATAATAATAATAATAATAATATCAAAGTAAAAATAGAAAATGTAATTTGCCATTTCCTATAATGGTTAATAGAAAAAATGTATAGCTCACCCTGATACCTTATTAGCGTAAAAAGCTCATTTTCGACCAGTGCTAACGTTACAAGATGAAGTGGTGTATCACAACCCTGGCAGACAATTCACACTGCTCATTTCCTCTGAGATTCTACACAAAAGCCTAGAGATGAATGATGCAGTCAAACCATTAATCTGGCCTACTTTTCAGCTAACACATTGAGAAAATGTTATTGTTTTTTTTGCTGCTGGACAGGAAAAAAAAGGTAATGAAATGAATGAGAGTGTAAAGGAAGGATGACAAAGACCACTTCTAGAGATGCAGGATTTATCTAAGAGAAGATTAGCGAGAGTCTCCTAAATGATTAAAAACAAAAGACATTTCAATTTCAGAGAGTTATAGAGCTTAGTTTAGCTCTCAGCTAAATCTCTATAGTCCCTAAACCTAAACTGGCTCCAATTCTAAATATACAAAATTGAAAAGCTTTAAAATCAATATTTTACTTCTTATTAGTATAAACAGCATCGTCCCTTATCCTTGGGCTGACGGTATTTTGTTTCCTGCATATCCAGAATGAATAATACAAATAAAAAGCGAATCAATTCTAAAGCCTTGTTTATCAAATCATGAAATGCTCTTGTGTTCTGTTTTATTATGTTGCTGTATTATAATTATGGGTTGCTTATTACTACTGTGCCAAATATAAATAAGAACAGGATTGTTAAATTATAGAGAACTCAAGGGGATATTATATATAAATCAAACATTATGACCATTTTCATCTTGTAAATAATCTGTTTAAGACGTGTTATCGTCACCCTAGTATAGAAGATCCCTTAGTGGTTGTTTTGGTTATTGTCTAACACTATACTACGCGAGCATTGCTCCACAAATGAATGAGAATGATGGATTGCAATGTGAAAATGATCTATTAAGTGCAATTTGAGTGCACGCACTTAATTTCCATATAGAAAACGTTATTAGTGTTATTAATATTCCCTGTAGTGTTTAGCATTAGAAAACAGTTCATTTCATTGGGCAAATGCAATTGCATTTTTTTTTTTGTTTCAGATTCTTTAGTGTTTCTGAAAGGGCCATTCATTATTTTCTGCTTCTTATATTTGAAAAAACAATGGATAGTTTAAAATTCACAAAGGAACAGTGTAGTATTGTTTTCCAGGAAACTATAAGCTCTCAGAATAAAAAAAAAAAAAACAACAACTTTGATCCACCCAATTATACTTATCGGCCGAGGTGAGTCACAGGGTTGTAAGGGCCACAGTAATCTTTGAAAGTAAAAAGGCCTTTCATCTTAATATTAAAAGGGCTATTGTCTCATACACACTTAAAACACTCAATCACACAAGATAAATAAACTGAGTTTAGCTGAGCAAGTCACTTAACCCCTGAGCAAGTCACTTAACCTCCTTGTGCTCCGTCTTTCAGGTGAGACGTAGTTGTAAGTGACTCTGCAGCTGATGCATAGTTCACACACCCTAGTCTCTGTAAGTCGCGGATAATGGCGTCTGCTAAATAAACAAATAATAATAATAATAATAATAGCTGACAAACATTTTGGCTAATGCCTTCACCAATGCTGTACACATATACCTTATATTTAAGCAATTCATTTTATTGAATTTGTTTTCATGAAGAATGTTAACTTGTACACTACAAGCGTGGGTATTTAGCTCTGTCATCATGTGAGTAGATCAGTGAGTGTGTAAGTATGTTGCTGATTACAACCAGTCTTACTTTTTCACTTGCAAACAGCCATTCAGCACTGCTTAAATCAGAACTCTGTAGATTACCGATAAGGGACCACATGGATCTGTCCTCACGATGTTATCTGGAATGTGAGAACGGGTGTCACTGCTGGTTTCAAAAATGAACTTAGTGGAAGACTCAGATATGTAAATTGCTCTCTTGACAAAAACTGCATAATTGTGAGCTGAGGTTTGAATATGTCCTCTGTTAGAACAGGACAAGTTTACAAAAAAACCAACACATGCTATCCATGGAGGACATATTCAAATCACAGGATTTTCCGCATGGAATCAAACCAGGATGCCTAACCAAATTGCAAGTGAAATGATATACAAAAGAAGACCTGTAGGGCATGAATATTGGGCATAATTGGCAGCTATCAACTGACGTAAAATCTTCACAGCCAAGTAAAAGAGCCAAATTTGCACGTGTTCGACATCCCCATACATGTACTCATATTTCCAAAGGTTGTTTTCAGATAAACTTTAGCCTGGCCTGCAATTGTATGCCATGAAGTACCTCTCTTAGTATAGCTGTTCTAAGCAGATAGCCCCAGGGTGGGTTTTAATTCCTAATGCAGACGGACTTCTCCCACCCTCTCAGCATGATGACTGCCCGTGGAGTACCTGCATCATAATCACATCTGGGCTGATTCACCCCAGTCCATCTGGCTGGCTTCTTTTGTACTGAATGAATGACTTAATAAGGGTGTCATCCTCCTCAGGTCCTATGAAGAACCAGTAAAGACGAAATGAGGGCAGCAACTTAATACTGCTAAACAAATTAGTGGCATCAGAAATCCAAAGATTTCAACTGTGTTTACGTACAGGTTTTATCAGGATAGTTTCTCACAGACACAGATGGTGTCTCAGAAATCAGGAAATAATCTAGATTCACATACGCATACAAATCAGCTGCATTCAATGCCCTAGCTCTGCAAATACATATTTTTCTAAAGTTGCTGCTGACTCCTACAGCAATCCCGCTGGTGTTTTAGAACGGAGGCACTGTGAAGCATGCTGTTCTGCTTGACCAGTCATTCAGGGGCCTTTGTTTTCAGATGACAGAGTGCTGTGGAGCGGCACAGCCAGCAGAGATCCTCCTGTAAGCAACATTCCGTCTGCTTTGCCAAGGTATTTCCCTAGATAAATCACTACTAACCAGCTGCACTTTTACAATGTATTTGGAATCTGAAGGCTTACTTTGGATCTTATGGATGCTGCTGATCCACGTGAGTGACATGGTAATGGTAGGACACTTGCCTTGGAGATATTTTCGTACAGTTGTTGAGATCTTGATTTAGAATAGCCTGGATGAGCAGAAACCTGTGCGATCCATAGCTGTGTCCCAGCACCTCTGTGTCTCGGTGTTATAATATTTGTGTTCATACAGTGTCTTATCTTAGTGGGGAAAAAAGTCTGTTGTATATCAGGTTTACTCATTTTTAAATTACTTTGTAGTTTGGTTCAGTAGTTAAACAGGTGTCTTTAAACACTGGAGTAAATGTTTTCAAATTATTTTTGAATTAACCAGGAAACTTAAAAAAAAAAATAGTTGGGCTGCTCACCTCTATAGATATTAACTGGTGTAAAATACTACATTAAGTATATTGGGAATACACGTTGTGTTTTAGCCGATACAAAAAGGCTTTCTCAATAATCAACAATGCTGTGCTGGTTTCCACAAGCTGAGGAATATAAAATAGAATGGCAATCTAAAAGACAGTAATAGCAGATAAAATCATCTTCAGAGATTAAATTAGTACTACAGGATAGCTGATGTCAGTTTGCGAGCTGCATGTGATTATACTGGCACTGTTCACTTGTCATGTTCAATTGAACTCCTAACAAGACACCCGAGAGATGGTCCTCAAACACACATCTTGTTAACATAAACAACTGCAGAAGTGTCCGTTTGAAATAAAACGATTATTAGGTTTTAAGTAGCTGAGATTAAAGAGAGGATTTTGCCAGTGTGGAAGTCCATGAAATTGCACCTGTCTTTGGGACATTGCTTTTAATACTCATCCATGAAGAAACGGTTTACATGTAAAAATAGTAACAAGCTAAAGCTACGTCACGTAACTGCTGAACATCCAACTTTTTTTTACAAAGTCCACAATTAAACATTAACACCGTGTTTTGTGCAGGTTAATGGTGGTAAGCATTTTTAACACTGGTTTGTCAACCTCTAAGTCTATCCGCTACAGCAGAGTGTTACAATCAATCTGTCACGCTCCAACATCAGTTAAGACAAGTCTGATGTACCAAGTTGCTCTAGAAGGTTCTGGAATTGCATTCCCTTATGAAAAGCTTGTTTTGCTTTTGCTTGTCTTGTTATTTTGGGCTTCTTTACAGCAGAACTCCAATTCCAAAATGTCATCCCAGGCTTCTGTGTGTAATGTTACTGTCTCTGAAGAGATACTTGTTGTTGGAAACTAATAGAGATGTAACGAAAACTAGATTTAGCTAACAAACAGCAATGGAAAGAACTGGGCATAGCTATGGACAGCTCAGGGTGAGCTGTGTTAAACGGTGTTTAATATTATTCTATTTACCTATCAAAACTGTACTGAAGGTAAGCTGCCATCCTTACCTGTTTGCTATGAGGCTTGACTTCCTGTTACACAGGACGGTAGTGGTCCCATACTTCCCATCCTTTCCTATCTCCAGGTTAATCTCCCAGGCCGGGGAGTTGCTGATCCTCACGTTGCGGAAGGAGAAACCTTTCTTTACCTTCGCTCTGTAAGAAATGAAGTACGGTTCATTTCTGTTTTCTTTTCGGAACTGACTTGTAAAAACTGCTCAGAGAACAGGGCTTGTTGTTGATGTAATACCATGTCTACAAAGTGTTTAAACACGGCTCATGCATACTTACATAAGAAAAGTTTGGCATCGAGAAGAGGCTGTTTGCTCGTGCCTTCTTAGCACATGATTTACCCCTCTAAGGGGGTCTAATTTAAATTTGCAGTAACAATGGCAGCATGTGGCTTCCTCGTCCAATCAGAAGATCACCACGCACCGTGGAACATTTCACAGTACTGTGAGTATCCCCTAGATCGAATGTTTTGGTATAGTGGTACAACCAACTGTTCATATATAATGTAAGGCTGTAATTCCACCAAGGGGTCTGGTGTCAGATTATCAATGTCACTAGAAATATATCCTTATATTGCATTTGCAGTTTTGATAGATTGTATTTGTTATAACAATTACACTAAGGTTACATTTTCAGTTGCAAGATATGCCATAATTGAATGAACAACTGGAAACTCCATGTTAAAGATTTCAGTCGAAAGAGTTACCGGTTGCTTTTAATAAACAGGCCAAAATGAATAACTGTTGCATGCGTGTGTGTCTTCATGCATCCTTCTGTGTGTCTCACTGTATGCAAGGATTACTTTAGTCCCTAGGCTCATTGCTGTGCTATAATATTGAATAGACCCACTGTTACAGCCTATGGGGGTAGATTGTACATGTTCAAATTAGTACTCAGACACATTATTAGAGGGTGTTATCAGTTCAACCTTTTAACATCATTTTAACACTAAATATCCAACTGTTAACTGTCATAATCCTAGTAGGACTACGTGTTCAATATGACTTTAAGACAAATGTTCCTGTGCAAAGTTTGAAAAAGTTCAAAATGTTCAAAATGTTGCTCAGCTTCATTTTAGTCGTTCAATCCAGTGAATGTTTACCTCCCCAAAGAAAAAAAAAAAACATTGCATCAAACACTGTATAAACCCTAGTTTGTGTGCTATCTGGTACTTTATAAAAGAAATGGCCAAGGTCACCCTATTTCAGTTTTTTAAGCAGCATGCATGGCGTTTACATTAGAAGCTCTGACAGGATCCGTCTATAATCTCAATCAGAAATGCCCACTCCGGTGACAATGTTTGATATTCATTAGAGCTCCTGGCCCTCTTTGTTCCTGTCAAGCAGTATATGTATTTGTACTAATGGTTTCTCGCCCTCCTGGCCCCTAATTTGTAAAGGATAAGCATTATCTAATGGAGCTGAATACAGACACTGCTCAGATACTGAGGACATTCGGCAGTGGACTGGAGCGCTAATGTTAAACTCGCGATTGGAATAAAAGATAAAACATGCATACTCTGACTCAGAATTACACACTTCATATTTGAAATGGAGATTTATTTTATAGTGTGCTGCCTCCGAGACAAGCCTTGGTCGAGCTGGTTTGGGGGCTAATACAGTATACAAAGATGTACAAAATAATTACACATACAGGGTGTTGGTATAAGAATTAAGTATTTATTTCTAAGGAGATCTTTGGAGAACTCAGAAAAGTTGATGCACAATGTGGTGTTATTGTAGGTCTCCTTTTCATTTAAGATATTCATGTGGTGTGCTTGTGCAGCATAGTCATGTTAAATCTGAGATGCTATACACTGCAAACGGAAAATGGTTTTAGGTAAAGGTATTTAATAGAACTTAATTGAACACTACAAGCAGTTATGGATTAAATTTAAAAATATTAATAATATTCACTGAAGCCATTTGTTCGCAGTCCCAAGAGTGCAGCACATTCAAAGTGCAGTATTTTTTAATTTAAGCTTGTAGCAATGCTTTGTTGGCTTATCTTTAAATATGGCAATAAACTTTAAGTAGTAAAACGGCATCTTGCACAGTGCAGGTCCCTGAGGAGGCATCATTTGCAATCAGTACCATCCTGATGCCAAGCCACACAACCACTTGACTTTGATTTGCAGTTTCAAGGACACTGACGATCCCCAAGCAGATTCCATGCACTGCCCAAAGCACAAAAACATATTTATTCATTATTTACTTTAATTGGACCAACACGATGTTTGTCTGTCTACCTGACATCTCTGTAAAACAAAGGAAAGAGCAAATGCCCTGTCTGGAAATAATCTCAGTTTATCTGAAGATATAAAGAGGGTCCTGATCGTTCAAGACATCGGAGATGTCTTCTTATTGATCTTTTACTTTCCTCCATCGGAAAGTATCTGGAATATCAGTGTCACCGTTTCTTCATGACAGCGAGAGTTGATCTTTGTTTTCAATCACCGTTTTGAAAACAGGAGTTAGGTCCAGAGGCAAGGAAAGGACAAGACTCTGAGATTAGTCCAGTCTACAGCTTCTTGGTTAATGTGACGTTTAGGCATCTACATACAGTCAGTGCAGCCAAGTTTGCTGGAATAAATGTGTGCAGAAGAGATGCTACTTAACTTATTGCAAATACATTTCTGTTAATAAAATTAAAAAGGCCAATCAAATGTTGTATCGAATTACTCTAACTTAATGGAACAGTCATTTGTGTTAAAATAAAAGGGAAGGAAGGTTTATACTGTATATTTAAAAATGTATTCAAGATTCTGGCACAGGATGGGCCTCTACCAATAGACTAAAGCCAAGGCAACACCCTTAGAAGCACCAGCAGCTAACTGGAAAGGTGTTGGGCTAACAAAAATGGGACAACAAATAGGAGAACAGTTTCCATTCAAGTCAATTCATCTTCAATTCCCCTGTGCTACAATAGGAGGCATTGTTCATCTGCAGTATAATGTTGTGTGTCAGATAAGCCGAAAGCTTGGTTCAAGTCACTGTTCTGTAGAGTTCAATTAGCTTGGTTCAAGTCACTGTTCTAGCTTGGTTCAAGTCACTGTTCTGTAGAGTTCAATTAGCTTGGTTCAAGTCACTGTTCTGTTGAGTTCTATTAGCTTGGTTCAAGTCACTGTTCTGTTGAGTTCAATTAGCTTAGTTCAAGTCACTGTTCTGTCAATTAGTTTAGAGTTGTTTACTATTGTTCAACAACGTTTGTTTGGGCAATGTGCTTCTCAGTAGATAAGCCACGCTGTTTAGCAAACGTATCATTAGATAAGAGATGCTGTAGCTGTATCCTGTCAGTAGGGCAGCAGATCACTTATTTTAAGATTGTCCAGCCATACTTACAGTATTGCTAATCTCTTACTAAAGGAAGTCTGAAGCGGTGACAACATATGAGAATAAAACCTTAAAACGTATGTAACTTCATTTTTTTTGTTGTTGTTGAAATGTCAAAGTTTCACTGAAAGTGTTTTCTGGAAGATGGACCAAGCAGATTCTTTTACAGTGATGAATGATAACTTCAACTACACAATAACTGGGGGAGGAGAACAAAAGCTAAAGCTACTGAAGGGAAAGGCATGAACACATCTTTTTAAAAGGCTAATAAAGACACCTTTATTTTTCTGTTTCCTAAGCACAAACAAAAACAAACATTTATATGTGTGTATATGTCATGTTCTGTTACTGTGCATCTTCAATATATAAATGCTGCACTGTACTTTCACAGCACAGGTATCATGAACTTTATAAGTATATTCAAAATGGTGCTGTTTTTATTGTCGTTATTCTGGAGGAGTAAACATCAATAATTAATGGGTAAATAAACATAAAAATTATAAACTGTTCACTGACTTGTATTTTCCGAATAATGGAAGCAATAATCAATATATTAAAATGGGGGTATATTTTCAAGCATCTATCTGGATAAACTAATGACAAGTCAAGTCACAAGACAAATTCTCTTTCTCATGTTGTATACTCCCAAGTCAAAGTTGAGAAATGTTTTTGGCTTTATTATATGTTGGAAAATATATCGCAGCAATATGTACAAAATGGGATACTGTGAAGGAAAAGTAATGTGTTTCTTGTACAAACAACAAGACTGTAACCATTAGATAAAACCTCAGAATGTCGTTCTCAGATAAAATATTTATTGAATAACAACAAGTTTATTGCACTGTGTTTACTTTTCTTTTTAAACAGCTTTTTGAACATCCTGAAAATAAAATATTTTTTAATCTTTTAAACTTTTTGTGTACATTTTTTAAAAACATTTTCTTTCATATATATATATATATATATATATATATATATATATATATATATATATATATATATATATATATAACAATTAGATAACACATGTTCCTGTCACTTTATAAAAAAATCTCATTTTACCATCATTATGAAACTATCAGAATGTGATGAATGTTACAGTATTTTCAATCAAATAAAAATGCAATTTTTTTTGGCTGGCACATTAATAAACATTCCCTCTGTCATGAAATTGCCTGAGGGTGCTTAACAGATGGCAGATCATAAAGGAGACATAAATCAAATGTACTTTACTGTACAGAGGGATTTCAGAGCAAACCTCAACAGCAGCCTCCCATCACAGCACCACAGCTTTGCATGGAGTGCATTTACACTTATGGAGAAGTTGTTTCTCCTCGTATTCCTGTGTACAACCTCTTTCTGTTATTTCCAAAAGAAACTGGATATTTCCACCTCCCGGCAGAAAAAGCTAAAAGAATGTGTTGGCGACAAGAAAATGAAATCATTTAAAAATCAGGCCTCCATGCATGGCGCAGGGGTAAACGGAAGACGGATGGGCACTTTGAGCAAAGCTGACAGCTTGTGAAGAGCCTTATTTTATAGGTGCTGCACCCATCATCCATCACACTTTTTTTTGCTTGGCAGGGATGTCAGTCCGACAGAGTTTAATCTGCCAAGCAGCCAATAACCTGGATCGCAGGAAATTGAGGCCCGACCTGCCCTGATGTCAACAGAAGGACAAGTTTATAAAACAAAAATAACGTTTGATCTGAAAGTCAGCCAGTACAAAAGATAAACGAGTAGCAAATGGGCTTGGGTTGCATTCAAGATCAGTAATCGTTCAGTAAGTAAATACGTCAAGATCCACTTTCGTTTGTACTTTAGCAATAACATTGAACAGACTGCTAGTTTTAAAACTGCTTTAAAGAACTGTGCTCATTCAAGAGCATTGCAGTTCCGTGAGATGCTGGGACACTTGCCAGTATTAGCTGAAATGTCACTCTAAAAGTATCATAGAGAATTTGGTCCTTGGTGGGGCAATCCACTTCAGCTTTATATTATGAAGGCACTAGCCAAAATATTGGACTGCTTGATTAAGGGGTCATCATTTACCCTGCCAGGAAAAGCCACAGATGGATTTTGTAAAAGCATTTTACAGTAAAAGGGAATCCATCTGGATTGCATCAACCGCTTCATTCTAAGGGTAATCCTGGGACAGCCACAGGTGATGCAATCCAGGGCGACTCCAGCTGTGGCTTATCCCCCGTGGGGAATAGTTAGATAAAATCAACTTGTTGGTGTTATACACTTTAAATCAGGGATTGAGACATGGATGAATATTTTTTTTTTTTAATGAAGAGGCGTTTAAGTGCCTGAGCCAGGGCTTAGTTGGTTATTATGTTTATTAACTATAAGGTTGAAACATAGTGTCACCAGGACTATATCATAATGCATTCCGGTACCTTTTACCTGCCTCTTTTTATTAGATAATGCAGGACTACAAGTAACAGAATGCATTGCGAATCTGTTCCTATTAGAACAAACCCTGGAATAGCCAAGGAGACCTCTGAGACAGTGTCCATTTGCTGGACACTGAATTGTTGAACACAAACGGGAAGAAAACTTTATGAAGCATGGTTGCAGAATTCTGATCTTCAAGGCCTGGAGTCCTCTTGGCCTTTGTTCCACCTATACCATACATTTACCAGTGTAACTTTATAGGATTAATCAGTTAAGTATTTAATGATACCTACATAACCTATACAGTATAACCTATAGGACTCTGGATCTTTGGGACCAGATTTGTACACCCTGTTAAAAAGACTGGAATACAGAATGAGTTGTCATCAAGCCAATAGCCTCAATTAGCATATCTTAATGTCCTTTTAAGATATCCAGTATGGTTTGTTTAAGAATAATTTCACTGCTGTCAATATTGAATCTTTGAACTATGGAGCGGAGCTGATGACAAGACTAATCTATCTAGCCTCTAATGTCAACATTGCACTTAATAAACAGCCAGTTAAAAAGGGCAAGCCTCATTAGAGATCCTTGTTTTCTTCTGTGTACGTAGTACATAAGGGAAGTGATGTGTCATTATTCAATTGGAATTTATTTAAAGGACATAAAGCTAACAAACGAGTTGGGTAAATCTGACCTTGAATGCAGTACTGTTTGTGACTCTCATCCCAAGTCATTCGCTACAAAAAGAACCACAATGTTTCCCTCTAACAATTCATCTGTAAAGTAATTGAAAAAACAAAAAGGTAGCAGTGGCAGATAGCAGCAGTTTGTGTAGTTTCTTGCTTTCTTACACTGTTAAAATCTTTTTTTTTTTTTACTCTCTGAAATGTGTAGGTCTTTTTTAGTCTTTTCTATGGAGGTTTAGGGAAAATGCACACTTTGTGGCAAATCTCAGACAGAGTATCTCTGACATTACCCTATGGGCAGCAGTCTGGAGTAGTGGTTAGGGCTTTGGACTGGAGGGTCGTGGGTTCAACCCCAGGTGGGGGACACTGCTGCTGTACTCTTGAGCAAGGTACTTTACCTAGATTGCTCCAGTAAAAACTCAACTGTATAAATGGGTAATTGTATGTAAAAATAATGTGATATCTTGTAACAATTGTAAGTCGCCCTGGATAAGGGTGTCTGCTAAGAAATAAATAATAATAATAACACAAATGCAATTATAGATTTAAATACAGCCACTATGATAATTAAGATTTGTGTTACAATTTTTGTGGGTTATGAAAGTCTTTTTAGTACATTTCTGGCTGTAGAAATATGTAAAACACCAAGGAAGGTCCAGATTAGTCATGTAGAGGATGGTGTTATTTAAATCTGCCAATGTTTAGATCAATTGAGTAGACCCCAGTCTATGTTCATTTTATGCCTGCGTTTTCAGGAGATCAGGAACAATTTCCTTATATGCGGTAGCTGCTAAACGACACTACTCAAAACTCATAACCAAGATAATAATGAAAAAAAGTACCTCATTCCAGGTAAGAGCTACACAATTAACTCATTAAATGTATGTCCTTTAAAAAGATAATTCATGCCAATATCCTCAAAAAAAGCACAAAAAAAATTGATGTATAAAAATAAGATTTTTAATTGTATTTTGTCAACGGCAAGTGGAAATACGGGAATTAAATACTTTTCATAAACCTAGAGGTCTCAGACACAAACATTATTGAAATGCAACCCAATCATGCTTTGTCAAAGTGGTTAATCACTACAGCAGACTTCACAATTGTTAATTACTTCACGCGCAGTGGTACGGCTGAGGGGAATGTAGAAATAGGTACCTTGCAAAACTATGAAGGGCAAGCTTCAAGTTTAATAGAACAGTCAGGAATGGTTTGAAAAGACAAAACAGATGATAGGGCTTCAGACATCACATCAAACAGCATTTATTTTTTAAAACGATGGGATATGCTTCACTTTGCCTGTTCATTTTTCATCCGTCAAAACAATATATTTAATGCAAGCAAATCCAAAAGCATGTAATTTGTAACTCATTTTTCTTATAAACTGTATTTTAGAGTTTAATGGATTGTATTCTTTAAGCCTTATCAAGGCAACACATCCTTTTTCATTTTCATCCTACTGTTTCTGCTGTAAGGAAAAGACATCTTGATAAATCTTACAGAGCCAGTCCGAGCCTTTCACTACAAATGCCAGATTTTGTGTTACATAGCAATCCTTCTCTAAAGGTTATAAAGCTAATGAATTTAATTTAGTCAATCTTTCCTGCTGCTCAAATGGTTTAAAGAATCACACTTCAAAGGAAAGGTCAAGATTTGATTTTTTAAAGTTATATCTGTAAGCAGCAGCTTCATATGAGTGTTTAGCTTGCCCCGCAGACAGATTCAGAAAAAAACACTTCAGAAATTCACACGGTACTGAAAATCTCTGAAGTGCGTGGTTTTAGAAATGACCACCGGGGCCGTACAACGGTAATTTATGCAACTGGGATTCAGACCCAGAAGTTAAAAAAGGGACAAGCCTGGTAAATAATGATATCGGCAGAAACAGCAATACAGCATTGTGCAAAAACACAGTATTTTAAACAGGTGAGAAATGAAATGTTCCAAAAATGTAGCTGCAGATCCCTTTAGTGCAGGTGTGTGTTCTCTTGCGGTGGTTTTGTGTTGCAAACCGCAATGAACATCCCAAGCTGTAGAAATTCAAGGGCGTTTGGAGATGAGAGGAGCACACTGGAGCCTGGAAACAATGTTAAAAAAAAAGCTTCTAGGAAATGATTCCTGTTCTCCAAAAGATACAATATCTGTCACTAACTGAACAGCACTGATGAGATTTACAAAACATGCAATACCAAAAGTATATCTAGTATGGTGTCCCCATACACCTTCTGCAGAGACTACCTTGTAGTTTCTACAGAAATGCTTTAAATAATCCTGAACCCAGGTTATGGAATTCCCAAATGGGATATATAGTCCATCAATGTGAATCTCTTAGACTAAATAAATACTGTTCTGCCATGACCTACTCACAGCTTAACTACATGACTGGCACCTTGGTATGGACGCCACTCAAATTGAATTTTGTGCGCTATTGTAATCGGGAGCTGGTTAACGTGTCATCCACGGTGTTTTTTAGACATCTAAGATTTCAGTAATGCCATGTTTAATTTACTTTAACAGGGTCATGAACATTTATGCCTTTGGCTGCCTCCCAAATAAAACAACAGCATGAGCCAAGATCCCAGGCAAGCTTCCCCAAGCATATGGTTTGCAGAGCCTTGCTCATAATTCTTGCTGAGTTTGATTAAAGCACGATGACCCTTTATGAGAGTTTAAAGTAGTGAAGGTCAATTTGAAGAATGATTCATAAGATCAGAGTGAACAAGCTAAGTGTTAGTCTAAAATAACAGGTGATAGATACTCCGTACACCCTCATCACAAAGCTTGAATAACTCAAGTTTATATTTTTTTTCATGAATAGCAAAACTACAGTTTGCTCTTCATGAAACTGTTCTGGATTTCTGAGTGTTTATCACAGTAAAAGCCATGGCAAGCTGTAATAAAACTTGGCGAAAGCGTCGGTAATCATTGGGATTACAATCTGAATGGTTTGGGGTTCTGTGCTCCCATATTGAGTTATTATACTTTTTCTGACTTTACTTGGCTTTGAGTTTACTTTGAGCTTCTATGGAGTGTTCTAAGTGTTCTAAGTGCATGGGCTGAACAGCCACTCACACCATCTGATAGTGTGACTTTACAGCTCTGCAAGATCCATCACTTAGGATTCTCCACAAGCTCAAAGTCAAGTACAGGCAGATTTAGAGAAAACAGTTTTAACTCTATTGGAGCAACATAACCCAGAGCCACTTAGAATAAATGCAAACACCCTAAAACAGTAACAGAAATAAAACAAAGCCATTAAAATCCCATTTGAAGCTATTTACACTTTAAGTTACCCGATGGGAGGAAAGTCCCTGACCCAGGGTGCTTATTTACAGTAGATTACATTTTCCATCCTGTTTTCATGTCTTTACTCTTGTAATTCCATATAATACAGAAAAACTGGATTACAATTAAAACATCAGCAAGCCGCTCTACACTCACTGATCACAGGCTCTGAGTCTGGCAACGTTCAGTTCCTTGCTAACAGCAACACAGCACAATGTATCAGGAGCTGTTGAAGCTCAACACTAGCTTAACTAATAGCACAATTACAAAGAAGGAATGGTGTACCAGTCTGTGGAGTGAAAGCTAAATAAATGATCAAACAGACCTGCTGCTCCAATAAGCAGCCCATGCTGGGACTGCAAACTAACCATAAGGCAGTCAGTTCTTATTACAGTCTGCAGTAGGTTTTACCGTTACAGTCATTACATTGCACCATTGATCTTTCCTGACAGAACATGCACGATGGGAAACGCTCAGATAGGGTCCAGGCTGTTTACACTGCCCAAGTCAATAAGAACTCTAAATGCACTTTTGCATACTACTTTGTTTTGTTTTTCAATTTGTCCAGACACAACTAAACCGTGGTGACTGACAAGTATACTGAAGAATAAGACATCAGATACTACTTTTAACAGGACCTCCCAAACCTCTGGGAATCATGCAAATCCATCAGCAAACACTTCTCCTCTTTTCACATGTGACCTATGCCAGATTTGAATCCAGGCCCGCAAGAGGTGAAAATGATAGTACTTTACCTGCTGTGACACCAAGCCTCTCTCCTCCTAATTAATGGCTTGTCCTTTTGGTAATTTCAATCAACATTGATAGTCTAGCTTATCCCCTTCTACCCTGATGCTGCACACTGAGCAAAAGCAATCTAGCAGAATTGTGCAGCTTGTCGCCTTGGCATCCAGACAGAGCTGAGCCACATTAGATTTCCTTTAAAATGAAAGTCAAAATATTCTGATCATCCCCTCCACTGCCTAATCATAGCCAGGCGGTGGGTAACGACCCTTGGACTGTAGATCCAGAAATGGCAAGCAACTTGTCCTTTCCATGGCTTGGGATCACAACGTTTATGAGTTTTAATAATCAGTTACTAAACTAGGAAAATCAGGTAGTTCAACAATCCAGTGCTATTCTGGTGTTTTTACTATGAAAAGGTAGGTCCTTCATTTACAATATACATGGTTCAAATTTAGGCAAGTCTTCATAAGCACAAACATGCTGAGAGCAGAATCCATGCAAAATACAGTCGTTACATGGCGCTACTGGTTCCCTTCCTGAGAATTATTTGGGAAATCAGGCAAAAACGGAAACACTATGACATACGCTTACTGTAAATACACCACAGATATTATTATTTATTTCTTAGCAGACGCCCTTATCCAGGGCGACTTACAATTGTTACAAGATATCACATTATTTTTACATACAATTACATTATTTTTTACACATTATTTTTACAAACAATTACCCATTTATACAGTTGGGTTTTTACTGGAGCAATCTAGGTAAAGTACCTTGCTCAAGAGTACAGCAGCAGTGTCCCCCACCTGGGGTTGAACCCACGACCCTCCGGTCAAGAGTCCAGAGCCCTAACCACTACTCCACACTGCTGCCCACATACCATCTACTGTAGAAGCAGAATGCAAATAATTCAGCATAAGGGCATCCTGTATAGATTTATTAAGTAAGAGTAAATCTTATTTATAAAGACTGCTGGTAATCCCACCAAGGGAAAGTCATTTTGAATTTGCAGATTTAGTTGAGTTGATTTGGTTTTAGTTGAGTCCCTTGAGGGTAAAAAAAAACCAACAACTACTGTATAACAAACTCCCTGGAAATATGCTTCATTTCCTTAACCTTTCTGACACACAAAACAAGGCTTGTTAAATCTGATTGAATTGTAATTTCGGGTGAGACAGCTTTGTTTTTCCGATAACAAAACACTGCCCTCAGCAATGTGGATTTGATGATTACCACGTTTCAAATTTAAATAAATGTATTTTATGTGTAGATGCCTCTGGGGGAGTGAATGTTCCTGAAACATTGTCCTCCAGACAAAGCGACGAAATGCAATATAGTACCAATGCATACGCATACAGTAAGTGTAAGTACGCACAATCCAATTACAACAAGGAATACAATTCACTGATGCGTTTATCTGTCGATTTATATTCAGAGACAGAGACAGAGAGAGGGAGAGACAAAGATTTATCTGTGTGACAGTCACGTCGCACAGATGAAAAAAAAAAAAAATCTCACAGAAACATCTAATCTACAGTGTGTGTGATTACTGACACAGTCAAACGTAGAATTTTAAGTTTTTGGCTGTGACAAAATATAATTTAATTCCACTCAAAAACATGCTATCTGCAGGATGACAGACCGTTCGCAATTTCAGCCCTGCTTTCAATGGACAGACAAGCTTGTAGCATGGTATGATTTCTTCAAATAATAATGAATTTATTTCCAAAGTAATTTAAAATATATACATGAATTTCTAAATATTTTTTTTAATTGTCAAATTAAATATCTAAATTCACAAATGATATTAATTATTTATTCAGGACACAAGAAAGACATCGAAATCTAATATGAATGTTGCACAATACACTAAGACAAGAGGATAGGCTGATTTAAGCTTTTTTTTATTTAAGACAATGAGCTTTTAGAGCAGATTACAGGATTCGAGCAGCAGATTATGGGATATTCCTCCTACTTTAATTGTTTTTTACTGTAAGAACATCAAGAGCCCTGGCCTGTCTCTTAAACTTGTGTAGAGGAGATTCATTTTCAAATGTGATCAGAGGATGTCCATGGCAATAAACTGGAAAGGATGCTTTTTAGGCATCTGAACATTTTTACTTTGGATAATAACCAGCTATGGGCAGCATTATAGGTAGATTTATAAACTAAGGAAGGCAGTATGTTTCATTGGAGTCTAAAATAAATAGACCCGCCAGATGGAATTTAAATTATTATCCTGGGGATGGATCAAAATGACCCATACAAGATTATAAAAACTTGTTTTCATATGATTTTATGATACCTTGGGAATAAAATATCTAGGTTCAGGTTTGGTATACATAATGACAAATATTTCCACCAATAAATAAAATGATAATTGATCAGTCTATGGCAGTGGTTCTCAAGGGACCCCCTTTAACGTGACTTTAACGTGACATTAACATGACTAATAACTTCTAGAAAGAGCTCAATCTCGATTTATTTTAATTGTATAAACAAGACATGTCTGAAGAATGAAGCAACAGATTGTCGTATTTTTAACCTGACCGAACCCTTCTTCAATGCACTGATGCAATTACGTACAATATAGTAGGTCTGCTTGAGATTTGCATCCCCCAGAAACTCTCCAACTAGCCCCGGTTTGAAAACCCACTGGTCCAGGGCAAACTTTTAACCCAACAGATCGTAAATGTCCTACCTTAATGTGAAAGCATCCACGGTGGAGCCAGGAGACACAGACACATAAAAAGTGACAACATCCCTCTTTTTAATGGGCTTCGAGGACACCTGTATGACAACACCATCCCCCAGCCTGAGCTCTGCCTGCTGCCCTTCACTCGGGGGGATCTGGTGGAGATGGACACTTCCGATCCTTCGCATTGGGGTAACGGGGGTCTCATCAGACTCGTACTGCTCTGCTCTGCCCCTCTTTGTAGCCTCTTCGTTGACACATCCTCCATTCAGGGTGGATCGAACCATGTAATAGAGCTCCACGGGGGTGCCATCTGCAGGGTCAACAGGTTTTTCCTGATTGGAAGTCTCACCTGTTGGACTGACCCAACTGGAAAGGGGTTCAAGTTCTGCCACACAGAGTCCTAGATTTCCTTGGAGTCTGCAAGAACCTCTGACCTCCTGGGTCTGCCAGAATGCAAACACCATTATACAAGGCAACTTGTCCATTGTGCCCTCAGGGCTTTGGTCATCCCAGTTGTTCCCTGAAATGTAAAACAAGACCCGTACTTTGGGCTGGGAGGAGGAGACTCTCCTGTTGAGGATGTAAGACTGGATTTTCCAGTTAAAGCTGAACTGGTTGGTTGTGTAGAAAAGGTCTGCCATCTGGATCATGTCCAGGGGAACGGTCTGCTCCACAGATAAGGGGCCGTAGCTGACGTTGACTACAGGGGCTTGGGCTTGGCTAGCCTGTAGTATTAGGAAGGGCTCTGTGTGAGTTTGCATGCTGGAGTTCCTCATGATATCCTGATTGGCTTCCTTGAGAAAAAAGCATGAGTTGGCGTTGAGGACCTCGTAGTTCACATGCAGGTACAAGGGGAATGATGCAGGTCTTTTGATGCCGATAGAAAGTTCTCGGCTCTCAATCTCTGTAACACAAATAAAAACGTTCATGAATTGCAGCTTTATTCATCAACATCTCAAAATTCCCATAAGGTAGTATTTCCCACTTTTTTAACCAAAACCTGGGAGTTCTTGGACATCTTACTCCATCAGGTTTCCAGTAGGGGTGTGCTGATACTCGTACTCATACTCAAAACAAGAAAAGCTGTCCTTCCCTTACCTTTACATCGGAGTACCAACCAATGGCAATTAACTTCCGCATTGAGTGTTTTAAAAGCCGATTGGAAGTGAATGTTCCTCTCTTGCAGGGCGCTTATATTTGTAATGCCATACTGTTATACTGAGGCTGTAAATTCAGTTTACCCTTATAAAGGTACCATAGTATTTTAGCAGAGTATTTTTGCATGATTATGCTATGCATTTACTATAGTTTACTGTGATTTGCCATGTTTTTTTTTTTATATGCTTTACAATGCTTGCCTATGCTTTACCATGCTTTAAAGGCAATTACGAGTGACAGTATGAGCACATCCCTAGTTTCCAAAGTAATAGCTATGAATTTATAAGATACTTAACATAGCTTTTATTTGTATAGTTCTTTGTTGTGTTTGTTTCCTGACCCGTTTATTGATATATATAAATTGAGTACCTATCTAGCCGCACTTAGATGTTTTGAAAGATATGTGAAGTCCTTAAAACAGAATAGTGAATGTCACTGATGTCAGTTCTTAACTCTGATCGATTAGCGAATGGCATTTAGAAGTCATTCTACATAACTTTAATGCGGACTGCCTTCCTACAAAATACGACTACGACCTTCCTACTGACACCCACTTGATCCTATGTGCAATTGAATCTATTAATCCAGCATATGGGAAGGTACTTTCATTTCTCAATAGCTTTCACATACATCACTTCCTTGCAGGATTATTGATTGCAAAACCATAGACCATATACAGTTGCTCAAGTGAACCCAATTTGCTGGCGTACTTAATATACCTTCAGCATCTCAAAATGAGTTTATAAAAACAGGCAGCAAAACATGCTTCTCATTAAAGTAAAAGGGCATCAGCTACCTTTTATATAATCACACTGCTGTCCTTGACATATACTATAAGGGTTTGCTTTAGTAAGATACATATTAATAATAACTAAGGGAATAATGAAGCCCTCCAGGCAGCATCTCCTACTTTTCCCATGTGTGACATAGCAATGAGAGATTCAGCACTCTTAAAGGAGTAATGACCAAGGCAAAACCACTGCCAATATCATTTGCTACTTTCTCGCATTCCCCTTATGATTTTCCTGTAGATTATTTGTAGAAAACTACTTCGGTGAGGGTAGGAAGTGTTGAGAAGTGTGGGTTCACCACAACACTGAAGAAGGCATCTGCCAAAAGTTATACCTCAAAATAGAATTTTCTAGCAGCTAACAAATAAGTAAATGAACATCATACACCATTAAATAATTTCAAACAGATCACCTAAAGGATATCAGAAGGGCTCTGTGACTTTCATTACATCTTCTTGTGATATGAAGGTAGGGTTAAGTAGAGGTCATTGTCTGAAAGGATGTACAGCTGTGGCTAAAAGTTTTGCATCACCTAGAATTTAGATCTTTAATTAAAATCATGTAATCAAAGAAACTGCAAAAGTCTACCGGAAGCCATAATGATAGTACAGTATTTATGTTAGATTTCAAAATGTCATAATTTTCAATTTGTGTCAGTTTTTCATAGAGTATACGGAAAACTACAAAGCGGTATGTAATTCAATATGTTAACATAACATTATTCAGCAGGTTGCATTCAACTTTAGTATTATTTGTTTATTTAGCAGACACCTTTATCCAAGGCAACTTACAGAGACTAGGGCGTGTGAACTATGCATCAGCTGCAGAGTCACTTACAATAACATCTCACCCATAAGACAGAGCACAAGGAGGGTAAGTGACTTGCTCAGGATCACACAATGAGTCAGTGAGTGAGCTGGGAGTTGAACGGGGGACCTCCTGGTTATAAGCCCTTTTGTTTAACCACTGGACCACACAGCCTCCTATTATGAACCAAACTTAGTTACTTGTATAGGCTGATGCAAAACTGTAGACTGTTGGAGTGATTAAACTCCACATGAGGTGATTGAATGCAGAAATCAGGAAACAGCAGCAACTTACATCGTTTAAATTGAAATTTCTGTATTTTCTAAAATGAATCAAAGTACCAAATATATTCAACATAAGAAAAAAAAAGAGGGGAGTAGTGATAATATAACCAGTGCTGATAGCTGCTGGTAAGAAGATTTTAGATTGTTTTAGAACCCTTGTTTAGCACTTACTTTAAAGCTAAACACCAATTTGTTATTTGAAAGCAGCATCACTTGGAATAATTTCAACAGTATTTAATGCCATCCAGACTTTAGCCTACAATTCATCCCATAGACTTGTTTTTTTGATGTTCATTCAAAACTTGATAGCTGCAGATACAGGAATTATTAAACTGTATACAGTTTGGGAAGAATAGCACTTAATGTGTGTATTTTAGACCATCTACTGTGTTACTTAAAACTATACATAGTTATCCCTTACTGAGCTTTACTCATCTCTTGTTCTACGTATATTAATTATTCTTTATTTTCAGTCAAAATGTAATTTTTTTCACCCGAACAACAAGATGCCCACGTCTCAGGCCAACCGCACAGGTTCAACAAGCTGCGGGTCACTGAGCTGAAACATGAGTGGCTGTGCAAATCCAGGCAGACTTCACAGACATAGCTGCACACAGGGAAACACAGAGGCTTTTCTGACTGTGCTTAGCAGACTGTTCAGGTGGAAACCAGTGCTGACAGGTGGGGACTAGCTCAGCTACAGAACCTCTATATATACAGTATATACAGTATATATATATATATATATATATATATATATATATATATATATATATATATATATATATATATATATATAGCAGACACTGTATGGTGAGAGAGAAAATGCAAAATAAGGAGGCTTAATCATTTTCCTGATTCACTTCAGTTGAACATTAATTTTACACAGCTTTCTGTGCCACTGTAACAGCAGACCCAATTGTAGAAAGAAAATTACATTTAAAAAGAAAATGGATTATTGTTTTTTTATTGGTTTATGTACCGGTTTCATGCTTTTAAATTTTCAAGGACAAAACTGGCTATGACAAGAATGTACATGTGTGTATCTTTCATGAAACAGTACTGCACTGTATATACTACTTAGCCACTGCATGTGATATACTGTTTAGTATTGTTATACAGATCAATGCAGTGTACTCTTCTCTAGTTCTTCATTACAGAATTTCATATTAAAACATTGATTTTGTGTCATCTTGCAATCATTAAAACTGACAGCTGCCAGACAGTGATTTATTAAATGTTTACAACGGTCCAATATTTAAATTGAAATTACATTCTTCAAAATAAATGCAATATTTGTTATTTCATTGCTTTAAGATTTAACCACTGTATATCATAAGTTTGCACCACAGCAAACTTATGATATTTGAAACCGAACCAGATTTTAGGTGGCAAGTGTCGCAAAATGGCATTGGGGTGGGCCATTGAAACAACCTGTCATTGGCTGAAAACCCCAGTGGTATAATTTTCATATTTTGCACTGCGTAGCACACTTCTAAATCCTTTATGTTCTCTTTTTTTTCTGTAATTGTTCATTTATCTTTGGAACAAGTGTGGATTAGAACAATAAATATGGATTTGCCTAACAAACGTATCCTTAATTTCCTGCTGTGGCTTATTTCTACCGGTTGTTCTGGCTTTCTCATTAGTTGGCCAGAAGATTTAAACATCTGCTCTTGACAGAAAGAAATTACCCTCTTCCTCCCCCCAAGCGAGCGACTTTGACCTTGACATGTCTGACGGTGCCCTTAGACTGCCGTATATGAACTTTGAGTTAATTAAATGTACAACTAGCTATACAGCTTCCAGCAGGGATTCCCTGGAGCAAGAGGTTCAGCCCACAGCTGTTTTAACTTCTATACAACAGCTGAGAATATGCTGAGCACGGAGACCAGGCCTGTTAATGTAAGCATCATAATGGAGACATTGTTTAACATTAACATGCTGTTGTAGTTTACACATCAGGACATATAAAGGCTATGCATTGGTGTTAGCATTAGTGGCATAGTCAAGGCAGAGCCCTACACATAGGGGCTTTTATACAAAACACAGATTTAAGATGGGCCATAAAACTGCAAATGGTATTCCATATTGTCTCATGTTTAAATCATTTGACCATGATTTACCTTGGTTAATCATTGCCAGAGCTTGCTTGGTATACAACACCATTAAATCACGTTCTAAATGTGACTGGAGTTTTGGAACATGTTATCAACATAAGTGACTGTTCAAATGTAATGTTCAACCACTGTACCATGAATAACCAAATGTTCGCTACATGAGGACTATTTTAGGTTCCTAGTCAAAGTATCAACATGTTTTTAATAGCGTTATTTAAAAAAGCTTTTCATTTGACATCCCCAGCGAAAGATATTACATGCATATTAAACTACTGGGGCGTGGAACATGTGTCACCATTTTTTTTTTTACCTCACTCAGACTGCTTCCTCACTAAATATCTTGGTATCCCAGAATATATACTGTGCCTGTCTCAAGTGCAATGGCAGCACGCATATTATCTACTTAATACAAATGACTGCCAAGATCGGCATGACATTCAGTCAGTTTGCATTTATCAATGCTTAGTCAGGCTATGTTGGAGGGTCTATATATATATATATATATGGGAAAATTGCTCCAAGACCATCTGTAAACAGCATAACACAAAGACAACAACAAAAAAAAAACATTACAATGACATTTTCAAGCGCCAAGCTTTTCATGGAGGACTGCTGTAATCTTCAAAACGTGTTCAAAAGTTATCTTGACATCATTTAAATATACTTTTCAAACATCCTAAACAAATATAGCAAGCCTGCCCTTATCCTTTAAAACAGCGTTCCCAATACTACTCCTCCGAAAGCAGGAGGCCGCCACTTTATCAGCTTACTGCATTCTCATCCCATGTGGCTTATAGTATCTGACAGGCTTTTAGTTCAATAACAGTACTGTTTTTATAACTACATATTCAACTGGGATTTCAAACCCACAAGCAGCTAGAAGGAAAGCTTGGGAAGAACTGTTATTATATGCCACTGTAATGTCTTCTTAACTCCCCACGGAACCATAAAAATTACATCTATTTTGCATTGCTGCAGCGTTCAGTCTGGGCACACTGCGAGTCTATTTAAGGATATGTTTCTAGTGACTGCTTGTGAATAGTTCAACACTGGTCATGTCCGTCTTATACAGAATTGTAAGACTGTCGTAACAAAAGTCGTGTTGACAGGGATGACCTTTTTCCACTGGCTTTATATCCAAAGTCAACCAGGGTGGGGTGCGATTTTCAGTGCATTTAGCATATTTTCCTCTGTTTTGTTTTATTTATATGATTTACGATGCTTTATTTATAACTGCATATTTGCTTGAAGAAGGCCTCAGATGTACAATGTAATATTTTAAACCACAAGGGGGATACTAAACCTCTGAAATTTAAATTTGTATTTATTTACTTATTTAGTAAAGTACAGGTACCTTGCGCCACCCGTTACATTCTGTTGCCAGATAAAATAAGTATACATGCAAACTTGTTTTAACCTTTATTTATCAAGATTAAAAAGTGAACAGGTCAAATCACCAGCGTTTCAGTGCCGTGCACCTTCACCAGGATTTACACAGTAATGAAGCTCTGGAATTAGTTTAATCAAGGCGTTATTGCACTGCTGCCAACAGGCAAAGGGGAAGGGCATCATTTAGGTTTTCCTTATTTGAAAGACATTTTAAGACCTAGCAGCACAGTATGTTGGCAAGGTCTTCAGACTTTGGCTTGAAGTTCCTGAGTTAGGAAGATTAGCTCACAGAAATAATCCTAAAGTACTCCGCCATATATATATATATATATAAGCAACAATGCCATAAGGCATAGAGTGCAAATAAAAAGAAATACTGTGCGTCATATTAAAATGTGAGTCTAGCTCTGGAGATCAGTAGTGGGGTGTGCAACACAATAACCTGACTGACTGCATCTTCATGCTTCCTACTCTGTATACAGTTCAACAACCCTGCACCGTTACACGCCTTAATTACCGTTACTCGCCTTAATTACACATGTTATTAAGTGGGAAGGAGTCTACTAATGAGCCCACTGGCTGAGCTTTGAAGAATTAAGAGTACAGGAGCCACCATGAAGCTAGCAGAGAAATGTATTATCCATGGAGAGCAGTAGTTTCAGACTGTAGGTGAACAAGTGCAAACAGGCCTGGGAGAACGAGAAAACAGATTACTATGGCTCAACAAGGGATTGTGAGATTTATCATGAAGTAAATAGCAGGGAAATGTCAATACATGAAGACTGGGAAGCTTGAAGGCAACATTTTATCAAAGTAAACATGACTGATACAGTGTGAGGTTATTGCTGAACGAAAATGAAAAACATACAGACTCAAAGTACATTCTGCCTTTTTGTAGGACAACTTTTAACAGAAGTGTTTGTGATGAGAAACAGAAGCAAAGTTCTCTTTCATTTCAATCTGAGACTGAATGAAATGTGGCACATTCCAGAGAAATTACCCGAGGTCCACAACTATGTCTAAAAATGAAAAACATTGTAGAGTAAACTTGAAGGTCAAGATAAATCAAGGTTAAATTACAGGTATGCCAACAAAGACTTTGTTGCCTGTGTATTTAAACATTATTTTAGTCTGCATTCATTAGTGGAAAGTGTACTTCTCATAAGAAAGTCTCTGATTTCATGGAGTTTGAATGATGTAATTGAAATTGTCCTTACATTTCCTAAGCAATAACTGTGGGCTCTTTCACAAGGTAAATGTTGATAGCTACAAGTCAAAGAACTGCACTTGAAACGCTGAAGTACTAAATTAAATCTTCCTCATGTGCATGCAGTGGTAAGTATTATAAATTAGTGCTGTCTCTTCCTGAAACTGTAGGCTAATGGTTAATGCCATGAGTAAAGATAATGACCGAGTAGCTCTGGAGAGAGCATGGAATTGGGGTTACTGACCTCAGGCAGGCTGAGACATGACAAGCAGAGGCTATTTGAATAAAGTAAACACACATGAAGTCTCTGGTCAGTCCATGCTTGGATTGAGTAATTTCAAAGCTACTGTATGAATACAGACATCACAGATGAGAACAGGGAATTGTATAAATAAACATGCTTTAGAAGACACTTACCACAACTTTTGACTTAGTGTTCTATAGTCTAAGTTTAATATAGCACGATCATGAGTAGGTAATATATATAGTAACCTCTTTATAAACTATAAAAATGTACAAACACAGTCCCGTTCCAATTACATGATCGATTCTGAGCTGATAATACAAATAGCAGTAGAACATGCCATAGACCATCATGGAGTCATTACTACCACAGTAAGACATTACAGATTACAAGATAGGCCACAAGATAGGGGTATTAAAGTTTGCATCAATAAACAAACCATCTAAATCTAGATCATGAATCCTTGTGTGGTTCAACAAATGGCAGCGCCTTTAAACTACAGTCATTTGCCTAGTACCCAACAACGGTCCTGCTTCTGCTGTGACGTCACTTTTCTAGTTCACCCTGTCACAGGTGACGTATTCAAACTGTCATGTACAAAGCATTCTCACACACGCTTCATTCCACTGCACCCCTGACTAGGCTGGCACTCCACTCACAGACATTACATTTCAATCTGATCACGGAGGGTAATTATTATTACCAAGCTTTCGAAACTCAACTTACTTCCCAAAAACTTACTTCCCAAAACTTACTTCCCAAATCGGAAAGCACTGTAAAATAATTATAAACGTGCTGTATCCCATCAGAAACCCCCACAAAAAGACAACATGTGATCCTCTGCACATCAAAAAAACCTCATTACAGGGATTGTAAAAGTGGCTGTGTTTTACACTGTATTGATTGCAGAATGCTCAATACAAAAACTGCTTTAGAGAGCATGTGGAAAAGATCTACTGTAAGAATCAAAGCTGTTCTTTGCTGCATCAAGAAATGTCATTCACTAATTGGATTTGCTGTTTACTGCACTTCTCGTTTTTTCTTTACACTATTTGTCGTCGGCTCAGCTCAAGACCAAAGCCTAAGGAGAGAGCTCTGTGGCAGGTATGTTGTTTCAGAGTGTTTTATCCTTGATTATGCGCTTGATTACAAATGTATGCCAGTGTTGTCGGTGCAGTTAAACCCGCAGAGATCCTAGTTGTACTGCTTGTCATTGACAAATTCTCACTTCATCTTCATGCATTGATGTAATTCAATCAGTTTTGTACCTTTTTCCATATCCGCTGTTAAAATATTGCATGACTAAGTGACTCTGCAACTGATGCATAGTTCACACACCCTAGTCTCTGTAAGTCGCCTTGGATAAAGGCGTCTGCTAAATAAACAAATAACAAAATGACTTATCAGAGAATTCAGTTTCAATAATGGTGCAGCTATCCTTACAGTGGCTTTTCAACAGTACCTAAAATCAAATCATATTTATTTCATAAATCATATCATATTTCAGGCTGGTCCTGAAGAAGGTATTAACTAAAATATCTGTCTACTTCACTTTTTTTCTCGTAGCTTTAACTTTAGCATTTTGAAGTTACGGTCAAAGATAAATAAAACTGAAAAAATGTCTGTATATTTAAAAAGCTATTAAAACCACACACTCAATGACTAATTATTTCTTGGCACATAAAGGACAATAGCACTGTTGTTTTTCAAAACTGCATGCAATGCTAATGGTAGTTCTGGGCTTTTTGCACCACACCAGTGGTTCACAAGATGTAGCCTTTCATAGTTTAATAGCCAATCAGATTCTAATTGTGTTATTACCACGAACATATGTCATTGTGACGTACTGTAACTAGTGCCCAGCCATTTACAGGTATAATACATTCAGGTGAGTGGTTATGAAGATACACACAGCATTTAGCAGCCTAACCAGTCAGAGGCCACAAAAGTAAAAAAATCCATATCAGACCCAAAAAGCTCCTTTTAAAATCTGTTTCATCTGGATTTCTATTTTATCTCTTTATCTGGTCAGCTTATTATAATTCAGTTGAGCCGAATCTGGAAACAGATAAGGCGGATTCAAGGATTTTAAACAAACATCTCACATCTATAAAAAAAAAGAGCATTGTTTTTCTTGCAAGTCAATACAAAATATTATGTGTACTGTGAATATTTTGAACAGAATCACATTCTTCTCGCCCTGTTGCTGCCTATGTAAATTGTGAACATATTTTTAAACGCAAACATAATTGTTTCGCTATTTGTATTTGTTATAATATCCTGGTGGGTTTGCTATTGAAATCATTACCCTGCCTGTCCATTTAGAGAATGTTGCTTGATTGTTTTCAGATCTCCATTTTCACATCTAAACTTCATGGGTAAACAAAACTACAAGTGTTGGGCGGTGAGATTACTTTAGTAGCAAAAACCTAAAAGAAGTTTAGGTCTATTAAAATATCAAAATCAGTCATAAATATATTACAATACAGTGTGTGTGAGAAGCAGAGTGATTTTATTGCAATCCTATTGGTACTACTTGGGTATGAAAAAAGATAAATGAAAATAAATAAAAACAACACAAATTAGCGGGATTGAATCTAAGATAGAATAGCAATGTACAACAATGACTTTCTAGATGACTGATCAATACAGAGCTCAATCTTTATAGTCCCTCGCTCTCCAGAAGCAAATTCACATGTAAATCACTGCTTACATTCATTGTGCTATTGACATTCCTGGTAGAGTTGACTGCTGTCCATTCAGTGCCAAGACCAAGCTGCTGTTAAACTATTGCTGAGCATACTCTTTTAAACGCTACTAATCCACTTCATGGTTTCAACATAGATTAAAGCAGCAATTCTGAAAGTGAACATCAATAAGCTGACATCATTCAGCAGCCAATATGAAGGTTAAGGACTGCTTTCGGTCACAGGGGACTGCATTAATTGAATAAATAACAATAACATATGTTCACCATTGCCTTACCCAAGTTATGAGGGGTGGAGAAGTACGCTTGTCCTGCACCTAGTTGTGTGTTTTATATGTAACTTGTTGCTGTAACCTGATCCGGTTGTTATTGGACAATTAAATGGAATCTGATTAAGGATTAATATCCCACTCGTTTGTACCAGCCAGTCACTATCAGCCTTCTGAAGAAAGCCACAGCTTTTTTTTTAAAACTTTACATTGCAAATGCATGGGTTGGATTACAGATGCTTTAGGATTATAAAACGTTTCTGTTCCACATTGACTTACCTACACTACTGATCATCAATACAAATCATTCATATTACCTGCTGCACATGCTAGTATGTTAGAAGGTACATATCAGCCCACATGAATGGGATAGTTTTCATTTATAGCGTTCAATTCAATGAGCTGATAACTAACTGATCAGTTTGCTTAAATGCACCCTAAAATGATCAAGTGCCTGCAAACTAAGCAAGCAGCTGTAAGCTTGGCAATGCAAACTAGTTTTTCCACCATGGGTGCCTGAGTCTCTTCCAGAGAGCAGGCAGCCAATGAAAAGCCTACAGGTGCAACATTAAGAGAAGACTTGACTACTCAAAACAAAATCAAAAGTGGAGTACTTTGCTACTCTATACAAAATCTTTAATACATTACTAAGCAGCAATCAATTGCAATTCCATTGTAAAGAAGTTAGCAGAAGGCGCTGGCGACAACCAGGGAACTTTACTTCAGGGATCCAGTTCTGCACTTGTAGGCGTGCTGTTATTACTGTTGTAAATGTCAATCACTCCCCTCAGTACCCCCAGTGGCAGGAGTAACAGAGGGCAGGCTTCATGCCAGCATAACTTCAAATCAATAACCTGAGGGTTGATATCTGCCTGTCATTGCATTGGCATTTGACTACTGGAGGAAATTGAAGTCAGTAATATGTTTTATAGGTGAAATCCCGACTCATGTTAAAGCACATTAAAGATCTCTCTGATTTTCAACGTATTCTTACTCCTCTACTGTTGTCAGAGATCTTCTTAAAACAAGGCTCTTATTAATGGAGCCCCATGCCACTGTTTCACAACACAGTGTGAATGCCCAGCTATTAAATGCGTAAAGTTGAAAAACGTTTCGACTTTATGGATGAAGCTGCTTCGGTGTTACGGATCCATGAGCCTTCAAGGATTTCGGTCGGATAACAATGGAATGGAACCCTTCAGCTTACAAGAAAGAATGTTCTTTTTGTCCAATGCTACCTGCAGGAAATCTGACTCAGTTCTGTGGAGATACGTATAGAGTAAATCTTGGCGCAATGGGGTTGACTTGACCTAACTTTTATTTAATAAAGCATGTGCTTTTTGTTGTTATTTTAATAATAATAATAATAATAATAATAATAATAATAATAATAATAATAATAATAATAATTTGCTGCGTTGCTTTCCATACACATAAGGTAAATATAATTAAATATATTGGTACAACACATTTGGAACAATAGAACCAACTCTTTTACTTAGTTTACTTTTTGTATTTAATGTGTATTTAAATTATCATTAGTAGTAATAGTAGTAGCAGTATTGTTGCTGTTATTTAAAATGGGCATTAATTAAAGCAATTACTCAGTAAAATAAATATTGTAAAAATCAACACAGATTGTGTTATGTTAACATTATTGTGTTGCCAAAATTAACATTCCACACAAGGTTTGTGTGCAGCAAATCATACGCCTGTATTAACTCTTTACTAGTCTAACGTATTGTTTAATGGCAAGAAATACCAGTTTCGAAATAACACCATCGGTAAGAACTTACCTTGAGAGACGGTAACAGCCGACAGTATCACAGCTGAATACATATTGCAGCATCCTCCAAACCCGTCTGTTACAGCACATCATGGCGATCCCACTTACTCCATTCACATCAGCTGGAATAGTAACGCTAGTGTTTTGTGTTTTTTTGTTTTTGTTTTTAATAGAGTAACTTTAAACTTGCATCTTTTGATAAAAATGAAACGGCGTCCTTCATTGTGGTAGTGTCTTACTTCAAATGAGCAGGATACACTGCGAATATCAGTACTGAGTTCTAGACACCCTGAAACCATACACCTTTCTTGAGTACAGCAACTTTGGCAAACTAGATCAAAAACATTTCTGAGCTTCAGGCTCTCTGTAGCCAAGGGAGGTAGTCTGCATTCCCCTTACGGATTTAATTGCGAATGCATCATTTATTTATTCGCTGTAGCACAGAATAGAATGTGATTCCATAAATCAGAACAAACCGAATCCGTGGATGAGTCCAGTGTTTCAAAAATCCTGAAAGCGTTCTTCATTTAAACGTGTCTACTGTAACGCATCATACACATGCAAAGTTATATGCGGCATATTTAGATATAGTTTTTGGTGTACTTTTATAGTTTCACTTTGCAGAGATGCGTCGCCTTAGCTTTGCCCCAAGTAAATTCAAGACTTAAATGATAAATCCAAGGTGTTTTTTTTCTTTTCCCTTTTTATGTGGTCTTGTCAATTCATTTATAAAACGCGAAAATAAAGCTCTGGAATTCAACAAATAAAAGGAATTTTAAAAAATCCATGCCAGAAATCTTACAGTTCCTTGTGTATTATTTATTATTTTTTTCTCAATAACAAACAATAATCTTTCACAACATTGCATACAGCGCGTCTCTTGTCTCAATACTGCAGAATAGTCTACATACAGCAGAATAGACTATTGCTAAACTAGAGCGTCCCGCGCTGCACAGCGTACACGAGGGATGAGAATGCCTGCAAATGAAGCTCAACTCAGTTGCTGATGCCTGACATGGAAATGCATGGGCTAAAACGGCCGAGGTTTGTACACATGGCCCCTAAAGACTGGAGTACAGCAACAGACCCAGCTCCGGATTATCGCACGTTCATAGTAAGAACAAGGTAATCTGTAATTTTACCAAATGCAGAATGATTTTTAATCTATGCTTGGTCCTGTGTATTACTTTATTTTTTCGCTGTAATTCCCTATACTGTAAGATTCAGTTTCATACTGCAGGAGTTTCTAAACTTAAAACAAGTATGCAGTTGGACCAATAAGATAAAGTGCATGTACCCTCCCTCCTTGCTTTTTGGCACTGTTGCCCATCCTTTATGACTTCTATATTTTTCTCTATAGGCTTATCTCCTTGGCTGTATAAACTGGTACAATAAAACACTATAAATAAATAATGCCAAACAATGCTTTTACAGTACATTTCTTACCTTCTAATCCCCTTTTATTGTAATAGAAATCGTTCTTTTTATTATTATTACCTTAATGCAGGATATGAAACTATTTCAATTACAGCACTGTATGCTGCAGGTCACACGGTCCAATTGAGAAGTCATGAGTTACCAGGAAACAGCAGACATTTATTTTACTTATAAACATTGACTTTGAAATATCAAAGAACCAAATAAATCTTCAAGAATCCACTAGTGCTAAAAGATTTTAATACCTTGGTTTGTATTCCTTTAAAGGGTTACACTCTGAAATGTGCAAGAACGCATGTTTGAAAATACACGCTCTCATTAGCTTCAGTGTACACTTTGCTTCTTGCTTCGCTCCACTTTTCATGTTTAAACTGTTAGACGTTTCATTTCCATAGCCTTAGCAGACAAAAGGCCTTATGATTCAAACAGTGGCAGTATTTAGATCCACTGCCGTTAACATCGATCGCATAGGCCAGTGGTTCCCAACTCTGTACCTCAAGATCCAATCAGGTCCTAAATTAGTTGAACTGGCCAGGGGTCAATTAACTAATTTAGGAGTTGATTAGAGCACAGTCCTGGACTGCAACGGACCTCAAGGGAAAGAGTGGCATCATAGACCCCTGAAGTGAAACCTAGAATTATTCAGTGCTGACTACAAACAGAACGCTTGCAAGAATGGGTCTGATTTATGATTCCTCCCAACAAACAAACACATTGCATTGAGTGTGATTTCCAGAAGTAAGCTGTGCCTTTCAGATCCATTCCACTGAACAGTGTGCATGCTTTTCATTTGTGGTGGGGGCCCCCTAAGGCTAGGTATGGACTGTCCTGGTATTGACCAGGCGCACTGTGTGCACTGTACTGAGCCTGTGCATGTGGACTGTACTGTAGATTCAGAGGGTATTCACACACATCAGAAACCCTGTTTACAATGGTTGACGATAATTTAATTAGGGTGGCTTACTGGTTCCGCACATGGGAAAATACATTTTAAAAAATCAATAACAAGTTATTACTAAGCGCTTGCAGTGACACAAAGAGTTGCATGCGAAAGAAACAGATTGAATATGGAAGGTCTTTTTCCAATAGTGCTGGGATAGAAAGCAATTGGTATCATAAGTACAGTTTGTTCAAGGTATATTAAAGACCAGACATAAACCAGAAAATAGCATGCTTACCTGACACAAAGCTTGCACTGTACATAACAGCCAGGTGGGATCTACATGGTCAATATGTTCATTAACTTATTGAAACAAGAAATTCCCATGCAAACGCAGTTAAAAGGTTCCCAAGCCTCCATAAGCAATCAGAGAGAATGTTACTGTATTAATAACTATTCTGAATAACATTGTGCAACAATCCTAAATGCAACGTTTCATTAAAAGTAAACAGGTTCCGAACATTCTCATTAGCTTTACCAGTTTAGAACTTGTGCTAATGAATGCTCATTCCAAGTTTCATCACAATTCACTTGATATGGTGTCAAATATATGTGAGACATAATACAGATATACAGACTCCAGTGGCAATAATTAGAGTAACCGGTCATTGCATAATTGGCTTTTTGAAACAAAATTAATCAATTAATATTATATTATATTATTCCAATTCAATATTTTTCATCTAAATCATAACAAAACACTTTAGTGCTAATTTGGGAAGAATAATTTCTATTTAGCTATTGAGTATACTGGGAATAAACAATAGTTAATTCTGCAGTGTGCATACTACAGAAATAATTATAATAACTGATAGATTGTTTTATTGTAAGAAGTTTTTCATGGCACAGTGAACACTTGCCAACCCTGTTTGTGGTCAACGCTGTTGCTGTTTATTAGATTAATCTGTTTGTTAAAGGCTGATTGAAACTTGGTTTGAGTTACTGTACCAGCAACAGTAACACCAATAGCCAGGTATTGAAGTACTGAAGGTATTCAAGCCCGTACCCAATGTGTACAGCAGAGGGCGCTTACAGATGCAAGCGCAGCAGACTGAGGTTCTGTACCTTCCTTGTTCCACATATCAACAGAATGTGAATTATGTGCTACAATGCTATTTTCTGATGTCTTTATTCAGCAACACAAACAAAAAACATAAACTTGAGTGTTCTGTGCATACCGAAAACAACATCATGAATAAATGGGCTACATATTGTATATGATGTGGCAATCATTCTGTTTCATATAAATGTTCATTATATATGTGGGGTGAACTCACCATTTCCAATGTACAGTGGTGCCCAGTTAATAGCTCTGTAGTTTACAGATACTCGGTTTACATAAATTAACAAAAGAAACAACGAAAATGCATATTTTTACAACAAGCACAGTGAATAGGAATTTGCTTACAAAATGAAAGCACCGAGGCCCATTTGATGTTTCTTTCTTACTATTTGCTATGGCCTTGGGGACGAGGAAAAACAAACAGAAAAAACAAGTGCACACAATACAGCCAGACCTTTTCTGTTGACATTGAAAGTTTTTGGCATCTGAACTTTAAAAGTGTACTTTTACTGGCTTATGAAAGACAGATACAGAAGCTCCTAGAGGAGCGAGAGGTGTATTTCATTCCACTGTGTTTTGTAACCGTAGAGAAACATTTTTTGCCCATGTCATGCATGCACTTCTCACAGTGGATGGGGTCACACTGCCTCCGAGTTGTTCATAAGCAGTCCATCTGTACAAAAAAACCCTTCCTGTGCTAGGCAGCAATTAAAGACAATGACCTACATATAATAATATGTCTGCATCAGTGTCCGCAATTGAAATGTCTGACGTGCCATTAAATATTTTATTTGCTTTGTCATCAATCATTTTTTACCTTCTCAGATAAACTACTGTACATATGTTTACTTCCAAGCACTCTGATTAAGAAGTGCATTATAGTACCCAATAGGATCAGTGGATTTGATCATATTTAAAAATTCCACTGACTAATCTGCTGTGATCAGTCATTTACAACCATGGTTTAGGTGGTTTCTATCTTAAGTGGAAAACATGATCGTTCCTAGTAGACTCATACCTCTGTGCCTAATAAACCAGGCTGTGCTGCTACACTGTGATTGTCATCACTGATTGAAAGTGAATGGAAGTGCATGGCAGTACCGAGTTAGCAGTACAAGAAGGTGGCATGCTTTATACATGTTCTTTAGTGTGAACAAACCCTTCACTACCCTCTATACTGTACAGTAACAAAATGATTTATATTGTTAAAAAGAAAAAAAAATACAAATATCCAGTAACATAAAAAATAATAGGACAACTTGTGAATGCCAGCTTATTTTATTTGGTCTAAGATGATAATGAAATAATACTGTTACACTTGGGGTTTTGTTAGAAAGAACTAATACATCTGTAAAAATGGATTATTAATAAAATGTAATTTAATAATATATTTCTAGATTAAAAATAAAGCATTATAGAAATCAATACAGTATGAGTTATGTTATAATTGTTATCTCAATTGCAGTAAATCATAAACATGAAGAGACCTTATCACAAACAGACATGTGTATTACTGTATTACAAAATGCCTGATGCCACAACTTTCAATTCTTCTATCTCCCAGCATCAACAAACTACAGTGTATGATTTAATAATGAAAATCTGAACATCCCTGTTAATAGATACAAGGACTGAAGCTCCCCTAATTGCATATCACCAGCCACCTGTTCCCAGTTGCATTCCACGGAATGAAATATTGAGGATTGCTCACGTGTCAGTATTCCAAGATGGAATGCAGCATACAACCATTACATTCTAAAGCAGGCTTTAAGATTGATTATTTCCAGCATCAAATAATTATATTTATATATACCTAGTACATTAGAGGCTGGCCAAATTCAGTATCTCTTTTTTCTGAGGGTTTCCAAAATGTTTGATGCATTAAGCTATATTTCCTTTTGGAAAATAAAATGATTGTGGCAAGGTGGCTGTAAGCTAAATTTGGGAATACCTAAATGCTGCAGCCTTGTGATAAGGGTAAAAGAAGCTAGCGTACTGTGGCTTTAGGCTCAGAGAATTACTGATTGGTTATGCTAGCTTTGAGCAGTCTTACATTGGACAACCACTGCATGCTTGTGACAATTTTACAGCAACCAACTTACAAGTTGATGCCTTTGCTCCAGTAATGGCTCGAGGTTCTGCTTAGATCAGAGCTTATAATACAGAAATGGGTTTCAACTTGTTTTTACCTTGTCAGTACAGAACTCATCAAAAAATATATATACTGCAAGGTCATCATCACATTGTTGGTTTAATTGTATGGTGCATGTTTACAGGATGTTTATTCAATTGTAAATAAATAGCTCCCTTATGCCCAATGCCCTCCTGAATTTGGATCGACAAATGTCTTTAACTCTTTACATGATTGATTTCATTTGAACTGCAAGTTTGAGGTTCTACTGTACTTCACTAAAGCTTAGTCAGTAGCAGCTATGCTAATATAATTTGACAGAGTCCACCATATTCCTTCAAATAGACTTTAGTTGGCTTCAGCTATAGCTGATTCATTATTTATTGCTCTCAAACTATTTTTGTTTCATTTTCAACCTAGTTGTTTTATGCCCAGCTTCCTGCTTTTTCCTGCAATTAAATGTAGATGCCATTGCATGAGCTTTGTTCTACCCTTGGCTGTGATTAACAACCAAGTGCAAATCAATCGCTGCTAGTTGTGCTAATTTCAGTCATGCGATGTATGTTTGGCCTTGCACTAGACCTGCCTAATGAGTAATGCGGTGGAGAGCAGGACTGTGTGGACTGAGCCAAGCACTCAGAATTCTTCTATTTCCAATACTGCCATTGCATTTTAATATTGTTCCAGTCCACGAGCGCAATCCTTTTCCAAGGACGTTTGTATAAAATAATAGTGTAAAATAAATCAAACATTATGGTTTACAATACTATATATATATATATATATATATATATATGTATGTATGACATGTTCCTGATAAGGTACCACACTGGTAGTGATGTGTTACCATGGTCATTAACTTTTCATGACATAACATAAAAATACCTCATGGGAATTTAGCCACCAGTGGTATGAATAATAATAATAATAATAATAATAATAATAATAATAATAATAATAATAATAATAATAATAATAATAATAATGAACGTTACTGGAGCATTTCGATTTTCTAACATTATCTCTGGAACAATATAAAATCACGTAAACGGCTGATCAGAGATTGCTCAGTGTGGTTATTGCTGGTGTCAATGTATTCATGACTATCTGCCTTGGATACAGGTGTGCTAAATGTTGCTGAACATTAAAAAGCATCATTTATTCTTCAAGCGATGTGGGACCTACATCCCTTCTCCTTGGTCCTCCTCAAGTTCATACAAGGCAAAGTATTGGACACAATTACATTAGGTTTTGAGCAGCATACTGTGCTCTGGTTTTCTACGTGGTCTGTGCTGTGGCTGCTAGGCCTTTCTCAGTAACTAATAACCACTGGAAATAATCTTACCACTCTGGTCTTGAGGATATATATATATATATATATATATATATATATATATATATATATATATATATATATATATATATATATATACAGTACTGTGCAAAAGTTTTAGGCAGGTGTGAAAAATGCTGTAAAGTAAGAATGCTTTCAAAAATAGACATGTTAATAGATTATATTTATCAAATAACTAAATGCAAAGTGAGTGAACAGAAGAAAAATCTAAATCAAATCCATATTTGGTGTGACAACCCTTTGCCTTCAAAACAGCATCAATTCTTCTAGGTACACTTGCACAAAGTCAGGGATTTTGTAGGCATATAGTCAGGTGTATGATTAAACAATTATACCAAACAGGTGCTAATGATCATCAATTCAATATGTAGTTTGAAACACAATCATTAACTGAAACAGAAACAGCTGTGTAGGAGGAATAAAACTGGGTGAGGAACAGCCAAACTCAGCTAACAAGGTGAGGTTGCTGAAGACAGTTTACTGTCAAAAGTCATACACCATGGCAAGACTGAGCACAGCAACAAGACACAAGGTAGTTATACTGCATCAGCAAGGTCTCTCCCAGGCAGAAATTTCAAGGCAGACAGGGGTTTCCAGATGTGCTGTCCAAGCTCTTTTGAAGAAGCACAAAGAAACGGGCAACGTTGAGGACCGTAGACGCAGTGGTCGGCCAAGGAAACTTACTGCAGCAGATGAAAGACACATCATGCTTACTTCCCTTCGCAATCGGAAGATGTCCAGCAGTGCCATCAGCTCAGAACTGGCAGAAAACAGTGGACCCTGGTACACCCATCTACTGTCCGGAGAAGTCTGGTCAGAAGTGGCCTTCATGGAAGACTTGCGGCCAAAAAGCCATACCTCCGACGTGGAAACAAGGCCAAGTGACTCAACTATGCATGAAAACACAGGAACTGGGGTGCAGAAAAATGGCAGCAGGTGCTCTGGACTGATGAGTCAAAATTTGAAATATTTGGCTGTAGCAGAAGGGAGTTTGTTCGCGAAGGGCTGGAGAGCGTACACAAATGAGTGTCTGCAGGCAACAGTGAAGCATGGTGGAGGTTCCTTGCAAGTTTGGGGCTGCATTTCTGCAAATGGAGTTGGGGATTTGGTCAGAATTAATGGTCTCCTCAATGCTGAGAAGTACAGGCAGATACTTATCCATCATGCAATACCATCAGGGAGGCATCTGATTGGCCCCAAATTTATTCTGCAGCATGACAACGACCCCAATCATACAGCGAAAGTCATTAAGAACTATCTTCAGCGTAAAGAAGAACAAGGAGTCCTGGAAGTGATGGTATGGCCCCCACAGAGCCCTGATCTCAACATCATCGAGTCTGTCTGGGATTACATGAAGAGAGAGAAGCAACTGAGGCTGCCTAAATCCACAGAAGAACTGTGGTTAGTTCTCCAAGATGTTTGGGCCAACCTACCTGCCGAGTTCTTTCAAAAACTGTGTGCAAGTGTACCTAGAAGAATTGATGCTTGATGCTGTTTTGAAGGCAAAGGGTGGTCACACCAAATATGGATTTAATTTAGATTTTTCTTTTCACTCACTTTGCATTTAGTTAATTGATAAATATAATCTATTAACATGTCTATTTTTGAAAGCATTCTTACTTTACAGCATTTTTTCACACCTGCCTAAAACTTTTGCACATTACTGTATATATATATATTAATAGGTTAAAAATAATGATGGCATTGATAGATGTTAAAGAAGCTGGAATGCATCTCTTTTCAATCCCCATCCTATCCCAAACGGGATGATAAATGGAGATGCCCTGCTCAGGGAGCGTGTTTTCCGATGCGTATTATTCTTGTATTTGGCAGGAAGAGGAGTGTCAAAACACATGCGAATGTCACAGGCGTTGTTTAAAGAAAGGGAGGTGCTGCTGACGACTACAAGATCGACAGCAGCAGAATTTTCTAGTTTATATCGATATACAGATCCTGGTCGTTCCGTAACAAGCGCCGTTAAAAGAATACCTTCCATTCTTTAACGGGTTGAATCTTTATACTGTACTAACCGTATGATTTTCAAAAGAATTAGAACTTCACGCTATCGTTCAATAGAATCATTTTGTGTGTATTTTAAAATTCACCGGAAGTGGTCAAACCGGGTTTTAAAAAACACTTGCTTTGCCCCTGTTTGAAAAACACACTGTTAATGTTTTACTTACGAACTAAAGCATTGGTGACAGAACGTAATGTATTTGCAGGGGTGAGAGAACCAAATCACCAAGTCTACTTTAATAGCAATTTGAGGATAAGAAGCTATTCTGAGACCGTGTGGCCTCATTTGTAAATAAGCTTCCATACCGTGTTCACACAAGGGATAATCCTCCTTTTCACTTATTTTATTTGTTGTATTCTGAAAATGGTGGAAAATATTTGAATACGCTTACCAACCACTGTGACTATCCATAGCTCTCCCACTCCATTGTATGTATCTCTTTTATTGTCAGCATAAAACACAGAACTGATAGAAAAGCCCTGTCTCTACAAGGGCTGTTATAAGCTAAATTGCTGTTATTAAATTCTGAACAGAATGGAGAAAAATAATGGAAATTGAATGCGTTATGTTAATGGGGTTGGCATTCCAGGATTTACTGACTTGAAATCCGAAGGTGATAATGACAGGGTCTGAAAGCAAAAAGGGTTTCTGTAGAGGAATGAGAGGAGCAGGTCTGTCGGTTCAGGTCAAAACCAATTTGCACAGCTATTCTTGGACCGTACAGGTTTGTATTTAACTGTGCTATTGAGAAGGATGATCAGTAGAGCATTAAATGATTTTAAACAGGTTTCTGGATCTCTGGCCTCTTCTACACTAAAAGACAAGGAATGCTGCCAAATGATAGGCGTCCATTAAGCCTAGTTTGGTGTAATTGAAAAAAAAAGAAAGAGCTCTGGCTAATTATTTCACAGTCCAAGTGCACTGTATCATGCTCAAAACAGACGGCAACTTCGGTTCAATGGGAAAAACAGCATACCTTTGTCATTTCAAAATGTTTCCTGTTCCAGTGCAGAGAAATATGCATGCATATGCTTCCATAAGATATTAAACTAAAGTTGTTATGTCACTTCAACTCAATATAATTACAAGAAATAACTGCTTAATGTTTTTTGTTTAATGTCCAGTGACGGATGTGTTGCCCACTGCTTCATTACTTAGGCTGTGCCGTGATTGCAAGAAGCTTCACAGTAATACTAAAAGGCTGTTCTAATGAGGCCTAATTCCATTGTTTGCTTTGCCTGAACCCTCCAGAGTCTTCCCGCTCATTGATTCCTGGATGTTCCTCCGTGATGGAGTTGAGCATGCTCAGAATCACACACCTGTGTGTGCCAGTAACGAGAACCCAATCCTCCACAAACACTGGGAGAGAATTATGCATGTAAAGAGAGACGTTTTTTTTTTTCCGAAGAGCACTATCACATTAACTTTACTAGATGTGTTCCCAGTCTGTTTTTTATGTTAAACTTTGGCATTCAAAAATAATTTAAACAGTTCACCATGAAACACAACAGAAATGACATCTAACAAAAAAAAAATCCTGCCCTCTTTTTAATTATTTGAACTCACTATTTTGTGTTCACCTTAGAAAACAACAATATTTCAAAGCTTATCACAGCAATAATTTTAAGCAAAAATAAAACCATTTTCCCATATGTTAAACTTGCAATGGGGTTTCAAGTTAGTGAAGAAAATCTAAATGACCTGGTCTTAAGAAAAGTCCTCCTTTTTAAATCTGGTTGTTTGTTTGGCCTACACTCTCCGAGAACCCTTCTGCTAACTGTTCACCCACTTCCCTAATTAGCTTCACCTGCCCTTAATGTAGCACTGGAGCATTCTCCAGACAGTTGCTGTTCTTCTGGGTCTGGTTAGATTTGATTGTTTCCATGCTTAATCACTGAAGTTTGGGTGATTTTTTCATATGCACAATGACTCAAAACTACAGAAGCAATGGGCTGTTCTAAAACATTTCCACACTACTATATGTCTGTGACAGAGTTAACACTGTGGAATAATTTCACTTTTCTAAACGTAGTTTGGTCTGCTTTATTCCCCCATCACAAGCGATCCCTTATCATCAGTCTTACTTCACAGTCTGCTGCAGTTTAATTTAATGCTACAATCTGTAACTGCGCACGAAGCAGACATTTCTCATGTACCTTCAATCCTGCACACAAGACCCCATCATAGGGAGAGAAAATTGTCATCTTATACAACCAATCACGATTTCCAGTTTACATGGTAGACTTCTGTCTTGGTTCAGATGGCATTATTGCATTAAGTGACTCAGTTCCTATTTGTAATGTGGCATAAAGACGTATTCATACAACATATCCTGAATAGCATAGGTATCGGCTACTTTTCATGTTCTATGCTTGCAATGGTCCTGGGTTTCAACAACTCTTTTGTTTAAAGCCAGGTCCATGATTACACGATGTGGCAGTGCAACTTGTTACAAGCAACCAGCTTGTGTAGGTGTGGTTGTTGCGCTGAATGTTGCTTCTGACTCAGAGCAAGCCATGGGGAAGACATTGATGCTGCTCAATGTCCACATCACCTGTTGAATTACCTATGAAACACACACAAAAGATTAAATTAATTAAATTATTCAATGTGGCCAGGGGCAGCAGTGTGGAGTAGTGTTTAGGGGCTCTGGACTCTTGACCAGAGGATTGTGGGTTCAATTCCCAGTGGGGGACACTGCTGCTGTACCCTTGAGCAAGGTACTTTACCTAGATTATTCCAGTAAAAACCCAAGTGTATAAATGAGTAATTGTATATAAAAATAATGTGATATCTTGTAACAATTGTAAGTCGCCCTGGATAAGGGCATCTGCTAAGAAATAAATAATAATTTCTGCACAGGCTCCAGAATATAGATAGAGAAGGATTTCAGCACTGGTTGATGATACACTGTATAGATATTAGATAAAATATTCCTTGGACTGGGGGAATCATTTCTTGGACAACAGTGTGTTTTTATTTTTGGTACAGGTTATTCCCAGAGTAACAATATATTCACACAACCTTGATTAACCCAGATGTCTATTGGATGAGACCTCTGGATAGAACAGACATGCGTCTGAAAATAATATTCCTTGTGGATTGTCTCCATTCCCTACTAGCAACCTTTAAATCCGGAGTTTCCTTTCATATGCATTTCTTATTTAGATGCTTAAGTCCATAAATACTTCCCATGACTACTGACAATGCCATCCAAGTAAAGGATATACAGAAAGAGCACTATCTATGAACAAAATGCACAACAACGGGAAGATCAAATAGAGCTGAATTTAAAAGAAAACACCCATATACAGTAAAATGTAGTAAGTGTGTACCAATGTTTTGTTAATAGGAATACACAGTAATGTTTTAAGTGTCACAAGTACATATTAAATTGATATACAATTATCTATATAGACTGTTACTAAATAGTCCATATATATGCAACAGGGGAGCTTCCATGCATATTTTGTCATTTTCAAATTGACTTTCCCCATTGCATTTCTACCAACTATTTATTAGCATGCAATAATAAATGAATTATTGCATACCAATTAAATACTTTTATATGCTGCATAAGGTATTACCAAATGCATTATTATATTATCCAGCATTTGGGGAAGGGTTCCAGTACTTGTATTACTACGGCATTGTTCAGCCCAATTAAGTTACACAAGCTTTTCTTTCTTAAATAGTTAGAGTGTTTACTCTGAAAAGGACTTCAATGGAAAAAAAAAGAAAAGAAAATCAATAGAAAATGTTCTGAACTCTAAAAAAGCTTAAGACAGATTACATTCTGTGTTCTGGTTTTTTCTCGTATCGATTGTATGATTTAAAGGCTGCGACCTGTGGTGTAACGTTTAGAAAAGCGATCTGTTAACAGACTTTTTGTGGGAGTTTGTTGTGAAATAGATTGGAAACAATGGCAATGACTAAATTGCACTCACCTAACATGTATTGATGTGTCAAACCTCTGCAGTCAGGGCAATACCCGTGAATTAAATTCATCTGATACCAAGAGATGGAGGCCTGGATCACAAAAAAAGGAAATATGCTAATAATGGAACTTACTAACTAGCACAGTTTCACCGGTATGCTCAATACCGTGGTGTTATTTATAAACAACATTTACAAATAGTTAAGAACATAAGAACATAAGAACATAAGAAAGTTTACAAACGAAAGGAGGCCATTCAGCCCATCTTGCTCGTTTGGTTGTTCGTAGCTTATTGATCCCAGAATCTCATCAAGCAGCTTCTTGAAGGATCCCAGGGTGTCAGCTTCAACAACATTACTGGGAAGTTGGTTCCAGACCCTCACAATTCTCTGTGTAAACAATTCTCTGTGTAGTTTAAACAGCTTGGGTTTGTTTTATGCAGCTCTGAATACAAGGAAAAAATTGGCTTTGAATCTTAACACTTTCAATCCTGTTTTAAAAGCTATAAACTTTATATGTAGGTTTCCTGGGACCCTCACAAAGATATCAAAGCACACAGGCCCTGTTATAACCGAAGCTGCATGCTGCTGAAAATAAACAATCAAACTGAGTTTTCTTTCAATCTGGCTTCGGAGATGCTTTCAGCAACGCTAGACACATGTCATAGTGAAAGAAACTGGGTCACACACAAACACTAGGATAAGCTGCTGTAGTGTTTTCTGTTATTAAAATGCTACATTTTCAAAAGGAGCATGAGCCAATAATATACACAATAAGAGATTAACCTACATTCAGCTGATTGCAGAAATCAGAGTCAATGTTTTTTATGCAACTCATAAAATATCTCTCCATTGTGGGCTCGACCCGCTTTAAGCTGATGGCTCCAGCGTAATTGCAAAATCCTAAAGGCAACTGCAGAAAGAAGAAATCAACTGATTAAAAGATTTCAAAGCAATGTTCCAGGTATTCAGTTAATAAATCATTTTACGGACAAGAATACATCACTATTCAAGTTTCAGCATACTAGATGTTTGTAATTACTAGTACTGTCTCAACACTAGGCAATGTGAATTTAATATATTACATGAAGAATGCAAAGAAAAGATAAATCTTGATCCAACCCACTATTGCCACCTTGTGGCTATAGACATTCATGACAGTGTAGTTTGTATTTATCCTAAAATGTAATAATAAAGTATTGGCAGCTAGTATTGCATATTCTGAAGGCTCTGCCCTGTAATTGCCCTGAACAAATTAAATTAAATTAGAAGGATTTAAAACCCGTATTTCTGTATAATAGCTTGTGTTACTAATTGTGCTGGTAATTGAGAATCCCCACTAAACCTCATTCCTTTCCAGTACCTTTCAACTCGGCCAGCCTCGCCCATTCTACATATACACAATCTGATTAAGACTTGAAATGAAAGAACGGTCAATTCCATCAGCTGCCCCAGAAAACAATAGTGTGTTGAAGAGCCCTGCCCCGAAATAAAGCAAGTAAGAATTATTAATCAACCATTGATTAAGATGTAAGGCATGGCCTCATTAATTCAGAAAGAATAAAACAGACTTTCTTTGTGGCTTTTTCCATCTGGACTGATGTGTCTCATAAAGCCCTTTCTCCTGGTTCAATATGCAATTATGGCTGCCTTCCTCTCCAGTTAATTGCGTGGAGCGGGAGATGAGATCAGATAGTAATTAACTAATGGACACTGCACCAGTAACAGTGCTGTAGATGGCAGGAGCTGCTGATCTCAACACAACTAATTAACTGAGAAGCTCTAAAACATAAAAAACATTAAACACTATTGTACTGCATTTAGTAAACAATAAAAGACAAAACAAGCTACTTTTTAAAACTTGTAATAACTGCATTACATGAACAGAGCTGCAGTATCTACTGTAGGTGCTTCTAACAATAGCAAACCTGAGATGAGAAGCTCTTCTTTTTAGGTAATAAGTAGCTGGATGTTTTTCACCAAAACCATGTGCTTTCAAACAGCTTCAATTTTTAAGCCTGTCCACTTTCTAAATTACAATCTTACTTTTAAATCTGAATCCTGCAAATTAGGCTGTGTGTTCAGACCCTCCCTGCATTGAAAATGCTTTGCTAACCCCTCCACGCTCTTAGACTGTGAGACCATCATTGTTACAGGAGGTTCAGCAACAACGGATTTTGAGCAGTGGATGTGTAGCACCTTTTCCCATGATTGTGTATTAGAAGCACTTATTAAACAATCAATATACTGATATACTGTACTGCAGGCTGGGATACAAAAAAAAACAATAGTGGCTGTTCTATAACGAACTGTACTCAAACTTCCCCGAGGCGCAGTATACAGTCATGGCTTTATAGAATAGTTTTTGACTCTTTTTCTGTCGCAGTGGTGTGTTCAGGGACTGTCCTCCTGTCTGATTGTATAGCGCTACAGAATAGAGCAATAACATGGGTCGTTTAGCACTGTTGCATTTACTGATTGAATATACCCAACAGCGATTGAACCAACAGATGCAGCATCTGCTGTTTGTTATTTATAAGAACTGCAGCTCATCACATATATCTGATTTAAGTTGAGGTCTTATCGAATGTTTTTTTTTTTTTTCCATTTTAGTCAACAATGTAATCTGGATGTTTTGATTGAATAGTGCCGTTGAATAGGGAAATGAGTGATAGAGCCACCCCAGTAGGAGAGATACCTTTAACCTCTGCAGTGTGTTCATGGTCACTTCTCTCCCGGAGAGGAAAGGGCAGAGATTGAAAAGCAATGCTCCAGCCGGCCTCCACCAGCTGTCATGACTGTGCTCGTCTTGTGAACAGCCTTTATCAGATAACATGTCGCCATGACGAATGGAGGTGGAGTAATTCAGTGAGATGAAATGGGCGGGGCTTTGTGCACTAATTATGACGTCCGCAATGTGTCACGGCAAAGTGGGGTAACAATTGCACGCACTCTTCAGATTTGCAGAAGGCTGTTAATCAGCTGGGAGAGGTGAAGTAATGTTAGGCCTGGATAAAATATAGATGGCATTGTTTTATTGCTCAATTCCAACTGCTGTTAATACATGATATTTACTTTATATATGTCTCTGTGTGTGTTTTACTGTCAGGCCAGGCATTTGACCAAATGTCGACAACTTTTAGGCAGCTGGCCAAATGACTATATACTGTGCAATTTGTAGCTGTTTAATGAAATGCCCGGCTTGACAGTTTGACTGTAACATAAACGTGTATTATGAACAGCACCAGTATATGAAGTGGATGACTAATACCTGTAAAATCAATGGGCTACTTTCTCAAAGCACTTCACTGCAAATAATCTTCAGCATGTTTTTTTTCAAAAAATATACAAAACTAGAACTAAACTGGCTTGTAAGTAGCCTAAAGATTTATTTTTAAATTTAAATTTTAAGTGAGCTTAAAGCTATAGTAACTAGAACCTCTCCTTTAGGAAATGAAGGCTGGTGCATGTCTGTTATTGGATAGGAAACCTCCAACAATACTTTAATTGGCACAGGCAAAACGTTGCAGACTCTGTGTCAAAATCACTGTAGGCTTGGGTATAATGAAGAGAAAACAAACTCCTAATTAATACAGCGTTTAAATATACAAAGCAAAAAACATAATTGACTTTTAATGGGCTCTCTCCATTCATCATAGTTCCTCCACAATGAGCTAGTCATGCCATTATATTTGACCTGATCTCTCTTCCCCCTTGTGGTTATTAATAGCACAATATAAAATAAACAATGCATTTCCCTATTAATACAGTTCTAAAATAATATCCGTGTCACCATGTGTCCACGAGAGGGAGCCACATGGCTTGATGATGTCAGCGAGTGGTTCCTGCAAGTTGCAGCTACACTGATCAGTTACTGTGTCAGGTTCATCGGTGGATAACAATAGAAACACAATGGTTTAAAAGGTTAGTGAATTTATCCTCATGCACATTCATCTGGAATTACAAACAGCGACTGAGGTCAGTATTTATTACATCTTCTTGTGACTTTGCCCCCACTACGTCACTGAGTGACTGATCTCGACATAGCTAACGACTTCCTTGGGCTTGAATGCGTTCATTAATATTCCTTGCCGACACAATGCAAAAAAGATGCTTGAAAAGTCTAACGAACAGTTGGCACAGTGGCATGGGTCAGTGCACTGAGTTATGAAGACTGCACAGGCCATCACACAGAGTAATGTGTTTTAGTTAGTTTGTTTGTTTTCAGCCAGACTGCATTTACAATGGTAGTTTAATTGAAGGAACATTTCCATTAAACATGCAACATGTCCTTTTACTGGTCTGCTTCCTGCATCAGTTTTTCTTGTTAACCAAAACAAACGAAAAGCAAGAGGCAATGGAGATTATGGGATGCTGAGTTAATCTTTCTTCAAATGCAATTATGTCTTGCAGCTGTAAATCAGTGATATATATGAATATGAACCGAGACTGCAGACAGATCGATTTTTTAAATCAATCTTATACAGTACCTGAATTTAATTTATATAAAGTAGCTGACTATCACGCTTCTAAGGAGACAGACATTTAAACGTTTCGTTATGAAAAACTCAACAGGCAGACACCAGGTTCATGCTTTCTATTTCAATCAGCATTTAACAAGTCTTATGGCAGTCCTGTAAATTAGTCTTTGTGTTTGGTATGTGGTAACTAAGATTTATACTAGTGTTTAATGATACTAATTAACTATTACCCTGTCCCACAGTTACACTAAACATGATTACACAGCATGTGTTACGCTCTGTATTTGGAAAGGGCCTCCTAACACTAATGAAGATACAGTAATAGCTTAAACGATTGGTCAACTTACCAACTTTCTCCAGTGAAGAAAGCACGGGGTGGAAGAACTGGGCTACTGCAGTGGTTTGTAAGTTTCAGAAGTGAATATAAAATATATTAAAGTAAAACTCCACAATGATAAGAAGAGCAGTGAAAGTGCTTATGGGACCAGCCCTTAAGAGGCAGTAGCTGCCACTGTAGACTCCTAGCTGTTTCTGTATCGGACAAGGTACTGTGTTTGAAGCATGGAAATTAAGAAACATCCAATATGAATTACGGCCTACATTTCTTAGCAAACAATGAGCTGTGAGGGCAGAGAACATACTGGCACAGGAAATCATTTAAAGGAGGCGTGGGGCTAAATAGTTAACACTCCAGAACTTTTACAAACAGATCAGTTATGTTTCTTGCAAAGCCCCTCCAGTGATTAATGGTGCTCTTCTCTAGTGATTGAGTATGCTCCGAGCTCATTCGATCACTGCCATAACCTACCATTCATTTTCCTTTCCATGGAAATCAATGAAGAGGGAAATTAGTTAGTGGTGCTGTATTTGTTTGCTTTGATCCGCTGATGCTGTGTATTAATTGGAGGGCAGGTATCTGGAGAACACAATGCTGACTCTGAATAATTGTTGGTGGTTTGAAACTGTCTACGCACTTAATGGAAATCTGTGATAAAAGAGATAACCGAGACACCATTATAATTGTGTATTAGGGGTCCATTATAATTGTGTATTAGACCGAGTGTAATGGACAGGTTTACTACACTGCAATTAAAGGTCTGACCCCTGTCAATGAGATAAGGTTAGAAGCTCTATAACCATGAATACACAAACTCGGCTCTTGTGCATTGTGGTTAAGTCTTGCATGTGGTGTGTGTGATCACCAGTTCTCACCCAAGACAACAAATTGGTTTATACCATTTGGATACAATTGGTATGTCTAAAAATGAATATGGTTACTGTGTGACTATTCTAGACTATTCTTGACCTACCATTGTCCCTACTGAGCCAAAGTACAAAGGGATTAAAGACCATTTGATACGGTAAGATCCTGTTATAAAAAACAACCAGCATGGTAAGCATTGAGCACTCAATTGCAACCCCCCTTGAAGAGCACTACTGTTCTCACACATGTTAGGTGTGTCCGTCACCCTTGCAGCTGTGATGGAAATAGACTATAGTACTGTGCAGTATATAAGGCCCGGAGCAGTTAGTTCGAGTTTGAAAAGGGTCAGGACAGTGATGTTATTGAGTATCTAAGTATCCCATACTGCAACTGGGAAATCAACCAGCACTCTTTAAACTAGTACTGATCAGTCAGACAGAAGAAACTAGTGTATTAACAGGGAAGATGATGGCTGCAGAGGACTGTAGCACAATAACCCAAACCCAAAGACTGAATGCCAATGCAGCTGTGGCACCCAGCCAAGATCTGGAACACATCCCAAACAGGATTCGAACCATGCTCTCATTGATCACCTTGCACCCCACGCACTAGTGCTTTTTACAAGGTGTGCCACTAGAGACCCCTATGAACGGCAAATCCAAACCACTACACAAAATAGATGTTAAAACCTCCTCCCTCCTGTCCAAGGACAGATGCAGATTTGGAGGCTGAAACAGCTGACTATCTGCACTAATGGGCAGTGATAGACATTTAGAGCACAAGACTACAGTATGCTAATATGTGTTAGCTGCTACCTTGCCTCCTTGCAAAGTTTCATCACTGAATCATTACTAAGATCAGCATTCAAAAGTGTAACATTCCCTGTATTTCTGAATGGCAATTCCAGACAGGTCGCAGGATATCTGAAGGTCAGCTGTGATGCTTCTCTTTGGTATTGCCTACCTGGCAAGAGTGCCCCCTGCTGATGTGCAAGTTACTTTGTTCTTATATTCTCTCAGATCGTCTCAGAGCTGCAAATGCAATCTATTAAATCTCTTTCCACAGCTTGTGACCCCCTCCTTTTATCATAGGGATTGTTCATTATTGGTCAATTGCAATTTAAAATGAACAATAACGTGTTCATGATTTCTACTTGAACCATGAAACCAGCTTTTGCTCCATTAAAAATGCTGAAAATGATTACAGAACCAGTAAGTCTAGTCCTCCTAGTCAGACTTTTGTTTTTGTTTTAACATAAATATTATTCTCTAATTTTCCAGTTTTGAAACAATCAATTTTCATATAAAACTCACGAGAGCCTCCACGTGCCCAAGATAACTTTGTAAACAGTTGTATTCATTTTCATCCTTTTCTGTGCTATTAACCACAGTCAACTTTTACAAAGGCATTCATCTCTCTGTAGTGCAAATGGAAAACCACTAGATGGGGCTCAAGCCTAAGACATATTCAGCTGCATAGACACCCTCCATAAAAGACAACAAAGACTGTTGTACATAACACAATTGTCTTCAATTCTGCTAAAAACATCCAAATTGTACATAACACAATGGTCTTCAATTCTGCTAAAAACATCCAAATCAGGGTGTACACCCTAATTCTGAACAGAATACCTAGGTAAATAAAACAGTGCACAGCACAGCAGACTCCCACAATCATGACCAATCAGGGAATTAATATAATTACTTAATACAGAGATTGTCTTAATAGAGAAGTTCTTCCAACTAGAACTGCTCTGTATATAATGCTGGTGAAGTTTACTGTAGCACCCAGTAGTATTAGCAGACAATAACCTGCTTAAACTTATAATGCTCACTGATATATTTGCATGCCTGGGAACCTAACACAAGCAAACGTTGGTTAAAAGAATGTTTGTGATTATAGGCTTATGGAAATGCTAGCTCTGTTTATTTTTATCACAAGTGACTGGCTGCTTTGTAATGCTGCTGGAAAGCCGTCCGCTGTAGAACAATAAAAGTTGGCTGGTGGAAGCTCTGTTAGTTTCTTTTTAGAACAGCATCCTTATAAATGGGTAAGAAATGGGTTAGGTAGTGGTTTTGCAAGATCTAGGTTTTGCTAGATGCCTAGAGGATGATTATCTGTGCTAGAGTTGACTTTGTATTTATTTAAGTCCTTTTTTGTACCACTTTACTACTCCCTGATCAGTGTGGGTTGAAGTTTCCATTTTTGTGCTAGGGAGTTTCCCACAGAAATTAGAGGCTTTAGCAAATGGCGTGACCTGAATAAATGACATTAAAGATCGATTCCAGTTGTGGAGAGCGGTGAAACCAGTTCTAATGGTATTGAACAAAAATGAACTGCACTTTAACTAAACAATGGGATTACTGCAGTCAGTCCACTCCAAACCATGAGCTTCGATTAAACAACCAGATCAAGGCGCTGAACTTCTCAATTCAATAATCAAGGACATGGGCTGGAACAAAGTCCTGGATGAGAATGAACTGAAAGAGCAACAAGTGAGTACCACTGCTCTATACGGTAAGCAGTATGGTAAAAAAAACAGTCCATTGAGGCGACTACAGCAGCCGGCCAGCAGACCTTGCTGCTGTTTTATGACACACACACATTGTATTGATTTATTAAATCCCTCTCCCCTGTGGTGGTTGCCCAATGACCCACACACCAGGAGTGCAGACTCTACTTTGACACCCTCTGTCTGGTAATGCATGGCTTCTGCCACTGGCATTTTCCAGACCCCCCCCCCCCATTCAAGGAGATCATTTGTAAACAACTTCTTAAACCACACCACGGTCTGGAGGGAGCCCCAGTTCATCTGGTCTACAATAACAGCTTGTCTTTCTGTAAGTCTCCCCTGCCAAGAAGGAGAAATAAGTGTTTTCATTTGCCATATTGTGTGGGTAAAAGTTTAAAATCATTTTATTCAGGTTTTATTTTTGAGGGCATTTAGAAGAGTCTCAAAATGTTAATGATACTATTGAGTAGCAGTGCAAAGTCATTTATAGTCCGAACCACACTATGATAACAAACTGCATGCTGGCAAAAGACTGAATTTCAACACGTAATTTAAACTGGAAATGGTGACCACCACTACTGCACACAAATAATATTTAAAACATCTTTATTGGTGACTTTCTGATTAAATTAAAGTTGGGAAAGTATCAAAAAGACTAGACCATGCACTTCTAATATGGTGAAGATTGCACTCAATGATCAGCAAGTCACAAAAGATCTTTGTTATATTTAGTTTCTATGCTGGTCACTTGATTTTTTTTTTTTAATGTTATTTTAGACCAGTATCATATTCTAATTAGGAAAATATATGGACAAACTAAGTAAAGTAAACAGCTCAAATAACGTCTCACAAATTTCTGTCAGTTGTGTTACGTTCATGAAAAAGGTCATAACAGATGTAAATATGGACAATTTTGTGCACAACTCACTACATATGTCTTCAGAATATCAAAGTCAATATTATTCAAATTGAGATTTTGAAGTTAGTAGCAGGTATCACTTTTTCCCTTGAAGTTATGCTTTTTACTTTCTAAAGGATGACATCAAAGTAAAAATAATCAATTAGAAAGAGATGTTATTTTATGTCTTTGAAGAGAAAAAGGCTTGCATAAGAGATTTGTTATATAGAATACTGGGCTGAAGTGTGGCATAGTTATCCTTTTGTATGCTTATCTGCATAACGATTTAGTTCATAGACTGGATTGTCCATAAGCATTTACTTCACTGCAAAGTTTCACAGCAAAAAGAAAAATTGTAAAAGAATCACCAAACTGGTCATGGTGCAAGCACATACTGTACAGAGGGACCGCCTAATGTAATTGCACAGTACCTGAAAGGATAAAAATATCTTTATATAAAGCGAGAGTTTATCGGAATACAGCCAAATGCAATCCGAAATGTCAATAAGAGGCTTGGAGTGAATGATAAATCAAAGCAGGTAGACAGACAGGCGGACAGATGGATAGACGGACAGGTTTTTGAATGAGGACCTGAAAAATTTCAAATGGTTCTTTCAACTAAAGCCTATCTGTAGAAAGAAATGTTGACAAAAGCTGTTGTAAGCAAGTAATTAGAAACTAGCATCTGAAATACTGGCAAGTGACTGAAAGGGAAATAGTGTTCTTGGAGGCCAGGGTGTTAGTTTCACAGCAAACAGAAAGCAGGCTTACTGAGTGAAGTTTTGTATCTCAGGTAACACTGACTTACTGTTTAAGGGGAAGCAGCTAGAATACCAGTTATTCGCATTGTGTTTGCATTCGTGTGAACAATGGACACCTGGTGATGCTCACAGAGAAATAAAACTGAAGGTCATATTTCATTTTCCTGTTTAAGGGAACCTTAATCACTTTTTAAATGCACGTGTCAGAAATATCATTTTATATTGCAGAAATGCTTAAAATAATTATGCCACCAGCATGCATTGTGACAGTGTGGGATACAGGTCTTTTAGTATCCATTGACTGCATAACCGTATCCCTCCAGGGTGATTTAATCCTCCAGCAGACTCTTTAGTAATCAGAGCTGTCAATGCTGTCACCATACACTTAAATAAACCCTGCATATCCAAAAGACTTGTCGCCTCGACCTTGTGTTTTCTATTTGTAGTTGATCCTTTTAAATGGAATAATATAAAAGAAATTGCTGCACTTTAGTCTTCCTAAATGCTTACTTGGTCATTATCTGTCGAACAGCAAACTTATACAGAGCTTAACAGTTGAGGACTGTTTGATTTCCTGAACAGACCAAGAAGTCATTTACTATCCTTTGAAACGAAGCACAATGAACCTTATTATTAAAACTGAAAACACACCCAGATACAGAAACTGAAGTTGTTGGGAAGAAATCAAGCTTATCTCTGTTCAAACAGCATGTTGGGAAAAAAAAACTGAAAACAAATCCAGGTAGTGAACAATGACAAGGTCAAGTGTGTACTGAATGCTTCAATTCAGCAGGAGGAGATAAGGAGGCCGGTGCTGACAGGACCTGTGGCAAGGAGAGAACGCTTGATCAGGTGTGGCACACGATCTCAAGGCCCTGCCTTTACAGTCATGAATGCGCTTAACCATGATGCAAACTTAGTCTTTGTGTTTCCATGGTAACATAAAACAGTGGTAAGTGTGCTGTAATTGCAGAGCTAAGTGAAATGGCTGTGATTTATTAAAAACTGTTTCAATATATTAGGATTTTCATTTTCAAAGAATAGTGCTGTTGGACTTTGATTTTAATATTAACAACATTATTTATGTAACATGTTTGAAAGCCGTTATTGGGCACATATTACAGCTTTGCAGACTATAGCTAAACATTTTAGTTTGTGAAGCCCTAGACTGAGATGGCAATCCAGACCCTGTAGGCAGGTATTGGTATACATATATATATATATATATATTTGGTATACCACACCACAAAACCGAAAGCCCTACTTTCTGCAAAATGTCATTACAAAACAAAAACAAACTAAATTAAAGACCTATGGGATAATGGGACAGACACTTTCTTTTGCAACTTCAAAGTTAAAGAAATCTAATAAAATAGTTTTTATGTGTATACTGTAGTGCCATTCACATCCCGCAGCTGTATAGAGTGAAAATACATAAAAGCAAATTCAAACAAGTACAAGGCCTTGAGTGTAAACTTTAAAGACCTAATTGTGTTGACATTACTAAAGTTGACAAAAGCTTTGTTCCACCAATGGGGAGGACAGCAACTGAAAGCCCCAGCCAATTGCAAATGACTTTTTGGAAGTACCATGTAGGTTCTGGGAGCTCTTTATAGAGGGCTGTTATCCAAGCTGAAACAATCCACAATTACAGGACTTGGCCATTCACAATACTTGGCCCCAAGCACTGTGTTAGAATCTTGCTGTAGTCGAAGGCGAGGAATAGTGCTGTAAAGGGTTATCCACAATGCTGTGGTTTATATCAGTTGGCTTATTTCATACCCGCTGAAATTGATAGGTAAGGTTCTTACGGAGCTTTCACAAAGCAAATGTTCAGGGTGCTGTTCAACAGCTGATAATGCTCCCCGTAAAATCTTCATATATGCTACTTCAAATAGCGCAAGAAAAAATCTGAACTCATATAAATGTAAAAAGAAGAAAAGAAAATGTGCAGTACTATAATGCAATAGTTATTGTGGCAACAGATCTCAAAGCACTTACTGTTACCCCTGATTAAAATAATGATTCACAGTACACCTCACTATAGTAAAGTATAAGCCACACTGACCTGCCAGATCCTGGGCCTTTACTGTCAGGGCTGTAGGCACTGCTTTAACAAACGGCTGAGGAAGGGGAACAAATAATCCTCTTAAAGTGAATCTGAGGCAAGGATAATGGCAGCATAGATAGGCCCTATCTGCACGCAAAACTGGAACATTGTATCAAAACGATAGCAGCCTACACCTGTCGTGTTAGCACTGGTTTTCATTTGAATCCAGAATAGATTTTAATATCTGTGTGCCTCAGTGACCTTGCATCTTTGTGTATACTCCACCGGTACAGAAGTGAAAGTGTTTGAAATCGTCGTTTTCATTTCTAAGTCCTCCAGTGTATTTCAAGTCAAGCAGTCTTCCGTGTCGTAACTACATGTATAAGGTAAATTCACATATTCTGGACAGTGTAGGAAGGTGAAATAATCTTCCATTTCCATTTGCAATACAGGTGAGACTCATTTTAACACAATTTACACAGAAAGAAAAAATGCAATCAATGAAGTTACCGAATAAGTATGTATTCATGCCAGGGAATTGTTTTTTTTTTCTTTTAGCTAATTAGTTTCAAATGAGGGATTGACTCAAAGCAAAACATGTTTTCACTAATAAATAAATAAAAAAAACATGACTGACCCTTGTGAAATATAGGAAGCTGTCTCCTTTTGTAAAAGCAAAGCTAATTTTAGTTAATAATGCGAAATATATCTAATTTGCATTATTACCAACTGTTAATAAGAAAATAAACTTAAAAGTATAATGTAAACAGAAATACCAGACCTTTTTTCAAAATTGCAGTGCAGTTGATGCATATTTCATGTTGGGTTTATTTGATGTATAAATATAGTAAGAGAGATATATTTAGTAATAACAACTGAACATGTGTACAGCAGATTTATCAAGCAGGAGGAAGTCCTACTTAGATGAACAATGCAAGCACATTCTTACTCCTTTTACTATTTTAGTTTAAACAAACGGTGCCAGCATCAAATTCCACAGACACAAGATTCCAATAAGCATTTGGACAAAAGTGTGAATTCACAATTTATTCAAGCTAAAATGTTTTTTTTTGTTGTGCATGGTGTTGGTATTGCGTAAACGATAAGTAGCTTCAAATTCCTTTTTGTGTGTGATGTTTGCTATCATTCGGTTCTTGGTTCAATGGTTCTTGAAATATTGTGATTTTTTAAAAAATGTTTTGAGAAGTTGATAAGTGTATTTTGACAATGAGTTCAGGAGGTGCTCTTCCATTCTAGTTGCCTGCCACACACATATTAATGTAGGCGAGAGCAGCCAAAGTGTTTTTATAATAATAAGGACCAGAATCATCAAGGGTTCTGCAGTTTATAATAATAAGGACCAGTATCATCAAGGGTTCTGCAGTTTATAATAATAAGGACCAGATCATCAAGGGTTCTGCAGTTTATAATAATAAGGACCAGTATCATCAAGGGTTCTGCAGTTTATAATAATAAGGACCAGTATCATCAAGGGTTCTGCAGTTTATAATAATAAGGACCAGTATCATCAAGGGTTCTGCAGTTTATAATAATAAGGACCAGTATCAACAAGGGTTCTGCAGTTTATAATAATAAGGACCAGTATCATCAAGGGTTCTGCAGTTTATAATAATAAGGACCAGTATCATCAAGGGTTCTGCAGTTTATAATAATAAGGACCAGTATCAACAAGGGTTCTGCAGTTTATTGCAACAAAACAAGACACTTTGGTAGATCTAACCTGTGTTACATGTATCTTTGGCAACTAGAACTAAAGAGCAGCTCCTCGGGTGAAAGCACCTTATCAGTGACCTCAGGTGAAAGCACCTTATCAGTGACCTCATGTGAAAACACCTTATCAGTGACCTCAGGTGAAAACACCTTATCAGTGACCTCATGTGAAAACACCTTTTCAAATAACAACAGTGCTTGAGGACATCGACCACAATGACTTATTTCTTAATTTGAAACAACTTATTTTGCAAATACGGAGCACAATTTTGTGTAAGCAACAAAGGACAGCACTACGGGCATTTTCCAGTTCTGAACTGCCTCAGTACAAAACAATCTTATTTTCTTTCTCTCTTTCTTTCGATCATTTCTTCTGTAACTAAGTTGTATCGGGATTTTCAAAAGCAGGCAAATACAAGCTTTCTCGGTTTCTTTCCATTTTCAAAGGCCTAGACTCTTTAGATGTATTACCTTATAGCACAGTAGAGAGGAGGAAGGATAATTCTGATATGTTAATGTCACAGCAGGGTTGCTCAGAGCCTGGCTTACCCAGCTTAAAATAGACAGCTGCTTTTTTTTCCTTTTTTTTCCCCACTGCTGCATTTTAATAGCTGACAGACATTTAGCAGCCATCTCAGTTTTACTAATTAAACATGAAAAGTAATTTGTTTTAAAGAAACATATTTGTGAAAAAAAATAAGCTCAGATAATGTGTACGTCGGGTACTTGTTAAATTGGGAGTTCTGCTTGCTCTTGCTCGTTTTAACGGCATTAATACGCTCGCTAGCTAATAATAATGCAATTAGTTCTCTCCTTCGACAGTCAGCTACCAAATTCAGCTGTCTTCTTTCCCCGTCTCAAACTGTGAGGCAACCAGCCACCCACCTCTAATACTGCTTTTATTTTGTATTGAAAGAGCATGATGTGTAGAACGTGAGGTTGGTTCTTTAATTTCTTTCAGAAGCCTTGTAAAGTAGTAAAACCAAGGGGGCTCACACAAGCCCCTCCGAGTCACTCGTTCACAGTCCATGATGATTTAAAAGGCCAGGGTCGAGGTAAGGTCACTCTTAGCTTTTTCACTCTCTAGCTGAGGTTGCTAGGGCCTGGTATTTGGGTTTTAAGAGCATGTACTAATTACTGAGGAATCCGATTCCTTATCTGCAGTCTGCTTTTTTGTTGTTGATGGCGTGATAAGTAGCCGTTGGAAGATTTATTTTCTTTTCACAACAGCCCTTTGTCAGTGCGCACAGAACTGCAGTAATGGGATTGATCAGGTTATATCCGACAGCAACCTTAGGGGCAACGGTGGACAGCCAAGGTCTCAACAATTGAAATGAAACTCTTAGTAACTCTTTGCACTGTAGTGTGCAAGCTACTGCTATTTAACTCCTACTGCACAGGGGTTATATGCAGTGATGAACATTAGAATACTAGAAAGATGTTGTATTTCAATAATACATAGTTTGATTTACATACAGCCAAATTTTTGTTTTTTAAGCTCAGTACCTAATAAGATTTGGAATATTCTCCCTGGAAATAACCAAGGCGCAAAGGGACGGGGATACATCTGGCAGGTTAAAAAGGGTTAATGCTTCATTGTAAATGAATTAATAATGTGTGTCATTTTGTAATAGGTAATAAAGAAGTATGCATCCATTATTTAGCAGTAACATTATTAAATGGCATCTGGGCAGGTGGTGGAGATGTGCATTATTTCACAAGCAGGCTTCTTGTTAATGTTCAACTTCTTACAGTTTGTAATGGATTTGGGTTCCTTAAAAATGGACCAGATGGACACTGTCGGAGACGGATGACTCCACCCCCCCCCCATAGATCAATAGATGACCTTTGAGTAGAAAAGTTCACCGTGGTATACCAAGCTAAGAGCCAAGTAATGTAAACAAGGTAAAGCTGAAAAAAGAACATAAGACAGTAAGAAATATTTGGGAACAAGAAGAGGCTGTATGGTCTGTAAAGCCTTGCCTTGAAAACACATAAACACATTCCAATTCTGCATTTGTACGAAACAGCAATAGTCCCCTACATACTGTGAATTGGTAGAATGACAGACTTGCTTGGCACAAGAGGCCCAAGGTGACTTGCTGACCAAAGGCAGTCTGTGATCTCTAGTAATGGGTATCTATAATGGGTGCTGTTGCTTAAAAGATGCACGGAAAAACATCACCACACAACTTTTTACTTTAGCCGCCTAGGGTTGCAAACTCAGCTGTGTTCTTAGTGGGAGAAAAAGTACACTTGGATTCCCTTTCTGCTGTAGGGGATACCTACTAACTTGAAGCCATTCAAAGTTCCCTCAGTACTGTGTGGGTGTGGGTGTGGGTGTGGGTGTGGGTGTGTGTGTGTGTGTGTGGGTGTGTGTGTGTGTATATAAGTGAACAGGATTAGAAGCAACGACATACTAATCCTCTCAGGTGAGACCAAAGAATGTGTCTATAACTGTCTAAAAAAACAAACCCCCTTTTGTCACATTTGTCTGGCTGAGTGCAGCTGATTCTACCTGATTCAATACAAAGCTGTCAGTATTTTTCCATCCCTTTGTACTTCACTTGCATTTCCTTCAGTGACTCATAGAACCCCCCAGGCTGTATATTCACAGTATAAAAGTGAACCCTGGTTAGAGGGGTGCTGGTAGTGTTACACTACTGCTACACATGATGCTGTACAGTACTTTAGAACTGAAACAACAGTCTTGCAGTTAGTACAGCATGTTTTTGTCCTGCCCCGCATGATAATTTAGCACTTCATTTACAAAATCGAACATCTACAGGCACAAAATAACATCTTGGGCAAAATGTATATTTTGCATTAATCTTCTTTGGGCAGGGCTGCCTATGCTTGCAAAGCATTTTTACATCCTGGGAATGAATGTATAAAACAAGCAAAAACATCTTCAGATGTGGGCCACTGGTATAATTAAAAAGAAAAGAAAAGAAAAAATCCTGCAGTAAAACCACAGGATTTTAATGAATCCAGTAATGCCGTAGCCGACCATGCTGTCCACATCTGACGATGTGCGTGCCCAATAGTCTAACTGTTATTGTTATTAAAGACACAGTTAAAGCTGACATTGTTATAGCCAAGTTATGAATGCTGGCATAACCATGTGTTTAGTTTAATTTGAGATTTATGAAGCAAGAAAGGATCAACAGAAGTTCCACATAAAATGTCTAAAGATCGATCCTGTCCAGCATCTAATATATTCATGTTTGTTTCTTGCAAAAGCATTTTCCGACTTTGATTGTCAATAAGAACATAAGAACATTCACGACTGAGAGGAGGTCGTTTGGCCCATCTAAGCTCATCTGATTCCTTGTAGCTGATTAACCTCAGAACTTTGTCAAGCTGGTAGTACTTGATCAATAAAGCACAGAATTGAGAAGTACTGTCAAGGAGCAGCATTCAAAAAGGGTGACCTTCCTTTCCTCACGCATTATAAAAAGGGTCCCTTATTGCTGCACCGCTACAGTGCTGTGAAGCGCTCATGCATACTGTGAAGTCAATTGCTTTACATGATTAGTCAATAATTAGATGGAATAAAAAGTCAGAAAATAAATAAGCATGGCAGTAACATAAATCCCTGCTAGGTCTGACAGTTTATAATTACACCTATCAATATGATGAAATATTGATGACCATGGCGTATACTAACAGTATGTCTAGAATAAGAAATGGCAATGAAACGTTTAATGAAAATTGTATAAATGGCATTTAAGACCTAGCTATCACTAGGCAAGCGAGGTGTTAATATCATGGTAAAGAATATAATGTGACATACAGATACAGACGAATGTACAGACAGAGAGACATCTCCAGATAACCCCATAATCTGATACTCCAAAACGTGTGCTAAATAATGTTCATGCCACGTTTCATCACAATTCAATGTATGACTGCCTCTACTACATCCCTGAGAGGGATCATTTCATGAAATAAACACTAATGCATTTGACTTTAATTATGGACTGAACTGACTTTCAGGTATTAATCACTACCTTTAGCTTTACATGATGGGAACACATACATAAACCGTACAGACTGAATAGACTACAAGAATGGGAACAGCTACAGTATTGGTTCCATTTGTTTTGGCTTAAACACAGGGAAGGCTGGCGCTAACTAATTTGTCCCGTGTAGTAACATTATCATTCTTATCCTCAATGTGAAGCTTTTTATAAATAAAACTCCACGAATCTCACCACAGACTCCTAAAATGGGTAATGAATGCCTGTTTGTTATCAAGCTATTCCCAAACAGGCATTCCGGAAGAGCTGGAATATGCACACATACATGCCGATTTCCATCCCTTGTCTGTAATTTGCAATTTGAAACAAGTGATCCTAGGCTTTGGCTGTGGGATTGTGGTGTAGCTCGCATCAGGCTTGATTTAATATCCACACAGAATAACACATGTTCACAACAAACCCCTATTGTCCCACATTTGAACGAATGTAATTGCCTGTTCTAGAAAAACACAGGAAAGTGGAATGTTGATGTAATAAGTCTCAAGCAACCACGACTTAAATGCTCAGATTTCACAGGCCTGCTTGAATCCGCTGTCTTAGTGATGTGGACGAGGAACCACCGCAAATATGCATCTTTACATCTTAAATGAGAAGCTGCTGGTATGGGATAACAATTGTTCTGCTTTTTTGTGTTCCTTCCAGAGCACTTCTGAGTTCTAACAAACAGCATCTGTACAGGGATTTTCACATCCTCCCAATGGAATCTAGTGGAAGAAAGGTCCTTTTCAGTAAACAAAAAACAGGATTACATAAAAGTGTGTGCGTGCGTGCGTGCGTGCGTGCGTGCGTGTGTGTGTCTGGGTGTGTTAATAGGAGACTTCCTTGCCCAACAGTAGACGAAAGAGAGATAGTGACTGTTAATTAACTTGTATTTTAATTAGCTTTTTTTTCATGTTCGTGAAAAGCACGGGGCAATGGAACAATTCACTGTTCACACCGCTGGGGCAAATCTTTTCCAATGAACCTCAAAAATCAATACCTGATCAGCTCACCCATCTGCCATTCAGTCATGGGCTGACAATAGTGTCAATTCAAAAGAAATTGTGTGCTGGTTATGTAGGATACTGTCTGCTGAGGGATACATTGAGAGTAGATCTACAAGTTAATTACAAAGACACATTGCAGAAGAGCTTAAAAGCATGATTCTACAGTATCATTAAATTCACCAAAAGCTTGTTCACAGATAGGCTGCGTTCCTTATGCATGCTATGTCAATTTCATAAGATTGTCGTCAGATGTGTTGTTTTAAATTGAATAGTTAGCAGTGTCACTGGATAAAATCCGTAGTTGAAAGCAGAAAACACGTCGTGGTGTAAATGGATCAAAAAGCTTCAAGCATTTGCACCGTTCTCGCATGCAAGCCCGCAGTGCTGACATCGTTACATTTTGAGTTCCATGTACACGCTTTTGTTGGTGATACGGGGCTATGAGTTAATGCTGCAGTTTGCCTGTCAGAAAATGAGAGTCGATGACAACAGCGTTTTATCTTTTTAGAAACAAGCGCGGTGTTGCGTTTCACTCCTAATTCCCTCTTTGAACTCAAAGGGGAGCATGACACCTTGTTTAGACGGATGACGGTTTGCTCACTTCACACAGAGCTGGACTGTAAACAGCAATTGACACTGGCACGTAGCTTAAAAGGGTAAGAGGAAAAGCTGTTTAGTCCTTTTGGTTTCTTGTTGGTATGTTGAGGACGTGATTTTTTTTTTCTTTCTTATTTTGTGACATGGTCAAAATGTTAATGGAACCGTTTGGTATTCAAACGGTTAATAAAACGTTATGCAAGCAGAATGGAATTGCGTTACCTCATATTTTGCCAGTTAACTTTGTCAACGTTTCTAAAATACATTTGTCAATTTAAAAAATAAATACAGTAAAATACTATTTCGCTGCTCTGCAGTTATGACCTACCTTAGTCACAAAATGCTGTTTTGCAGAATATGGCGCACACATGAAACTTTTCAAATGTGTAACTCCCTATTCATAACCGTAATAACAATGCACTTCCTCCACTGCTCAACCCAGTAAACTCAACACATTTTAATAAAATAGGTCATGAATAGACACGTCTGGTTCATGCATATAGCAACAAGATGTATTTACTGTTGGTTATATTTAGCATGTTGCTTCTTTGCAGAATATATTCAAAGGCTTCAAGGTGGGAGGATGCTTGTGTTTCTGTACTGCAGCAGAGATGCCCTTAAGGACTGTAAATAAATAGAGCCGCCAACAAGGCACCATTTAATCTAAACAGCAGCAGATACAATTAAATACATTCTATTTATTTTTATTATATGAGGTAAGGGGATCATATTTGACAATAAAAAAAACTGTTTAAATAATGTACCTTTAATCTTTCTTTTCATTGTTAACATCCTGATAATGTTTTGCACTTATAACTATTTTTAAAGATTTAAAGTCTGTTTTAAAGCTCTTTTCAAAATGTCTGCTCTAGTGCACTGATAGTGTAAGGATTATTGCCCACACTTGTTATGTTTTTTTTGGGTTTTTTTTTTGTTTTGTTTTTTAAATCGCTCTTCCTGCAGTGATTTAGAGGACAGATCTCTAACTAGCACTAGAGCGGCCATTTTGAAAAAAGCTTTAAAACAGACTTTAAAGTTAGAAGTGTAAAAAGCTTGGTGTTTTTTGTGTAATCTGTGAACAAAGCTTTAGAAGTGATGCATGAATGCTCAGAGCTATGAAACAATACCTGGTAAAAATGTAAAGGCATTTACCTTATGGCTTGCCAGGTTCTCAATCTAATCCAGTTCCAATATTTGGAAGGTAGTAGAATCATACTATTGTTAATTATACAGTATATACTTCCAATTTTCTTGTGTCAGACAAATAATGATATAGAGCCTTTAGAGACGTGTTGAACATTGGGGAACGTTGTAATAATGTTCACTGAGGTATACCATGGTAAAAGCAAAGACAAATGTAGGAAAACACAGGGAAGCACGGTGAAACACAGATAGGTAAGTAAAATACATGTAAACCATGTTCAATGTATTTAATGCTTCAAGTGTCCACGGAGATAATAGTCTTCTAAGTGCATACCGGTAAATTACGTTTTTTAATCCAGCATGGTTGTCTCCCTCAAGGAATAATCTAAAAGCTACTTATATATTAAGTGTTATGGATTCTCTTTTAAAGGTTCCAGATTTGATTTAAAAAAATGAATTGCATGTTCCTTTATCTATCTGTGAATTGCATGTTCCTTTATCTGTGAATAACCACAGTTGCCTATTTTTTTCCTCCTCTTTACTTTGCTTTGACTGCCATGGAACACCGCAGTGAACTTTTTAAAGGAATGTCATTCATATATATTACCTGAACCTGGACAGAGCTAAAATGGACACAGATCAAAAGCAGTACGGAAATAAAACAGAGGATTGCAATCACATGTTTATATGCTGGTCTGATTGCCTCTGTGACAAGTTAAAGTACAAATGATGCAAGTTTTTTGGTTTGTTTTACACCTGACTGAAAGCCATTCAAGTTTAACCGACTAAATCAATTAGACACAGAATGCAAACGAGACAGTTATTAATTTGGCCTTGAACTCACATGCTCTTCCATCGCTATCACAATAACATGCCTCTCGCGGCTTTTGTTGTTTTTAATCTTGCATTATTTTCCATCCTTTTGAAGAAAATCAAACTGAATATTATTCATGACTATTCATCCTTTTCGTTTGTCACTATATCACAAAGGGGAGGAACTGTATTGCTTAAACAACAAGACCTGAAATAGATTATACATTAGTATTATGATGTATGACAAACACAGCCAAATTAATTCGCTTTATTATTATTTAAAAAAAAAAAAAAATGATTTTTGTTTTTTTTTTTTTCACAAATCTGTTTAAAAAGGTAAATATGTAAACCTTGCTCATAGATCTGTTGATATTCAGTAGGTGGGTGCTTATGGAGTTTCGGGGCAAAATGCTTCGTTATAGTAATCTCAAATCATGCTTGTTTCATTTCCCCGCTATTATGAAACCATATACAACTTCTCAAATCAATCCAATGAATCATTTACAAATTGAGTCACAAGCTTGATAGAAACAGCCCATTCATACAAGAAAACATAGATAAACAGTATGTGTACTGCAAGCTTGAGCACATAATGATATACTGTATAACACTGTGCAGGAACAAATATCCAGTGCAATATCCAAGAACCACACTTGTGTTAGCTAAGCAGATGATGCACCGTGCCCAAGCCTTAGAGTAAACATGTTGCAGCTTCTGTAGCCTCTGAGGTCTCAGTATAGAGTGCTCCAGCTGTGTGTCGCACAGCAACTGAAAGATCTTCCACACAGTCCAACTGAGGCTCTTTGTGATGTGAAGGAATCGGCACATCTGAAATAATAAAGAGCAATCTCCAAACCTGATCTCCTTGTGGAGACTGCAGTGCAGCCGTACCCTGGACACTGAGAAACGCAGGATTCAGATAGCATTGCAGACCGCGCTGCCCAGCACTTTAGATAGTTCTGACACTGTGTCCTCTTTAAAGAATACTAGTGCAAATTATCAGTGCTGCTGAACAAAAACGACGACAAAAAAGAAATACAAATCAATACAGAAATATTGCTTGAGGCTCATGCATAATTTGAACAAATCGGATTTCACTCTACTTTGATCTCAGATCGGTGTTACTGTCCGGACCGTTTTAGTCGCTCAGTTAACTCAATAGAGCTATAGATCAGGCAGGTTTGTTTCTTTGTGTTATACTTTCTTTCTTGGTTCTTGATTCTATGGTGCTGTTACTGTCTACCACGCACTGTAAGAGAGTGCACCTCATTAAGTGAACATGAATACTGCTAATCAGTTTATCATACATTACATTCCACACGAATACAAAAACAAAATTCAATTATGCACCCTATTCACAAAGCTTTAACATGTATTTACTGTCTGCTTTGAAAAATAAAGAAATTCAAACTGTATTTTATTCATATTCTTTACATCGCCCACAGCTACCTAAGATACAACTCTTAATTCACATGACAGCAATAGCAACGTATGTATCTTGGGGTCCTATTTGTATGTGTTGTATATCTGTGCTACTGTATCATACATTAGAAGGCATTTCTAACAATACATTTCGCATAGTACAATGCATGCCATGACTCTGTAATGAGTCACTGGCACCTTTTCCCTAGTCTTTTTGGGAGGGACTGCAGTGATTTTAAAGTGTCACTCCACCCCTGTATCACACATAACACAGGAGATGTCAGTTTCAACTCAGAGAGAGGATCTTGTATCTGGTGCATGTGGTGACCTGTAGCATGAAGTAATAATGAAACACACTTTCCCATGACAAAGGTATGTTAAACATACCGAAACATTGGCAAGTTGGCTCTTATGAGCATATATATGATTATTTTTTTATTTTTTTATTTTTGCGTATTCAATCGTGTATGTACTTTCTCAAATTTGTGCATGTGTACAAACAAATAGCTTCAGGATAAACTTTAAATAACATCATACAGTATTTAAATCACACATTCACTGCGTTTTAACTTTAGGCTCTTTAAGATAACACCTGACAGAAGCTTAACTTTCTCATCAGTTAAGCCCCTCTCTTAATCCAAAAAGGCAAAATTGCAAATGGCAAGGATTGCCACCATTTTATGAAGGAGATTTACGATGTTAGTGACTTTATCACTTGAAACTAAGGGAAAGGGACAGATGATCCTGTGAATGGGTCAACAGGTCCCCCTAGGTCATTCCAGATCTCACTGCATGTGAAGATCATTTACTCTTTTAAATGTTTCCCCACGTTTGCTCCATCACTTCCACAAACTTTCACCAAGATAAAGATTGAATTCACAATGCACAGTTCTTATTTTGACAGTCCGGTAGTATCCATACACAGGTTACACAGAATTATATTATTTTTTACCATAATTCTCTGTTTTTTTGCCATGACTACTTTAGCTTTTTAATTTGATTGGTTATCCTATTGTGCAGTATACAGTGGTAAGTCCAGCACAAATGATGCCTAATCCTAAAGAGCCTAGGAGAAAGTACTGTGACCTGTAACTGACCTGCGGAATGTCGAATGAATGAAGCTTAATCATATGGTCCAAGCGCATGGATCTACATTAACAGCTAAAACACTGAGATGAATTTATATCACTGCTACAGTGGAATAAGCCCAAGAACCCTGGGTGTTGAGGTATAACCATGTAATAGCCAGGGGTTTCAAAACAATGTCCTCACCTCATGTTAACATAACAGCTTTCTTGCCAGTCTGTTATAATTCTTCTGTAGCTAGTTTAGTTGTCCAGATACTTTTCAGTCTGGTTGTATGGGTTTAACCTGCCACCACATTATAGACTCGCTCCCTGTGCAAAAAAAGAAGTATTTTGAGCTACTTAAGACTACATGAGATCAGGTGGGATACTAAAATACCTGCTGCACATAGAGTGGTTGAACAGTATTGTGGCAGGAAAAATGGTCAAATTCGAAGAATTTTTTTATTTTTTTTTATTTTAACATGCCAAAGGTAATACAAATGAGATAATAATAAAAGGTATAATTTGCTCAAATAGAGTCGTACTTGATGTGGTTGTGTGCTCCAGTCTATTTCCTTTCGTTGACAGCATTTACCTGTGGGGATTGTCATGGCAACAGCAGAGTAGCAGTAACAGAGTCAAGGCAAGTGAATCAAAAACCTCAAATAAAACGGCCTTAATAAAAATAAATGCTTCAAATTGTATTGAGTAGCATAATAAGGCTTGGGCAGAGAAAAGGCCAACGACGTGCAGAAGAGAAGGGAAGGAGTTTAATCTTATTTAGTTGGAGGATGTCTGTCTGTGCTCTTGTGTGATTTGTTTTGATGGAGTGTGGGAATGGTTCAGGGATGCAGGCCCGCTGAATGGCACCTCCAGAGCCAGAAGCAGTGGGGAGTCTCCCGGACGTAACTGATCCAAGGCCAGTCTGTGAAGAAGGGATTAGAGAGGGCCTTTCTGATTAGCAATTCACACTGAAGTACCCCCACTTGGGCCCTTGGTAATATTTCAATCCTTGCCGTTTCTGGAGGAAGACCAAAAAAAAAAAGTTTTTGAAGCCTTTTAATCTAATTTAGACATTACGCTTTGTTCAAGTTTAACGTACATGTGATTACTTTTTTTTGTTTAGTAGAGAGCTTTTTTTTGCTAGAGTTTCTTCTATATCTATACTGCAAAGTCAAGGATAAATCATGTTTTACCCAACTCTTGGCAAAGTAGTAAAAGGACATTAGGAGGATCCAATCAGATTTTAAGAACAGACAGACTTTGTTATTGAATTGTGGCAGCTAGTTTGGAATTAAATCTGAGGCCCACTAAACTTCAGCCCGGTTCATGCTTTGGAAATTGTTTTGGCCCTTGGTAAAACCATGACCAAACCTCACATATTATTTTATTTATCACACCTTTGACAATACATTGAATACTTTGATTATTTTTGTATTACTATTTATTGAGTTTTGTTGAGTCACAAGATGTTTCATAAAAGCATTTTTAATTACAGTCTCATTTTCTAAGACATATACATGAAAAATACGTCTTCTGAATTAAACACATTTCCCTGAACCACCCATTTAAACTACACTTTTTATAGCAACTTCTTGTGTGTACGATGACCGCTGATTTTAGTTAATATTTTATTAAATATCCTTTTAACTGGATTATGTCACGTCAGGCATTTTCATAAGAACACAGGAACTAAAAGCAGGACACATTCATTTTCATTAATAAGTTATTTATATTGAATTAATAAAATCCTTTGTGCTGTGAATTTTGAAGTCTTTCATCTTATGGAGTTGTTAAATAATTGATTGTTTCCTTCATATGCATTTAATAACACTTATACCTTTACTTAAAATGTTTCTCTTAATAAACCATTTTTAACTGAAATATTATCATTGTGGGAAAAAAACATGTAAATGACATGAAACACCTCACATATAGACAAAAGGAAATATTGTTTTGACAATTGCCATCAAAATATAAAAAATAAATGGGCAAGTAATTCAGTATTTTTTTTTTGATTTGTTTGGATTGTTTTTGTAGGTGTGTGTGTGTGTGTGTGTGTGTGTGTGTGTGTGTGTGTGTGTGTGTGTGTGTGTGTGTGTGTGTGTGTGTGTGTGTGTGTGTGTGTGTGTGTGTGTTCACACAGACTCTGAGCCAGCTGTTATAAGAAGCTTTACGCCTTGGTCACACCCCGTAGGTTCAGCTGGTCTTCAGCAATCCCACATTACAAAGAACTTTCATTAGCTGGCTGCAGTGTGTAATTATAAAAATGGGTCATTTCAATCTGTGCAGTATTATTACAAGATAAATGAGAATCAATCTTCAGTGAAAATAAAAAATGTAAAATCAAGAAAAATCTATTGGAATATTAAATATTAAAACGTTTGCAACGCTGGAATAATATGTCACTTTAAAGTCTTTGTTTAAGGGCCGAGATCTATAACTGAAAAGATAACATGAGCAACATGTCTATTTAAAAAAAAAAAAGAAAGAAAGAGAGGTAACCTTATTATTTTTAGTCACTCATTCTATAAAAGAAACTTTCACAAACAGAAAAACATAAGCTCAAAATCCTTTAGAAAATAGCTAATAAGATGTCCATTAATTTAAACTTATCAATATTCCCACGAGGGCCCTCGGAGCTTTCTTGTTCACCCTTCTTTTCTTTCATCCATGGTTAAATATGTAAATAAAATGTCTAAAGTCATTCTTCAAAGAGGAACAAAAGAAAAAAGGGGGCTGAGGGAAAAAGACAGCCATAACATTCCTCCAATTCTCCATAACATTAGCCAGAGGGGGGCCAACTTCCAGCCAGAGCCTAGCAGCAGGGGAGCGAGCTAGTTCCATAGAATCACACATCTCAAATCCCACACACAAAAAATAAAATATCTTTTCAGCTTTAGTCATCAAAGAGTTCCTTTCACTTTATTAGTTACAGAATTATCTCACAGTTGCTGATTTCTCAGAAATGGAGCAGCGTTTTTCCTCTTTGTAGTCGTGTTGTGGTTGGGAAGATGAGATAAAGTAGATGTAGTTGGGGAGGGAAGAAAACAAATTAGATGAAAGAGAAAGTAGTAGAGGCCGAGTCCACCGATGGTAAAGATTGAACAGCAGCTAGGTTTGGTTTTTTTCTTCTCTTCATTTTATTTCAAAGAGAAATCGTCATGACCAGCCAAACAATCACAAAAAGGGGAAGGGAAATAAAAACAAAACTACGAGACTGCAAACAGGAGCAAAGGTATTATGCAGCTTCTCTATTTATTTTGATTGTGTAACAATATTAGCTGTGTCCACTTATTAAACCCAGACTCTGATGACAGAAAACAGCACCAAATGATTCTCGAAAGCTATCTGATTAAAACAATAAAAACAATTGTGACTTTAACCCTCAAAACAAAAATGAAATAAATGTATTATCCATCCCTATCATTAATTCCAGTATCTGCTTATAGTGTACAGGCTTCAATCCCACCACTGAACACTTAATATACAATACAAACATTCTGCTTTCCAATGAGAAGCAAGGGAGTAGCAACTCATTAGATCCATAACTGGAGTAAGTTATTCAATGCCTAGATGTCAAAATAAATTAATATTTTTTAATGTAGCTACAGGATTAAAAAATGACCATGAATTCCCTGAGCTGTTTGGATGCAATGGAACTGAAAAACATCACTTACTCTTTGGTGGCAATCGGTTTTTAAAAACTAGGATTTACATAACCATTTGAATTTCTTTTTTTTTTGTTCCCAAATGAGAAATGCATTTGCGTGGGGATTTCCACTGTGTTAAAGTATGATGCAGATGGATCTCTTGTTAAGTAATATGAAAGCTTGCCATCTTAAATGGCTCATGTGCCTGTATTGTATCAGATATGTATAAGGGAGGGCAGCCCACTGTCCCTGATTTTCAGTGGTTCACAGATTTTATTATATAAACCCTTACCTCTATGCATATCTCTACTCCTTGTAAATAAATGACATACTATATAAAATACAGTGTTTGAAACTTTGCATAGGTACTCAGCAGCTCTGCACATAAAACCCATCTGGGATAAAGTATATTTGTCACATCACAATGGAAAATGATTGATCAAATTAGTGATCCTGTTTAGAAGCTAGTTCACAGCTAAGTTGTTTGTTGATTTTTTTCTTATATGCTTCTTTCCTTTAGGCTCAGAATATGTATCTCTGGTGTGAAACGTAGCAATGTGACCTGATGCCTAGGCTGGTTAACCTTAACTACAATCATTCTATCAGAACTTTTATAAGGGATACCCTGGGGGCAGGTATGTTCAGAAGGGGGACTCAATTAGAGTGTTACCAATTATTTAAAGATATTTCAATAATATGCTTTTAAGTTAAAAGTTAAAGAACATTCATTTTGATCTATTGAATGAATCATTGTACTAGGCCAGCTGAAAACTACCCTATCCATGCAGATAATTTAAACATAACAAAATAACATGATGCATTATAATTTATTGCATTAAATCTGTGCTTAGGGTGTAGAACAGGTCCCCCATATTTCAAAATAGGACCCATCAACTATAAGATACCGGAAACAGAGTGACATTGATATTTACTTGTGCAGAAATGACTGACTGAACAAATTGCAGCTTTGAACAGTAATGTAATATTTGGATTCATATTTTAATAAACCATAACTACAGTTTGTGATTCAGTACTAGCAGCACAGAACTGTAAAGTTCTTCAGGGAAGGATGAAATAAAGGGAGGCGAGATTTAATGTCAATGATGTAGTTAGATAGAAATGTGTATTACCCTATAAATGCACACATCAGTTACAGATACCTGCATCATTACCTATTCTACAACACCACCAAAAAAGACTCCAGTGATTACAAAGGCATGCATTACACAGTATGATTTGATTTTGATAATATTACAGTTGGAGTTTTTTTTTATATATATGTGGACAATTTTAGCAAGTGCATATAAGGAATAAAGTCTAATTAATATTCCTGTTAAAAATAAAGTTCTCTTGAAGTCATATCAGTGGATGCAGTAAGAGACCATGTAAAGAAAATCAAAGGCCAGGATGAGACTCTAATGTTCCTGTTTTTATTTAACAGAAAATCCATACAGCTTAAATCAAGCTGGCAAACTCCCAAATGCTCTTTTGATGAGAGATTGTTCGTTTTAAACTTGACCCGCCCAGTCTCTAATCTTTCGGCCCAGTTAAGGAGGAATGAGATACTTCAAACAAAGCCCTATAGTGTTTCAAACAGAACTATAAGTATATTTATAATACTGTACTGTGCTTCTTTGCAATACACATTTAAATATAAAGCCCCAATATATAACTTTCTAACTGAAGTTACCACAGCACCACCGCTCATTAAAAAATATTTCAAAAACAAGACCCATTTGGTTTGGTTTTCGTTTGGTAACGTTTGGTTAATTCATACCTGTACTGGAAGTGTTAGAATGTAACCCCTCGAGATCATTCACTTGTCAGACGTCTGGAAAAAAAAGAACAAATGGTTGGTGTGTTATTTGCAGTGATCACGATTAAAAAAAAAAAAAGAAAAACTGCTGTGGGATTTTTAAGGAGGTCTGGAGGCTGTTCCGCCCGATTTGAAAGTAATCACCGTGTCAGTTTCACCTTTCTTATGCAAAGGAGGTGTCTTTGAAGGCGGATCTCTTGCTTGGCAGGTTAGCCCAGGACTGGGGACAGAGCAAAAGCAAAACTGCAAGCAAGTAAAAACTAGCAAGGAGCACGATCTGCATCGGTGCTAGAGAGGCTGTATGAGTTTAAAGACGTTATTAAAGTCGAAGTTTTAATGAACGAATTGCGAACGTAGTAAGTAGATACGTTTGGGGGGAAAAAAACAGCGAAGGACTAAAATAATAATTAATTTACATTTTAACAAAGGGTCGTTCGAGAAGCTGGCGTTTTGAAGACAACCCTTTTCCACGGATGCTGCTGCAATAGCTGGATGGCAGGGCTGCTTGCCTAATAAAATTACAAGTGGAAAGCGAGGAGTTATCATCGGCTTTTGATCTGACGGTATACACAGCACGCTGTCGCGCTTTAAAGGGTTTTAAACACCTCGGTGTTCAAAGAAAGTGGACTAGACGGAGAGTTTGCTTTTGCTTTGGATGCGCAAGTCATTTTGTACCGTAAGCTGTTTTTTTTGTATTTATATTCACGGAAATAAATGTAGCCGCGTCGACCATTAAAGTACTGCACTAAACGAAACTTGCAGGAAACTTACTCAAGAGCGCAGTCACTTAATGCTCATTTCAACAACTTTCGGGGAAACATGTTCAACACCGAAAAAACCCACGTGACTTGGATGTGACAGGCGATTGTAAGTTTCTTTTGACAGTACAGTAATTTTTCATATAGAAAGGACGCAGTTTAATTAAGATAAGAAATGTTGTGCGAATAGCACTTTGCAAAACTCTGCAGACACCTGCAGCCTAATAATACAGTACAGTATTTAATAAATAAAAAGCGCATCGCTACGAAGTGTGTGTAATTTGGTTGTCATACTTGAACGCTATAGCCCAGTGCTATTGTTCAGAATGCCTGCATTGTTATATGTGCTCATTGCACATTTGTTTATGGATTGTTCTGCCATAAGCTCGATTGATCCTGACCGCCCAGGGGAAGGAAGATGCCAGCATATAGAGATCCCTATGTGCAAAGATATTGGTTACAACATGACCAGGATGCCCAATCTGATGGGTCATGAGGACCAGAAAGAAGCAGCCATCAAGTTGCACGAGTTTGCTCCTCTAGTTGAATACGGGTGCCACAACCATCTCAAATTTTTCCTATGCTCCCTGTATGCGCCAATGTGTACAGAACAAGTGTCTACCCCCATACCAGCCTGCAGGGTGATGTGTGAGCAAGCAAGGTCCAAGTGCTCACCCATCATGGAGCAATTCAGCTTCAAGTGGCCTGAGTCGCTGGACTGCAGCAAGCTACCCAACAAGAATGACCCCAACTACCTTTGCATGGAAGCTCCCAACAATGGATCGGATGAACCCCCAAAGGGCCCCAGCACAAAGCCACCAGAGTTTAAACCCCATAGGCCAGGCAGTGGACAGGATTTCCACCTCAAGGAAACCAGCAAAAAGGAGACTTGTGGCAACCCCAAAAAGTTCCACTATGTGCAGAAAAGCGAGTCCTGCGCCCCCAAGTGCTACCCCAAAGTGGACATCTATTGGAGCCAGGAGGACAAGCAGTTTTCTCTCATCTGGATAGCCATCTGGTCCACGCTGTGCTTCTTCTCAAGTGCCTTCATTGTCCTGACCTTCCTGATTGACCCACAGCGCTTCAAATACCCAGAGAGGCCCATCATCTTCCTCTCCATGTGTTACTGCGTCTATTCCGTGGGGTACCTCATCCGGCTCTTCGCAGGGGCAGACAACATAGCCTGTGACAGAGACAGCGGGGAGCAGTATGTCATACAAGAGGGTTTGGAAAGCACAGGGTGCACCATAGTCTTCCTCATCCTTTACTACTTTGGCATGGCAAGCTCCCTGTGGTGGGTGATCCTCACCCTGACTTGGTTCCTAGCGGCCGGTAAGAAGTGGGGCCATGAAGCCATTGAAGCCAACAGCAGCTATTTCCACCTGGCAGCCTGGGCTATTCCCGCAGTGAAGACCATTATGATTTTGGTTATGAGGAAAGTAGCTGGAGATGAGCTGACCGGGGTCTGTTATGTTGGGAGCATGGATGTCAAAGCCTTAACAGGTTTCGTCCTCATTCCTCTGTCCTGCTACCTCATCATTGGGACCTCTTTCCTCCTTTCTGGCTTTGTCGCCCTCTTCCACATCCGGAAGATCATGAAGACAGAGGGGGAAAACACGGACAAGCTGGAGAAACTGATGGTGAGGATTGGAGTTTTCTCTGTGCTGTACACTGTCCCTGCCACATGCGTCATAGCTTGCTATTTTTACGAGCGGCTCAACATGGATTACTGGAAAGTCTTGGCCACTAAAGAGAAATGCATGGTGGACAGCAGCAGCAACAACCATAGCAAAAAATCAGACGAGTGCCTTATGAAAAACTCCATCCCAGCCGTGGAGATCTTTATGGTGAAGATCTTCATGCTTTTAGTGGTAGGGATCACAAGTGGCATGTGGATCTGGACCTCCAAAACCCTGCAATCCTGGCAGAATGTGTTCAGCAGGAAGTTAAAGAAGAGGACAAGAAGAAAGCCTGCCAGTGTATTCACAAGCAGCAGACCTTATATAAAACCTCATCCTCCACTAAAAGTGCACAATGCAAAGTATGAACCAGCAGTGCAGCCAGCTACCTGTGTATGAACTCTGTTCCTATGCAGAACAGAAATCTTATTTTTGTGCATTTGTTACAGACTGAACTTTAAAAACAAAAGCATTTAATGTTAATATTTTGTTGTTTGTTTATGCAACTTAATTGAAAGGAAGCAATGCATTAATATACAGTTTAACAGAAAAAAAAAACAACAACAACACACTACTTTTGTTATTTTGGTGGCTGGTCATTTTATTTGTGTATCTGTTCCTCCAGTGGGCTGATGACAAACTTGTCAAGAGTATAAAAAACAAAGTATTTTTTGTTCTCTAAAAAACAGTTTGGATGCGAGGATGAGTTGCTTGAATAACATGCAATAGATGTTTTCCTTAGAGACACAGAAGACACAAGTACTGTAGAAACAGATTTAACACAATGCAGGACCCTTTCAACAAAGACACTGAATGGACAGGAAGACTGAAGCCCTTCAGTGTTGCGTTTTGTGGCTTTTTAATGGAAATTAAGCCAGTGTCATACATGTTTGGCCTTATGTGAAGAAATAATGGATCAGATGAAAAGGGCCAGAGAGTGTATGGACTGCCTATTGTGAAGCAAATTCTAGCCATAAATAAACCAACAAGCACTATGTATTGCAAAACTTTGTACAGCCATTTGCCATGTTGGTGTGCTTTTTTTCTGGACACAATGAAATGTTTGTATATATTTGTAAAATAAGTTTAGCTATTTTATGAAAAAAATAAAAATGTGCATTTTTTTAGTTTTACATGATGTGTTGCAGGTTTTTATTTTATAACTATGCATTAAAATAACAAAGATTACTTTATGCTTAGGATACGGTACAAACATATTACAAAGTGGGTTTAGTTCAACAGATGTCCCAAAATTAAACAACAAAGTATTGTTAAAAAAAAATAGCGGTACTTTATATTTTTTGTAAAGTGGATGATCTTTTATTGCTTGCAACTGAGAACACACCAATTATTTTATTTTATATATCCGCTGTACAATCAATGCCACCCAGCCACATTATATAATTAGCAGATTTAAGTACATTTTAAAGCTTTCATTTTATTCCATCATAAGCCTATAAAAACTTTACAGGTCCTTTTGTTTAAAAAAAAAAAATGTTTGCATGTGTAAATAATTTATAATGGATCAATCAGAAAGTGAAAAACTTCAATACTGTGTAGTAT